>CM051263.1:71650325-72250325 GCA_027921565.1 Artemia sinica | reverse complement strand
TGATTATTTTTTGGGGAAGTGTCCCAGAATTAAAGAAGGTTTGGAGGGTCAGGGAATTGGGCCCAAAGTCCCCTCTGTGCTTAATCATAAGGGTAACCATCCCTGTTCATCTCAAATAAAAAAATTGAGCACTCCCTCTAGATAAAAGCTTAAAAAAACAAAATCCTCTACATGGAGAAATTTCAATCTATTGGTTTTTCAGAATTACTTCTGGTTTAATTGCTTCTCCCTCCCCTCGAATGCCTGGACGTGTCAATTTACAAAAATATGGGGGGGGGGGGGGTAATAAACGAATTTTTCATGTCTTGGGGGGGCTATCAATTTTTAATCGTTTTCAATGGAAATATAAAGAGACTTCTTTAATCAAAACACAACTAAAAAAGTTTTTTCATTAATCTAGAAGAAAAAGAACCAATTTACGTCACTGATACCTGGATATTGATTTAGTTACAAACAAAAAATTGACTCATTTGGGCAGAAAAACACTTTTTTTTAAGTTATTTTTCACTAAAAGTTGCCTTGAATCCGGGGATGACCCAGGGGGGGGGGTCGAGGGAAATAATAAAAGAAGGTTTGGAGTGTCAAGGAATTAGCCCAAAGTCCCCTCTGCCCTTGATCGTAAAGTAAACCAATATTGCGTATCTCAAATAAAAAAAAAATTGAGTACTAGTCAAGTTTATGTGTCCTTCTAGACAAATGCTTAAAAAAATTAGCTCCTTTGCATTGAGTAAATTTCTGTCGATTGATTTTTCAGAATTAATTCTGGTTTAATTGCTTCCCCCCTCCCCTCCAATCCCTGAACGTGCCAATTCACACAAATTTGGGAGACGGAGTACAAAACACATTTTTCATGTCTTGGGGGGGGGGGAGGATTTGTTGATCATTTACCATTTTCAATGGAAATATAAATATATATTTTTAATTAGAACACCACCAGGAAGGTTTTTTTTCACAAATCTAGCAGAAAAAAGAACCAATTTACGTCACTGATACCTGGATATGGATTTAGTTATAAACAAAATTGACTCAATTTGACAGAAAATGTTCTTTTAAAGTTATTTTTCACTAAAAGTTGCCTTGAATCAAGGAGAGACCCAGGAGGACCCGGGAAAACCTACCCCCCCCCCCCAAGATTATTTCTGGAACCTTCATTGCGTTTTTTTTACTCTTTTTTTAAATAAACTTGTCAATTTGGTCAATTTTTGGCACCCTTGTCACATTGCCCCACCCCCCTCACACACCCCCCCCAAGACTTTACTCTGAATAACATCCCCACCCATTCCACCCCGGGAAACTTTTGTCTGACTTGTACACAAGTAAAATAAATACATGTAAACATATTTTGTTGCGTTTTGTGAAGTTTTTTTTGTACTTCTCCATTATTTAATTTTCATATGTAAAATAAAACAAAATCCATCAAAATTTGAAACGACAAAGATTCCTGGGAATAAAATAAATTACAATAATCTATCATTTATTTAATTATTATGCATTACTATGTTTTTTATCTTAATATATTACATGCCCAAAACTTAGAGTAAGAGAAATTCAGATTCGAACCAAATAACAGAATAAGAACATTTTTCCCAATGCTAAAAAAGTGTATTATGCATTTTCTTAAGCCTTAAAATAAGCCACAGAAGAAGTAGAGATTAGAACTGGAAAACATCTCCCAAGTGGATAAAATATTTTTCTGTGATGTAATGCACCATTGTGAAAGGGGACATAGAGAGTATAAGAATGGGAGTGTTTAGATCTTTGTTATTTTTCAAATGTGACAGATATTGGACTAGTAGTCGTCATGTGAAAACATAAGTAGTTCTACCCCGCGTGGCACAGCTCGGTCATGCTTGAACCCAATTCCCACAGCATTTGGCAGAGTGACGCCACGCTTGGAACGTGCCAACTCATGCGCGTGATTTCTGAAGTTTGTAAAGTTTCTGTGTTCATCTCTCTGTGAATTATCTACTTCTCTGTACAGTGAGACTTCTTCTCTTTAGGGCCTTATGGTAGCGTTGGCCTATTATCTGGGTTCTACCGGTGGAGGATGTCTAGAATCTCTAACCATCACATAGTTTATGTTTAGAGTATAAAATGTTTATTTGTACATATAATACAGTGAATGTACATATGGCGAGGACAGATACAGAATTCGAACTGACTCAAATAATCTAAATTGGTAACTTATATTCAGCACAATATGCAGATACACATCCAGGCATTTGACAGAACTGTTCTATTTTAATCTGTCAACTTCCAGGAATTACAGCAAATAATCAGAATTAATTTAGTTATCAAGGAAATGGGATTCTAACTAGGAAATGAACCTTTTGACATATACTTAGAATTTTAATTATTGGTTTTAACCCAGAAAAACCTATTTCCAAAGTTTACAAGTTCGCAACACCTTATCCATTTCGCTCTACGACATTTTTCAGACTTCGAAGGGACATGGAACTAAAGTCTTTAATCCCTGCTTAAGTTACAACCTTCAGTATAAAAAAATGAAAGATCTGAACTAAGGCGATTTAAGGGCTACTATCTCCGTTGATTTCTAGAAGGAGGAGGCCTTTTCAAACAAACATCAAGAAAATCTCCCCCCCCCTGGACAAATTTTATGAATTATGATCCAATGTTTCAACAATTCTGTTTTTCATGGAAATCATGGAAACCTCTACTTTGAATATAGCATTTAACTACGGTTATTTTGAGAAAGCACCAATCTGTCTTCAAATGGGGTATGATCAAATTTCTTTTATCAAAGACGTTTGAAATTGTCAACACATCAATAGTCCGGGAGCCAGACCACTATAATGTGACAACTAGGTGGACAGAAAGACACAGTCAGTTTGACAATAGTTTCCGACTATATCGATCACGCTGAATCCGAATATGGGTGGGGGCAAAGTTAGAGATTACGGCTTGACCTTGTAAAAGCAAAAAAAAAAACCTTTCTAGGCCTATAAAACGTGTAGAGACTGTTTATTTTTTTCTAAGGTTTTACCACTCCGATTTAGTGGTGCGATATCTCAATTTGGTCCTAATATGGTCTTCTCATAGAATATGTTAAATTTTTTTCCGATATCTTGTATAGCCCAGGAGCTATAGGCTAATATTTATTAATTTCCCCCAAAAATCTCAAAATTAAAGGTTCATTTTCAACTAAACCACGTATCTCGGACCTTTCTATAATTTGTTGTGTTTTTAATTCTTTTCCAGAATTTACCTTTCGTATTTAACTTCACAATGCCGTAAAGTTCAAAGCTTAAACTGTTCGGTGAAGCCGTGTAGAATTTTTTGAAAAAGTATAGGCCAAAAAATATATGCAAAAATACATTTGTCCAAAATGACGATGTGACACATCTTTTATACTAGAATTTAACACCAAATCCGAATATGAACTTTACTTCGCAGCCCAATCTTAACTTCGTTTGTTATAGGCCAATTACTTATTTGTAGGCCTAAAATTTTTTTTGATTAATGGTATTGCAGGACATGTTTTTATGCCAAATTTTGACGCCGAGTACAACGGTAGCGTTAACTTGGTCATCGTATTTCAACTTTAGTTGCTATATGCTATTTAATTTGCTATAAACTCCGATTTTCTTACAAATATAGTTGTAAATCCATATTATAATCAACCTACGAAGCTTTGCAAGGTAGTAAACGGACACGGAAAAACCATGCTCGACAGAAGCTGAAAGCTTAAATCTGTCAAATGATTAAAGAGTGTTTATTATTTTAAGTACTGTAAGTAAAGCTACAGGTAAAGCCTGTCAAAATACAATTCCTGAACATCCCAACGGTTTTCCTCAAACATACAAAAAAATCCCGCTAATCCTCGTCCGAATCGTCGCTGTCGGCACCACATCGCCCACCACATGCGCAAAGAATGTCGCATGGCTTTATCCCCAAACAAGGGCACTTTTTTACCACACACAGTTTTACAGTAACAAAAGGTTGAAGCCTTGTTGACAGATGCAGGCCAGGGGGTCAGTGCTGAAGTCACTGGACTGACTCCTAAAATGTCGTGATGGGTCCAGCCAAACTCAAGTGGGTTGAAGATATAGGGCTTAGGAATCACAGCCTGAAGAATAATACCCCACTGAAGTATAGCTCTCTTGACGTGATATACGAAAGAACTATCTGTTGGGGGTAAGCTGTTCAAGTTCTTTTTTCTGGAAAATAAATGAATTCGGAGGTCATTGAGAGAATCAAATTCGGACTGTTTTTTGGCTATATACCGATACAGTTAATTTCGTAGAGATACGCAAGATTTCGGGCTCGTACATTATGATGTTTTTGATATCACTCCTCACTTTCTGTGTAAGGTCAACAATTTCTTGAATGAGCTGTGATTAAATCGCAGATGTAGCAAATGTTTTTTTGCCCTTCGAGAAAAAAAACTGACCGTATCGCATCCACTAATGCAATGTAGCAGCCCTATTGACTCTACAACAGCCCAAGATGTTCTATTCACAATTTTATGAATCGGAAAGACTTTGTCATGGAACTAAACGTAGAGCTCGGGTTCATAGCCTGGGCCACACCAGCAGAGGAATATTTCGCGATAGTTCTGTAATAAAATGACAACATTGTCTGTGTCATTTGCTTCAACAACTACTTGCGAACATCCATTTCTGTAGCATTCGGCAACATGGAGAGCAACACAAGTGTCTGCTTCTTCATGTGTGCTGTAAAAGTTCGCTTCGTAGTCCAGGATCGGATCTATAGTCATTTTGGATGGGACCAGTTTTAGCACCTTCATTCTATCACTGAATCCACCAGAGAGGTAAATGGTAAATCTTAATTCAGAAAGACAGACATGGCTCCACAATTCAAAAATACATTCGATAAGTCTTGCCTTACTCTCTGACTTCATAAGCAAAATATCCCAGTTTTCTAGCACCATGCTCTTCGTAACGATAAAACTCTTCGTCACTGTATTTCCTCTCCGCTCATGACATCCACTACTGTCTTTTAGAACAATAGGATTCCCGGAAATGTTTACAAGGCCGAACACTCCGTCATACCGATCAGCTACAATATGCAGCTCGGTTGTAGATTTTGGGAGTCGATTTAAGAGCCATGCAAGGATTCGTATCGAAAATGCCTCAACAGTTTCGGTTTTGTCTGTCACTTGCGACCGGATTAACGGCATAAAATCTACCACCACACCAGTTCCCGTGACCGTGTTAATCGGAAATTCGCTAGGCCAACTTTCTAAACTTGCAGAGGTGCGAACATACCCGATAGAAGTTTAATAAGTTCACTAGCTACTGCTTCAAATATTGCTGGGGCGTAGGGCAAAAGTTCGTGTGGCATGATCTTACTTAGCATCTCAAGCGTAGATCCTTGACTAGTGCCAAAAGTAACCAAAATCCTTTTAATAGCTTCCAACTCAGCATAAACAGCTACCAATAAGACTGCTACCAGTTTTGGTCAATATGGATCAATATGGTCTTCGACAACAGAGACACATTACTGACAAGGTTTTCTCGGCGCTTCTCAAAGGTTCCATTTTTGCTTCCTTCACCATCAAATTCACTCATGCTCTCAATTCCAGCAAGTCGATAAAGGGCAGAGGAAACCTCAGCAAAGAATGGTATGGTGGTAGTCCACTTGGCAACTGCCATTGAGTTCAGTGTGATTCCCTTTATTCCTCCCTCTTGTTTTTATCCAAGGTTGGGTGTGGATTCCAGTGCATGATCTGGGGAAACACAATTCATCTTGCAATTTTTCCGCTTCCCGTTGAATAGTCCTTTGACAAAGATATCCTGCAAGCTAGGTGGCAAGGTTTTCATGTCATTCAAATACTGGAATAGGCATGTAGTGTACTTATAATGCCCCGCAGCTGTCAAATACGGCAACATGACGGTTAAACCAATAATATGACCTTCTGCAATCAGGAAATGGAGAAGAATCAGCACAATATTCATACACTCCATCAACAACTTCGTTGTAAGGTTTTTGTCACGCGACTTGTTGAACTGGTTCATCAAACGCTTCATAGATTCCAGGTGTTTGTCTAGGTTGTCAAAGGAGCCTCCGCAATTCATGAACGCAGACATTAAATCTGACAGCTCATCAAAAGTACTTGCTTCTTTGTCTGATTCAATGTAATACTGTTCAAGAGCATTCCAAGTAACTATATACAAGGCCTCTACTACGATGATGTGAGCTTCCATACATCTGTGATAGGGTTTTCCAGTCATAGCTTTTTTAGCAGTTCCAGAGAGTAAGATGCCAGCCTTACTAAAGATTTCTCCAAGCCCTGGGCCTTTCATGAGGTACCCAATCACACCAAGGAAGTTCATACACAGATTCAATCCACCCATTCTTGGAATAACATCACTGAATGCTTCAGGCTGTTTATTTTTTAATGCGATAATGATCGCGTAGATAAATTGGTCACACGTTATTACAGTACGAGGTAACTTCAGTGCGCATGCTGTACGATGTATAATGTTTATTGCCTCTTCAACTACTGCTGGATTAGATGGAGGACTTGGTATGACTGGTAGGTATCCGATACGAATAATAGGTATCACTTCACTCTCTATCTGTCTTGCATAAAATAATTTGAAACTGGGCAATTCTGCGCTGGAGTCAATAACAGTGGCATCGATAAGATTGGTTGGAATATACCTACAGAGCGTCCAGGCCACAAATATGGGCTGAATTGAAACGTCACGGAAGTCACTAATATCTCTGAGAGTGAGTTTTGAGTCACCAAGGACTGTTTTTCTTTTCAGAAATGTTTTGCCAAATTTACCGAACAACAAAGATGACGTCTTAAGTGATCTGTCTCTGGTATGACCACATCTCACTACTGGGGTCTTTGATTCGTTTGCAGGTTCGCAGGTTCTTGGCTTAGGATTTGTAGGGAGACTGTCACTGTCCCATTCTTATCAGCAGATAAACTGAAAATCAGTCAGCATTGTAAATACATTTTGAATTAAGAAAAAAAAAGAAAAAAAAGATAAAAAAAGGAGTTGATATTTTGTTGAAAAGTAAAGTTCATGGTCGGATTGGGCATTAAATTCTAGCATAAAAGATGTGTCACATCATCATTTTGGACAAATGTATTTTTGCATATATTTTTTGGCCTATACTTTTTCAAAAAATTCTACACGGCTTCACCGAACAGTTTAAGCTTTAAACTTTACGGCAATGTGAAGCTAAATACGAAAGGTAAATTCTGGAAAAGAATGAAAAACACAAAAATTATAAAAAGGTCCGAGATACGTGGTTTAGTTGAAAATGAACCTTTGAATTTTGAGATTTTCGGGGAAAATTAATAAATATTAGCCTATAGCTCCTGGGCTATACAAGATATCGGAAAAAATTTAACATATTCTACGAGAAGACCATATTAGCACCAAATTGAGATGTCGCACCACTAAATCGGAGTGGTACAACCTTAGAAAAAAAATTAACAGTCTATACACCTTTTATAGGCCTAAAAAGTTTTTTTTTGCTTTTACAAGGTCATGCCAATCTCCAAATTTGCCCCCACTCATATTCGAATTCAGCGTGGTCGATATAGTTGGAAACTATTGTCAAACTGACTGCGTCTTTCTGTCCACCTCAACTCAGAAATAAACGAGATACACTTTAGTGGCTCCTGGAGTACAACGATACCTCTGACATTTAAACCAAATATCCGGGGCAGCTTATTCATTTTCCGATTCAATAATGCAAAACTAATGGAATCCACTGTCCTAAAATCTTTAAATTTTTGAAATAGTATAAGAGGATAATCAGAAGACTGTTTTCTCGTGTGGAAAATATTTTTTAGAAAAAGTTTTTTATTTTCAAATCCTTTGATATTTAAAAGAATAATGGATACATAAGACCAAAGTGTTTTTCATTATATTTTTATGAAGTTTGATAAAATGCAGAGCAGTTTCTAGGGGTGGGGGGCAACCGAGGCAGTTGTTCCAGCTACCATGGCTTAGGGTGGGGCCACGGCTGGGGAATTGTCCACTTTGATCCAATTTTTCACTTTGATTCGGCTCTTTTTACTTATATTTGAGTTGGTCGGGGGAGGGGGGGATGCTGTTACTGATTTTTTCCCGAGCGCCACCTACCCTAGAAACGGCTCTGATATTATGGAAAACTTTAATATAAAGACTAAAAGAGATATTAAGAGGGAAAAACGGGTTTAATTTAAATAAAGCGGTGACAAGAGTACTAAAAACAAAAGCTAAAACAAACCATTTATTAATAAAAAAAATCCGAATATTTCGACTCCACATCCTGGAGCCTTTCTTATCGGGGAAAAAAAGAAAAAATAGTTAATCATCTAAAGAAAAAGACAAAGATCAACACAAACAAGAGAGAGAAAAAAAGGAAAAAGAGACAAAACAAACAAATAAAACTCACATTTTAACAAATCTTCCAAGCGCAGCAAAGCTGTAATCACAAATAGGTTGTGAATCTTGTTCATAATCCCACACATCATATTACACATATTTACAACTATTTGGCAAAGCTCACTATTGATTTATTCATGTTTGTTTGACTTTGTGTCCCTAAATGGACTTATTTCTTTGATGACAAAAATTAAGTTCAACAAAACCATCTGCCGATATCCCTTTTTAAGTAGATATCAAGAGGGCACTAAAGCATATGCTTATTTTTAGATTAAGATACTAGACAGTTCGTTTAACTGTGATTGAAACTTTTCTTTTATATTTTTATTAACGCCTCCTTTCTTGAAAATTTGCTTCTCAAATGAACCTAGAGATAGTCACGAGTTTTCTTTTTTTTTAGTTTTCCAAGTTTTGTTGGGCTAAGTTTCTTCTCCGTCAACATAAAACTAATGTACACGCTATTGCTATGTCATTTAAAAAGGAATATCAGTTAAGCTAAAAAGATGCAATGTTTTCGCGAAAAGAAAAGACGAAATCTTACAAACTACACAAGCATAAATAAACTGCTTTAAATTATAAAACTGTAAACGAACAGACTATTTTGAATGAAAAAATCAAGCAGATAAAGAAATGGAAATGGCCATAAATAGTGTCTAATGGAGCTACTTTTTAGTAAAGACAAAAACATTTTTAACCTGAAAGTATTACTTAGCCAATTGATTGCTCTATATATTTGAAGGAATCAATCACTTTACTTATTTTACAATTATTATTATCCTACTATTTTAGTAGTAAAGATTAATGAGCCCACAGATGGGGTACTTCCTTTTTTACACGACAAACATTGAATTATCGCAGAAATGCGATTCGCCGCCTTCTCAATTGACTCAATCTATTATGAGGTTATCTCCAGTTATATAATGAAGCAACTATATTCTTTATTATAAAAGAATAATCCCTAAATCTAGGAAAAATAAGTCGTTAATCTATGATAGTTGCAAGAATACAAAAAAATCTTTTTATTAATTATCTAAATATGATGAAAATATAACAAATCTTGGATTATTTTTCTGTCTTATGTTGACACAGGAAGCGGTTCCTTGACTGAGCAGCAGTCAAGGTATTACACTTTTAGGGGGTGTTTCTCCCTTTTTTTTGAAAATCAGGCAAATTTTCTCAGGCTCGTAACTTTTGATGGGTAATAGTAAACTTAATGAAACTTATATAATTAAATTTAGCATAAAAATCCAATTCTTTTGATATATCTATTGGTATCAAATTTCAATTTATAGAGTTTCGGTTGCTATTGGGCCGGATCGCTCTTTATATACAGTTCGTTACCACGAATTGTTTGATAATCGCCTTACATTAATCACCTTAATCAATTTGAGAGCATAACTGGTCCTCCGGACCGGTAGTGCTCTTGACTTCATGACTGCCAGTCGGACCTCCACTGCTTCTTCTCCACCTCCTTGTCAAGTTGGTATTTAGAAGACTGGATGGAGGGAGCGTTGACAGTTGAGTCCTTCGATTAGTTCCAGGGGCTTATGACTCTTCCTGAGAAGAACATCTGAAGAATTCCTGATCGGGAGCTTAACTTTAGCAGCCTTTTGGAGTGTCCTCATGTGAGATGATGGCTGGTACTATCACTGCTGATGAAGATGGTAGAATTTCCCTTTGGAAGTTTGTAACTCAGCATCATATCGCTACTCATGCATATGTAGAAGAGCGTAGGTAGCTTAAGTCGCTTGAGGCGGTCCTCAAACGAAACTGATTTTAGGCTTTTCACGCACTTCGTTGCTCGCCTCTGAACATTTTTGATGAGCCTTACATCTTGTCGATAAGACAGACTAGCAAAGCCTATGGGGTCCAAATTCGAGATGGGGTCTAACGAGAGCTTTATAAAGTTTTATGAGTATTATTGCCTATCGGCTACTGATGGTCCATTTTAATAGGCCAAGGATGGAATTTGCTCGGGAAATAATGTGCTGAATGCGGCTATGGAAACTCAACTTGATGTCGACGATGACACCAAGGTCCTTTTCTTCTTCTCTATTCTATGGATGCTCCACCATTGAACGCTATTACATAAAAAGACGAATGCAACATTGAACAGGCTTATGCAGCATTGCTTATAAATTTTCTTTACTTAATTCGTGGTGTACCTTCATCGCGATTGTGACTTAAAGTAGTTTCTAAATGTTGTTTTTACAATTAAACATAAGAAAACATTACCTAAAAGTCTATGGTATATAACTAATATTATATTCAAACCCAATTACTTAAGGATAGAATTTTTGAGTCTATCAAGAAAAAGGTTTTGCCCTATTTGGGCCCCATTTTTCGAGGGGACGAATCCTCAGACTAATTTTCTAATATTATGTAACCTTTGGCCCTGGGACCTAAGGCTATTTCAAATTTATCACAGACAATAAGTTTTTTTTTTACCAATATCCAGGTCCCCTAACACCTTACTCTCTTCAACCAAATATTTGGTCCCCTTAGCCCAAACAACGATTCGTAAAAGCTTCAAGGCAATCAAAAAGTTTTCTGGACTATATTCAAGCTCCATATTTGAAACCCCTGCTCGAACAAAAAAGAGACCCTTTTCAGGTACAATTTTAGGGGACAACATTTTTTCAATTCTGTCTTGTTTATAGGTGTCCTCATGGCCCAAAGTCCTTAGAGTGAGCTTCTATTCAATCAAAAAATTCTACTTTTGCCGATTTAGGCCTCCTTTCTCCACACTAAAGCTTTTTATGCAGTGGATTCCATTGGCCCAGGAACTTGCAGGTTCAAGTCTAAACAAGTAAAAAAAAAAAACAAAAAAAAAAACAAGTTTATGAACCTTTTTGACCCTGCGCCAGGTCCCATTTTCGAGAAACCAATTTTTTCACAAATTTAACATAGAACTTAAAAGGGAACATACTTGATTTCAAACTTATATGGAAAAGTTTCATAGGGAGATTCGAAAAAAAAAATCTTTTGAAAATGTACTTGTCAATCCTTTGAATTTTAATATGTGTCATTTAGCATGTAAACTATATATTTAGCTGGTAAAGAAACAAGAAGCTTACGTAAAGCAATAAATTGTCAATAAATGTAGCAATTAGCATGGGCGTCCAAGAGGGAGGGAAGGGAAGGGCCCAGGCCCCCTTGAAATCGGGGACTATAGAGTAATTATGAGGAAATCGAAGGAAAGAGAGCATAGTAGGGGAAAACCCCTGGAAAAAATGTATGTTGGGCCCGTGGTTGGCTGCGTTGCCAATAGATTTTAACCCTTAATAGGGGCAACATGAGTTCTAATTTGTGACTGAACGACCCATTCTCAGCTTTCCACAAACATTTTTTTTTCTATATGATATGGTTAGAGTAAAAAATATTAAATTCTTCATAGTAATGAATGTTAAGTAAATAGTAACCCTTATCAATAACAAAAGCATTAGAACTTAAATGTTGATAACATTAAATAGAAAAAAAACAACTTTTATAGTGATTCCAAATATGTATTTGCTTTGAATTTGAAGTTAAACATCCAGGTTATTAGTACATAAGAATGTTTGTATAATTATAGAAAAAGAACGAAAACAACCTAAAAAGGGGGCAATCCCGATCAAAAGAATAGGCCGTCAAATTTAGTATACATGAGTACTTATGAGCAACGTATAAAAAACCACTATAATAAGAAATTTTTAATTTTGTATTTTCCCCCAGAACAGATACGTGCTTTTTGTGTTTTATTATATATTTTTTTAATAGGAGTGATTGTATTGACTTAGTTTCGCTCACTTTGACAAGGCTTTAATTTCTCATAGTTATGAAATATAAAGTTGTCAAATATATTCGTTTTTAGTACTAAAAATCAAATTAAAAATATCAATAATAATCAGTAGCTTTCAACACTAACAGCCTTTCTCAATAACACCCAGGACTTTCCAATAACACCCAGGATTCTTAACGCCCAGCACATTAGTTTCAATACGTTACTTAAAACAAGTTCCAGGATTCGGATGTTTTTTATTCTCGTTTTTGTCTAGGTTCTGCTATTAATAATGTATCTTCTAAACCTCTTAGTAGTTAACGGGGGGGGGGGGGCAACTTCGTCGAAACGTTTTAAAGTTCTGTTTTCCAAAATCGATTTCATTTTCAAAAATAATTTATTAGATGGAAGCAGGTATTATGGCTTCTATTGATTAGGTAGAAGCTCCTGAGGAGCTTAGAGCCGAAATTGTAAAGAAACTCACCACTTTTAATAAGAGCAAAATTGAAAAAGACAACACAAAAAATAGCATCAAAATACTTTCCCAATCAAAAAAGAATAAAGACCTTATTATCACTAGAGCGGATAGAGGTAATACTATTGTAATTATGGACAGTTGTGATTACGAACATCAAATAAAAGCCATTATTTCTGATACCTTCATTTATACGAGACTCGATTTTGATCCAACGGACAAATATGTAAAGTCAACAAGAAAGCAATTGGAGGTACTGAAAAAGAATTTGCATATATCCCCACAATTGTACAATAAGTTTTACCCAAGAGGCTGTTCCGCGCCCAAAATCTATAATTTACCCAAAATTCATAAGACTGGAGCCCAATCAAAATAATCACGATAGTACTGATTACTGATAGTCTTATTTCCGTTGGTAGACACTTTTTCTTTCGATTTATACAAAAAAATTAAGAACAAGTTGAATTTGGTAATAAAAGATATTGAAAAGCATTCGAGTGTAGTAAATTAATTCACAAAAATAATACCTTTTTGTAATGGCTCTTTTGTCTTTTTGTAATGGCAGGCCAATACGGTTTACGAAGTTATCACCATACCTGCAAGACTACATAAAGAACGGGTCCATACCCTCTCCTAATGTTGACACATTTTGAATGGTATAAGTTTTATAGATGTCAGTCAAACTATGAAAAAGAGCCGAAAGTCGAGTTCAATCATTTTAGTCAATTAAAAATTATGATCGTGCCACTCAGAGTCGTGCCACTCAGAGTCGTGCCACTGTATAATAAATTTCTTGCAGCTATTCATGCACTGGTTTTGATTAAAATTAAAATGCAATTTTTTACAGAAACTACATGATAGTGCAAAGCACTAATTTTTGACAAGATAATATAACACAAGTATCAAACAGTTCGTGGTAACAAACTGTAAGTAAGGAGCGACCCGGCTCAATAGCAACAGAAACTCTAAAAAACGGAATTTTGATACCCAATACATATATATATATATATATATATATATATATATATATCTATATATATATATATATATATATATATATATATATATATATATATATATATATATATATTATATATATATATATATATGTATATATATATATATATATATATATATATATATATATATATATATATATATATATATATATCTATATATATATATTTACGATAAAGTTTGAATTTTGTCCCAATTCTTTAAGAATGACTCCTGAATGACTCATGACTCCTGAGGGTCGTTTAATTAGAACAGAAAGAAGCTTTATTAAAAGTACTGAATATTTTAGCGTAAAAAGCGAGGTATTAATGAGGGAGCAACCCCCTTCATATACGTAATAATTTCTGTTCGTTTTAAGCTTTAATGTTGCTCCTTACTTTCAGTTGCAAAAACTAGTTTTTTTTATTTAATATTTTTAAAAAGTTGCTTCTCTAGGGTGTGTTGCTATATTTGACTGACTTCGCTACGTGATTTTCTGTGGTTCGTTCTTATTATTTTCATTATTTTAGCTTTTGAAATGTCCTAAGGATATCCCCCCCTCCCAGGGCCTTTTAAAAGAACTGCGGAAAAAAAAAACAGAAAAAGGATGTCTTCAATCCAAAATATCGTGGTTGCAGCCAATTTTCTTGTTGGTCAAGCCAATGAATTCTCCTTGCGCGTCAAGCCGAGGGACCTTAAGTTTTCGAACAAGAAGTTATAGAAGTTTCGAACAAGACGGCTCTAATAACGTACTTATGTTTTGATTTGACAGTATTTTTAGGAGTTAAGGGCTATTGTATTTTTTACTATGGGACGTGATTGTCTCTTAATAGGTCACTAACTGCCACTGCAACACTGACAAATCTACTGCTACAGCCACGATCAAGGGGCTAGAGTTCATTCCTTATCATAACTGTCGCTGCAACCACGATCTTGCATATGAAAATGCAGTTTTTTGAAAAAATGGTCTTATTTTGAATTTTTTGTTAATTACAAAAGCACGTAGATGTAACAATTGTGTTTAAAAATGATTCGTTAAACAGATCCCCATGATGTTTCCAGTGCCCAGCTAGCTCTGAAAAAAAGAAAAAAAGATGTTGTCAGTGAACAAATCAATTGGTAGCCTACAAGCCACTTTCCTTGTTCTTTAATCCAAGGGTCTGTAGGTTTCCCTTATAGAATTTTTGAACGTCCGGGTGGTAGGAAAGTGAAGTTTACTTGTGATGAATGGATTGAGGAACTAGTGAAAGAAGCAAGGCCGTATCCAGGGGGGGGGGGGTTACCCGGTTTGCCCCCCCCCCCCCCCCGAAATTTTTGACCGAGTCGAAAAATTAGTAAAACCTTCCCGAACAAAAATCCTGGATCCGCTCTTGGAAAGAAGTTCCCCCTTCCACAGCTCCCGGAAGTGCTAAGAAATTAATATTTTTTTTTAATGTGTCTAGCTGATTTATGATTAATTATTTTATTTTTTTCGCTTGGTCTAGCCAAATAAGTATTGAGAAGTTGATAAAATTGAATTTGATAAGTTTTCGTAATTAGTGCTTTTTATTTGTTAGTAAAGAATTTATACTTTTGTTAAAGAGAAGATTAATTGAGTGGGTGATAGCAGGCTAATGTCTTGTCGAATGGTTTTGCTTTGTATCATGAAGCGTTCATTGAATTTTTTTCTTTATATTCAACGTCCACTTTGACTGATATCTTGTGTTTGTATTTTCGTATCTTTTCCTATTTTCTCATCCTTTATTGTTTTTTAGGTTTTTTATCAGCATATTCTCAACTCTTTGCCACTTAGCCCGCTGTATAGTAAAGTGATTTTGTTATAGTGATTTGTGATCACAATGATCACATTGCTTTATAGTGATTTGTGATTTTATTTTCCACTCTCCCGGTTTCTATCCTTAGATATTGATTGGTTTAAATGTTTAGTTTGAGTAGAGAAAGATAGGGTTTCTTGAGAATGATCCTATGAGACTGCATGATATTGGGAGTGGGGTACTGCACAGAGATTTTGGACGTTGGCAAGTTGCACATAGATTAGGTTGACTCGCAGCATAAATTTTGTGTGATTTTAGTTCTTATAGATGTGGAAAGTGAATTTTCCTTTTTTTCACTTAAATTGCCAATGACTTGAAAGTTCTGATGATTTTTAAATTCATTTTATAATTTATAATCAAATAATAACACTTTATACAAATTTCTAAATGAATTGCGTCTGCACACAGCACCTCATGTACTAGAATTAACAGAGACTTGATTGCAGAATCATAATTCTTTCGTTGTTGGAAATTTTTAATTATAAGCTATATGTTAAGAAAAGAGAAAAAGCGTCAGCATGGACGTTTGGCTATTTAAGCACGTTATGGTTTTCAAGTTAAGATAAGGGATGATATGAGAGTAAATCGTGAAATGGTATTCGTTAGTATGGTCACCACAATCTCACATGTATGGTTCACAAAGTTCACAATCTCACATGTATCACAAGTATGGTCTTAGAATCACAATCTCAGAATTTTGGATATTTTATAGTTGTTGTATAGACCCCAATCCTATAATATCGATGAGTTTGGCCTACTCTTGAATGAGTAATTGGAAAAGTTCGCAATCTCTACTAAACCGTGTTTTATTTGTGGTGATTTTAATTTGGACTTGAGAACAATAAACAGTAATAGTAAAATCCGTGAGCATCTAAGCACTATGCTGGGTTATGGGCTCAAGCCGACTATTGATGCATGTACTAGGATGACCCATGATTCAGCAACCTTGATTGATAATGTTTTTTTTAAAAATACTGGATACAATACTACTAATAATATTGCGAATCCTTTTTTGGACCATTTTGGTATAATGGTATCTGTATTTTCTTTATAAAAAAAAAACAGCGTTAGAGCGTTCTGAAATTTTGAAAAATGATCCGAGTGACATTAATGTATCGAAGTTAAATAATGAGCTAGGAGATAAAAATTTGGATTTTTTTAATGATAATGACATGAATGATAGGTTTGAATATGAATGCAAATGATAAATTTACAGGTTGGTATTCAATGGTTAAGAGTGTGATATTTGTGTGTAGTGAAACTAAGAAGAAAAATTATTATCAATAGGCCAAAGTAGCCCCGGATTGCGATAAGTATTTTGGTTTCCAGAGCAAAGAGACGTGAATTATATCAAAAGTTAGCATTAAGTAATGATGTAAGTTATATAAATATTTATAAAGTATATAGTAATAAGTTGAATAGTTTACTCAGTCAAGCTAAGATAGATTTCCTGAGCGATTGTTTTAGAAAGCAGAAGTTAACCCTGGTAAGACTTGAAAATTTATAAAATCTGTGATTAATCTGATGACATTTTTGATGACATTTTTATTTTCGATGATGATGAAAATATTCATCAAACAGCTGAACGAATGTGTGATCATTTTCTAGTATAGGAGGCAGGTTAGCGTCGTCAGTTGCAGAACATCCGAGTAATGTTTATTTCACCCAATTTTGCTTGAAAGTAGTGATGCATGAATGTATCTGCGACCGGTTACTATGATGTAGTAAAGAATATGCGAAATAGTGCTGAGGGGTTTGATTCTATGTCAGTGAAGGTATTTAAGGCAATTTTTCCTGTCATTTGCACCTTATTAATGAAAGTTTTGAAAATAGTATTTATCCTGAGTGCCTTCAATTTGCTAGGGTAATCCCTTTATTTAAAGGAGGAGAGAAGAATAATGTAAATATTTATAGGCTGATATCTCTTTTTTCTGCTATAGCGAGGTTATTATAGAAACTGAGAAACTCATAAACATTAGAGTATCTGAGTATCTTAGAGTATCTTAACTGTATGTAAATACTTGTCTTGTTTTGTGCGTTACTAAAAAAAAAAAAAAAAAAAAAAAAAAAAAAAAAAAAAAAAAAAAAAAAAAAAAAAAAAAAAAAAAAAAAAAAAAAAAAAAAAAAAAAAAAGGCCCCTTAAAGATACGAAAGTATGCCTAGTGGACGTGTCCTCGTTCGCAAGGGGCGGACCAACGGTCTCGAGCTAACGTAATGTTGCTCGAGGATGTTAGACAAAGTCCACGGGAAAAATCGGGTACACCCCCCCCCCCCCAAAAAAAAAAAATCCTGGATACGGCCCTGGTTTTTGGAGAGTAGATCGTTTTTTAATCCTAATGGAATTTGGTTTTCGTAAAGGGATGTCCACGGACAGGCAGTTTTAATGTTGACTATGGTTGTAAATGATGCTCTAGACCAGGATTTTAAAATGGTGTCTATTTTAATAGGTATTGTAAAAGCGTTCGATACTGTAGACCACAGTTTATATAATTAGCAGTATGATCATTCTCTATCTCACCCATTATAAAAAACCCAGACCGGGGTGCGAGTGCTCCGGAGAACGTTTTGGCAGATATAAACATAGGCGAAGTCAGATTACCGGGAATGCAGGTTAGTCTGTTTCCGTCTGTTTCCATCAAAGCGCATTGAAACAAGTGGGAAGGAGTACAAGTGGGAAGGAGTGCAAAGTGCATTGAAACAGAAATAAGTGGGAGGAGCTTTTTGTTCACGAAGACCAGAAATGATCTGCGATAAGCTTACTGGATATATTCTGTCTACTGTGCTGTAGACCATGTAATTTTAGAAGCTAGAAAATTGTGAAATAAGAGGAAAGACCTTGGAGCTGTTTGAATCCTTTTTGAGTAGTGGCACAAAAACTTCCCAGTTTTGCTGGACAATACCCATTTTATTACGATAGCAAAGACTTCAGCTTGTTTAAAAGAAATACAAAAGAGTATGCTATTGATAGATAGTGGATGACAGTAAATAAACTTTTGTTAAATCATAAGAAATCAGGGTTTCTTATGTATGGTAGGTCATCTAATTATTACCCTTGGATCACTGATATACAAATAGATAAAGTCAAGTGTACCAATAATATTAGATATCTTGACGTTATTGTTCATGAATGCCTTAGTTATTAAAATCCTAACAAGATTGCAAGAGATGTTGGAAATGATAAGAAAGTTAAAGAACGTATTCCCGAACAATGTGATGAGATTAATTTATTTCTCTTTAGTCCAACTATATTTGGTGGCGTTGAGTGAGTATATGTTCTTACTACGTTTTCAGTTCGTTTGAAGCAACTACGTGTGATGCAGAATATGGCACTCTGAATACTGACTGGAGATAGTAAAGGAACGTTAGTTAGATTTTAAAAATGCACAGTTAAATATTATCCCTCTGTCCGGCCTAGGAAAAATGTTATCATGTATTATTCATGCATGAGTAGGCCTATTATTCCAAATTGGTTCCTAAGTGTTTCTTAAATTTGTTTAATTATTGTGGTGAAACACACAATTATCATATTATTCATGTTTGGGTATTATTCCACATTAGCCCCTAAGCTTGTGTGATGAAACACACAATTATCCAAGACGATGTGTCAATCATGGGAGAATACCTCAAGTTGTTAGAACTAGATCTTTATTTTCAATACGTCAATTAGGCCAAATGTTTTAATAACTTGACCGAATTTTTGAAAAAGTCGGCAAATATGTGTGATTTTTCCTTGAAATCTTACAGTCTATCTCCAGTTGTGTGATTTTTTATAAGAATATTTAAATTGAATTTCATTCGATCTCAAGTTCTCACAAAAAAATTTAATGGAAATAAATTGTTTATTTGTTGGTGGATGAAAATAGGTTTTTTTGGATGTGTTGACAGGTGAAATGAGTTGTTGTTTGGAAGAGTTGTTGAAACCAGGAGCAGGGCAAGAGCAGATTTTTTTTTTATCTTTCTTCTTTTCTCCTCTTTTTAAATTTTATTCCTATGTTTAAGGGCTTACTCCAAGCAAACGAAAGCTTAAGGAGGTTAATTATTGTGTTCTATTGCTTTTTTTTTAGTTTTTTGTGTCTTTTTTGTTGTTGTTTCTTTTTTTAATAAAGCCTTTTATTAAATTGAAAAAGGGCACTAGAACTTTCAATTTTAACAAAAAACCTTATATGCACTCCTGCCATAGCTTAGAACCCTTGCCCAAGGGCTCTTGGGGGCTGTGTCAACCCTGAAGGTAATCTTATACGATCTATCGACTACTTTGAACAAAATGGCCATCTTAAAATGTTGATCGGATCCCCAGGCTCTGGGGGTTTGTGTCAACCCTGGAGGCATTGTTATATGATCTTTTGAATAAAATGGCTAACTCAGAATTTCAATCGGCTGCATGTGGGTAAAAGAAGGTGCAAGGGGCTAGTTGCCCTCCGATTACTTTTGATTCTTCAAAAAAGCACTAGAAACTTCCGATTCCCAATTGAATTAGCCGCCTCCAAATTTTGGATGTGTTTGTGGAAATGAACAGGGCACTGGAACTTTCAATTTATAATTGAA
This sequence comes from Artemia sinica, assembly GCA_027921565.1. Lineage (NCBI taxonomy): Eukaryota > Metazoa > Arthropoda > Branchiopoda > Anostraca > Artemiidae > Artemia > Artemia sinica. The sequence goes on along the minus strand of CM051263.1, from coordinate 72,230,357 downwards.
GGAGCTGCTTTCGTAGTTTCTAAGAAGTGGCCTATACTAAGAAGTGCCTATTCGTGTAGAACTCCTTCTATACAAAACACCTAGGTGAAAAAAAAAACAATGCATTGTGCTCACGTCGCTCTTTATTTAGGCAGCCTATTGCACTGCTTATTAAAGGATTAAAACATTTATGAATAAAAATAGTAATTTAATTTTGGCTAATTAAACTCGAATTTCACACCAAGCAAAGAACCTACGAAACTAAGCTGTTTCACGTTTTGCTTTTTACTTTTTTGTTCATACTTTTCTCTAACTTTTGAAGTAGTTCTTTGAGCTGGTTTACTTGCTGTTCATAGCCTTGGACAGATTCACAGACACAATTCACTTTGTTTTCCAGTTCATTCCACGCGTCTAGTCTGGCCTGTTCTTTTGCGCTGTCTTTTTTTACCCTGTCTTGCGTATTCCATTGACACTAATAAAACACCAATACTGAATATAATAAATTCTCCTAAAATTGTCGCACCAGATTCAATAGCAGCATTTTCATCAAGTTTTTCAATCTGCTCAGGTTTTTGCATGTTCATTGCCCAACATTTTTGTTCTAATTTCAAATCTGTGATAGCCTGAAAAAGAATCGACTATTTCAAACCAATACAGCAGGGTTCTCTTAGGAATACTATAGCAATAAAAATTGTACTTTGTGATCTGCAAAAAAATTAGTGGGTTACTTCTACTTCAATTCACGTTGTTTCCACATTTTTTTAAGGTCCTAGAAGATATCTACGGGAAGAAAGCTAGAAATGCTAAAAAATGACTGTAGCTTTATAGAAGAGAAAGATTGTTTATAAAAAGTTCGGTGAGAGAGAGAGAGAGAGAGGGGGGGGGGGAGAGAGAGAGAGAGAGAGAAACCCAATGGGAATCAAAATCACCTATAAATCAAAATCACAGAAAAAAAAGAGCAAACAGGTAGTGAAAATATAATAACTTTTACTATTAACAAAATCTATTAAACAATATCGTCGATAGACACTAAAGGACGTGGAAACGAATCACTAGCGAGACATACTTAAATCAACTTAAATCATTAACAACTTCCCAGAAGGTAACGTTTCACCCACTCTTCAACGGCTAACATTATCTGTCACCTTTATACCTCAGGGAGTGAGTTCCATAGCTGTGGTCCTTCAAAACACGGAAATAAAGATCCGCGTTGAGTACTCCGAGCCTCAGACCACTATCCCTGAAGAATGCCTAGTCAAACAGTTCGTGGTAACGAACTGTAAGTAAGGAGCGACCGGCTCAATGGTAACCGAAACTCTAAAAACGGAATTTGATACCAATAGATACATCAAAAGAATCAAATTTTAATTCTGATTTCAAATATATAAGTTTCATCAAGTTTAATTTTACCTGTCAAAAGTTACGCGCCTGAGAAAATTTGGCTAATTTTCGAAAAAAGGGGAAAGACCCCCTAAAAGTTATAGAACCTTAATGAAAATCACACCATCATATTCAGCGTATCAGAGAACCATACTATAGAGGTTTCAAAAGCTCCTATCTCCAAAAATGTGGAATTTTGCATTTTTTGCCAGAAGAAAGATCACGGGTGCGTGTTTATTTTTATTTTTTCCCCAGGGGTGATCGTATCGACCCAGTGGTCCTAGAATATCGTGGGAGGGCTCATTGGAATGGAAATTAAAAGTTCTAGTGCCCTTTTTAAGTGACAAAAAAATGGAGGGCAACTAGGCCCCCTCCCACGCTCATTGTTTTCCCAAAGTCACCTGATCAAAATTTGAGATAGCCATTTTGTTCAGCATGTTCGAAAATATATAAGTATATCTTTTAGGATGACTTAAACCCCGAAGTTCCCGGGAGGGAGGGCTGAAAGTTATGAACTTTACCCAATGTTAACATATAGTATTGGTTATGGGGAAGTATACAGTACAGACGTTTTCAGGGGAGATTTTTCCTGGTAGTGAGGGGGGGGTCGGGCAGGGACGTACGCAGGGAGGGGGGCCTCCGGGCCCGGGACCCCCGAAATCTCACGATTTTTTCATTTTCCCATAATTTTCTGATTTTTCTCACAGAATAATGGGTTTGAAGGATTTGTCCCCCCCGCCCGAAACAAATTGGGCCCCCCGAAAACAAATTCGTGCCTGCGGTCGGCGGTTATGTAGGAGGATCTTTCCATGAAGGAAGTTTTCATGGGGGAAGGGACATTGCTATGAAGGGGACGCCGGACTTCCCAGCATTATTTAAAAAAGATCAGAAATTAAATATAAAAAAACAGTTTTTTCAACTGCAACAGCAGCAACATCAAAACTTTAAACGAACAGGAAATATTACATATGTGATTGGGTCCACCCCTAGTCAATACCTCACTCTTTAAGCCAGAGATTTTTTAGTACTTTCATAAAGAGCTATTTATTCTAATTAAACGGCCTTTGTGATTAAGCGGTCATTTTTAAAGAATTGGAACAAAATTCGAACTTTCGCTTAAAGAGGCAAGGTATTGACTAGGGGGCGAACCCCTAATATACGTATTAAAAATATATGAATATAGAAGTTCGTTACGTAAGTTAATTCGTAAGTTACGTATATTTATTACTAATAAAAACGTTCGTAAATAAAATGAAACAAGTTTCGAGAAAGCCATTTAACCAAATAAAAGTAAATTACTATGAAAATTTTGTTTTAATTATTCATGTACTGTGAGCCAGATCAAAAACCTGCATTTATTCAAAAACTGTGAACAAAATGGCTATCTCAAATTTTGATTGGATGTATTGGGGGAATGATGGGCGTGGGGGGGGGCTAGTTTGCCCTCCAATCACTTTCGACTATTAAAAAGGGTACTAGCCATTTGAATTTCCAATCGAATAAGCCTGTTTAGAAGTTTCTACGACAACGCCTTCTATAAAAAACCTTATGTGCCCCAGGGCATAACTTAAAACCCTTGCCCTGGTGGTTGTAGGGGAGTGTCCCCCTCAAAAACATATTTTCTACCTGGAAATCAAGCACGCTGAACAAAATGGCTATCTCAAATTTTGATTGGATGTATTGGGGGGAATGATGGCGTGGGGGGGGGGGGGCTTAATTGCCCTCTAATCAACTTTCGACTATTAAAAAGGGTACTAACCCTTTGAATTTACAATCGAATGAGCCTGTTTTGAAGTTTCTACGACAACACCTTCTATAAAAACCTTATATGCCCCCAGGGGATAAACTTAAAACCCTTGTCCTGAGGGTTGTGGGGAGTGTCCTCCTCAAAAACATATTTTCTATCTGGAAATCAAACTACGCTGAACAAAATGGCTATCTCAAAATTTTGATTGGATGTATTTGGGGGAATGATGGGCGTGGGGAGGGGGGCTAGTTGCCCTCCAATCCACTTTCGACTATTAAAAGGGTACTAGCCCTTTGAATTTCCAATCGAATGAGCCTGTTTTGAAGTTTCTACAACAACGCCTTCTATAAAAACCTTATATGCCCCCAGGGCATAACTTAAAACCCTTGCCCAGAGGGTTGTGGGGGAATGTCCTCCTCAAAAACATATTTTCTATCAGGAAATCAACTACGCTGAAACAAAATGGCTATCTCAAAATTTTGATTGGATGTATTTGGGGTAATGATGGGCGTGGGGGGGATAGTTGCCCTCCAATCACTTTCGACTATTAAAAAGGGTACTAGCCATTTGAATTTACAATCGAATAAGCCTGTTTTGAAGTTTTCTACGACAACGCCTTCTATAAAAACCTTATATGCCCCCAGGGCATAACTTAAAACCTTGCCCTGAGGGTTGTGGGTGAGTGTCCTCCTCAAAAACATATTTTCTATCTGAAAATCAAATGCGCTGAACAAAATGGCTATCTTAAAACTTTGATTGGATGTGTTTGGGGGAATGATGGGCGTAAGGGGGGGGGCTAGTTGCCCTTCAATCACTTTCGAACTATTAAAAAGGGCACTAGCCACTCCAATTGCAATCGAATGAGCTCTTTTCGAAGTTTCTACGACGTCTCCTTCGATACGAAGTGCCCGGGTATGGAGAAAGAAACAAAAAAACAAAACAAAAAAAAACAAACACATTGTGCCCACATCGTTCTTTACTTAGGCAGGTTTTTTGTTGGAAAACATTGAAAAAAACAAAAAATCACCCTCAACAAGATTTTGAAAAGCTCATTTTTGCCCTCCCCAACAATTTCGAATTGACACCTCATAGTATCTATAAAAACCAAAAAAACAGATCTTCTGTAAGCCATGTTTTCGTTTATTATCATTATTATTATTTTTTTGTGAAGTGAAGTTGGTTAGGGGTTGCCAGAATATATGAACCAATCACTATGGGACAAGGCCGTATCTCGAGAGGGGGACTACTTGGTTTGAAACCCCCTCCCCAAAATTTTTGTCCGACTTGTAAAATTAACTAAAATGTACACATACGAATTTTTTATTGTTATTTTTTTTGTGCACTCCAAGCAAAAAATACCCTCCCCACCACAAACAAAACCTAGAAAATGGTCATGGTTCTGGATCTGACGTACCCCTCTGAAAAATTCTTCCCTGGAAAATTTCCCCCATGCAAAATTCCCCTTCCCCGTGGAAAGTGATCTAAAATAAAGCCACGCCATTTGGTTCAGCATAATAGATAACCCTACTGTTGAGGTTGTAAGCTCCTGTTAAGAAAATGTGGACTTTGTATTTTTTTTTTTTTTTTTTTTTTTTTTGTGTGTGTTTTTTCCCCTGGCGTTATCGTATTGAACCGATGGTCCTAGAAAACTGGGAGAGGGCTCACTGGCACGAGTAATAAAGCTCTAGAGCGATTTCAAAGTGACCGAAAAGATTGTACAACGGGAAGTGGCGTTTCGCCATTTTGTGGAACCAAACTACGATTTTGCCCCATGGAAGAACAAGTTACATGGAGTCCATACAAGTATAGGTACTTCAGACACGAAAATCTTCTGGTGTACGCCTAGTAGACGATATCCAACAGCCTCAGCTGGTAAAGAACAAAGAATGAAGCAATTTTAATTGCAAGATCACCCAAATCGGTTGGTAAAAATGACCAACCACTCAGTAAAATCCGTTACCCTCCCCCCTCAAATATTTGAAACATGTTCAGGCTAAACCCAAATACAGGGATATTAGAAATTGAGAAACACTTCACCCTTTCCCCCTGACTGTCTTTTATATCTACCTGGAGGCTCACGAGAAGTTGGAAAATTTGGGCATAAAATGGGATTTTTGGGCACATGCTTCAACCTATACAATGCCCAATAGATCATCCCCCATAATAGCTGAAGTTGAATTCCCTGTCACTGTACATATTATTATCAAACATCAAGTGATTCAACATAGTTAAATGGAGCTTTAAAGTAAATGACTATAATAATCTTTTATTAATCTTTTCAATACTTTTGCCTCGAACAAAACTTATTAATCTTTCATTTGAATGTGGAGTTTTTCCGAATGCTCTAGATCGTGCTCGGATTATTGTTTCATATTAGTGGATTAAGAAACGACACAGCAAACTATTGACCTACTTTAATACTATCGATATTTAGTAAAATCTTCGTAAAGCCTATGCTTCGCCTCGTCTCAATTTTCAACTCTAAACATATTCTACATGATTTTCTGTTTGTTTTTTGAATAAAGCACTCTGCTGAATATGTGTTTATGACCCTTTTGAATTTTTTACACTTTGTGTTAAATTCGGGATTAATTCCTGCTGCTCTATTCCTGGATATTTGTAAGGTATTTAATTCTCTAATCCATAAATTTTTTTTGTAGAAGATTTCCCATTTTGGTATAAGGAGAAATGTATTTTCTCCGTTTAACTCTTACATGAAGGTAGATTAATTTCTATTCATCTACTTTTCCTCCTCGCCCTCAGAAGTCGATTATGGCGTCTCTCAGGGATCATTTTTATGACCTGTGCTAATTTTAATTGATGTAAAGGATCTTTTTTATGTGTTAAGAATTAGAAATCTAGACTTTGTCATCCTAAACCTTCACATGCCCATAGTGGCACCTATAGTTCGCCTTCTTCTGATGTCCTTGTTTCCTTTGCAGATGACACCACACTTAGCACTTCCTCGAGTTGGTTGTGAACCAGAGTTTTGGTATAATCTAGAAAATTTAATTGAGAGTAATTATATGATTTGGTGCTGTTTATCTTACCCTAAACTTTTCGAAGTCACGCCTATTTTTATCTTTTCGCGTGTTTCTCAAAATTTTCCTTAATTATCTGAAATTCATTCGTCAAATGGGATCATTCATAGGTCTAAAAAATCGGTGTGTTCGTTTTTTGGGTATTCTTAGTTGATGAAAACTTGTCTTTCAAACGTCAAATTGATTTGAATAAAATGAACATTGTAAATTCAAAGGGTTAGTACCCTTTTTAATAGTCGAAAGTGATTGGAGGGCAATTAGCCCCCCCCCACACCCATCATTCCCCCAAACACATCCAATCAAAATTTTGAGATAGCCATTTTGTTCAGCGTGCTTGATTTCCAGATAGAAAATATGTTTTTGAGGAGGACACTCCCCTACAACCACCAGGGCAAGGGTTTTAAGTTATGCCCTGGGGGCACATTAGGTTTTAATAGAAGGCGTTGTCGTAGAAACTTCAAAACAGGCTTATTCGATTAGAAATTCAAATGGCTAGTACCCTTTTTAATAGTCGAAAGTGATTGGAGGGCAACTAGCCCCCCCCCCAAGCCCATCATTCCCCCAAATACATCCAATCAAATTTTGAGATAGCCATTTTGTTCAGAGTAGTTGATTTCCAGATAGAAAATATATTTTTGAGGAGGACATTCCCCCACAACCCTCAGGGCAAGGGGTTTAAGTTATGCCCTGGGGGCATATAAGGTTTTTATAGAAGGCGTTGTCGTAGAAACTTCAAAACAGGCTTATTCGATTGGAAATTCAAAGGGCTAGTACCCTTTTTAATAGTCGAAAGTGATTGAAGGGCAACTAGCCCCCCCTCCACGCCCATCATTCCCCCAAATACATCCAATCAAAATTTTGAGATAGCCATTTTTGTTCAGCGTAATGGATTTCCAGATAGAAAATATGTTTTTGAGGAGGAAACTCCCCCACAACCCTCAGGACAAGGGTTTTAAGTTATCCCCTGGGGGCATATAAGGTCTTTATAGAACGCGTTGTCGTAGAAACTTCAAAACAGGCTCATTCGATTGGAAATTCAAAGGGCTAGTACCCTTTTTAATAGTCGAAAGTGATTGGAGGGCAATTATCCCCCCCCACGCCCATCATTCCCCCAAACACATCCAATCAAAATTTTGAGATATCCATTTTGTTCAGCGTGCTTGATTCTAGATAGAAAATATGTTTTTGAGGAGGACACTCCCCTACAACCACCAGGGCAAGGGTTTTAAGTTATGCCCTGGGGGCACATAAGGTTTTTATAGAAGGCGTTGTCGTACAAACTTCAAAACAGGCTCATTCGATTGGAAATTCAAAGGGCTATTACCCTTTTTAATAGTCGAAAGTGATTGGAGGGCAACTAGCCCCCCCACGCCTTTCATCCCCCAAACACATCCAATCAAAATCTTGAGATAGCCATTTTGTTCAGCGTAGTTGATTTCCAGATAGAAAATATGTTTTTGAGGAGGACACTCCCCCACATCCCTCAAGGCAAGGGTTTTAACTTATGCCCAGGGGGTATATAAGGTTTTTAAAGAAGGTGTTGTAGAAACTTCAATAAAAGCTCATTCGACTGGAAATTCAAAGGGCTAGTGCCCTTTTTAATAGTCGAAAGTGATTGGAGGTCAACTAGCCCCCTCCCACACCCATCATTCCCCCAAACACATCCAATAAAAATTTTCAGTTTCTTCAGGGTAGTTGATTTCCAGATAGAAAACATATTTTTGAGGAGGACACTCCCCCACAGCCCTCAGGGCAAGGATTATAAGTTATGCCCTGGGGGCATATAAGGTTTTTATTGAAATCTTTGTCGTAGAAACTTGAAAAAGGGCTTATTCGATTTGAAATTCAAAGGACTAGTTAAACAAAAAGGACTCCATTAAAAAAAAATGAGCAAAAATTCAAAGAACTCCATTAAACAAAAAATGAGCAAAAATAAAATCAAATAATCTACCAAGCTCAAAACTACCACAAATCAGCATCGATAAATAAATAAAACCCAAAACAAACAGAAATTACAAAAATAACCAAGTCAAACTCAAAACGAGCCGAAATTATTATAAGTTGGGCGCAAAACCAATATGCCTTCCCAAGGCCAGAACAAAATTTGTACTTTACTGAAAAAGTACAAATGAATGTGCATTGTCAGTTTAATATACATATACTGATATTTAGTAATCAAAATGTTAAAATTATTTGATTTATTAAAGTTATAAAAGTAAAAACATTTATATTTTTTTCAGTAAAGTGCAAATTTTGTTCTGGCCTTGGGAAGGCATAAGGGTTTGCGCCCAAGTTATGTTAATTTCTGCTCGTTTTGAGTTTGACTTGGTTAAATCAGCTGATAAAATCAGCTGAAGTGAACGCCTTTTTCACTTCAATCTGTACTACTCACCCGTCCTTCACCGAAGCCGAAATCCAAGCCTTCATTGCTGACGTCTCTGAAGATACAATCGTTTGAGGTATCCGAGTTCGCGGTGTATAAAGAACTTCAAAAGTTGAAAAGCAAACTGTGCTTCTTATCCAGGAGAATTGCCAGTTAAACTTTTAAGAGAAAATTCTATGTTTCTAGCAAAACCACTCTCATCAGTGGTCAATCAGTCGTTCAAGCAGCACAAATTCCCGAGTGCTTGGAAAAAAGCCTACGTGCGCGTCTTACCCAAAGTCAAAGACCCGAAATCCTATGATCAGCTTCGTCCGATTTCTATTACGCCTAATATGGCTAAAGTGACCGAATCCTTTATTTATAGAGAGCTCCTAGCCCAAGTTCAGCCAGCCCTTGATCCGTTTCAGTACGGCTGCTTGAAGGGAGTATTACGACGTATTATCTAGTACGTCTCTACCACCTGATTACCGAGTGGTTGGACAAAGGCAGTAGCCTCGTTGACCTGCTTTTAGTCGATTATCGTAAGGCATTTGACTTGATCCGCCATTATACAGCAGCAAATAACCTCAAAAAGATGGGCGCTAGGAAGCATATTTTGTTCCTAGTTGTTGACTTTCTGCGTAACCGCTACCAGTGTGTCTATGCCGTCTTCCCAAGTGACTTAAACTCTGAGTGGGCTGAACAGACGTGTGGCGCGCCGCAAGGCACTAAGCTGGCAGCTCTTTTGTTTTTAGCGGTAATTAAACTACATTATCCTCGAGTTTGAGGACAGATTCAAATACGTGGACGATATTTCCCTACTTCTGAAATATCTTGCTGAAAAGTCAGACGTGTATCCCCAGTTCAGCAGAGAGATCAGTAAATCCTTTCTCGAGCAGTGTAGCATCAATGACCTCCAGTTTTAATGTGAATAAAACAAAAGTCATGAGGTTTAATCCGCTTAAGCGTGACCTCTCATGCCCGGATCCGTGGTACCCTACCGCCTCAACCTCAGTGAATCTCGGGGTTAATTTCAATGTCGACTGTTCATTTAGCGCGCACATCGCCGGTCTGGTGAAAAAAGGTAGTTGCGCACTACGGTCGCTAATTACCTTGCGCCGACTGGGTTTCTCACAAAGTCAGCTGAAGACGGTTTAAGTCACATATGTGCGCCCTATCCTACAATATGCGTGTCCTGTGTGGGGCACTCAGGCTCATAATATTGACCACCTAAGTGAAGATCTGGAGGCTATTCAAAAACGGGCAGTGAAAGTGATACTAGGCCTGAAATACAACTCTTATGAGGCTGCCCTTAGTACTTACGACTGCCAAGGTTCCGCAATAGGCGCTTGCAGTTGATGTGCAATTTTGGGCAGTCCCTTCTTTCGTCCCAGAAACCACCGTTCATTGCTTCCCCCACCTCGCGCCTATCACCGCCAAACCCGCCATGAAAAACCAACTAGTGCCGCTTAAGTATCGAACAACCCGACACAGCAATTCATTCGTGCCTTTTTTTGTCAGGTATTTAAACTGCCAGTGACCAGTTTTATGCAATGTACTAAACAGCGCCATTTAGTCACGGCTTCGGCCACGGCTACGATAGTTGTTTATAAAATAAATGAGTCTATATGAGTCTATATATATGTATACTAAACTGACAATCCATAGCCATCTTTTTTATTTTTTTTTTAGTAAAGTGCAAATCATGTTCTGGTCTTAAGAAGGTATGGGGCTTGTCGAAGACACAATTTCCAGACCTTTCAACTACGCTGAACAAAATGACTATCTAAAATTTTGATTAGATATGTTTTAGGAATTGATGGGCGTGGGGAGGGGCTGGCTTGTTGTCCTCCAATCACTTTTGACTAATAAAAAGGGCACAAAACCCTTTCAATTTCCAATCGAATGAGCCTTTTTCGAAGTTTCTACCACAAGAAATGCCATCTCAAAATTCTATCAGATCTATTTCGGAAAAAACGACGGTGTAGGTGGGGGGGGAGAGGGGCGTTATCCACCCTTCGATCACTTTCAATTTTAAAAAGGACACTAGAACGTGTGATTATCAATCCAATGAGCACACTCCGAAGTTTATACAATCACCCTTTCTATATAAACCTTATATGCCCCTAAGGCATAACTTACAACCTTTGCCCTGAGGGCTCTGGGGGGTTGTCACCCTCAAAAGACATAATTTTCGGACCTCTCATTGACGTTGAACGAAATGGCTATCCCAAAATTTTGATTGGATGTGTTTGGGAAATTGGTAGGCGTGGGAGGGGTATTAGTTACCCTCCAATCATTTTTCGAGTATTAAAAAGGGCACTAGCCCTTTCAATTTCCAATCGAATGAGCCTTTTTCGAAATTTCTACGATAACAAATGACCATCTCAAAATTTCTATCAGATACGTTTCTTGAAAATACGAGGTGGGGGGGGGTATCCACCCTCCCATCACTCTGAATCTCATAAAGAGCACTAAAACTTCTGATTAGCAATCCCATGAGCCCCCTCTGAAGTTTATACGATCACTCTTTTTATATAAACCTTATATGCCCCCAGGGCACAACTTACAACCCTTGCCCAGAGGGCTGTAGGGGGGTTGTCATCCTCAAGTACATAATTTCCGGACCTTTCAAATATGTTGAACAAAATGGCTATCTCAAGATTTTGATTGGACGTGTTTGGGGAAATGTTGGGCGCTGGAGGGGTTTTAGTTGCCCTCCAATCACTTTCGACTCTTAAAAAGGGCATTTTGGTTAATGCTAAGGAAATAAAATAAAATAGGATGAATATATAATAAGTTAGAAGCAAATTTGGGGTATATATTTGCACATTAGGGGGTGGGTGGGTAAGCATAGCATAAATTAAATACGTAACCAAACCTAGGTATCTTTCTCCCCCCCCCCCCCCTAAACTCCAAAACACAATCGTTTAAATATTGTAAACGCAATGAGAAACCACGCTTTGCATTCCATCTATCTAGCAAATACTCGTTTATCTGGTTTCCTTGTACAGGCTATAGCGCTGGTTTAGTTATAATGCTCAAGTACCTAAATAAATGATACAATGTGCCCACATCGTTCTTTACTGAGGCAGCGCTATTGCGCTGCCTATGATAGCAAACATATTCTAAAAAGGTGACGGAGCGAGCAGATGGGGGCAGAGCAAATGTATTGTAGATTTTTTGGTACTTGTATGGAATCTAGTACACACGCGAAATGTGAAGTTTGGTTAATGCTAATGAAACAAAACAAAATAGGATGAAAATATAATAGTTTAGAAACAAATTCGGGCTATATATTATAAGCATATATATATAAGCATAGCATAAATTAAATACGTAACCAAACCTAGGTATCTTTCTCCCCCCCCCACCTAAACTCCAAAACACAATCGTTTAAATATTGTAAACGCAATGAGAAACCACGCTTTGCATTCCATTTATCTAGCAAATACTCGTTTATCTGGTTTTCTTGTGCAGGCTATAGCGCTGGTTTAGTTATAATGCACAAGTACCTAAATAAATAATACAATGTGCCCACATCGCTCTTTACTGAGGCAGCGCTATTGTGCTGCCTATGATAGTAAATATATTCTAAAAAGGTGACGGAGCGAGCAGATGGGGGCAGAGCAAAATGTATTGTAGATTTTTTGGTACTTGTATGGAATCTAGTACACACGCGAAATGTGAAGTTTGGTTAATGCTAACGAAACAAAACAAAATAGGATGAAAATATAATAGTTTAGAAACAAATTCGGGCTATATATTTGTACTTTAGGGGGAGGGAGGTGTGTAAAGCATGGCATATATTAAATACGTAACCTAACCTAGGTACCTTTTTTTGCCCCTTCAACCCCAAAAAACTAAAGATTAAATAGTTTCCACGAAGTGAAAAACAGCTCGCTAGCTAGCGGAAACCCGGTTTTGAATAGCATCTTTGACATTCTATATGCATTTCTCTTCGCGTGTGTACTAGATTCCATACAAGTACCGATTTTTTTTTAGTGGGTCTATACTTCTTTTATATGAAGTTTTTCATGGAACAAGCACACCGTCTGACTTACGAAGCTTTGAACCTACAAATTCTAACAAAATCAATCGGGAGTATGTTAAATGATTCCTAATAGGAAGTCCCAGGTAATCGAAGCTTGGCAAAAGTGATAATGGCTGCGGTTGACTATTTAGACAAACACAATCCGAGGATATTTCCTTTTTGTCATGCATCTTTCCATGTTTCCACTCTTTTTTTGCAACTTAGTACCCACAAATGTGTGGCAACGGTATGTAGTACCCACTAAGTGTGGCAACAAATGTGTACCCACAAATATGTGTGGCAACGGTACCCACATATTGAAACATCTTAATCCACAAGTAAATAGGGGTAAAGGGGCAAACGGAAAAGATCCCGTAATTTGCAGTAAATCTATTTGTGTTTCCCCCCCCCCCCCGCCCCCCCCCCTTACTACAAAGAACTTTGCAAAGTATAGTTTTATTTTGTTTTCTGGTATTTTATTAAAGTATCCTCAAGCAGTGATATTATTAAAAATATAGCCCAAAATACACGCCCCCTAAAATAAATTCCTGATTCCATCCCTTCATGACTCTAAAAGATTTCTGATGACATCTCAGTTACCTCAGGCAATCTCTGTTTTGTTAGGTTTGCTCATGGTATATACAAGCGTATTTGTGTTTTTCTTAAACCATGCAGTTGCTCCTTGGATAAATAATTCTTACTCTAATTATCTAAATATAATAAAAATGTAAATAATAAAACAATAAATATAAAATATAAATAAAAATATAAATATAAAACAATATATATATACAATATAAATAAAAAAACATATGAACAATAAATAATAAAATGTGAATATACCTAAAATAATAAAAACAAAATTTAGCACGAGAGTCTACTACAGAGTAGTGAGGCATTGGCTCCATGAGCCCCAGCCGACTTTCACATATTTATCTCTTAAACTTTTGGCAAATCAAATGTAACCAAGTTATCAAGCTGTGGAGCAAATTTTTTCTCATATGTGTAGTGCCATTTGAATGTGACCATGCGCGCTAATATAACTTAGTAATATTAAAGTACACATATTATGGTAGATTATACACTCTCCTCTCTGTCTAACCTATGGTGGCACAGTCGGTTTGACCTCAGCTTGGTAATATGGGACCCATAATTCAAACTCTTAGTACTCCAGAACTTTAATACTCAAGAAGTGTTGATAATACAATGTAAAGATGCATACATATCAGTCGCATTTTTAGGGGAGGGAGAGGGGGGCACTTGCCCCGGGTACAGAAATTATAGGGGTGTGAAATTTTAAATAAATATCTAACGTTTATAATCCTTTTGTAATTTGTTAAACTTTATTTTTATTAAAATAAAGCAGAGGGGGCAGTTAATAAATGAAAATAAATAATAAAGTATTAATTAACTAATAAAATGAAAATAAATAATAACAAAAAATAATTTAAAAATTAATAAAATAATGAATAATAATTGATTAACTAAATAATTTAAATAATAAATTGAAAAAATAATTATTAATTAATTAATAAATCAAAAATAATTTTGCTAATAAATGAAAATTTTGTTAAAATTCGACCTGAAAATTTTATAGTAGATAGGGGAGAGGAGCTAATTAACATTTTGCCCAAGGAGCAAGAGAGGTCAGAACCACCATTGATACATACATACACTCTCTCTCGCTTCTTTTGAAGCTGATACATTTTTTGGCCTCTCTCAAAAGCCATAATTTATGTTTCCTGTAAGTTCTGATTTCAATTCTATTTGCTTTAAGAGACTGGATTCCTAAAACTATTTATATATCTTGTCCTTGTATTACCCCTTGGGACATCTGATCAAAATTTTGAGGTACCTATTTTGTACTTTCCCCCGTGGAAGACCCCGGTTCAGATGGACTTCCTTATCCAGTACCTCTCCATGATCGGTACTGATCTCCAAGAAGCAGTCACGCTTGCGCAGGACCGTTCAAAATGGAGTCGAAGAGTCACATCTCTCTCTACTCTGGACTGGACCACCAGCAGGAGCTTTAAGTCAAGTAAGTTAAGTGAGTCTTTTGTACTTTTTCTTTGGCTGCTCAATTTTGTGCGTGAGGGAATTATCGGGGGAATCTTCCGGGAGGGGTATTTTTCATGGTGTATTTTCCGGAAGGGGTGTATTTTCCGAGTGGGGGGGGGGGGGGGTAAACACTGGCTCCCTCTGCTTATATATCTGTTAGCGTAACTCTTGTTTAAACGGGTTCCATAAACTGAATGAACTGTGATGAAACCAGAAAACACATAATAAATATATAATTCGGGCTATGTATTTTACATGGGGGGGGGGAGCGGTGGTGAATCAGTAGTTGAGGTGTGTTAACTGGAATTATTCTGCATATAATGACGTAAGAATTGTTGTTTTTAACTCTTTTATATAGTCAAAAATCAGAGAAAAAGATATCATCTTTGAAGGTCCATAACGGGCTTTCAATTGAATTTCCGAGTAAAACAATTATCATATTCGGAAAGAGCATCAAAAGACATTGAGCGGTCTGTTTACCTTATTTGTAGATCAGTAATATGAACTATCCCAAATTTACCGAAAGAAAGACATGAAATGCTGGGAGGAGCTCGTCAGAACTCAAGAAAATTTGTACGACAAGAAAATAAGGACTATATGACAGGGGCGGATCCAGGATTTTTTTTAGGTGGGGGGGGGAGGGTGCGAAATTGGCTGATCCGAAAAAAAATCTGTAGGGGGGGGCAAAATAGGTTGATCCGATAAACTTGCGTTAGGAGCAAGTTTAATTCACACAAACTTGAGTTAATTAAGTAAATTACACTATTTTAGACTACGCAAGGGGGGCGCATACCCCCCTCGCCCCCCTCTGGATCCGCCACTGCTATATGAGGTCTGTGATAAAAACAAATACATCAGATAATTACGTCACAAAAAATTTCAGTGCTTAATTCATCCATTGCGCGTGATAAAATCTAGTCAATAGCATCAGTTAATCCCAGATATCCGAGTGGACTTAAAATTCAATGTGTTTTTTTTTTTAGAGAGAGATATATATTTATTAAACAAAAAAGAGCATCAGAATTAACAACCACCCCGAGAAGTAAAAAAAACTTGTCCGATGGGGTTGCAAAATACATTAAAAAATAATACAGGAATAAGTAAATTATAAAACAACTAATACAAATCGCGCATCCTAATTGGCACCACAAACCTTACAACAAACAAATTCAAATTACTGTAAGATCAGTGGCGTATCAAGGATTTTGTTTCGGGAGGGGGGCCGTCAGTCTACCTTTTTATAGCAGTCATGTGAGCAAAAAAATTATCTATCATAGTGCAAGATTTCAGGCGGGGGGTATGGGGGGGGTATCTAGGTAAAGAAATGAAAAGTACACACTTGTCATGAGTATTTCTAGTTGTAGACTTTTTTTTGTTTGAGAATGGATGACAAAATTTTGCCAACAAAGTCAGAATTTAAAAAAAAATTTAGAAGCAGTGAGAGTCTCTATTTTGGGCGAGTAGATTCAAATTCATTTAATTCAAAAACAAGACATAGCTCTCATGGGCAAAGCCCAAATATGATGTCTCTTGGTCATAATTAGCAAAATAAAGTTGTCTGATAAAACTTCGTCAGGATAAATAAACTAAAGGATAAAAACACTTGAGATTGAGAATAAAATTACCTGATTAAACTTCGTCATGATAAAATAAACTAAAGAATAAAAACACTAGAGATCATTGTAATATTTCACAAAGCTTGGCACAAAGCTTTTACTGTAGCGCATGGTGTTACAGTAGACTGGGGTAGTTTCGGAACCTTCTTAGCCACTCCCCTGGGGGGACGAGATCTTATAGGGACAAAAGGTGGGGGAAGGAATGATCGGTAGATGGGATGTTGAAGGAGGGAGGAGCCAAATCTTTGGCATAATTTTACTCGGCGGGAAGAAAGGGATTTAAGTTTAAATTCCTTGAGGTAAAAGGAGTAAGGTAGAGGGGAACCGCCATATATGATTTGCAGTGATCTCTTCTGAACCCGTTCTATTTTATGAATTTCATCCTGGGTAAGGGCAAAGTGCAAAACCGGACAAGCATATTCAACTAAGGGGCGGATGAAAGTGTGAAATATTAGTTTCTGCTTGTCCTTAAGAACTCGAAATTTTTTCAGTGTTTTTAGCATTTGGATTGCGCCGTTAGCTTTTTTTACAATTGTCTTTGTATTCTCCCGCCATGAGAGGTCAGAAGAAATCACCACACCAAGTAAAGTTATTTTATGGCTTATTAGCTCAGAAGCGATAGGAGGTTCGAAAGACGGTTGAGTATTCTGAAGAAAAGAAAATGTCGTGACCGAGCATTTGTCTTTATTCACGACCATGTTTAGTTCAGCCGCCTCTGAGGTAACAGGGTCGATGAAACCAGCAGCATTGCTCTTCGAATCCTTATATACGATTTCCGTTAAGGACAAGTCGTCAACGTATTTCCATCTGTCCTCCAGCTCAGCAGCAATTTCATTTATCATGAGGAGGAAGCCCAGCGGCCCGATCACAGTTCCTTGTGGAATTCCACAAAAAAACTGGCAGAGAAGTGGAAAATTGGTCTTTATACTTCACAGTTTGCTCTCTATTTGTTAAGAAGCTCTTGATGATTTTAATAATAAAGCTGGGTATATTTTTTTTCCGCCATTTATGCTAAAAGGATTTCGTGATCAACAAGGTCAAATGCTTTTCTGAAATCAATTGCAATTAAATTTATCCATTTTCCAGGTTCATCCAGGTGTTTTAAAATAAAATCAATTAAATTAACGAGGTAATGAACTGTCGAACACTTAGGGATGTTACCAAATTGCTTTCGATCAGTTACTTTCAAAAGATATTTTTTCAGCCATGCGGCAACAAAGCTTTCGTTTTGGAACTGCCACGAAGCGGCAGAATTTAGGAAATATAAAAAAAAAGAAGTGCATTATTCCTTATATTTGCCTATGGGACCCTTGTTTTAGAGAACCAAATAAATAAAAAATAATATTATATCAAAGACAATTGCCCAGAATTTTGTTTCGGAGGGGTGGGGGCCTCAGTCTACCTAATATAGCAGCTATGAAAGCAAGAAATATATTGATATTAACATTGTTTACAGAGGATGAAGCACAATTAAAGTTTAAAAAACAGAATCAACTGCACTTAGAGAAACGAGCAACGAAAGACGACCTAACCTCTCACAGTAACAGCCGCCGGTCTTTTTTGGCTGCAAATCGATCAAAAACTTGGTCAGCATCGACCTGGATATCGTGGTTCAGGGTCATGTGAGCTAGTCCGTTCAGACGCTCCTCGCCCGTTGAGCTCCGCAGATAGGTTTTTAATCGCTTAAAACAGCTAAAGCTCCTCTCAGCAGAAGCGGTAGTCACTGGTAATGTCTGAAAAATCGTCAAAAGCCTTCGAATGCATGGGAAAAATTTTGCATCGCATGACGCAAGAGTCGAAGCAACAGTTGATGGTTTCTCAGACACTCCGAGCCACTTCTGTTTCCAAAGGACTAACTCACATTCGAGCGCACGTCTACCCCCGTGAAATTCCTCGTAAACAGCAACAGCGTTCACAAATTCATTAATTTTCAATGACTCGCTGTTAGCTGGCAAAAGCCTTCCGATTTTGAAGATGCCTCCTGATGGCGCAAAAATCTTTGATCAAATTCTTCAATAAGTGAAGCAAAGTAAGGTTTCAACAATGACTCGCGATAAAAAAACCTTGATGGACTCATTATCGTTGATGGATTTTCGGCGGATAGACCTTGGAACAGCCGGAGCCACATTTAACTCTTGTGCAAGCTCATAGGCTTTCTGAAAAATTGTTTCAAAATTATTTTGTTTTGACTGCAGTAAAGTATCAGAACATAGCTTAACATGCCGACAGCACTCAACTAAGTCTAAATCTTTGGCTTGCAGCGCCTTAGAGACAGAGAGCATTATGGCACTTACAAACTCTAGCATAGCCATCATCAACATAAAACTAAATTCGGTTGCTGCTGAAACCAACGCATTCGCTTTTGAAATAACTTCCGTATCGTACCGTATGCTACCAACTATTTCCTCAAGTACGGAAATAATCTCACAATACAAAGACATAAAAACTAAAATGCAATCGTGACACTCCACCCATCTCGTTTCGCACAACTTCACAAGCTTCCTCACAGGACTATCGGGACAAACGACAGCGACCGCATCTACAGACATATTCGTTCTTTTTGGTGAGGATGATAAAATGATATAATCTGCTGTATAGTAGCAAAGGTTGACCTAACAAGTCCTACCCTACTAGTTTTACATAAAGCCAAATTTAAGCTGTGCGATGCACAGTGGGTGTAGATTACATGCGGATATTTTTTCCTAGTTTCTGCCTGTGTACCAGAATAGCAGCCTGACATGTTGCTGGCCCAATCGAAACCAACCTCCACAAATTTCTCCATTTTTAAGCCAAACGCAATGCATTGGCCGATGATTTGTTTCGCTACTGCAGAGCCGGTGAGATTTCCGCAAACAGAAAACCCGAGAAACCGCTCTTCAAGTAAAGCACGAGTTTCATATTAGTATCTGACTACAAGAACTATCTAGAACTAATTAAGCTTGTCAGCATGTATATCAATAACTGTACAACGAACCTGAAGAATCCTTTGACGCTATATGCTGATGACTGCAAGCTCCTAGGACTGGCCCAGAACGACCTAAATCTACCAACTATGCAAGCAGATCTGGACAGACTATCTAGATGGTCATCGGATTGGTGTCTACAGTTCAATGCCTTAAAATGTAAAGTTCTACATCTTGGACGCAATAATCCAAAACTTGCATATCACATAGGAGACGCCCAGCTTGAGGCAGTCAGTGAGGAGAAGGACCTGAGGGTTATTGTTGACAATGAGCTGAAGTTTCACTGCCACAGACGAGCTCAAGTTGCAAAAGCAAACCAAGCCCTTGGCCTCATAAAGCGAACATTTACCACCAGGAAGTCGGGAGTGATTACGAAACTGTACAAAGCCATGGTCCGTCCTCACCTGGAATGTGGCATGACCCTAGCCTCTCCTTATTATAAGATGGATGTCAAAGTACTTAAGAGTATCCAAATAATAGCATATAAGCTTATCTCTGCATTCCAAGACAAATCTTACGAGGAACGTCTCACCTTACTCAAACTCCCTACCTTAGTATACCGTAGGAAAACAGGAGACGTAGTAGCAACTCGTAAGTTGCTAGAAAATGACCTATTAAGTCATGTCTTTTCCCCGTCCTTCTCAACTACCACAAGAGGACACAGCAAGAAGCTGCAGGCCCCCCGTTGCATCAAGCGAGAGCGCCAACAGTTCTTCTCAGTCCGTTCCGTCCCACTCTTGAACAGCCTATCCGAAGCCACCGCCCAATCTAAATCTCTAGATGCCTTCAAGAAAGGAGTTGATCAAGACTGGGCCACGCCGATGGAGGCTGAACTGGGATGTCAAATCATAACCTTGAAACACCACCAGCGAGATTTCTACAGGAGGCTCAAAACCACCTTATCTCGCTGGACATGCGATTTAAGGTAATTTAAGGTGATTTTCTTTCTTTCCTCTCACGTGACCTTTCCGTTTCAATGCTTAGCTTACACTGGAATTATAGCAGCGTTTTGAAACTTTGAATGAACTATCGCCTCTTAGTTCAATTCCTTATCGCAATTCATTCATTGCAGAGAAGCTAGTGCTTATAGCTGCAAGGGTTAATAGTGAGAAAAATTTCTTGACATCTTGTTTTGATTACAGGAGGCGATTGCACGTTTGATGATAAAATAATGATATAAGCTTGCTGGAGAAATGGATAGCCATTTAACAAGAAATGAAAAAAGAACGGGTGTTGCAGATAACTTAAAAGCGTGAATATTTCGGAACTTACTATATTGGCACTTAATAAAAAGAAGAAAAGAAATTTCGAGGGGGAGGGCCCGTGCCGCTCCGGCCCCCCTGGATACGCTACTGTGTAAGATCATACCCAGAGAGGCCATAATAATCTACTTAGTTATTGATAAATATTCCGCAATTCATATTATTGACTTACGAATAAAGTAAACATACCACTCGACGCCTTTTTTATGCTCTTTCCAATATAATAAACATTTTTGTCGCAAATTACTCGATTATTTATTTACACCCCCCCCCCCCTCCCCAACAAAAAAAAAACAAAAACAAAAGAACTAAATTCATACTTAGTAAAAAGGATTTCTTTAATTTCTCTCTTAAATCAAAGAATATCACTATTATTTTTAATACTCTGATCTAGATAATTCCAACTTCTAACGGTTGTAATTGTGAATGGGCCTTATATAAAAGGAACATCGAAAATGTCTAGGAAAATTGGAAAAATACGCACTGTCATAACACAGCGCTACCTATAAAAAACCATTCCAAATAGAAAATATTCTAGTGGATAGTTTTTGCTTACTTTGAGCTGTAGGCATACAAATGTAAGTCCTAAAATAGTAATTATTCTTTGCTCTTCTAGCTATCCATTGGGCAAAAGGTTTACTTAATTGCCTAACCACTAGTACTGCAAGTTTAGCCACGGGCACACCCACAACCATTTTCGGAGCTATGGAGCGCTTTAGCACTAAGTTTTAAAAGGGTAGACACAGACAACACTCCCGATGTTGTCGATTTAGGCGCGTTACATCCGAATGCGATGCGTTCGTCTGTCTTGGGCGAATTTAGAAGATATGAATCTGAGCTAATATAGACGAATTTAGAAGACTTTCTCCGCTTAAAATTCAGGGAAACTTCAGGTTTTTTCATTAATTCCCTAGCTAAAAGATGAGTATCACTTGATGTGCCTTTTGATGTATTTCAAATAAAATAATTACTCCCTGACAACTGTGCACACCCCCCCACCCCCCTAAAAAGGCCAGATTCAACCCTAAGCTGTATACAAAACTTTTGTTGTTTTAGTTAATTTTTGTTGTTTTAAATTGGCTTTATTTGATATTATGAACCAATCTTTTTACAAGAAGTAAGCAAAAAATCACAAAAGTAAACAAAATTAACATATATTGAATGTATCCTAGGGCTATATGTAGCCAAACAGTAATTAGGTGGGGGGGCTGGGTTGCAGTTGCATGGGTAGCAATTAATATATTTTCAATCAGTATTTATAGGCATATCAAGTGGTACATTTATCTTTTAGCTAGCAATTTAATTAAGAAAACCAAAAATTCATTAGAACTCAAGTATATGCTGGCATCCATGCCCATGAGAAATCCAAAGTAAAAGTTGCTTAAAACAGCTATCACTATAAAATAAATGTTCAAAATAGGGATAAAGTCCTTTTTAATAGACAGTGTATAAAAAATTCACAAAAAATACCAAATATTTCTCTCACATATACATTGACTGTCATCAGTAGTAAAACTAAATTAAAACAATTTAAAACAAAAGTTTATATACGAAATCAAATAAAACTACATATTGTTTAAATTTCTAATTATTTTCAAAGAAAAGGCGAAAGCTAGCCTCTTTGACCTTCTAAGTCTGAAGATTTTACTTCAGCCCTTTCAGAACATATTTTCAATTTTCCAGACCATTTTATTTTGTTCAAGAATGTCTCTTTGATTTCTAGGGATCGGGGTTTAAAGCAAATTTCCGTGAAACTCTTGAAATAAAGAAAATCTTATTCAAGAATATTGCTTTGAATCGGAATACAGGTGAATTTGGACTGAACTCTATGATAATTTATTAAAATCTGACACAGTAAAGTTCAATTCACCCAATGTAGTTGACCTTTGTCCAAATGTTATATCATTGAACGCTAATGAACCGAATCCAAGAAGGTCAAAGAGGCTAGCTTCCGCCTTTGCTTTGAAAAGAATTAGAGATTTAAACAATATGTAGTTTTATTTGATTTTGTATATAAACTTTTGTTTTAAATTGTTTTAGTTTAGTTTTACTACTGATGACGGTCACAGTATATGTGACCGAAATATCTGGTATTTTTTTGTGAATTTTCTATACACTGTCTATTAAAAAGGACCCTATTTTGAACTTTTATTTTATCGTCATGGAAAGGCAGTGTGGTCTCCGAAATTATCTAAGCTATCACTATTCAGCTAAAATGTTGCTGGTAAAGATAATACAACAAAACTGGTAGAGTTGTAGAGAAGAACTTAAGAACTAAGACATATGCTCCATTTTTATTTGATGTTTTCAGACATATCATGGCTTATCCATTGAAAATGCAAAATTTTTTTTTTTTTTTTTTTTTTTTTTTTTTTAGACAGCCTAGTAAAATTAGTTTTCAATTATTTCATCTTAAATTATATAAAACTTCCTTGAATGATTCTCAAACTAAATTAGGCATTCATTAAAAATGTATTCTTCAATCTGTAAAATTGTTTTTATTTCTTGTTTTTGCCTTAGACAATGGTCAGCATTGCCACTTTTTAAATTCTCTCTATTGAAGTAAGCTGAAAAATTTGAACTAAGGGTATTATTTTGGTTGCCTAAAAAATTGCAAATATTTTAAACATACTATTCTTGGTCAATTTTCAAAATACATATTAAGATTTCAGATTTAATTTTGGTGAGTAGATTGGGTTGGAGGAAGACCTTGTACAGCTGTGTTATTCTCAGGTGACTTGGTTCTGGAGTGAATCGTTATTAGTCCTAGTAGTTGTAATGACTTGTAACTATTTAATAGCAGGAATTTCCCAAAATAAGGCGTGCAGGAATAGGATGTTATTAAAATGAAATAAAATAAGACTAAATACAACCCTTGGCCGGTACTTGTGCATTATATACCCACTTTTATATATGTCAAATGAGACGCGGCAGTTACCGGACAGATGCGGGAGAGATATGCAGGAGGGATACCCGATCATAAAACTGTTGTTAGAGTATAATTTGGAATTTGCCAAAGACAGAAAAAGAGGCAGTTGAATTTTTTAGGATAAGGGGTTATTGCCAAAGACAAAAGAGTGTAAAAATGGACACACCATGACTTTTTACTTGAATGAGAAGAAATGTAATCCATTTTGGAGGTGTTGTAAATTGCAATGTAAGATAATGGTCGGTTTGCTTTCTTAATTATCGTAATTTTATTGATAAACCATTATAATGGGGTATCTGTCTTGTTTTATCTGTTTTTTTTTTTTTTTTTTTTTTTTTTTTTTTTTTTTTTTTTTTTTTTTTTTTTTTTTTTTTTTACCCCCCCCCCCCCTAATGTTCAAATATTTAGCCCAAATTTGTTTCTAAACTATTCTATATTCATCCTATTTTATTTTATTTCATTAGCATTAACCAAACTAGCAGTATATAAAGAGTGGGTATAATGCACAAGTACCCCCTGGCCATAGAACAGGGTAAAATACAACCCTAGTCTTTTCTTATGAAAATAATTTATAACCTTATTATATTTTTTTCTTCTTTCCTACTGTTAGGAATTAACTCTAGATTCCCATTTTAGTGACTGTGTTGCAACTATCACTGAACCACTTGGCAGTAATTTTGGATATTTTAATTCCAATGGTGCAGTTTTAATCTCGATCCGACACCATTTTCGAGGGGTTTCAGGCTATTTTTTGAAATTTCTGCAATCTATTTTCGCAATAAACTTTTATCAATAAGATTAATCAAAAGAATACCAACCATTCCTGAATCAGCCAGAGGCGGATCCAGGATTTTTTTAGGGGGGGGGAAATAGGTTGATCCGATAAACTTGCGTTACGAGCAAGTTTAATTAATGCAAACTTGAGTTAACTAAGTAAATTACACTACTTTAGACAACGCTAGGGGGGGGGGGGGCGCGAGCTCCCCTGGATCTGCCACTGGAATCAGCTTCAAATGATCATTCATCCGCACTGGACAGTTTTTTTTTCAATCTTTGTTTTAATTTTTTGGTTGTTATGAGTCCATTCGGTACTGTTCTAATATCTGTAGAACATGCGAGAAGTGTAGTATGGTTAATGCTAATGAAATTTAAAAAATATGATGAAAATATAATAGTTTATTGAACAAAATTGGGCTATATATTTGCACATTAGGGGGGGGGGGGTAAAGCATATTATATATTAAATACGTAACCTAACTGAACCCAGCCTTTCCCCTCCCGCCTAAACCCCAAAAAACTAAAGTTAAAATATAGTTTCCAGAGTGAGAAACCCCTGAATATTTGTTTATACAGCATTATATAGCGTCAGATATTTGCTTTTGTCGAGTGAATGTCTCACGTGTTGTACAGATATTAGAACAGTACCATCCATTTTTTACTAGATTGCATCTGATGCTGCAATCAGAAGGCAGTTCCATTTGATTCATTTCTTTACAAACTTGGAAAATCCTCAAGGCATTGTTGGTATGTTTTTTTTTCTCCTCTACTCAGTGAAACACATTTTACATTTTGTATCCTCTTCCCTCGTTTTTGTCAGATAACTTTTTAATATCCACTTCTGCAAAGTGTCTTGTTTTCTTTCCTCGAGTTTGATTAGATATCCCTTTCTTTCATTTTTCTTCTTCTTCAGAAGATCTTGTTTAGATCTTTCCTTATTCTTATAGAAAAAAAAACAAATAAATATTCTCTCATTCGTTGTTTCTGTTAACATTAATCTTAAATAGTAAGTACTGAGATTGCACTGGCTAGAGAAAACGGGACGAGGATCTTTTTTTCAGCATATGAAAAAAAAGGAAAAGCAAAGATATTTGACAAAGACCTCCACTAAGCTGCCTTGAGTGCAACAAGAAGGCATAAAGCATATACAAACTAAAAATTGGCAGTTTTGCCACCTTGCACATTATGTTCAGGAAAACTTTTTTTGAAGACGTAATGGCTCTGTTCATCCTACTTCCTGAATTTTGAGTAGGTCTATTGCAAAAAGTAAGGTAATAAACAATTTTTCTTTTGTTTCTAACAGTTATTTTCTATTTTTTTAAAAATTGGCCATAAATAGGTTGTCAGTTTTCTTCTCTTTTTCTGAAAAATTGATGTTGCTGCCAAGGGTCTACTTTGTGCTTCCAGTAATACTGATTGGAAATCGTTGCATGATTCCGCTTCAAATAAGATGCAGAGTATTCTGCTTCGAGTATGCCTAATTTTCTTCTAAAAACCCGCTTGGAAGAAAATGCAGATATGGAGGGGTCAAGGGCCCACTTTCACGTCTGATTGCAAATTCTTGCATCATTCTGGTACAAACAACTTTTCCCTATAAAGTTTGTATAGGAAGTTTGTATAGAAATGAGCTCTAATTGGTTTCATACTATCAAAAAAGAATGAAAATCTTATAAGAATTGCATTTTTGGTGATTTAACTAGGAAAGAATTAAAAATTTCTAATTAAATATTAGGAATTGAAAATTACGAGAGTCACTAACAGTGTAGTGTCTGAGGACTTTCTTTAAAAAGTGGAAAATTTTTGAGAAAATTGGATAATTGATATAATTATCCAACAATTGCCCCCCCCCCCAACGTCCATCATTCACCCAAACACATCCATCAAAATTTTGAGATAGCCATTTTGTTTAGCTTAGGCTAGTTGATTTCCGCTTCGAGTATGCCTAATTTTCCTCTAAAAACCCGCTTGGGAGAAAATGCAGATATGGAGGGGTCAAGGGCCCACTTTCAAGTCTAATTGCAAATTCTTGCATCATTCTGGTACAAACAACTTTTCTCTGTAAAGTTTGTATAGGAAGTTTGTATAGAAATGAGCTCTAATTGGTTTCATACTATCAAAAAAGAATGAAAAACTTACAAGAATTGCATTTTTGGTGATTTAACTAGGAAAGAATTAAAAATTTCTAATTAAATATTAGGAATTGAAAATTACGAGAGTCACTAACAGTGTAGTGTCTGAGGACTTTCTTTAAAAAGTAGAAATTTTTTGAGAAAATTGGATAATTGATATAATTATCCAACAATTGATACAACCCCCCACCAATTGATACAATTGGCGGGGGGTTGTATATTTACAACCCCCCATTTGTATAATTATTACAATATACAATTACAACATATATAATTACAATATACAATTGTAATTATCCAACAACTGATACAACTAATCTGTATTAATGTAGAATTAAAACTGACATATCCTTGTAAGTAATAAATTAATCACCATTTTTGCTTCCCAGAAAACATTTTCAGACAAAATCAAGTCTGCAGAAAGTAGGGTCTAGGTCTAGGTTAGCTTGGGTAAATCTGGCAGGTTAAGAAGGTTAGCTGACCTAAGCTGTTATGCTTACTTGTGACAGAATTGCAGTTTTTTTACCCTCCTCTACATTTTTAAAGTACCTTAAATGACAACTATACCGCATTTTAGGACACGCTATTAAAAAAAAAAAAAAAAAAAAAAAAAAAAAAAAAAAAAAAAAAAAAAAAAAAAAAAAAAAAAAAAATGCAGTAACCATTTTTTGCTACCATTTTGAAGGAAGAGAGCTGGTTAGCAGGAAAGATGATTGTTCAAAGTGAAAGGGGATCTGACGTAAATTCCTGCCTTTCAGTAAATATGAATTCAGTTCTCGTTTGGCATCTGACCTGTAAACATCAGTTTTATTTTTAAGCCGGATTAAATTTAGAATTAATTACAGTGGACAGTTTCGCAATAAGTGAATTAATTCACGTTTTGTGAAAATAAAAGGACTTATATTACGGTAGCAATCAACAGATTATCCTATTATTTGTGTGGCGTTCGTATTACTTTGGATTAGCTGATTAAGGATGCCAGAGTACGGTGGTGAATAACAAAGCAGGTTCCACGGACCACCGGGCCAGCCGTCAATTGCTGATTGCCACTGCTGCCGTGGGCCTGCCCACTGAAAGATAAGTTGATTTTTTTTTCTCTTTTTTGGTTTTTCTCGTAGTAGCGAAGAAATGTCAAAATTTCAACAGTTCCAGCTTGCGTTAGCGAATTTCAAAAGATTCCCGCTGTGGCCCGTAAGAATTATCCAAGTTTCAAAGGATAAAAAAGGAATCTTCAACTACTTAGTTTTTGCGTATGGAGATCACACAGAGTCACGCCTAACGGAGAATAGTCTCATCTCGTTTGAGGACAATTACCGCGAAGCATCTACAAAAACTGATAAAAATGTTGGAAGTGCGTTTAAAGAGGTTACCAAAACCCGGACATTTATAAGACGGCTTCCAAAACTTTCGCATCGCTGAGAGCAGTTTCTTCTGGACCTCTACCGCGGATTTGCTAGTTAAAATAGTCGCAACGAGGAAGAAATCGCTAAGACAAAAGAATCAATGATGAGCGCGATTACTAAGCAAGTTCAAGATAAATGCGGAAACGACCGAACTCTGAAAACTTCTGTTGAGACTATCGTGAGTGAAATATACTCGTCAGTGTCGCTTGAGTGTAATCCGAAGCTAGAGCAATTGTTGGTATCAGTAAAGAATATCAAAGGACTGATTGAAAATTTAGAGAACCGTATTGCAAAATTAGAAGTGAAAATTGATGATTATGAGCAAGAAAAACAGCTTGGGACTCTAGTTTTTCATGGTATTAAACAGCAGCCGGGTGTTGACTGAAGTCGACCATTCTGAATATAGCCTCGCAAAAGCTGGAGCTTTCCGGTATCTCTGATTGTGATTTTGCTATGGTTTTACAGGTCGAAATTGAATAATCCAGGGTCGGCAAACGATAAAGTTGCACCAGTGTTCGTGAGATTTTCTACCTGTGAGACGGCCCGTAGAGTGTTTGCGAGTAAATCAAAATTGGCTGGTTCGAAAATCTTTTTGTCTGAGTCTCTAACCAAGCGCCGTCGCGATATCCTGAGTGCCGCGAGAGATAAGTTTGGCGTGAAAAATGTATGGTCAGATCGTGGCCAGGTTCTCGCAATGCTTCCGGGTGAGCGAGCTGCTCGTCGAATTAACTCGTTTTCAGATTGCGTTTAGTTTGTTGTTTATGAGTAGTTTGGTAGTGTTTATCTCGTAAAGATGTTCTATATTACTCTTATTTATATTTTTTATTTTGTTGTTTATTTTTGATTTCTTATGAGTATAAATATCGCCCCGTTTGAGCGCGGAAAAGGGATGAATTATAGGATTCTTTTTTGCGTAAGTTGATATGATAGTAGTTTTAAGTGGAAGATTGAGTAATTTGCAAAAATAATCCGTTTAATGTTGATGATTATTTGTTGACGTGATATTGGAAATGATGGGTCGCAAATTAGTTTTCGTCCATCTCTTGATAGTAAATATCGTCAGTTATCAACTTTGGAGGAGTTAGGCCGGTCTGGATTTCATGCATGTACATGGAATTGTCATTTAAACGTCTTCTTACCATGAGATTTTTGATTTTATTTCACGATCTAATAATTTACATATAATGGCATTATGTGAAACATTTTTGGGTCATGATACTGTTCTTTACGTCCTTTAATTTTCCAGGTTATGAACTGATTGCTCGAAGCCGAACGTCAATGGGACGTGGAGGCCTGGCTTTCATTGTCCGACAGGATTTGAATTGGAAAATTAGAAAGGATTTGGACATTGGAAGGAGGGTAAGATAGAAACCCTTAGTATAGAAATTCAGTTTGAAAATCGAGCTTGTATTTTTACTGTTGCATATAAGCCACCAAGTGCATCATTTGAAGAGTTTGCTGAAGGATTTGAATGTCTTGCTGCAAAGGTAAATAGATCTAGTCAAGAGTTTATATGTATGGGAGACTTTAATTTTGATTGTTAAATGTACGTGGACCCAAATTTGGATTTTTTGAGCCTGATGATGTCAAATGATTTATACCCGACCGTGAGCATTCCAACGAGAATCACGGATCATTCGGAAACGCTCATCGATAATGTGTTTGTGTCTTCAGCGATACTAAGTAAAGCGTACTGCTCTGTTGTTATAAGCCCAGCCTCCGACCATCTTCCGGTTGTATTGCATTTGAATTCTGAAGTGAAGAAACATAACAGAAAGAATAAAATACCAATGCGTGAACTGAAGCCAGTTAATCTGAAAAAATTTGAAGAACAAATTAGTGTTATTAACTGGGAAACAGTACTGAATGAAGATGATCCGTCGGAAGCATTTGAAAAGTTTAACCAAATAGTGTCGAATGTTTATGATAGGACGTGTCCGCTTAAAGAAACAAACCCAGAAAGAATAAACCAAGAAAACCATGGTGTGATAATGAGCTGCTGAATCTGTTTAATATGAGAAATCAGGCGTGTGAGGAGCATCTGAATCATCCGCAGAATAATGAGCTCCATGTGATGTATAAAGAGCTAAGGAATAGGGCAAATGCCCTAAGAAGGAAAAAAAAGAGGCATATTTTACAAATGTATTTGAAGAAAGTAAAGGTAACCCCAAAGCAACATGGCAAGTTGTGAATGATCTTCTAAAAGGCCCTATGAAGCCATCGGAGCCAAAAATTGTACTAAATAATAGGACCTTGGAAGAAACTGAGGAAATCTGCAACGCATTTGGACAATATTTCTCTGAAATTGGCTGCAAGATTCAAGAAGAAGCAAGGAGCTCCCATGTTTTCGAATCAAGCAGTTTTGTTGATGAGCGAGGAAGAGGTTTCGAAATGCATTTCCAGCCTTGTACTGAAGAGGAGGTACGCAAAATTGTTAGCACGATTAAGTCAAACAGTGCAGGAGTTGATGGAATGAACCTTAGAACGCTCAAGTCGGTTCTGGTTTATTTGCTTCCTGTCCTCGTATACCTTATCAATATTTCTATGGAAAGGGGATGTTTCCGAGTGCGCTTAAAATAGCTAAAGTTGTACCGTTGCACAAAGGTGGAGTCAAAACTGATATATCTAATTGGAGACCAATATCAATTCTCCCGATTTATTCAAAGTTTATGAAAAGATTGTTCATCACCGGCTTTATGAGTATCTGATGAAAATTGGTGTTTTACACGATGGTCAATTTGGCTTCCGGAAAGGACATTCGACGACGCAGGCAGTCCAGCATCTTCTGGAAAATATCAACTCAGCACTTGAGAATGGCGAGCAGTGCATGGGCGTTTTTATTGATTTTCGAAAAGCTTTCGACACTGTTGATTTTAAGATTTTATTAGAAAGGCTGTGTTATTTAGGCATAAAGGGTAGTGTTTTAAATTGGTTTTGAATCGTATTTAAGTGAAAGGAAGCTACGAGTGACTTTGAGTAACAAATCTTCTCAGGCCGTTTCCCATAAAGTGTGGTGTTCCACAGGGCTCAGTTCTTGGCCCTCTCCTGTACCTGATATTTGTAGACACAATGAGATTCTACATTCCCGGAGCTTCAGTTACTTCTTTTGCTGACGACACGGCTTTAGTGATTGCAGCAAAGTCGCTGCAAGAGCTCTTGTTCAAGGCTAATGAGGCGCTGGATGGCCTACATGAATTTGTTTGTGCTAGCCTACTTAGCGTCAATGCATCAAAACTAATTTTATGATGTTTACGAGGACTGGTTCTGCTCCCACTCTCCCTGGTGTCATTATTTACAATGGCCTACCGCTATCACAAGTTGAAGAGATCCGAATATCTGGGATTCATCCCTGGATCGAAACTTGAGTTGGAGAAAACACTGCGACATTATAGCATGCAAGCTGGCGCGAGGCCTTGGAGTTCTGAACCGTTTTTTCAAATTTTTTACCTTTGAAAATTCTGCTTTTATTGTATTTTTCCATAATAGCGCCTTATATAAATTATGGTTGTTTGATTTGGGCGAGTAATTTTAGTTGCAATTTTAGAAGAGTTCAAGTTCTGCAGAATAAGGCTATAAGGTTGATTGGAAGGTATGATCGTGGTGTTTGATAGCACTGAATCACTTTTTTAGAAAGTTTAAAATTTTAAAGGTTGGTGAAATAAGGGATTATCAAATTGGAGTTTTTGTATTTCAGTGTCTGAATGGTTTTGCACCGGATTTTTTATGAATATTTTTAAGCCTAATTCGTTTTATCACGATTATTCGACTAGGAGTGCGGATAGTCTTGCATCTGAGCCACGGAACACAACCAGAGCGAGTCAAGTGACCAGACACATGGGCCCGTCAGTTTGGAATTCGTTCCCAGATTCTGTTCGTCAAGCTGAAAGTGTGCCGCAACTTAAAACCCGTATTAAATATCATTTCTTTTCAGGATTTGGTAGTGTTAATGGTTCGAGAGAAGGCTTTTTTTTTTTTTTTTTTTTTTTTTTTTTTTTTTTTTTTTTTTTTTTTTTTTGTAGATATTTATTTTTATTTTTGTTTTATATTTGTGCCATTATATATTTATCATTAGTTTCTGTTATTATTATTGTTTTCCCCTTTTTTCATTTTAATTGGTTTGATGATTTGGCATGCATGATATCCAACCGGTCGCTTTTTCAAGCATCTTCTTGCTTTAGTGCGACTTGTTTGTCACATTGAGTTGTTTTTTTTGTTAATAAAAATGTATGAACCTGACCTGAAACCTGGTTTGTATAGGAACTGGTTGTGGAAAATGGACCATTCTATTAGCTTCCGAGCGTAGGTAGGTATTTCAGCTCAAGGAGGCAAAGTCATTTTTTGCCTCCCACCCCCTTAACAAATGCCTGAAGGTAAAAAAAAAATGTGTTCCCCTAAATAGCACCACAACATATGCTGGTCCTAAAGACAATTTCACCCTCAAGCCCTTTAGCTTTGCTTCTGCTGAGCTTCCTGGAATAAATTTTGCCGATAAATCTTAGATAGGAATAGAAGCCGATTTTCCAAGTCAATGATATACCATTACCGAAGCGAAAACCATTACCATGAAATTACCAAGCGAAAAATGAAAAATGAGCCATACATTTATAAAGGCAAATAAAGGCAAAGGCAAATACAAGGTACTATAAAGGCAAAGGTATACTAAGAAAAAAACTGATCTGTTTCCGTGGATGCTTGAATTATGTAGGCATATCTTAGTTCTGACAAGATCTTTGAAGACACTAAATTTCATTTGTGGGGGGGGCAAACTGATGGGGCAGTTGCCCTCTAGCCATATAGCAAATTACACCCCTGCTCTGGAGATTTCTAATTTTTAATTGTAACAAAAAGAAAGGTTATATTTTTGTAAATTTTGTTAACCTTCATGGCGATTTTTGACTAACGGTGATGTTAGTTTGAACTTACGAATCTAATCGTAAGAGAAAATAATAAACTGAAAAAAAAGTACAGCTCATAACCGGCTAACACGCACCCACAGAACTGTAATGCTGGTGTAAATTATACAGGCAAAAGGGGGCGGGGTAGCTAGACCAACTGGGATATACTCTATATAGGTAAAATGGGGTTAGCTTTGGTTGTTTAACTCATGAAAAGAACATGTGGAACACTGAGATTAGAACCACATTAGAAATAGTTACTAGGCCTACTTGGTAAGTCATGGGGTATCGGATGCAATAGGAAATTTATGGTAAATATTCCCTCTTTTATGGATTTCTACTTCCGGTTGATAGGTTTTTCATCCGAATCGGGAAGGTGGCGAGGCGGTTTCAGCCTATAATATTCAGTTTGGTGGCATGTCTTTTAATGTCTCTTCTGTTTAAAGGCAAGTTTGAACCGATTCAGATTTAACGTCACTCTTACTAAAAACGCTCTTTTTTCCTGTTATTATCGTAATTACACTCAGGGGTGAATCTAGAGTACTTTCACTGGGAGGGGGGGGCAAGAAGGGGTCCATATTCAGATTTTTAAGCAGTATGGGCTAAATAATAATTTTTTCTGTACATTATTGGGGTTGGAAACTGCCTCCCCCCCCAAACGACGCCACTGATTACACTAGGCATCAAACTGTTCTGTTTAAAAGCCTTGCTTTAGCATAATTGTAGCTCGTTCACTTAGTTCTGGGATATTGTGCATTTAACCTTTGTTGTTTGGTATAAAATAAGTATAGGCCTACACAGTTATGCACGGAGGGAGGAAGATTTTCTTCCCTACCGCTTTGGTAATAATGAAGCTTTTACAATTTTGTAGATCATTTTCTTCATTTTTATGAAACTTACATTTTTCTAAATTGTTTCTTGGACATTTTTTGGTACGTGTTAAATATCCCAAAAACACTCAGAAGTGTATTTAGGTTAATCATAATGAAATATACCAAAATATAATTAAAGTATAATAGTTTATAAACAAAATTATGGAAACTACAAAAGAAAACCACCCAGAAAGCATTATGTTACCGATCCACCTCTATATATTAAATATTTAGTTAAAATATACCTGCTGAGTAGTTCCTCTCGCTAAGGCTAAGATGATTGTCACCGAATGCCAAAGACAAACCAGTTTTTCTCAGGTCACGCAGATGAAACGTCTTGATTGTTTTCGGGATATTTAGCAAGCACCCATTTTTCGTTTACATTTGTTTACTACATTCGTGCTACACAGACAGACACGTATGCTGGATTTTCTTAGGTGGGAGGGGGTTACAAGTAATTACTAAATTTGGCACTTTTTGTCTTATAGCCACCATACTCAAGATCTGTATCGTGACACTGAGACAATAACCGGTTTTTCATGGTCTTATACCAAGACAATATTAGCTTCGGCTCGTGGGAACTACATTGTAGCTATATTTTAATTAAATATTTAGTTGGTATTTTGGTTAGGTTAGGTTTGTTTAGGTTACGTATTTAATGTAATGCGGTCTAGGCGGCCCCGTTCCATAATTCTTTGTTGTAGTTTTTATAATTTTGTTGATAAAGTATTATATTTTCATCATATTTTTTTTTATTTATTAGCATTAACCAACTTCCTTCTCGACCACAACTTGAGTGTGGTAGCTATAAGACACAAGTACCCTAAGTGTATTTCATAACTAGATGAAAATTCGGTAAAAATTTAAGATTTCGAATGGGGGGGGGGGCACGGAACCAAAGGCCCACCCCGACTGCTCCCTTGTACACATGCATGTTCACAGAAGCTTCTCCTCTATCTGTCCACGCACCTGATATCTGATTTAAAAAGATGTTTTAACATTTTTTCATCTTACTGTATTTTTTCTGGGATATACCTTTTGTTATTTGTATATTATTTTCACCCCTTCCCGGTTACGAAATTCCTGAAGACAGGCCTGTGTGTGTGCAATAATAGTTCGACTGTTATGATCATAGGCAGCTCAATCACGCTGCCTACGTAAAGAACGATGTTGGCACAATGTATCACTTTTTTTTTTCTTAGACCAGGACACTTCGTATCGAGGAGTTGTCGTAGAAACTTCGAGAAGAGCTCATTTGACTGGAAACTGGAGTGGCTTGTCCCCTTTTTAATAGTCGAAAGTGATTGGAAGGCAACTAACACCTCTTCCACGCCCACCATTTCCCCAAACACATGCAATAGAAAATTTGAGATACCCTTTTTTGTTCAAGCGTAGTTGATTTCCAGATAGGAAATTATGTTTTGAGGAGGACACTCCCCCACAGCCCTCAGGGCAAGGGTTGTAAGCTATGCCCTGGGGGCATATAAGGTTCTTATAGAAAGTGTTGTCGTAGGAAACTTCAAAAAAGGCTAATTCGATTGGAAATTCAAAGGGCTAGTGCCCTTTTTAATAGTCGAAAGTGATTTGAGGGCAACTAACCCCCCCTCTCACGCCCACCTTCTCCCCAAACACATCCAATCAAAATTTTGAGATAGCCATTTTGTTCAACGTAATTGAAAGTTCTGGAAATTAGATATCTTTGATGATGGCATTCCTCCCCCCCCCCCCACAGCCCTCAGAGTAAGGGTTGTAAGTTATGCCCTGGGGGCATGTAAGGTTTTTCTTGAAGGTTTGTCGTAGAAACTTGAACAAGGGCTCATTCGATTGGAAATTCAAAGGGCTAGTGCCTTTTTTAATAGTCGAAAGTGATTTGAGGGCAACTAACCCCCCTCTCACGCCCACCTTCTCCCCAAACACATCCAATCAAAATTTTTAGATAACCATTTTTTCAACGTAGTTAAAAGTTTGAGAAATTAGATCTTTGAGGATGATAACCCCCTCAGAGCCCTCGGGGCAAGGGTTGTAAGTTGTGCCCTGGGGGCATATAAGGTTTTTATAGATAGTGATGTTGTAGAAGCTTCAAAATGGGTTCATTCGACTGGAAATAAGAAGGGCGTGTTCCCTTTTTAGTAGTCGAAAGTGATTGGAGGATAACTAACACCCCTCTCACACCCACCATTTCCCCAAGCACATCCAAATTTGGATGAAAACCCCCTCATAACCCCTCAGGGCAAGGGTTGCAATTTATGCCCTGGGGCATATAAGGTTTCTTTATAGAAAGCGCTGTCGTTAGAAACTTCAAAAAGGGCTCATTCGATTGGAAATTGAAAGGGTTAGTGCCCTTTTTAATAGTCGGAAGTGATTGGAGGATAACTAACCCTCCTCTCATGCCCACCATTTCCCCAAACACATCCAATCAAAATTAGAGATGACAATTTTCTCCCTCACGTAGTTGAAAGTTCTGGAAATTAGTATTTGAGGATGACACCCCCCCCCCCCCAGCCTTTAGGGCAAGGTGTGTAAGTTATGCCCCTGGGGGCATATATGGTTTTCATTGAAAGCTTTGTCGTAGAAACTTCAAAAGGGCTCACTCGATTGGAAATATGAAAGGGCTAGTGCCTTGTTTAATAGTTGAAACTAATTGGAGAGCAAACTAACGCCCCTCTTGCGACCACCATTTCCCCAAACACATCCAATCAAAATTTTGAGATAGCTGTTTTGTTCAGCGTAGTTGATTTCCAGTTAGAAAATATGTTTGAGGAGGACACTCTTCCACAGCCCTCAGAGCAAGGGTTTTTAAGTTATGCCCTGGGGGTATATAAGGTTTTTATAGAAGACGTTGTCGTAGAAACTTCAAAAAAAAGCTCATTCAATTGGAAATTCAAAGGGCTAGTGCCCTTTTTAAATAGTCGAAAGCGATTGGAGGGCAAACAGGCCCCCCACGCCCATCATTTCCCCCAAACACATCCAGTCAAAATTTTGAGATAGCCATTTTGTGTTCAGCGTAGTTGATTTCCAGATAGAAAATATGTTTTTGAAGAGGAGACACCTCCCCCACAAACCCTCCAGGGCAAGGATTATAAGTTATGCCCTGAGGGCATATAAGGTTTTTTATTGAAATCTTTGTCGTAGAAACCTGAAAAAGGGGCTCATTTGATTTAAAATTCAAAGGGCTAGTACCCTTTTTTTAATAGTCGAAAAGTGATTTGAGGGCAACTAACTCCCCTCTCATGCCCACCCATTTTCCCCAAACACATCCAATCAATCAAAATTTTTAGATAGCCATTTTATTCAACGTTTGTTGAAATTTTGGAAATTGGGTCTTTAAGGATGACAACTAGGGCATGATAGGGCAAGGGTTGTAAGTTATGCCCTGGGGACATATAAAGTTTTTATTGAAAGCGTTGTCGTGGAAACTTCAAAAGGGCTCATTCAATTGGAAATTGAAAGGGCTAATGCCTTTTTTAATAGTTGAAAGTGATTGGATAGCGACTAACGCCCCTCTCACGCCCACCATTTTCCCAAACACATCCAATCAAAATTTTGGGATATCCATTTTGGTTCAACGTAGTTGAAAGCTATGGAAATTAGGTCTTCTAGGATGATTACCCCCTCAGACCCCTCAGTGCAAGGGTTGTAAGTTATGTCCTGGGGGCATATAAAGTTTTTATTGAAAGCGTTGTAGTAGAAACTTTAAAAGGCTCATTCAATTGGAAATTGAAAGGGCTAGTGCCTTTTTAATAGTTGAAACTGATTGGATTGATACTAACGCCCCCCCCAACTCATGCCCACCATTTTCCAAAACACATCCAATCAAAATTTTGAAATATCCATTTTGTTCAACGTAGTTGAACGTTCTGGAAATTAGGTCTTTTAGGATGATAAACCCCTCAGAGCCCTCAGTGCAAGGGTTGTAAGTTATGCCCTGGGGGCATATAAGGTTTATATAGAAAGTTGCTGTATAAATCATAGGCAGCGCGATCGCGCTGCCTAAGTAAAGAACGGGGACACTCGAGAACGAGACAAGAAACGGGGATAAGTAAAGAAGGAGGACACTCCCCCACAACCCTCAGGGCAAGCGTTTTAAGCTATGCCTGGGGAATATAAGAACGATGTTGGCACAATGTATTATTTATTAATTTTTTCCTTTAGAGCAGGGCACTTCGTATCGAAGAAGTTGTCGTAGAAATTCGAAAAGGGGCTTATTCAATTGGAAATTGGAGTGGCTTGTGCCACTTTTTAATAGCTGAAAGTGATTGGAAGGCGACTAACACCCCTTCCACGCCCACCATTTCCCGAAACACATCCAATCAACATTTTGGGATAGCCATTTTGTTCAGCGTAGTTGACTTCCAGATAGAAATTATGTTTTTGAGGACAGTCCCCCACGGCCCTTAGGGCAAGGGTTGTAAGTTATGCCCTTGGGGCATATAAGGTTTTTTATAGAAGGTGTTGTCGTAGAAACTTCAAAAAAGGCTCATTCGATTGAAACTTCAAAGGGCCAGTGCCCTTTTAATAGTCTAAAGATATTAGAGGGCAACTAACCCGCCTCTCACGCCCACTTTTCCCCAAACACATCTAATCAAAACTTTGAGATAGCCATTTTTTTCAACGTAGTTTTAAGTTCTGGAAATTAGGTCTTTGAGGATGACAACCCTCCCACAGCCCTCAGGGCAAGGGTTGTAAATTATGCCCAGGGGGCATATAAGGTTTTTATATAACGCGTTGTCGTAGAAACTTCAAAAAGGGCTCATTCGATTGGAAATTGAAATGGCTAGTACCCTTTTTAATAGTCGAAAGTGATTGGAAAGCAACTAACACCCCTTCCACGCCCACCATTTCCCCAAACACATCCAATAAAGATTTTGAGATAGTCATTTTGTTCCACGCAGTTCAAAGTTCAGGAAATTATACCTTTGAGCAGGACAGTCCCCCCACAGTCTTCAGGGCAAGGGTTATAAGTTATGCCCTGGGGGCATATAAGGTTTTTATTGAAAGCGTAGAAACTTCAAAAGGGCTCATTCAATTGGAAATTGAAAGGGCTAGTGCCTTGTTTAATAGTTGAAACTAATTGGAGAGCAACTAACGCCCCTCTTGCGCCCACCATTCTCCCAAACACATCCAATCAAAATTTTTAGATAGCTATTTTGTTCAGCGTAGTTGATTTCCAGATAGAAAATATGTTTTTGAGGAGGACACTCCCTCACAACCCTCAGGGCAAGGATTGTAAGTTATGCCCTGAGGGCATATAAGGTTTTTATTGAAATCTTTGTCGTAGAAACCTGAAAAAGGGCTCATTTGATTGAAAATTCAAAGGGCTAGTACCCTTTTTAATAGCCGAAAGTGATTGTGAGGGCAATAACCCCCCTCTCATGCCCACCTTTTCCCCAAACATCCAATCAAAATTTTTAGATAGCCATTTCATTCAACGTTGTTGAAATTTTTGGAAATTGGGTCTTTAAGGATGACAACTTAGGGCATGACAGGGCAAGGGTTGTAAGTTATGCCCTGGGGACATATAAAGTTTTTATTGAAAGCGTTGTCGTGGAAACTTCAGAAGGGCTCATTCAATTGGAAATTGAAAGGGCTAATGCCTTTTTTAATAGTTGAAAGTGATTGGATAGCGACAAACGCCCCTCTCACGCCCACCATTTTCCCAAACACATCCAATCAAAATTTTGAGATATCCATTTTGTTCAACCTAGTTGAAAGTTATGGAAATTAGGTCTTCTAGGATGATTACCCCCTCAGACCCCTCAGTGCAAGGGTTTTAAATTATGCCCTGGGGGCATATAAAGTTTTTATTGAAAGCGTTGTCGTAGCAACTTCAAAAGTGCTCATTCAATTGGAAATTGAAAGGGCTAGTGCCTTTTTTAATAGTTGAAAGTGATTGGATAGCGACTAACGCCCCTCTCATGCCCACCATTTTCCAAAACACATCTAATCAAAATTTTGAGATATCTATTTTGTTCAACGTAGTTGAACTTTCTGGATTTTAGGTCTTTTAGGATGATAACCCCCTCAGAGCCCTCAGTGCAAGGGTTGTAAGTTATGCCCTGGGGGCATATAAGGTTTATATAGAAAGTTGCTGTATAAATCATAAGCAGCGCGATCCCGCTGCCTAAGTAAAGAACGGGGACACTCGAGAATGAGACAAGAAACGGGGACTAAGTAAAGAGGATGACACTTCCCCACAACCCTCAGGGCAAGCTTTTTAAGTTATGCCCTGGGGGCATATAAGAACGATGCTGGCACAATGTATTATTTATTAATTTTTTCTTTTAGAGCAGGGCACTTCGTATCGAAGTTGTCGTAGAAACTTCGAAAAGGGCTTATTCAATTGGAAATTGAAGTGGCTTGTGCCACTTTTTAATAGCTGAAAGTGATTGGAAGGCGACTAACACCCTTTCCACGCCCACCATTTCCCGAAACACATCCAAGCAACATTTTGAGATAGCCATTTTGTTCAGCGTAGTTGACTTCCAGATAGAAATTATGTTTTTGAGGACAGTCCCCACAGCCCTTAGGGCAAGGGTTGTAAGTTATGCCCTGGGGGCATATAAGGTTTTTTATAGAAGGTGTTGTCGTTAGAAACTTAAAAAAAGGCTCATTCGATTGAAAATTAAAAGGGCTAGTGCCCTTTTTGATAGTCGAAAGATATTAGAGGGCAACTAACCCGCCTCTCACGCCCACTTTTCCCCAAACACATCTAATCAGAAACTTTGAGATAGCCATTTTTTTTCAACGTAGTTTTAAGTTCTGGAAATATGGCCTTTGAGGATGACAACCACCCCCCCCACAGCCCTCAGGGCAAGGGTTGTAAATTATGCCAGGGGGCATATAAGGTTTTTTATATCACGCGTTGTCGTAGAAAACTTCAAAAAGGGCTCACTCGATGGAAATTGAAATGGCTAGTACCCTTTTTTAAATAGTCGAAAGTGATTGGAAAAGCAAACTAACACCCTTCCACGCCCACCATTTCCCAAAAACACATCCAATAAAGATTTTGAGATAGTCATTTTGTTCCACGCAGTTTCAAGATCAGGAAATTATACCTTTGAGCAGGACAGCCCCACACAGTCTTCAGGGCAAGGGTTATAAGTTGTGCCCTGGGGCATATAAGGTTATTATTGAAAGCGTAGAAATTTCAAAAGGGCTCATTCAATTCGAAATTGAAAGGGCTAGTGCCTTTTTAATACTTGAAAGTGATTGGAGAGCGACTACCGCCCCTCTCACGCCCACCATTTCCACAAACACATCCAATAAAAAATTTTGAGATAACCATTTTTGTTTAATGTAGTTGAAAGTTCTAGAAATTCGGTCTTAGAGGATGACAACCACCCTAACAGACCTTAGGGTAAGGGTTGTAATTTATGCCTTGGGGGCATATAAGGTGCTTATAGAAAAGCGTTGTTCGTTTCCAAAAGGGCTCATTCGATTGGAAATCGAAAGGCCTAGTGCTCTTTTTAATAGTCTAAAGTGATTGGAAGGCTAGACATTTTTATAGTAAAGATCGATTTGGGTATAATGTATTATTTTTTGTTGTTGTTGTTGTTTAGACGCAGGGCACTTCGTATCGAAGGAGTTGTCGTGGGGAACTTCGAAAAGGGCTCATTCGATTGAAAATAGAAAAGGGATGATGCTCCTTTTTAATAGTCGAAAGTGATTGGGAGGGCAACTAATCCCCCTTCCGCTCCCACCCTCCCATTTGCCCATTATGTTTAAAAACTAAAATGTTGCCTTCAGATTAAATCAAAATGCACAGTGATAATGCTAATTTCCAATAAGGCATCTCAGCAGTATCCCAAGAACAACTGAGGGTATTATTGTTCAAACTTTTGGGCTACTTCTGCTCTTAAAATTTAACCAAATCAAAATAGCGTAAGTGTATTTAAGCTATCAAGAAAGTAAACAGATTTTTTTGCGAATGGTATCAAGGCTTCCATTTCAGGTCAACTAGAGGAGGTATGAAACTAAACTAAACGGTATTGTTTGTTTTCCAGTTTTTTAAATGGGTTTATGTTGTTAAAAAATTGCTGTGAAAATGTTTTCTCCAGCGTTCAAACAGCAGTCCAAACTATAAAGTCTTAAAAAAACACGAAAAGATTTAAAGTGTTATTTTCTTTTTCCCTGAAAAGACTATGTCAATATAAAACAAACAACAATTAATAAAAAAAAAAGTTTTTCCACAAAATAAGTTTTTCAAAGACAAGTAAAGAACTCCATTAAACAAAAATGAGCAAAAATAAAATCAAATAATATACCAAGCCTGAAACTACCACAAATCAGCATCGATAAATAAATGAAAACCAAAACGAACAGAAACTACAATAAATAACCGAGTCAAACTCAAAAACGAGCAGAAATTAACATAAGTTGGCGCAAAACCCCTATACCTTCCCAAGGCCTGGAACAGAATTTGCACTTAAATGAAAAAAATACAAATGAATGTGCATTGTCAGTTAAATATACATATACTGGTATTTAGTAATCAAATTGTTGATATTATTTGATTTATTAAACTTATAAAAGTAAAAACATTTATATTTTTTCAGTAAAGTCCCTGGATACATCAAAACTGTGCCAGTGATTCAGCTCAATAACACTAGGGCCTATAGGACTTACAGCCTGTATTAAAATTTAAGAATTTTACAATTTTCATTTAAGTTAAACTGTAGTTTAATATATTCTACATAAGGATTCAATAATTTTCTGGTTTCCGGAGTAATGTTTTACGTTATTTCTCAGACTTTCTTAACAGAAGCGTAAATTGTAATGGCGCAGGACGGAGGTTAGGGGCCGTCCTAGCCGAAGGGTTAGTGTGCTAGACTTGAAATCCAGAGTTCTGGTTTGAGTCCTGGTGTCGCTGGCTATTTGGTTTGGAACGGAGATCAATGGAGTGACCCTTTAAACTCAGCCAGAGTTGACCCAGCTCTAAATAGATACCTGAAGAAGTCTGTGGGAAAAAACACGGGAAGCGTCGGATGATTCCCCCCCCCCCCCCAAACCACAAATTGCACTCCTGGCCGAAGACAGAAAATCAGGAGATCGGTACCTGTGTTCCACAGGCCGTTGATCAACATGCAACAAAGTTTAACTAAGTTTAAGGAGGGGGATTTCCCTTCCAGATATCATTTTGCTCTATCCTGGTCTAGTTCTGTCCCTAAATATTCATTAACCCTTTCTAACCGTTTCACGCTTGGACAATTTTATGATTGTATTTGTGATTGTGATTGTAGCATTTTTTTGGTACTGGTGCATTATGCGGGCACCGCTATATACTGTATCAAGGAAATCAGTCACGAAACCCGTCAAACGGGCTATTTGCAAGAGACCGCTATAGATTAATGATTGCAAAGCCGTGGTTTCTCAATGAGTTAGAATATTTAAACGAGTGTTTTTTGGAGTTTAGGGGGGGAAAGGTACCTAGGTTAGGTTAGGTTACGTATTTAATATATCCTATTCTTTACCCCCCCCCCCTAATGTGCAAATATATAGCCCAATTTTGTTTCTAAACTATTATATATTATTTTATTTCATTAGCATTAACCAAACTTGACTGCCTTAGCAGTGCCCACATAATACACCAGTACCTTTTTTTATGTCGAATACTCCGCCATCCATGCAATACTAATTACTTACCGCTCAATTTGGTTTATTTCTACTCTATATTAGATTTCTGCTAATTCACCCCGCTTTCGACTGGTTATTGGAGAATGAGTTTGCCGCCTCCTGAACTTATTTGAATTCACGCCAATGGTTCTCTGCCGTTATTTCGTTCTTGGGATATCTATTAGCGTTCGTTTTTTCCAAAAGGATTCACATTTTCCTTTCTGAGCTATAGAAATAACTAGAAAACTTTAGTTCATAGTATTGGCATTTTGTCGTTTATTTGATGCTCCAAAACCTACTTTGTACAAATCCCTGGGTGTTAAAAACCGATCAAAATCCGGAGTAGATTAGAACATCTTTTTTGTAATATACAGTATATACATTCATGTCATATTTTATAAAATATTTTATATTTTATAACTTCATATATAGTATATATAATGTAACACATAATATAGTAAAAATATGTATGCACATAAAATAAACATGTAGTAAAATAAATATATAGCACAATAGTTTGAAAATAGCGCGCGTACTTGGAGGCATACTTAAGCACTGAAACTATTAAACTTCCAATACCAAGGATATCAAAATGAAGCTATTTTTTCCCCTGGACCCATCTTAGGCTCATACTGGAAAACCGTGATATCTTGACATTTTCCTACTGGTTGTTTCAAAGCATCTTATTAACCGTGATTTCTTAGGATTTTCTTATTGGCTGTTTCAAAGTATCTTATCACATTGAACTGTGAAAATAAGCGAAACAAATTAGTTGAGCTCGGCAAGACTTTTTAC
Organism: Artemia sinica; assembly: GCA_027921565.1. Classification (NCBI taxonomy): domain Eukaryota; kingdom Metazoa; phylum Arthropoda; class Branchiopoda; order Anostraca; family Artemiidae; genus Artemia; species Artemia sinica. The sequence continues at coordinate 72,186,504 of CM051263.1, read as the reverse complement.
AAAGAAAAGTTAACCTTCGACCTACAAAGAAAAGTTAACCTTAAAAAAAATCTGTTTGGATTTTGACCGGTCAAAATCCAGAGTAGACTTGAACATTTTTTATGCAATATAGTATATAAACTTCAAAACACCAAGGACATCAAAATAAAGCCATTATTTCCCCTGGATCCATCGTAGGCTCATACTGGAAAACCGTGATTTCTTAATTTACGTTGTAAATATCTTATAATGTTGTATTGGTTGTTTCAAAGTATCTTATTAACTGCAATTTCTTAAGAACTTCCTATTGAATGTTTCGTAGTATCTTATCACGTTGAACCGTGAAAATTTGTAATGAAAACAAATTAGTTGAACTCGATAAGACTTTGTGTCAGTAAAAATTCAATTTCAAATTCAATTCAAATTCAAATTTCAAAAATTCAAATTCAATTTGTGTCAGTAATAATCTGTCGGTTATCAAGGCACTTACACCTATTAAGAAAATTTAACCTTCAAAAAAAGCTCTTTGGTGTCATATTCTCTTGGTTTATTTTTTTGCTGGTTCTCCCCCCCCCACGTTTCTTGTTTATAAATTTTGCGCCTTCGATTACGAAAAACTGCATAGCTTCATGTAGCGGTCATTTTCATTTAAAAATTGAATTTTCGATTTTTCTTAATTTCCTTAAAATATATGCGAATTTCCAGGGATCATATTCAAACATTCAGTTTTATTTGCATTGTCCTTGAAGCTTTCAACGAAAAACCAGTATGTCTTTTTAGCGGTAACAACTTGAACTACACACAACGAAAAACCGAAAAAACAAAGTTGTCTGCTTTCACAATCGAAATGAACCTAATATACACGTCGAAATGAAGTACACGTCGAAAATGAAGTACACGTAGTACACGTCGAAATGAACCTAAATACACAAACCAAGCAAAGAATAAAAATAAATCAGTAATAATAACTAATAACTAATCAACTGCGCGTCTAAGGCGCCTCCTTAATATACTTATCATTAATGTTTATCCCACCCTCAACGCATAGCAACTAGAATAGAATTTTAAATTTTTGGCCCAAATACTGAAACCACCCCTAGACGTCAAATGAATTTTATATTGAAAATCCGAATAACTGAAACACATTTTCGGCTTTTCTGTTACCATGTAAAATTTGCGTTTGTAACAAAACGCCTTTTGGAACACTCAGGGGCGGATCCAGGATTTCTTAGGGGGGGGGGGCAAAATAGGCTGATGCGTAAAAAAAAAATTTAGGGGGGGGGGGCGCAAAATAGGTTGATCCGATAAACTTGCGTTAGGAGCAAGTTTAATTAACGCAAACTTGAGATAATTATGTAAAATACACTACTTTAGACTAGGCTAGTTGGGGGGGGGGTGCCCCTCGCCCCCCTCTGGATCCACCACTGGGAACACTGCAGCTGAGTTTCTCATACTCTTTAATCTACACCAATTATCTCACTATTATCATAGACGTAGACCAGTGAACTATGAAAACAGTCTGGATCTGGCCAATTTGCACAGTTGAACTTGTTTTCTAACAATTAATTGAAAAACTCGTTCTTAACCAAATTCTCGTTTCAGCCTTGTGTTTGAAAAGAGAGCATTAATTTAATCTGGAAAATAACACATCCTGTGAAACTTATCGCAAAACCAAGTGTATTATTCTTTTTTCGTAAGCTTATCCCCTCTATATTTTCATTTATTCATTTATCAATGAACAAAATAAACAAGAAATTTACAACATGATAAATAAATGCATCATTTTAAGCACTTTTCTGGACCGCCCAAGAGCCTGACTCCAGGCTAAGGGGCAACACAGGAGAGTCAATTCACAAACATAGTTGGGACGGGGGGCAAAATGAATTTTTAAAACCAAGGAAACTATTTTTTATTCAATGAATAAACTGATTTTTTTTATGATAATAACTAAAAATGTATTTGTCTTACTCTACAGGTGGGGTGTAACCCTCCGCCGCAGCTGACGTGTCTGAGGGATTGTGCCGTACACATTTTAAAAAAATGTATGCCCTCATCTAAAATAAAATCTACACTACTTCCCATTTATTTTTGATTTATTCCATTTTCAATTACGAACCTATCTGCTAAAAGTAGTCGGTCAAATAGCTGTATAAAAATCCATCAAATATCAATCCTTCATTCTCCTACATGGGCGCCCATAAGGGGGGGGGGGCGCCTGCCCCCTGGCTGAATGATGCTGCCTTATTTTTATATTTTTGTCCTGAGATTTCTATTATATAGCATTAAAAGTGCCAATTAGACGAGGTTTGCCCTCCCCCTTGGAATTCAGCTTATGGGAGCCCATGTTCTCCTACAAATCCCCGCAAAAAAAAAATAACATGAAAAATAATAATAATGGTAAGCAAGTGCTAAAAGTAAAATGTAAATGCTGTTAAATTTTTAACATTTCTTTGAGCATATTATTCCGATATTATTTTTATGTAAATATTAAAATGATTTCATTTTTAGCTGCTTATTGTACAAGTAGCAAGCTTTTGCCAGTGGAGAGGTTTCTGAAATAACTTTTAACCCGGACAACATCAGGTATATAAAAACAGCATGATAAAAACTTTAGAGGTTTCTTTCTACGTTAGAGATTTCTTTTTACATTAGAGATTTTCTTTTACGTTTGAGGTTTTTATAGCTCTAAACTTTTGAGGCTTCTTTTTTACATTTGTGAGGTTACTGAAATAAATTTTAACCCGGACAACATCAGGTATATAAAATTAGCACGATGAAAGCTTTAGAGGTTTCTTTATACATTAGAGGTTTTTTTGTTTAAGTTTGAGATTGTGGCGGTATAAACTTTTGAGATTTCCTTATACGTTAGAGGTTTTCTTTTACAGTTGAGGTTTTGACGGCATAAACTTTTGAGGTTTTGTTTTTAATTACAGGTCTTCTTTTGCATTTGAAGTTTTAACGGTATAAACTTTTGAGGCTTCTTGTTACATTAGAGATGTTTCTGCAATTAATTTTTCCCCGGTTAGAGGTTTAAAGGCTTATAAAAATTTTAGATAAAAGGTTTAGAGGTTTCTTTCTACGTTAGAGGTTTCTCTTAAATTTGAGGTTATGTTGGCATAAAATTTAGAGGTTTTTATATGTTAGAGGTTTTATTTTACATTTGAGATTTTGATGGTAGGCTATAGCTTTTGAGGCTTCTTTTTACATTAAAGAGGTTTCTGTAATAACTTACCGGACAATATCAGGTAAATAAAAGTACTAAAAGTAGTGCAATAAAAAATTTAGAGGTGTCATTCTACATTAGAGGCTTCTTTCAAATTTGAGACTGTTTTTGTATAAACTTTTGAGGTTTCTTTTTACATTAAATGTTTTCTTTTAAATTTGAGGTTGTTACGGTATAAACTTTTGAGGTTTTTTTTTACATTAGAGGTTTTCTTTTACATGTGAGGTTTTGACGGTATAAACTTTTGAGGTTTCTTTTTACATATGAGGTTTTCTTCTACATTTAAGGTTTCGACGGTATAAAATTTTGTGGTTTCTTTTTACATTAGAGGTTTAATTTTATATTTGAGGTTTTGATGGCATAAACCATCAAAACTATTAACCGGAAATAATTATAATAAATTTTAACTGGTTTCTCTATTCTTCTCTTATTAACTCAACCCTTAATGGTGGACTGGGTGAAAATCTATGGCTCGGATCTTTGAACCCCGAAGTTTAACCGTTATTTTTTAGAATAGAGTTAAGATATTTATTTCCCATATATAGCTTTCTTGCTGAAAGCCATTGTCAACTGCAATAACAAATTGGAATTTGTGGAGAGATTTATTTCAAAACTAGGAAAACTTGTGACCATAAATAGATCTCTGAAAAGGCTTTTATCATCTTCGTCGTATTTTCTATAACATGGCCTTAAGTGGTGAATCTGATGAAAAATATGCTAAACCTAGCTCGCTCGTGGTTAAACCACATTTACCCTGCCTCAATTGGAAAGCCCCTTGCCTTAGTTCTTGCGTCAAGATCCACTTTAATTTGAAATCTGGCAGGCTCTTTGTCGTTCATTTTCCAATTTTGTGATCATGCGAAGTATTTTAAGGGACTTTGTTCATTAATCACTTATTGTGTAATAAAATATTCATTTATTTTAAAGAACATTTTTGCTCTATTTTTTTATACTACTTACAGAAATATCAAACGTAGGAGTTTATACAGGAAACCTAAAATAGGTTTTGGGCTTTATCTCAAATCTCAGAGAAAATATGTGTCGGCTTTACTTTTTCCTCCATTTGAAATATTCGTCTCTTTTCCTTTAAAAAAAACAACAGAAAGACCGACAAAATCCCTCAAGTATTTATCAATAGCAAACTAAAAAATGACTTAACATGGGAGAGATGGCAAGTTGATTTGGACAGGCGTGACCTCTTAAATGTATGGTTGAGATTTTTGGACTCTGAAGTTTAAAGGTTGTTTTTGACATTAACGTTAACATATCTGTGCCATATTTAACTATATTGTTGCATTTTGGAACTTTTGGAAGGATTTGTTTAAAAATTAACAAGCGACTTTTGTGATCATTAACAAAAGTCCAAAATAGGGATAAAATCCTTTTTAATAGACAGTGTATAATAAATTTCACAAAAAATGCCAGATATTTCGGTCACATATACAGTGACCGTCATCAGTAGTTAATGACCGTGACGGTCACTGTATATGTGACCGAAATATCTGTTTTTTTTGTGAAATTTATTATACACTGTCTATTAAAAAGGATTTTATCCCTATTTTGGACTTTTATTTTATCGTCATGGAAAGGCAGTGTGGTCTCCGAAATTATCTAGATCATTAACATATTTCTAAAAAAGGAGAGGTGGAAAATGTCTGGTCCCACTGCAAGGAAGCAAGTCTTACTCTAATGGATAACATACCTATCCGTCATTAAAGAAATTACGTCATACCTGGCCGTCATTTTCAAGCATTAAAGAAATGACGTCATACCTGGCCGTCATTTTCAAGCCTTTTTTAAGCATATAGAAATCTTATATAAAAAAACTACGTAGATCCTACTGGAAAGTGAAACAAATTAAAGTGTAACAGCAAATACTATCTTACACAGTTTCGATGCAGTTTCCAAAATTAACAAGCGACTTTTGTGATCATTAACAGATTTCTAAAAAAGAAGAGGTGGAAAATTGTCTGGTCCCACTGCAAGGAAGCAAGTCTTACTCTAATGGATAACATACCTTTCCAACATTAAAGAAATTAAACTAAGAAAGAAAAGAGTTAAAGCACAGAATCTAAGAAGCTTTATGGAAATATATGTAAAAAGAATGCCTTACATTCCGGCAATATCGCCCAAATCGAATACAGGGAAGTAGGGGCTACGTGGCTTGACCCCCCCCCCCCTCGAAAAAAAATGTCCAAACATGTACAAAAACAACAAAAAAACATATACATTTTCTTACGTTTTTTAAAGTTTTCCGAGATTGTTTCTCCCTGTTTCTCTTCTTTTTTTTTTACCATTGTCATAAGTTATTGTTCAGATAAAAAATATGTTTAAAATTATGGTTAGGATTTTTGGACTTTGAAATTTAAACATTATCTATTACTCTAACGTTAAGATTGTGCCATGTTTAACTTTTTTGTTGAACCTCATTGTCCACTTCAATTACAAACTGAAATTATTTGAGAGATCTGTTTGAAAATTAAGTAGTCAAACTTTTGACCCTGGAAGTGTTTCTGAATCAACTTTAAACCCCTCTCTCTTTTTTCTAACATAACCGTAGGTGATGAATCGATTGAAAAATCCGTATTTCTGAATTCTGATCATAGACCATGGATATATTTCTAGATCAACTTTTACCTCTCTCTATTTTTTTATCTAACGTAACCGTAAGTGATGGATCGATTGAAAGATCCGTATTTCTGAATTCTGAAAGATCATGGACCATGGACATATTTCGATCAACTGTTACCTCTCTATTTCCTTCTAACGTACCGTAAGTGATGATCGATGAAAGATCCGTATTCCTGAATTCTGAAAGATCATGGACCATGGATATATTTCTGGACCAACTTTTACCTCTCCCTCTTTTTTCTTACGTATGGTAACCGTAAGTGATGGATCGATTGAAAGATCCGTATTCCTGAATTCTGAAAGATCATGGACCATGGATATATTTCTGGACCAACTTTTACCTCTCCCTCTTTTTTCCTAACGTAACCGTAAGTAATGAATCGATTGGAAGATACATTTAAATTTACAGTTCGGATTTTTGGGCTCAGAAATTATTGTTTATTTATTTTTTCTAAACGTAATCATGACTAATGAACCGGAGGAAAAATATGGTTAATTCAATGAGTTGAGTTTTTTTACTCTGAAAATACGTGTTGCTTCAAGATGTTCATGCCATTGCCATATTTAACTTTCTTGTTGAAGGTGATCGTCAACTTCAATTGCAAATTAGAGCTTATGGAAAATCTATTCTGAAATGAGCGAGCGAATCTTTTGAAAACAGACTGGATTCTGAAATAAAGCTTTATCTCATTTCTCTTGTGCTATCTTTTTTAGTAAATAAACCCTAAGGCAAAGAGCATGTATGGAAAAAGTTCCAAAGCTACCTGTAGCAGAATTCGACAGAATTCCAAAAGCTACCGACAATTTAGCAGCAAAAATTGTGTTTTGACAGCTTTTCTTTTAGCAAAAAGTATTTTTATATATAAAATGGTATTTTCAGTCCAAATCTGCCAACAAATTTGAAAACTGCCAAGTAGCATTGCTACTTTGCTACCCTACTTTTGCACAGCGGGCAAAGAGTATGGGTGACTTATAAGGGGGGCAGCTGGCGCTATTGTCGACAATAAAACTATCAAAGCCATCTAGCGTTTGGCGACACTTGGCACTATTTCAAGCTTTGTACTCATTTTTCTGTCAGCAACTGAGATCGGACGCTTATTACTACACTAATTAAATTAATTATCCGTATTATTACACTGAAAAAAAATGCCAGGTGTCGTCAATTACTAGATGGCGCTGGTAGTTCTTTTGTCGACTGTAGAGCCAGTTCCCACGCTTATTAAGTTACCCATACTCTTTGCCCTAAGGCCTCTCTGGCTATACTTGATGCCATAAAAAACGTAGACTAAATAAACAAACAAAATTCTTAGCCAGCAAAAACCAGAAAAGTAATGTAAATATTTCGACTCAGACCTCCGCTCAGACTTCTTCAGTGCAATTGTTACTGCGGTTTTGGCAGGCTGAGATATAACCTCGCTTATTTTCTCAACGTGCTTGTATTACTTAATTTTTCAACGTAACGTTGAGTAATGAACGTGACTGAACGGTAAAGTTTATGGTTTTGAATTTTTGACTTCGATTTTGAACGTTATTTTTGGACTAATGGTAAGGTGTATTTATAGGTATATATGTTTTGTTTCATATTAAAATTTAAAAAAAAAACAAACATGTTGTTTTTCCTTCAATAAAACATTTTGTGTTATATTTTTTCTTTTTTTAATTAATTCAGGGTCTTTATTTTTGCAACTATTGATAGGGTATATTGACAGGAGGTATATATGTGATATTTAATTTAAAAAGTAAATATCTTATTTTTCTTCGAATAGAACATTTTCTGTTCGATTTTTTTTTCTTTTTTAATCCATTCAGGGTTGTTGTTTTTGGAACTATTGGTAAGGTATATTGGCAGGTATATATCTTCAATCGGGTATCAAAAGGACGTATCTCCATAATCGTAAATTTTCAGAAAAGCAAAAAAAATCTCACGAATTTTTTATTTTCCCTCTGATAGCCATAAAAAAAATGGTTGATATTTATTGGCTTACATATCGATCTGTCTTTGTTTCGTGGTTATCGGAGGGGAAATAAAAAGTTGTGAGGGTTTTTTGCTCTTCTGAACATTTACAATTATGGAGACACGTCCTTTTGATACCCGACTGACGATATGTGATATTTAATTTTTAAAAAGTAAATATCTTATTTTTCTTTGAATAAAACATTTTCTGTTCGATTTTTTTTTCTTTCTTTTTCAATTTTTCAGGGCCGAAAGGGAGTTAGACTTCAAATAGTTTAACAAACCTCAGTTTTAAAATACTATATTAAGGTCACGTTAATAACGTCTACTTAAGGAAAACACTGTTTCATCAATTAAACGTTGTTTACTAAATCTTGAAATAGTGTGTTGGATATGAGGTTTTCGAAACTGCCTAAAATTATACTCACATTGAAAATTTTCACAAAGAAAAATATGTATAAAAAAAATGTTTCATTCATGAAAAATAGTATATATTTTGTTTTTGAAAAAACTGAATATTGCCTAAATCCTTCTGTTAAAACAGTGTGTCTGTCGAAAGTAACTTTTCAAAAACAATGGTTAAAATACAGAGTTCAAAAATTCAAACTACGGATTTTACCTTTTTTTATGTTAGAATCGTCAGTTAATCCTACTTGCAACAACAAAAATATCAGGAGAAACAAGTTAAACGTTATATCGGAATCTCAATGAGATGACAAGTGCAGGAACCGATTTAAACAACTTCTAACACATTTTATATCTTATGGGGACTTCTTATCCAGTATTAAAGCTATATTTTAGGAAAACATTCAGACTAGGAATTGATTTACCGATAATTTTACTGTTTATTTTCCTTTTTAGGTAATATCAGAAATGAGCAGCTCGGTGGATACAGTGTTGCCAACCGGTAACCGGGCGCTAGACTTTTCACCCACGAGATTAGTTTTCAAATTTTTGGGGTTTCTACTTACCCTTGCAGCTGTAATATGGACTTCAATACTAGTCTACATAATGATCTACTATATATACATTCCAACATCAGAGCGCAGCTATCAACTACATTTCTGGTTCAAGTAAGTTAATTCGTTATTATCATTGGCGCGTACGCACACATTTATTTGGGGCGGGGGGGGGGGGGGGGGGGTAAATTTGAAAAAAAAAGAAAATCATGTGAAATAAGTACATATAGGAAAAATACTGAAAATCCCGAGATTTCAGTGATTGGTCGACCCCCCACTTCCTGGATACGTGTCTTTGCAGTCCCCATGAATTAGAAGTAGCTGTGTAACTATTATCTTGGATAATCTGAAGAATTACGGAAAATTTGGAAAACTTTGCGCCGGAAAAGTTGGAACTAGCTAATTCTACTAATTTTTCTAAGTAAAGGTCCGTTCACAGTGAGATTTTACTAATACCAAAGTATAGCTAGCGCTAACTTAAGCCAATCAGAAATTTTCATGGAATTTTCAGCCAACCAGAAAGTTCTATGAAAAATGTGATTGGTTCGAATTAGCCCTAGCTGAACCTCGTTGTTCTTAAAATCTCATTGTGAATGGGGTTAACTCAAGCACGCTGAAACACCTCCTAGGTGTTGATGGCTACAATATGATTATAGGATGGACGACGAAGCCTTAAGGCCAGTCTCCATTTGGCAGATTTTGCCAATCTGCCATCTTGCATAAAAAGCAACGTCGAAGGATGCAGTATCTCCAAACTGCCAATACTTAGCCGGGAAAGAAGTCTCCATTGAAATAAAATTTGCAGATTGGCGGTGCAGATTTGCAGAATCTGCCAAATGGAGACTGGCTTTTAGCATTCCTCTTAGACTGTATTTTTGGGGGCATTGCAGGATGTATTATGTCTAAATTACAAAGAAAGGTAATAACTTTAAATAGTGAATGCATATCATAAAAAGATAGAATTTCACGCTTAATCACTTTTAACAATGGAAGAATTCCAAAATTGATGACCAAAAAAAAGGCACCTCATATCAACCTTGATATGATCTATATCGACCTGCATGCTGCATGCTGGAGCGTAAAAATAAACCAAATGAAAAGTATATAGACTATAAATATATAAAAATATGTAACAAATTATGTATCTATTTTTTATTGTATTATATATGTATTTTATATTATATATATTTTGTTATATATTTAAAAACACATATATTTAATTCTGAAAACAAATTATGTCACAAATAATTTTTCGTAGTAATCTTGGAATTTCTAAGCTTTCATCAATTGATATCATTATATACCAAGTATTCGCTTTAATTTTATTAGTTCTTTCCAAGGATTTTTCAAGACACATATAGTTTTTAATGAATCACAAATTAATGCTTAATTTTTGGAACAAAATTAGTTTATGTTCTTTTTAGACCATGTGAAAATACACTAGAAAAGTGTAGTCACCAGTATTCTAACTTCACGGTCAACAGACGTGATATATACCTGCCAAATGGTCAAAACTACCGAATATTTTTGGATTTAGAAATGCCAGATTCAGCTAGAAATCTAAACGCAGGTAATTTTATTTGACATAGAAGTTAGATCAACTGTTGCTAGTGGCAAATAACAAATATAAAAGTAAAATTACATTGCAATTACAGGTTTCTGTACCAGTCAAGGAAGTGGCCAAAAGTAAGTGAAAATCCCCCCCTCCCGCAATCTTCTTGTTTTACGATCAGAGAGAAATCACCAGCCGTGCAAATCTTGCCACTTGACTGTCTCACACCCTATTTGGTTTTAGTTATATTTTACAAAGATGGTATATCAATTATATGCGTATATATATATATATATATATATATATAATATATATATATATATATATATATATATATATATATATATATATAATATATATATATATATATATATATATATATATATATATATTATATATATATATATATATATATTCATTACATTTGACATTTCCTGAAAAAATTTTGCCAAATTTGCCAAATTTACACCATTGGAGACTGGAGCTGCCTGAAAAAATTAAAGAGCTCGGATGACTTCTTCTAAAAAGCCGTATTGAAAAAATAGCCTTAGACATTTATTAAATATGCTAAGATCTTTCTCTTCAAAAGTAACCCAGAGTTAACTGTCAATCACCAACGGAATTGAATGTCGTGGCAGCCGCTGGAAAGCAAACTTCACGGTGAATCCCAAAATAGGCGGAAAATTACGACAGCAGTGTCTCTAACATATTTTATTGAGGATAAATTTTGCTTTATTATTACAATAGAAACTGTTGTATGACAGACATAAATAAAAAGGGAGTAAACATCGGCTCTTTTATCAGGATCAGAAACTTACTGACTGTATACCGATAAATGCTCATTCGGTAAGAGGGCTTCAATTACCCGTTGTATAATGGCACACAATCCCCCCTCCCCGCAAATGGTGCTTCTACACCTATACAATTATTCAAAATTATGCAACGGGATATACCCGTTGTATACTGACACACAATCTGCCCCCCTCCGTCAGATTATGCTGCTACAACGTATACAATTATTCGCTGAAGTTAACAAAATACTTTAAACTCATAGGAGCATGCGCTAAAAAAAAAATAACAAAAACAGTAAAAATTTATAGGCCTACTTGAATTATACTTAATTCCTTCCACTGTTTTTGGTCAAAATTTCATTTTTGTTTGTATCAAATTCAGACAGAGCAAAACGCTAGGTTGATCCAAGAAGAAGGAGGTGACAAGTCTACGCTGACAATCTTCGGTCCCTGGCACAGGACCAGGCCGTAAAGCAATATGATATGCAACGCCAATTCTATGTTGTATGTTTGGCATCTACCGTATACAGAGACTTTTCTCTTCAAAACGAAACTATACAGTAGGTCAACTAATTGCCCAATTCGCATCGGACAAATGTATGAGGCTTGGAACCTAAATGAGGTTCATAAAAAAAAAGATGTTTCTTTTACCACAGATAATTTCTTTGGCTTTTGTTGGTTTTTATTAATTTTTTCACATTCCCTTATATTTCACTCGGTACTTTTTTTCCTTTTTTTGGGTTTATTCTTTGTCTTTTGTGGCATTTTTCTTAACTATTTTTTTTTGTTCGCGATAAAGAAAAGTGACGGTTGTCCTTTCAAACTGTTCACTTTGTTTTTTTCAGTATTTTCGTTTGGCCTTTAAAAAAAACCTTTTTGTACGTTTTTCCTTTAAATTATGGTTCACAAAGACGAGTATCTCTGAAATTTCATCTAACATTTCAGCATGAATCAATAAAGGATAAACTATATTTAATATTTCATTTTAGTTTTTAATTGCCTCTGATTATTCTTTACAACTGGCAATCGAAAGCCCAAGTTCGGGTTTCTCTAAGGTTAAAACGATTTTGCTTGTTATCTATCAGAACAACTCTTGTTTTGTTAGGAGGCGGGCAATCATAAGAGGTTACAGATTCGAGCTCCGAGTAATTTCAATATCAAAATGTCGTTTCTTGATATAACATTTTGATATGACATATCAAAATGTCACAAGAGGTTACAGATCTGAGCTCCGAATAATTTCAGTATCAAAATGTCATTTTTTTGATATGACATATCAAAATGTCATAAAAGGTTACAGATTCGACCTCCGAGTAACTTCAATATCAAAATGTTATTTTTTTTATTTGACAGTTTGATATGACATATCAAGATGACATAAGAGGTTACAGATTAGAGCTCTGAATAATTTCAACATAAAATGTCATTGTCAAAATTGACGTGAAATAAAGTGTGTTAATGTAATGTTGGCATTGTCATTGTCATTTTTAGGTTGTCATTGTCTGTCAATTTAAAAATAGGTTAAAATAAAGAATACTTGGTTTATTCCAAGCTAGTATATTTATGGTATATATCCGTGGTATCACACAGGTATTACTTGATTACAAGAATCGTAATCACGACGAGACGGTCCTCACTTAATTACAGGAATCTAAAATCTATAATAAGCAGCAGTGCTGTAGCCTATGTATATGGAAGAAACTCTAGGTCTGAAAATTTTATCTTTTATTTTATTTTATCCTGTTTTGTTTTTACTTTTATGCTTGTTTTTGTCTATTTCTCATTCTTAATTACCACCCCTTCTACGTAAATCTGTCTATTTCTCTAGTGGTATATTTAATGCATCATTCTGCTTTTTTCTTACTCCTCCTAATATATTTTAATCTAATATATATTTAATCTTCCTAATATATTTTAATTTAATTTGTTTAGTGTTTCTATCAGGTAACTTGTATAAAAATTTCGTATTCAATGTCCCTGTCGTAAAATGTTCTCTATAAATAAAAATTATGTAATTTTCCCCCGTTGGAACCGGAATTCGTTCTGATGTTTTAACCAAATTAGAGACTCCTTTCGGCTCTGTCATTTTAATTACTTTTCAGAAAAATTAACACCTGTGAACCCATAGCACTGCGACACTGAAAACTGTAAACCCTTTCCAAAAATATCAAGACCTTAACTCCCTCTCGCTCCGCCAGAGTTCAAAAGCTGCCTAACTTAAAGCATTTCTGTCGGGTATATATATATACAAAAGTTTCATTGTATATTCGAACTCTGAACTGTAAAAGCCTCCCTAACTCGAAGATACTTGCTATAATACAACATGTAAATCAAATTGTATTAGGTTTATTCTAATCGGCATTATGATCTAGGGATTACAACAAGACAACTCGAGACAAGATCTCTCCCTCCCCTAGCTAAAAGGCTAGGGGAGGGATATACAGTTGCAAATTTGTATACAGTTTGCAAATCTAATCCCAATGCTTTTAATACTTACCTGCAAATAAGTACACTGCGAAGTCCTTCCAAACCTGGAATTCTTACAGGATGCAATTACCACATTTTTGTAACTTTTATCCCTAGAGAAGTTTTACAGGATTTTGCATAAGTTAAGCTATTACATTCGAATCACAACTTTCTCCAACGCCAAAGTTTTTTGTTTCTTTTTGTCACACTATTTAAAAAATGAACGCTCTAGCTTAGTAAAATAGCAATTTGATAAAAAGTATTTTTTTAAAAAGCTTGATGCTATGAGAATGAAAGAGATCATTGAGATTTCTTTAATTTCACAATAAACTCTTAAATTTAAACATTTGGATAGATAAGCAGTTGGTAAATCAGTAAACAAGCACCTGCAACTACCAACTGGCTAAATTTTTGTATTTTAAAATACTTTCAGGAAAGCACAAGATAAAGTTTAATGTAAAAAAGCGGAACATGAGGGGATTAATGCCCCTAATATATATAGGGTAGTTTCTTTTCATTTCAAGTTCAAACGTCAATCGTTCTCATTTGGAAAACAAGCTTGTTTTTTTGTTTTTATTTATTACTAGGCTTCATACTTTGGACTCTGTAAGCTCAGCCAGAGTTGACCCAGCTCTATTTGGGTTCCTGGAGGAATCTAAGGGGATCCTACTGTACAAACCAAGTTGAAAGTGTTTTGGTGCTTAGAGCCTTTCGTTAGGTAGAAGATACCTCAAGGGCATAATAAATGACCCCTCAACTCCTTCACATATCAGGGAGGCAGAAAGAAAAGATTAAGCCAGTCGTCTCTCTCACTCTTGGTCACTAACTCCTCCTATCTTTCATTCCTCTTTCTCCCACCCCATAATATTAGACCTTACTGAACAAACTTATGTTGGTGAAATTTTTATTTCTTTGGGGTGAAAATGTTTATCACTCTCCTTCTTTGAAAACATTGTTTTTTTTTCAGGTGCTTTCATGATTCAATGTGACTTAATTAACGGGAATGGAGAGATCTTTGACAGAGTTCTTCGTATGGCATCCTTGAAGTATCATTCTTCGGTCGTTCGGTTTTTGAGATCCTTTTTTATGTGGCCTTTTTACATATTTAAGGTCACAGATGAGAAACAAAGCGTAGAAATAGAGCTCCAAAGTTTTGCAAATACAAGGGTGAGTCTCCTTAGCTTATTTTTACTATTAGGGGGCAGGCAAGGAATTTTCTTCAATATTTCAATATGAAGATTTAAAAAAGGGGATTTTATAAATTTATGGGTGGGATGCATTTTGCTGTTTTTCCAATGAATATACCAAATATCCGATCTTTGCCTTCTTGGATTGATAAAAAATAACTGATGATAAATGATGATGATGATAATGATAAATGATAATACTAAACATTAAAAGCTTGGTGAAAATGACTTTTAGGGTGTCATATTGCTTCAAAAGAAGATAATCCCTAAAACATATGTTCTTTATATGGGACTGAGGCGGTTTTAGGGGGAGGCAGAGGGGGTACTTGCCCTGTGTGCAGAAATTTTAGGGGCGCAAAATTTCAAATAATTGATCAAACGGTAATAATCATTTTGTAATTTCTGAGATTTTATTTTTATAAAGATAAAGTAAAGGGCACAGTATGCAGTAAGTATCAGCAAATTTATCCCAAAATTTTCATTCTTCCCATATCTTCATCACCATTCCTTGAAAATAAAAGTAGACCAAATTTAAGCAATTCTAAATTGAATTTTAAGCAAGAAGTAGGTAGACCGAATTAAAGAATTAGAAGAATCAATTGAGACGACATAATTAATAATCTTGCCGAGGCTAAAGTAAGAAAAGTCAGATTTAAATAAATGAAAATGTTGCTAATAAATGAAAATTTTGTAAAAATTTGGCCTGGAAATTTTTGGGAGACAAAAAGGGGGTAGGGCGCTAATCAAGATTTTGCTCTGGCGCAAGAGACCAGAACCGCCACCGGTATGAATGGGGTTCTAAGCGAATTTCGAGAGAATTTTCTCGCAAAGTTTCTTCTTTGTGTTTTTTTTTTTTGTAAAACATTTCAAAGACAAAATGTGACAGCAAAAAATTGAAACAAACTGAATTCTCTCTCATTAAACTTTGGTTTGACCTAATGAGTCTTGAACAGCTGGCAGTTTCACCTGCAAGATGAATCCAGCAAATTTGGTATAAGAAAGTAAAATAGCAACGGTTGTAGACTGCTGCAATTTGTAGGTATAACAATCTATTTATAACCTATTCAGTATTCAGTCATTAATTGGCCCATAAGGTAGCATGGTAATCACATGATGGTAACAAGGCCAAGCTTATTGATTATCCTATTGTAATTCGGAGACTGGCATGATCGATAAAGGATCCTAGGGTAAATAGGAGTGCTGTTACTGAGGTTAAAAGTAGAGATCCCCGTTTAGTAGTGTCGAGTTAATCTGAAGGTAAAATTTAGAAAGGATAACTTCCTTCCAGAAAGTTTCTGAAGTTCGTAGACTCCAGGACGAGAATCTGAGAGGAACTTTCCAGGAAAAGTTGAATATGAAAACGAAGAGTCTTAAATTTGACATTTTAAGATTCTAGATAATTTTAGTAAAATAATTTTTGAAGTAGCAGAGGTTGTCTTACGCAGCTAGGAATATTAGCGAAAACGCTTTAAGCTTGGTTGAAAAGAGGCGAGGTCCTTATTCAACGAGCATTTGAGTGATAAATCATATGTGAATAATAGGAAAATAGTGGAAGTAGAAAAGGCATCAAAATATGGATTAAGGATATGTGGGGTGTTGACCATGGATAAAATTACTGAGGATCAGTCAGGAATATGCAGTCAGACGGTATAATAGTAAAATAATGTATTGACATGCTAAGAAATTAAGAGGAGGTAGCCAGTCTGGACTGTGCCGGTTAAAGATAGAAAGGGAGCCTCAATTTGGGATAAGAAATATGTTCAAGAGAGATGGACAGAACATTTTAAGGATATGTTGAAGTTGCATGAAGTGATTTTGAAAAGAATATAAAAATTTGTGAAAATTTGGAAATGAAGGGAGATGTATTTTGCGGAGAAAATTTAGAGACAGTACTAAAATGATTTAGTTCTGTTACAACGTTAGAGATAAATTACTGAAGGTTATGAATATGATTATATGATTTTTTTAAAGTGGAAGTACATAAACATCTTGTGAAAATTTTAATGAAAACCCTTTATTACAAAGGCGATAAGAGTGAGTGTGGTAATTATAGAGGGCGCTTGGGAAGCTGACTTTATATCGGGAAGAAAGTATATAGGAAAGAGAGCCTATAGAGGGCGCTTGGGAAGCTGACTTTTTATATCGGGAAGAAAGTATATAGGAAAGAGAGCTTATAGAGGGAGTTTGGGAAGCGGACTCTTTATATCGGGAAGAAAGTATATAGGAAAGAGAGCTTGTAGAGGGCGCTTAAGAAGCGGACTCTTTATATCGGGAAGAAATTTTATATAGGAAAGAATTATATAGAAGAAAGTTAGTAACACAGCTTGGAATATTAGTGAAAATGCTTTATGTTTAATAGAGCGGAGCGACAAATCATAGGAAAATAAGAGAAATGTACAGAAAGTGGAGAAACCATTAAAATATGAACTAAGAGTGTAAAGTGGAGGCCACGGATAACATTGCCGGGGATCTGGAAGATGCAGCTTGACGATATAACAGTAAAATACTGTACTGGCATGTTAATAATTTTTTGAGAGAGTAGTCAATCTGAACTTGTCCAAGTTAAAGGTAAGAACGGGGCCACATTTGGAAGTAAGGAAAGAGTTAAAGAGAGATGGGTAAAACATTTTGAGTATGTTCTAAACCGAGATAGAGTTGCAGGAAAAGACATAGAGGAAAATTACAAGTTTGTGACGCCTTGGATGTGAAGGCGGATTTGTTTGTGAGGAAGAATTGGTGACAGTACAAAAAGGATTAAAAAATAATAAGGCTCCAGGTGCTGATAGTGTGGTAAATGAGTTTCTTAAATATGGTGGCTCTGAGGTTAGAAATAAGTTAATGAAGATTATGAATAGGATTTTTAAAAAAGGGGAAGTACCTAACAATTTTTGGAAAACTTTAAACTAAAACCACTTATTACAAAGGTTATAACAGTGAGTGTTGTAGTTACAGACACATTAGCTTGATCTCTGTAAGAAGCAATTTACTTGGTATGATGATACTCTTTTGGCTTAGAGATGCTGTACACAAAGTTTTAAGAGAAGAAGAGTGTAGTTTTAGAAAGGGTAGAGGATGTGTCGACCAAATTTTCACTCTTAGGTTAATAATTGAGAAGTGCCTGAGTTACCAAACACCTTTGGTCCTCAGTTTTATAGATTATAAGCGAGCGTTCGATTCTGTTGATAGAAGAGCTTTAGCAAAGGTTTTATCCTTTCATGGTATACCAAACAAATACATTAAAGTGATTCGTGCTATGTATGACAATAACACTGCTGCGGTTAAGGTAAGAAATAAGTTTAGCAGCTGGTTAAGCTGGTTAAGCAGCTGGTCCTGATTAAATCAGGAGTTAAGCAGGGTCGTGTTCTATCCCATTTATATGGATCATTTTGATGGACTTTGTCCGAGGGAACGCCGCAAAGGCTATGAGAGAAAATTGGAGAAGATGGGTAGGTGAAACTTCCCAAGACTTATGTTATGCACATGATTTGAGTTTCATAAATAAAAGGCTGCAAGAATTGGTTTGAGAATTAATGTTGGCAAGACTAAGTTGCTTAGACCGGGAATGAATGATAGTGAAAAGGTGATGTTGGGTGACGAGAAGATCGATCAAATGAAGAGATTTACTTATCTGGGTGGTATTATTAGTAAAGATGGTGGATGCAGGGAGGATTTAAAAAGGAAAACGTCCAAGGCACAAGGTGTCTTTTCAAAATTGGAGGAGGTATGGAAGAGTATGACGATAAGTCTTCTAACCAAGATTAGAACATTTGAAGCTACAGTGATGGCGGTGGTTAAGTATGCTTCCAAAGCTTGGGCGCTCGAAAGACGGAGGAGGATTTGCTGGATGTTTTCCAGAAGAATTGTATGCGGACAGTTTTGGGTACCCCTTTGACTGATCGTATATCAAACAACAATTTGTACGAAAAGTGTAGTTCCATCTAACTTTCTAGAGCTATATTGAGAGAAAGGTCGAAATGGTTAGGACACGTTTTGCAGATGAAGGATGAAATATTGCCAAAGATTGTCCTATTTGGCGAAGGGGTGAACGGGTCCACAAATGGGGTGCGAAGAGATCGTAAGGAAGGAGTTAAAGGAGGTTAGAACTCTTTGGGAGGGGGTAAGAGGGAAGTTTTGAATAAACTGTGATTGAGAAGGAACATGCACAGCTGTGTTGGCCTCATCCAGGGTCGTACCCGGGATTTTTTTTGGAGGGGGAGGGGTTACAAATGGATTTTTATCGGGGGGGGGGGGGGGGTAAAGAAAAACGACTTTAAAAACGCATCAAAAAATTGTTCACATTCATTTTTGTTATGTTTTTACGAGTTGGACAAACATTTTGGGGCGGGGGGGGGCAAACTCCATACCCTGCCCTAGATATAGCCTTGGCCTCATTAATAGCAAATCAATTGTCAATATCATCTTATTGGCAATATTTGACACGTTGTTTCTTGTGTTTTGGTTTATTTTGTTGTGTTTTGGTTTGGTTTATTTGGTTGTGTTTTGGTTTAGTTTATTTGGTTGTGCTTTGGTTTATTTGGTTGTGTTTTGGTTTGGTTTTATCGCCTGTTTTTTATATCTCTGGGTAAACCAGTAGCCCTGCTTCAACTTAAAACTAAAGATCGTTATTAGTATTTATTATATATATATATATATATATATATCGTTATTATTTGTATTTATTAAGTGAGAGTAATAAAAACTAACTTATTTTAGGCAAATGAGTTGGCTATGGTTTCCATTGAGATCCAAAACCGCTGGGTGAACATTTATGAAGCTCAATTACGGTTCCAAGCCAATTTCACCGGAATCAAATATATTATGTACCATCATCCGTTAATTGCCCTATTTTTGCTGCTGTATTTGGAGTTAGTTTGTTTGGAATACTTTTAGGGGCTGTTTGGAATAGCATCGGGAAGAGCTTACCGAACAAGGAAAAGAATATGTGAATTTCTATTGTTTTGTTGGTGGAATTTTGTTTTGGTTTTCTAAGTTTTGTAAACTTTATGTTGCTTGCCATATATATTTTATCATTCTATAGAGTTACTGTAAACTACTGAAAGCAAAACAGCAACCCTTCTCTTAGTCAGAATAGAGGTGTATCCACTTTTGAAATTTTTTAGGAGAGTATATTAAGTATTAAACTAGTAACTAGTTTACTGGTAACTAGTAAAACAGTTAAACTAGTAACTAGTTTACTGGTAACTAGTAAAACAGTTAAACTAGTTTACTGGTAACTAGTAAAATAGTTATATTAGTAACTAGCTTACTGGTAACTAGTAATATAAGGGGCGTTTTTTCACTCATCAATATGCTAAGATCTTACATCTTTTATCAGAAAACGCTTAAAAGTGAAATCTTTGAACAAAGATCTTGCATCTTTGGTCGTTTTTGTGCAAACGTCTTTCATCATTCTCCTCTGATCAGTGGTCTGAGAACAATGATGAGTAGATCATCAAAGTTCTCTCATCATTGTTCTATATGGCAGAACAGTGGCGGTCTTCACACTTTTTGCTAACAGCTGTAACAGCTTTTAGCTGTAAGATCTTAGAACAAAGATGAGTTAAAAAAACGATAATCTTTGCAGAAAGATGCAAGATCTTAGTGCTAAAAAACGGGCCTATAGTTAAATTAGTAACTATTGTACTGGTAACTAGCAAAATAGTTAAACTAGTAACTAGTTTACTGGTATAGACAGTACCGACAGCGATCATCATCAGCAGATATACTAAAGCATTAAAATTAAAACTAACATGTTTATACAGAACAAAATGATAACTTCCGGTTCATTCAATAGATTTGTCTGAGAGAATTCAATAACTGGATTCATCCAAAGTCTTGAGTTGTAAATTCATTTTGCAATTAGAAGACGAAGAAGGTTTTACCACCTTCATTAGAAATTCAACTTGTATTTAGGCAATATTAAACAAGAAAATTTTACAACTCAAGACTTTGGATGAATCCAGTTATTGACCTCTCAGACAAATCTAGCAAATGAACCGGAAGTTATTATTTTGTTCTATATAAATATGTTAGTTTTAATTTTAATGCTTTAGTATATCTGCTGATAACGATCGCTGTATATATGGCGTAAATATCCAAACTTTTGTATCTGTTTTCACTGTCTAATAGATGTGTCAGAGTGTCATAGAAAGTCAGTTGGGTCTTGAAAAAAAAAAAACCTAATTCAAGGTATTTCGTCGAAAATATGAGGATTATACCAAATCGATTAGCATAATAAAATCATTTTCACCGAACAATAGACTTATCCCCATTCGGCTACACTCTTTTGAACAGATTCTGCCCATTTTCTGACAAGAGGAACTCCTTCCGCCCTCACTAACGTTCACAAGCATGATAGGTATTTCACATCAAGACATGCTGCTCACGTGGCCTTATCAAGGGATTGGGGAGGTGAGGGGGAAATGCCAAGCTGGGGGGTTAGTGTTTTCCGCCGGTACTTAGTATTGCATTCACCTTTAAGGATTTTCGAGAGGGGCAGCGAGATTTCCGGGGATGTGGTACCCATTCCTAAATTCAAAAGATTCAAAATACTCTAAAATATCTTAAATATGCAAAGCTTGTCTATTAAGCAACCATTTTAGCCCTAGTCCAGTTCGTTCTTAAGCGCCAGCTTGGGGGGTGAATGACTGTACTAATTTTTGCAGGCACTTGCACAAATTTTATAAACACTGGCACAGTAATTGGTTCCGATTTGCAATCCAGTTTTTTTGAAAACCAGTAAATCGCCGCTCAATCAGCGCCAAGATCGAACTGGACCAAACAAGACTGAATTAAAACCAGTAGAATTTTTGCGGCAGATTGCAATTGAAACAAAACTAAACTTCCGCTTCTTAAAAGACGAAAGACACTTCTTTCTTCTTTGTATTTGTTTATAACGCTGGATACATACTACAGCCATATCTACAGATGAATATTTATTATAATTTGACAACGACACAAATTACGTTTAAAAAGGGAACAAAGCCTGACTCTATTGGCTTTTTTTTTAATTATGTTTACCAAGAGGTGTGGTCAAGAATGATCCAAAAAAATTTCCAGGGGCAGGGGGGAATTACAAAATACTTTTCAGCGGGGGGGGGAGTAAAGTTTTGCCAGACAAATATCACGTTTTTTTAGAAATGTTTCTGAATTTTGCACTTTTTGTGTTCTCGGCCTTATAAGAAGGAAAGGGGGAAGTGGCTCTGGCAGAAGACCCGATCATCGTTATTGGTAGTGTTTCCAGTTCTAGGGATTTTTCTGTAGATCTATGGAATTTGATATGTGTCTGGAGACAAAAGAACGCAGTTACGGATTCTACGGAACACCAACGGGAAAACCGGGATCATATTGAAAATGTCGTATTCACCCTTCCCTAATAACATTCACCCCAAATTGCTAGAGAATTCTACAATAAATTCGAAGTTTCCGTTCGACGCTAGAGCGCCGTCAGACCCAAATTTTAACCCAATCTGACCTACGACTTTTTCATCTGCGGTATAGGTACTTTTTTCTTAGTGGTTTTCGAACAAGGGCCTTACAAAAAAGGTAATTTTGGAGAACCATGCTGGCCAGCAAAACAGAAAAACATTTCAGAGTTGGGCGAAATTCCTATCTCGTACTTGTGAACGATTACGGTGGAAAAACTTCTTTTTTTTTGCGGTCATGTACTTGGATCATGAGGCTTTTGTGGCGCCTATTGGCTTACGGAAAATTCTACTGTCCGAAACGCCATCTACAAATTTTCTGCGTCCAATGTTTAGCTGATTATAAAAAGGAGCTAGTGGAAACACTTTTTATTGGTCGAGCTATCTTGCGCAAATTTAAATTTACGTAATGACTGAGGAACGTATCAATTAAAATTTTTTGGAAAGATGCAATCGACTGAAGATTTAAACTACCAAATAATTTATACTGGAAAAATATTATGTCATTTGTGTTAGTTGTTTTTATCTTTTTAATCTACGTGCTATGAAGAAGCCTCAAATATTCATTTGTCTACATTTCGTCGTGGTATGATAAAACCAGGAATCTTATCAAGTTCCTTGGGCTCTGTTGTTGATGTGAACAAAACACATACGATAATATTATTAATTTGGTCAAATCCATGAAGTTAGGATAAAATAGCTAATTTTTTGTTTCACTGTGACTTTCACGCTTTGCCATTTACCATTTGCATAATCAAGATCATCCCTAGACGTAAGCAATGCTAATTGGAGATTAGTCTGAATGACCCCTCCACCTTAATTCCTCACATTCATGATTGACTTGATTTTATTTTAATATCACGTTAAAAATTTTAGGGCGACTATTGACAAGAAAGTACATTTTTCGCGTTGAAGAAAGACTAATGCATCGGCGTCCATTCATGAAAATTTAGGGAGGGGGCAAAATTAATTTTTGAAAATCTAGGGAGGGGGCGAATTTGTCCTTTTTTCAACGAAAATGCCAAAAAAGGAATCTTTCAATGAAAATACTCTCCAAAAAAAAGTATTTTTCAAAATCTAAGGGGGGTGGGTAAATACCCCCTGCCCCCTCCTCTTGACGCCACTGAACTACTGTTTAATTTATTCCTATAAAATTATCTCTAATAACGCGAATTAACGTTGACGTTTATGCATCCAGTGATCATAATGTTGAAAAATTAGACTAATCGGAATAAATCTTCTTGGCACCTCCGAACTGGAATATAGTGAAGCACTGATTCTAAAAATTTTCTAGCAAAAAACCTTCCTTCTCCCGTCTAATGTTTCTACTATATAATCGGAGCTCTTCCGTCTTCTTAACCAAAGTCTCCGTCACGGTTGCTTCCATCCGTAATATTCCTTCAATTCGTGTGATCAATTATTAATATTTTGAATTAACTTTTTGGGATCCTAATATGGACAGAAAAAATCGAGAATAAAGGCATTTGAAACAGAGGATGGACCATTTTCTCTAGATTTTGAATCACATGCCTCAAAAATTTATGTGATTAATTTCATGCATGAGTAACGTTACCAGATACGGAGGGAGAAATCTGTCTATCCCTTGAAAACTGAAAAAGGTTGGTACTGTAATTGTTGGTACGTAAGAAAAATCATACGATGGCCATAAAAACATATTTTCCTTAATAGCGGGAATTGTAATGAGGCATACTCTTCCCAAAATGAAACTATGGTTACGTACGGGGATAAGAGGATGGCACTGGGAGATTAATCCGCAAGTGTACATTTTTAGGAGATGTACAGAAAGGACGATGGTCATGAACTCGTGAAAAATTAAAGCAACGAGGAAGAGCCTATTTCCAGCCAAAAAAATACGGAATATTATGATCTGGAGCACCCTTGCAGAGTCTGCATGAAGCTGCCACTCGTTTGGTATCTTCATAAAGAATGTCAAAACTTTTCTTGTTTATAATTCTGTTTTTTATTTCTCTTTTTATAGTTTCCCCTGGAGTTGATGTCTCTGAATTGGGTTTTGATGTTTGTTTGGGTATGAGTTAGTTTGAGTTTTATGGGTTGTTTGATTTGAAGTCATGAGCTACTCCCCTTCTTAGCTTGTGATTTTGGGGATTTTTGAGGTGAGACATGGATTTTGTTTTCCGTAAAAAAAATGGTATATTTCTTTTTTGTCTGTTCCTTCCTGGCCATAGAGCCTTATAGGGGAAGTTGTTTTGTTGCAAATTTATTGTTTATACGAACTTTGAACTCTGAAGAATATGGTATATCATAAAACATTTATTAGCCATGACTAAAATAATTCACGCATTTATTAATAGCACATGAGAAGACATATTATAAACGAAGGCCGTATCCAGGGGGAGGGGGGTAGGTGGCTTGAACCCCGCCCCCCTCCCCCCGAAATGTTTGTCCGGCTCTTAAAAAGGTAACAAAAATAAATATAAACAAATTTTTGATGCATTTTTTAATGCTTTTTTGCCCCCCCCCCCCCCCCGAGAAAAAAAAATCCTGGATACGTTCTTGTTATAACCAGAGGCAAGGAGTATGTTTCAGAACTCTACCATCATTAACTATAATTGGTAATGAGTTATTATTTTCGGTCCAAGACAATGAATAACAAAATATTATAGGCAGTCTGTATAACCTCAGAGTAGACTACAATGTTAGGCCCTTTCATATATTATCAGCATTTCAGGGGCTAAATTTACTATTAAGAGCAAATTATCAGGGTCAAGTGTTATCAGGGAAAAAAAACATGTATAACTATAAGTGCAGAGCGGACTACAATGTTATTCACTTTTATTTATTATAAGTATTTCAGGGGCTAATTCAGGCTTGTTTTGTTATCAGGGCAAAACATATACAGGTAAAATTGGATAACTATAATTGAAGGGTGGACCATAATGTCAAACCCTTTTATCTTTTATAAGCATTTAAGGGGCTAAATTGTTGTCTACCATTTAGAGATAGGAACAAGTAATTAATGACCATTAATGACAAATAAGTTTTGGAACATACCCAAGATCTTATTTTGAATAAACTAATACAAACATTTTTGAAGTTCTAACTATATACAGTTTCAGTCAGTTTTCTTTCTTTTAAAATCTAGCTACGTGAATAAAAATAGGCATGGATACACTGATGAGAAAGACATGCAATTCTAAATTTTGGTGATGCCACCCTCAACAACTAAATAAGCAGAAGAAGAGATTCCCCCCTAGCCGCCGAAGAACAGTTCATATGAGACCTTCCCTTTAAGTTCAGGGCTGAGAGATCGAACTGCGAAGCGTTAGTGCAGACAACGACTCCTAACAACAGACTTGCATGAAAAGCGAAACGAAAGCACTTAACTTACAGCTCAAATCCAGCCAGTAAGCAGTGTTCCGACTCCCCCCCCCCCTCCAAAAAAGGATTTTAAAAGACTTTGCGAACATTTTCACTTCAATTTTCCTACTATTTACGCTCTTATTGAGATTGAGCTCCCCGTAGTGAAATGTGCGGCAACCAGTGACAAACCTGCGTACGGATAGTTCATAAGAGACCATCCCTTTCAGTTAAGGGCCGAGAGATCGAGCTACGTAGCGGTAGCGTAGATAAGAACTTCTAAGAACAAATTTGCATGAAAAGCAAAACGAAGATACTTAACTTACAGCTCAAATCCAGCCAGTAAGCAGTGTTCGGACCCCCCCCCCCCTCCAAAAAAGGATTTTAAAAGGGTTTGCTAACACTTTCACTTCAATTTTCCTACTATTTACGCTATTATTGAGATTGAGCTCCCCGTACTGAAATGTGCCGCAACCAGTGCCGAACCTGCCGACGGATAGTTCATAAGAGACCATTCTTTTCAGTTAAGGGCCGAGAGATCGAACTATGTACCAGTAACGTAGATAAGAACTTCTAAGAACAGATTTGCATGAAAAGCGAAACGAAGATACTTAATTTATAGCTCAGATCTAGCCTGTACGCACTGTTAGGACCCCCCGCCAAAACATGTTTGCCTATATTTTCAATTCAATTTGCCTATTATTTACACTATTATTAAGGTTGAGCTCCCGATGTTGAAAATGTCGACCTCCTCCAAAAACAAAAGCCAGTGTACTACCTGACCAGTCTGTCCAAGGAATTAAAGTTAAACCATGTTTCGTAAGTTAGAAGCTTTACGTTCCGTAGTTTTTTTTTGTTTAATTATCTGAATACACCCCAAAATATATAAGGAGACAAGAATAGTTTTGTTGAAAACAAATTAAACGACATCAAATCATGAAGAAGAAACTTGAAATAACAGAATATAAGCCTCACGAATTAAATGGAAAATATAACAAATTATAGTGACTAAAACCTGACGAACTTAGGGTGCTTATGCCTGAATAAGTATACCTAATGAATATTTACTAATATTCATCACTAGTAATGAATATTGACAAATATCTATCAATATAATGTGATCAAAAACCTCACTAAGAGTTTCTTCTACCAATGAATATTTATCAATATAATGTGATCAAAAACCTCACTAAGAGCCTCTTCTACCAATGAAAGTAAATGCTAACTGATTTTTTTTTTCTTAATGATCACTAACAGCCTTAAAGCTGATCATCGGTCTTTTTTAATCAGGCTTGAGACTACTACTACTTCAGCAACCTTGTCACACACGATTTATCCATATGAGGCCAAAAAATGGCGAACACCCCTTTTCGGTTCCATAAAGTTCATTACTTCTGCTTTGATCATCTCCTTATGATCTTAAGTCATTTTGAACTGGCAAGCAAGGTCTAAGAGGCGCGAGGACTAGGACACAGGCTTAAAAATAGTGACCCCAAGCAATCGAGTAACAATAAGGGTTAGACTAGAAACTTAAAAGCATAACTAGCAACCTAGACTAGAGACACCTCAAAAATGACTGAGGTCTTAGTGTAATCTTCTGATTAACGTTGGCATAAAGAATAGACAGCTTCATATAATGAAGCTAAGATCATTACCCCAAAACAAACCCCCCTGTGTACAAATACGAGGGAGGGCCACCCTGTCTACAGTCTATTTTTAGGAAGGAGGGAGAGGGGTACAAAGTATAAATATTCAGTAGATATATCAATTTCATGCATTCTTTAATGCTAAAGATAATAACCGGTATAAACGTGCCCTAAGTGATTTTATTATACTGCGACGCTCTGAAGATCATGCTTGTAACCGTATGCAATCTGTAGTTTGTAAGCGATAAGTATAGTCGTATCTACAATGGCACTGAAGCACTAGTGCACCAAACTAATCATGCTGGTCATTTGAAAGCCACCTCCTCGGAGAGAATAAGCTGGACCATTTTTTGTCTAGATACCAAAGGCTGGCGAATCCAAGGGATACATTTTTTCGAAGGGATGTACCGCTAATCCCAGATATTTTAGGTCACTTCAAGAGATCTGATTATAGCGTTAGGGTGTCTATAGTGGAAGCCCGGAAGTCAGTGACTTAAATTTGTCAAGTTTTATTGTTTTTTCTGTTTTTCACGTTTGTTTCTGTACATATAGCCACAGCCTTTCATCTGTGGCTATATAGCCACAGCCATATAGCCACAGCCTTTCACAGCCACAGCAATACATCTATGTATGTGTGCCTATACATTCGACAAGTACTCGTATGCCTATATCTCTCATTTACTTGGACTATCTGTCATGGCTTTTCTCTGTCTACAATTAGCCATGTCTTGATGCAACCTATGCAACCTACTGCAAAATATTTGATAACTTCAATTCACGTTATCAAGTATTTTGCAGTAGGTTGCATCAAGACATGCCTAATTGTAGACAGAGAAAAGCCAAGACAGGTAGTCCAAGTAATTGAGAGGCAAATGTTTAAATGGCTGGGGGCACGGGTAAATGGCAGGAGAAAGGGGATTCGGCCCTGATCTGAATTAAAATCACAAGATTTTTACAGTTTTCTGTACAATTTGTTATATTTTCTACATAATTCATGTATTTTTCTGGCTTTTTTTAAATTATTCTCCCTCCCCCCGGAAGAAGTAGAAAAATACCCGTGCGTACCTATTACACTAATACTTTGTGATTTGACCTGACCGGAAGGCAATTTTTTTTTATCCATAGGTGAAAGTAGATATGAAGAAAATCTGAATAATTCTACAACAATAACAATATTACTACAAATTACTATAAATTAGCACAAATTAAATAAGGTTAACTCAACTAAAGCTACAAACTTTTCATGACCTCGTTTGTAAGGAATGGGTCTTGGAAGTTTGTAAACACATTGGAAAGCACTGTAAAGAAAAACTCATTTTAAAAACACCAAGTCACATGGAGAGAAAAAAAAACTATATGTTATCAACTAGTGCTCAACAAGAAGCCACAGGAGGCTCTGTACTACGAAGCACAGTGAATCCAAACCAACAAAATTGTTGACTTTCATTTAAACTATTGATAATAAAATAAAGAGCCATCTAAAGTTTCTGCGTAACACAATATTTTTTTACGGGGAAAAGGGAACGGTGTTTTTTAGGCTAAAGTATCCAGGTTTCCAGTAACCAGGCTTAAATTAATTTATTTAATTGTCATGTTTTTTATTAATTTAAATGAAATTCAAATAATTTTTTTAATTTTAATTTCGTTTAATTGAAATTAAAAAATCTAATGAAGTAAATTTAATAACTGAATAAATTAAATAAATTATAATATAATAAAATTTATGATAATAAATATATAATAATAATAAATTACGAATAATAAATAAATTTAATAATAACTAAATTTGAAATAACTCAAATAAATTAAATTTAAATAAGTTTGAATTTTAAATTTAATTTCATACTTTCATCAATTTTATTTGAATTTCATGCCCATTTTCATGGGTTTTTTTAGTGAGGGGTTGACGGACACTTCTATGGCGGTTTATCTCTCCTCCCTCCTTTCTTATACTATTTTTGTACATAAATTAACAGAAAAACAACTATGGGAAAACAGATGTCTTCTGACAGACTTTTAGAAAACAAAGGATTTTGATTCTAGTGCCTGAATTCGAGATTCAAAATACAACTGCCACATTAAATATTACGGACGATCTTTCATTCATACTTGTTAAAGATGTTACAAATTATCCAATTCTTCATTAAAATTTACTTATAGTTAGTTGGTAAATCCAGTTATCCAGTTTGACAGACTTTTAGAAAACAAAGGATTTTGAGTTTAGTGCCTGAACTCGATATTCAAAATACGACTGCCACATTAAATATCACGGACGATCATTCAAGATGTTATAACTTACCCAATTCTTCATTAAAATTAACTTATGTACAAATGTTGACAACATTATGTACAAATGTTGACAAATGTACAAAAAAACCTTAGATGGCAGTTAACAAAATTCACTTGAGTCAGTAATTTTGCTGTTTTGAATTATCTGTGCTGTGAAGCTTTTCATGTTAAAAGAACTCTGAATACGGGTAGTGTGGCTAGTAACTTCATTCTTCTACTTCTTCAGCAAGTATAGCGTTCGCGGCATTTTGCGGTTGGTGACCCCAAACTCTTGAAGCACTCCTGTTAAAAGAAGATAATTAGAAAAACCATGTCCATGAGGTGGGGGAAAGGGACGTTAGACTAAAACGGACCGAACGTACCAAAAATTGCTGTAGGAATTTAATAATAGTTATAACATTAATAGAGTCTATATCACACAAACTTTTACAATCGCTTCCCACTGTTAAACAAGAGTCATTCGATTTCATAAACCAATAGTATTATTCTCAGCCAGACTGTAATCCCATTTAACGATAAACACAAAATTACGCTCACAACCAGGATGTACGCAAGGAGGGGGCCTCCCCCTCCCCCAAAATCCCAGATTTGGCAGAATTTCCGGTCAATTCTCATTCAAGTTATCAAATATTTTTTTTATTACCCCCCTTCCCGAAAAATCCCTGCTTAACTACCTGTATACAACACCAGCACTTATAATGTATCCTATGCATAATTTGGTGAACTGGACAACGACCAAATTTTTACGGGTATTTTTTTAAAATTCACTAATCCGAGTGAAGAATTATGGTATAATCTATGAAATAAAAAAACAGAATGTCTTGATAGTTGTTTTAGCATCTATATGATGAATATGAGAAAAGATACAAAGAGATATAATTAGCACATAATACTTGGGAAAATGAGTGTCTTAAAATTCATACTCTAGCCGACTGTGTTTAAGATTAAGTTTTTTTTTTTTTTTTTTTTTTTTTTTTTTTTTTTTTTTTTTGTTTTTTTTTTTTTTTTTTTTTAGATATGTTTAGTATCTTGCCATTCATATATTCAGCGTATTTTATTTATCTTTTGCTTATTTTTTTCTTTGTGCGTATCTGTCTAATGATTTACTTTCGTTCCAATTAACTTCAATGAAATTTATGGATTTCAATAATTATTCTTTTTTGTTACATGCCTGTTCTCACAAGTCATTGCGTCAGTTTGGGATTTTAATCCTTTGTTATCTTGAAAATGATTTTACTTGTATTGGTCTCATGGGTACATTAATGCAGTGGAGCTTTAGCGTTACATATTTTTTATTTTTTTATTTCAGGAAATGAGTAGTATGATTAATGATTTAAGAAAGTCACTAAATTTATCTGAAATTATTATTATTAATTTGTTCAATAATATAAAATGTATATGTATCTTACTTATTGGTATGACTATTGTGATTTTATTTATTTATTTATGTCGTTAACCTTTGGTCTGGTGAGTTTGGTCGCGGAGCGGATCTACCATCCACCGTAAGTAAAATGATTAATTCTTTTAGTGACCAGGGTGATGTTAACTCTTTGGGGGAACGTTTTGTTGAGTTACAAAATAATCCTTTAGATATAGAAAGTATAATTAATAATTCAGTTGGAAGTAGAAATAGGAATTATAATGATCCTAAATCAGTTATTGAAAGTAAATATGTTTCGCAATTAAGTGGTTCTGCCTCTTCTAAACAAGATGGTATTTTCTCTGTGCTTCACCTAAACATTCAGGGACTTTGTTCCTCTTTTGATGAGCTGAAACGGATCGTCAGTGGTGGAACTCCGGATGTTATTGGATTATGTGAAACTTTCCTGGATTCAAAAAAGGATATGCTTTTAGATATCCAAAGATTTAGGATGGAGAGGATGAACCGGAAACAGATGGCGAAAGGTGGCCTTGCCCTGTATATTGCCAATCATCTTGTATATAATTTCCGAAGTGATTTGAGTAGAAATGAGGAAGGAATCTTTGAATCCCTTTTTATTGAGATTAAGTCAGGTTGTAAGGATTTAGTTGTCGGTTTGGTTTACAGATCCCCTAGTGGATCTATTCCTTCGTTTATGAAAATTCTGGAAGAGGTTTTGGACTTAGTCCAAAAGCATCCTTGCGAACTAATCCTTATGGGGGATTTCAACCTTAACCTGCTGGATCAAAATTCTGCTTCGGCTGCAGATTTTTTGTCAATGATGCTTTCTGCGGGAACTCTACCTTCAGTTTGTATACCAACCCGAGTTACTGAGATGCATGCATCACTTATTGATAATATTTTTTCGTCACTAGATGTCTTAGATAATTCGGTGATGATTAGTGATATTTCTGATCATTTCCCTGCTATTTCACGATATAGGACTGCTAATCGATCGCAGCGTAAAGCTTCGCCATCTAATCTCCCATTTTTCCGTTTTGGTGTCAGTGAGATCAGTCTACTTAAATCTCGTTTGACTGATCAGCCATGGGATAGTTTGGATTCTGAATCGGATTTTAACCGCTCTTTTGATTTCTTTTATGATTCAGTAAAAGAAGGTATCCTAGAAGTTTGCCACCAGAATCCAAAGCCTCATACCTCGAAAAGGATAGTACTGCTGAATCCGTGGATGACTCCAGGTCTCCATAAAAGCTGGAAAAGGAAAAATTATCTGTGGAAACTATACAAGGCTTCGTCATCTGCTTCTCATCATCAGCGGTTCAAGGCCTATAGGAATATATTTAATTCTCTGTGTCGGAAGGCCAAGTCTCAGTATTATCACAGGAAATTTTCTGAGTGTGGAAAGGATGTTGGGAAGACATGGAAAATTATTAATTCTGTACTTAAACCTACTCCCCCTCCGCCTTCAGTTCCAACAACGCTGATAGTTGACGGTAAAATTGTCCAAGGAGAAGAAAATGTTCAGCTAGAGCTTACGTCTTATTTTGCTAATATAGGAAAAACGACTGCTTCATCTGTGAGCTCTACAACTCCTCGTTGCGATTTCAGAGCCTATCTTGGACCCCCATGTTTAAAGTCAATGGTCTTGAACCCTGTTTCTGAGTTTGAGGTAGCTCGGATCGTAAATGCACTTAAAGGTTCATCGTCTTCAGGGCCAGACAGAATTCCTACAAGGGTTATCCGTGCCGTTCTTCCTGCTATTCTGTCACCATTGACTAAGCTTGTCAATCTGTCTTTCGTGAATGGAATTTTCCCTGAATCACTCAAGCGAGCTAAGGTTATAGTGCTGTATAAAGGTGGGTCCCGGAGTGATCCTGCTAATTATAGGCCAATTTCTCTTCTATCTGTTTTCAGCAAAATTTTTGAGAAGGCTATGCTATCCAGGCTTCTTAGTTTTCTGGATGTCAAAAATTTTTTCCATGATTTCCAGTTTGGATTCCGAGCGAATCACTCTACAGAGCATGCTTGCGCATCTCTCTTGAATTTCATTCATTCGGCAATAGATTTTGGTCTTATCCCGGCAGCTTTATTTTTGGATGTTCGTAAAGCTTTTGATTCTTTGACTCATCAGATTCTTCTTTGGAAATTATCGCATATTGGTATAAGATCAAATGTTTTCTCTTGGTTTGAATCATATCTTTCTGGTAGACTTATTTCAATTGATCCGCTTTTCCGGAGCCCTTCTGAAGTAGAATATGGTGTCCCCCAGGGATCTGTTCTTGGCCCCGTTTTATTTCTGATTTATGTCAATGATCTGATTTCAGCAGTCAAGAACACCAGTCCTCTAGTATGCTGCAATCTTTGTCATCCGGATGTTCCTTCGTGTCCCAATGCTACTTCTAATGAAGATTGCCTCGTTGCTTTTGCTGACGACAGCACTTTTGGGACTCTAGGGAGGACGGAATGTGATGTCAGGTCTAATCTGGTGGCAATATTTGAGAGAGTAGTTTCATGGTTTGAGGCGAATTACTTGGCCTTGAATGTTACCAAGTCACATTTTCTTATTTTTTCTCGAATTGGTGTAGCTTTCCCTCAACTGACACAGCTTCAGGTGTCACAAGGCTCCTTGTGTAGACCAAAGAATCGGTTGGTCCGGATTCTTGGTATCCTGCTTGATGAGAACCTTTCGTTTAGACACCATATAGCCATGATTAGGGTTAAGGTCTCACGGAGTTTGGGTGTCATTCGAAAACTCAAACACACCTTTCCTGGATCTATTCTGAAGCTTCTTTTTTTCTGCCTTGTCCAGTCATATGTCTCTTATTGCCCCATAGTATGGATGTCTACTTTTCCTTCTACACTGCGGTCGCTTTCTGTCATGTATGATAAAACACGGCGTCTGGTTATGGACACCAACCGTTCTTCACCAAGACCGCTTCTAAATCTACAGTCTATCTACATTCTTTCTTGTGCTTCTTTTGTTTTTCATCAGCTTCATGGCAATCTTCCAAAATCTCTTCAAAAAACTCCTCAGTTTATTTCTGATTCAGCTCCATATAACCTTCGTTCGTCACATAATATCTGCATTCCTCCTACTCCCACTGTGCGGTCAGATTTCAATCCCCTCATCGCTTGTCATCAGGTTTGGAACTCCCTGCCTTCTTCAGTACAGAAATGCCACTCGTTTGGCACTTTCAAGAGGATTCTTAAGGACCATTTAGTTAAGAATCAAACTGAATATTTTTTTTTTTTTTTTTTTTTTTTTTTTTTTTTTTTTTTTTTTTTTTTTTTTTTTTTTTGTGGAGTTGATGTCCCCTGAATGTTTAGTTCTGTTTTATGGTGGTCTTCTCTGCGCTATGACTCCCAGGCCTCAGGTATGACTATCAATATTTATTGCTGAAACTTGTATAGTTCACTAAGGAGTAGCATTCAGAAGACGGGTTAAATTTTATTGCTTTTGTACCATTTTATTACAGTCCAATAATTATAAGCCTTATGACTGAAATAACCCATAAATGTCAATTTTGCTACCTAGCCAAGAAATAAGCAGAGCTGATTGAATTGGAATTTATATAGTGTTTAAATACAAGCTTAAAAGGGCTGTACATGGCTTAAGTTATGATTTTTAATATCTTGGATAAGAGTTATGAATAATATCGTAACAGCTATTATGATGTTGGTTCTACCTGACAATACACATAATTCTGTTTCGACGATAGGAATTCGCTTATAGTAATAATAATATATATATTTTTTTTTTTTTTTTTTTTTTTTGAGTCTATTTAATATAATTAATAAATTTAGTTTATTTATTCTAATTTTTTCTATAGTTTCCATTTTATCTATATTTTCTTTTCTTCTCCTTCATATGTGAGTAAGTGATCATTTTAAATTTTCTTTTGTTTTTTATCTATGAGTATGTAATTCATATGTCGTCTCTCTTTGTACAGGCCAATGAGCCTTTGAGGGATTAATAACATGTAATATTGTAAGTGTATTTAATGAAGAATAAAACTTATCTTATCTTAAAACCTTTTCAAACGTGATTCTTGCCATTCAAATATTTTTACTTCTGTAGTACAAGCGTGACGTGGAAATCAAGGAAGGATACAGTTCATTCACAAACCTCTGCTATTTCATGGACATGCGCGATGACAAGGTGGTGGGGCATTAAGAGAAAATCGAATATAAGTTACAGTTTTGATTGTGCGCAGAAAAGCATTTTTTGCTAAAACAGTGTATATTTTTTCCGTATTCATTTGCAAAAAAAATGGGGAATTATTATAACTTATTAATATAATTATGTTTATTATATCATTATATCTATTTACATAAATTATTAACATAATCAAACTATATTATACAATTCCCAATTAACTTTTCTCACTTTTCTTATTTCGTAAATGAATTCTCAATTCGAGACTGAAGTTTCATATTCGAATTTCAGCAACCATTGTAGGATGGTTATATCATTTAATACATCGTGATATTTTATAACTGAAGAGTAATCATTTTTGTGCATAAGTTAAAGTTAAAGGCACACGCAAAAAACGCAAAAAGAATAAAACAACTTACAACAAATGAATTGGTTTGAGATTCTCGGCTGTGATTATTAACGCCAAAGTATATAAGATACTCCAAAACCTGAAAGGACTAAGTATGGCAGCCCAAAAACCATTAGCAGTGTACAAAATAGCAGTCTGAAAAAGAGATAAAATAGGATAAAGAAAGATCACAAGATGACACTAAATAAGTATAAATTGTTTAGGGACAACGGTCAACTAGGGACCAGGTCAATTCAATCTGATACCGAAAATGAAAAAAATAAACACAAAACATTATCACCAAGTGTAATGGAGACAATAAAACCCCCAACCCAAATCACCTACAAAACTCCCCGCCAACCTCGTGATCAAGGGTTCAGTTTGTGCCTTCAATCATACAACTGAAAATTCTTACAAAAACTCTGATTTCAACAATATATACTATGTCCAAAATGTATTCATGGAGCCTCATAGATTGTCACCAAAATAAGAAAATCACAAAATATTATTACCAAGTTTAATAGAGACCGCAAAACCCCCAATCCAAATCACGTAGATAATTTCGGAGACCACACTGCCTTTCCATCAGTGGCGGATCCAGAAGGGGGGGAGCGAGGGGGGCGCCCCCCCCCCCTAGCGTAGTCTAAAGTAGTGTAATTTACTTAATTAACTCAAGTTTGCGTTAATTAAACTTGCTCCTAACGCAAGTTTATCGGATCAACCTATTTTGGCCCCCCCCCCTAATTTTTTTTCGAATCAACCTATTTTGCGCCCCCCCCCCCTAAAAAAAATCCTGGATCCACCCCTGCTGTCCATGATGATAAAATAAAATTTCAAAATAGGGATAAAATCTTTTTAATAGACAGTGTATAGAAATTCACAAAAATACCAGATATTTCGGTCACATATACAGTGACCGTCATCAGACGGTCACTGTATATATGACCGAAATATCTGGTATTTTTGTGAATTTCTATACACTGTCTATTAAAAAGGATTGTATTCCTATTTTGAACTTTTATTTTACCCAAATCACCTACAAAACTCCCCACCAATATCATGATCAAAGGTTCCCTTTGTGCCTTCAATTCTACAACTAAACCCACAGAGCCCGACTCAGATTTCAAAAATATATATCATGTCAAAAATGTATTGATGGATCCTCATAGATTATGGCATTTTTGGCGATGTTGAGATTTTTTTTTTTTTATTTTGGGCAATGTTTGGGACTACGTGAGCTTCTATAATTTCATTGTCTTTACAGTACTATTTAAGAAGTAGCAAATTTTTGTCAGCACTACTTTAGTTAATCAAGATTGTTTTTTTATTTACTAAGTTTTGTCTAACAATTATAAGCAATACGAAAACACTTGTTATATTCATACCAGCAGATGCATTTAGAGCTGAATATGGTGGCTACTATGCCTCAATTTAGGAGAAACTGAATTAAGGAATTCAACTCTTAAAGATGGGACAACTAGTAAAACCTTCAAAAATGTCTAAATTCTTTTCGAAATTCTTGTTGGAAATTCTTTTTTGAAAATAAGTTCACCGGTACAGCCTAATAATTAAAATTGAATGAGAATGACGGCCTGAAATTAAGAAAATCACTACTTTACTATGTCCACACTTTTTTATCTTTTTATCCTAAAATCATGTTGCTAATTAACATGCAATCTCACTAAATCAGCAGGACCGCGGTCCAAACTTTGCTGGATGACTGGCCCTTTTCTCTGAGGAGTGTTGTCTCTTGAGATTAATATAGCGAAGGAAGTTATGTGGCTTTGGTTCTTTGATATGGCAATTTTATGTTTGCGATGCATAGGGTGTACCAAAGTTATCTATAAGTGAAGAAAACATATGTTTAAAGAGGAACAACAGGCGGTTTTCAACAAGTACATTTTTACTGCATAGTTAAATACATAATTATAATTATTTTTCCTTCAGGCTTCCTTTTATTGAATAATTGGTATATCTTGTCGCTACAAGATGTGTACTTTGTAGTGTAGAACTTGCTTGAATATATGAATATTCGTTTTGGTTCCGTTTCTCACCATATTTGAAAAATTCACTTTTCCAATCAGTAGAATGTTGCTTGACATAAATAAAAGCTTCCAGAAGAACAGAAATATACAATCCCAAAAGAATGTACTATATCTGTTCCTTTACGGATGGATTTTTAAAGTTTTCTTCTTGAGAAATTTTATAGGGAAATCTTAAAGAATTTTGCTTTTATCAAACATTCTAGTCAGAATTCATAAGGCGACGTCGCTTAGTCATTAGGTTTGACAAAATGTACCGGCTTCTGTCAGACTTGAGGTTTTCAACAATTCATATAGCGGACTCTTAGAAGACTATCCCATTTGACTATCATGCCACGAAGTTACCATAAGATGTATCAGAAACAGTCCGATATCATGTTTTTCTCTAAGCGAAATTCATGTGAGAAAAATGAGAGGCCAGTCATCCTTAAGAAAGTGAATAACTCATGAATGGTTACGATTGCTGTATAGCAGTGTATGACAACCAAATCATGCTTATGGAACCAAAAATCATCGTTAAGTATGGAAAGGTACGTTGAGATCGGAGCAGAACAGGATAAAATAGAAATAAGTGTCCTGTTCAGAAGGAGAACAATGGTTATATAAAGTGTAGTATATTTTTCAATTTTTGGAGTCAATCAAGACTGAATATCCATTTCACAAGAAAATCTAATCGTGTGAAAAGGGCTTAAGGCATCGGCATTAGATTGTTTGAGAATCCTCATGCAAGGAGCAGGAGATAAAGAGGAGCCAGTTAAGTGTTTGGCCTAGAAACATGACTCTGTAAATTTCATGACTCTGTAACTAGAAACATGACTCTGTAAATTTCTGGTATTATATACCGCTATTCTATGAATTTACAATGATTCTGCCAGAATCTGGCAGAATCACAGCCAGTAAGTCAGAAGAAACTGTCCGTCATTCAGTAAAATCCTTTGGCTAGCCATTCCTACAAAAGATGCGGTAAAATGTAACGTCATCATTAAGTATGGAACGACGTGTTGGGATCAAAGAATATGTATGGGCTTCCGTGTTCAGGTCATTAATATATTACCCTTTGGAATGCAGACTGTATAAGCATATGGAATAAGATGGCAGTACTTAGGTAGATAAATAGACACAAGTGCCATGTTCAGAAGGAGAACTCATATTATGTAAAATGTGACAAGTCTTTCCGTTTTCGGAGTCATTCAAGTCTGAATTTTCAATTCAGAAGAAAACCTAATCGTATGAAAAAGGCTTAGGGCATCGATATTAAAATCTGTGAGGATTTATAATGATTAAATTCTAGGAATTTATAATGATTAAATTCGAGGAATTTACAATAATTCTACCAGAATCTTGATCATAGCCAGTAAAAGTTGGAAGAAATTATCAGTCAGTCACTAAATTCTTTTGGCTAGCCATCCTCATAAAAGATGCGACCAGTGACTAATTTGCCTTTCAGCACAATGGTATTTGCTTTCACATTGGCTCAGAAGGCCTATCAATCTTGTTAACATAAATAAGCATCTGGTAAACATGTTGATAGGCTTGCGGTAAAATTGCAGTTTAGCGGCTCTTCTGAAGGAATCATTTTATATTCTCGTGCTATATTATATAATCATGGTATATTATAAGGTATTATATTTCTCTTTCTTCTCTCTCTCTTTCTTCTATTAGACATGAATTCATAGGTATGGCAATTAGACTTGTATGCAGGAGTTTTTCAGAAAGGGGGGGGGGATAAAAAAAAACAAATTTAATTTGACAATTTGAATGAAAAGTGTCCAGAAATTCGGGAAAATTTAGGAATGCTAATAGAACAATCGAACAACTCAAAAGCTGAGAAATGAAAACACAGCTTACGGCTGAGCTTGAAAGACTTCTAAATGAGAGACATAAATCAGGAAACTGGTTTATACATGCTGAGGACTCAACCAAAAAGGAATTGCTTTTCATCGACTTTGTTTCTTTGCCGTTAAATCGTTTTGAACAGAAGTGACGCAATCAAGAAACAGAAAAATGCACGAGAAACGTATAATGTCGGCATATATTTGCGGGAAAATGAAATCCCGAGGTCAAGGGTTCAAGACCTGATGTCGCTGGTTATTTGGTTTGGAACGGCAGTCAATGGTGTGACGGTCTAAGCTCAGCTAGAGTTTACCCAGCCCTAAATGAGTGCCAGGAGGAATCTGAGGAAAAAACACAGAAAGTGTATGATAATTTGCCCCCGACCACATATCACACTTCCGGCCGAAGGCATCAAATCAGGAGATTGGTACCTGTGCAACGCAGATCGTTGGTCAGCATGCGATTTTTTTTTTAGTTAAGTTTATAAATCTGCACATCAGGATTGGGGGGGGGGGGTGTATAAAGTTAAGTGCTTTTAGGAAATTACATAAGTAGGTGTTTTAGGATTTTACAGTGTTTCCTTTTGAGTGGGCATAAATGTAGAATAATACCGGAAATTTTTAGTGATTAAGAACAATTTACGTACTTAAGCTCTATAACAAGGTTTAAAGTAGCAATGTGAAAGGTTCACAGCATTTACAGCGTTCTACGGTCATCTATAAATTTCATAAAATAACCATATATTCAAACAGAGTACGGATCTACGGAAAACCGCTGCGAAGTGCGTCTTTCTGATGGACGCAATCGTCTTTTGCTGCTCATCCTTGTGGTTTTCCGAAAGATACATGCGTTGAAAAAATCCAAGGCATGTAGTTAAAACGCTTACGAATTATGGAAGAAAAGAACATAGAGGCAATTGAAAGGCCGCTTTTAGCTTTTAAATTTCATAACATAATATATGTCAAAAGTCATCTAAGCAAACAACAAAAGCACGAAGAACAATAGGGAAATCTTTTTGCAAGACAGTGGATAATTTGAATGAATATTTCGACCCTATGTCCAAGGGCCGTCCTCAGCAAGACAAAAATATATAAAAGAAAAAAGACTCACAACAACATCCAACCAATAAAACCAAAAATTAAAAATTTTTTAATTATTTTTCTTTCATCTCATTGAATCGGCTTATTTTAACTTATTTGTTATCAGTCCTGGTTGAACTTCGCTGAAGTAAGGATGCTAGCACCGCTTTGAAAAATTTTTAATTTGTGGTTTTATTGGTCGCTTGTTGCTGTGAGTCTTTTTTCTTTTATATATTTTTGTCTTGCTGAGGACGGTCCTTGGACATAAGGCCAAAATATTCATTCAAATTATCTCCACTGTCTTGCAAAAAAATTTCCCTATTGTTCTTCGTGCTTTTGTTGTTTGTTATGGAAAGGCAGTGTGGTCTTCGTCGCTATTTTAGTCATCTAAGCATAAAAGATCATATTTAATTCAGAAGGCTTGGGAGGAGATCTCGAGAGAGACGAATTTGCCAGATAAGATGTGACAAACAGTGCACTGGACTGTTTTAACAGCAAGCTATCCACCAAAATATGACCGAAGTTCACAATCCACCGAAAGGAATGGGGGAAACATCTGTTTTACTATTTTGTGTTCGCACCCTTTTTTTTGACAAATACAACTTTTGTTTTGTAATTTTGATCTGATAGCCCAGCTCAGGCTATGTAGATCTAGACCATGAATTTTGGCTGGGACTTTGTCATGGGGAAGATGCAATATCCTATATTAAGGATCGTGCAGGGCAAACTTGATAAAAAAAGAAGAAGTGAATTTAGAGATTCAGATGCAGAAAAAGTGACCAACTGCAAAGATCCTGGTAAATTTAGAACGTACGAAATAGCTAGAAAATGCAAATTTTGATGTGAACGGAGTCTGCAGTTTCACCGCTGCGGTGCGGAATGCACACCCCATTGCGTTTTTCGCAACGAACCTGTCTGTGTGAACAGTAGGTAATTACCTTCGCCATCTAAACAAAAGTTAATAGTATTATCTATTCTTAAAAGAAATCGACGAATTACACATTCCAAAGCTCCTGTAAATATTGATACACTAAGTTGTTAGATGAATCTCTACTTAATGTTAGTTGGTGACTGGGCAAAATTGTATTTTAGCAGTATTTTGCCAACCTAAAAAATTTATTAACAAAACTTTTATGGATTAATCTGCAGCCAAGCAAAGTCAACAACAGGTGTCTTCAAGTAGCCTACCTGTCCCTCTTAGGCACTAGGCTAATATTTCAATCAATTTTGACACATTTTGTGGGTAACAGTACATCAATCTATAGGGTAGAAATCAGATTGGAAAAGATAAATATAGCCTATTCTATGTTCAGTC
Organism: Artemia sinica; assembly: GCA_027921565.1. NCBI lineage: Eukaryota > Metazoa > Arthropoda > Branchiopoda > Anostraca > Artemiidae > Artemia > Artemia sinica. Next base: position 72,144,870 of record CM051263.1, on the reverse strand, counting down.
CTCTTACCAAATTTATAATTAATGCAGTTACATTTGTATCTCAGTCTTGCATAATGAGGCCAGATTTAGCCCTAGGCTAAATAGCCTACAAAAGCTTACTGATTCTATGTGTTTACTAGCCTATATGATTTTATGTTTATGCCTATTACTCATCCAAACTTGGGGTAAATATTTAGCCTAGCCTAGTGGTTAGACTCTGCATAAGGAAACATTATAAAATTCAGGAAATTACTTTATAACATTATAAAGTGAATATACCACTCAATGCCTTTTTTTTATGCTTGTTCCAAATATAATAGGCTAATCATTTTTGTTGGAAGTGAATTTTACCCCCACCCCTATATATATACCAATTCAGGGTATATATTTGCACATTAGGGAGTGGGGGCAAATTTTATTTCTGATGTAAATGGGAGGTAAGTTTAAACTTTACCCCCCCCCCCCCTAATGTGCAAATATATACCCTGAATTGGTATATAGGGGTGGGGGTAAAATTCATTTCCAACAAAAATGATTATTATATTTGGAAAGAGCATAAAAAAGGCATTGAGTGGTATATTCACTTTATTTGTAAGTCAATAATATGATTTGGTAAAAATTTACCTACCCCCCTAAGGAACAGATATATAGGCCTACTCTTAGTATTTACAACAGTGCAACTCTTTTCTTCTTATTAATTTAATAGTGAGCAAGCAGTAGGAATAAAAGAGTCTAAGAGTATAGGCCAATATGGTCTAGGCTGTATATTTGTCCATTAGGAAAGGAATGGGGTATAGGTAAAGAAAATTGACATGTCTCTATGAATAATAAGTGAGCATTTTAGAATGTTTTAAAAGAAGTCATCCAGGATTTTAGTGTTTCCTTGTGAAGAGTTGAATCCCCTTGTGAAGAGATAGGATTCAACAAAGTTACTCCATAAACTCAGTCTGAAATAAAGCAAAATTTTGCATTATCTAGGGCTGTATCTGGCCCTATTAGGGGAGGAATTTCTGCAATGGTAATGGTAGCAATTTTTTATATTTAGAAAAAGCCTTGAATAGAGAATCTTATAATGTATTTTGGTACTACTGTAGTCATGACTCCTCTGAAGAAACATTAAAAAACAAAAATAGTCCATTTGATTTCTAATTTTATGCTCTTTGTGATGTTTATAGTTGCAGTTGTGACAATGCACCCCTTATAATAAAGTCCTAGGCTATATATATTTACAGATGTTTGAAAAAAAATTATTGATGTCCACAGTTTTTCACACATCACATGAAAGCTATTGTTTCTAAAATTTATGTTTGTAAATATAGATACCAATTTCATTGCAAACATAATGATTTTTTCAGATCTGATCAAGCAGATGTGTATGAAATCAGATTCAATTTTATTATAAAAATGATTTAAAAACATGGGTGAGAATGGAAAAAGGGAAGAATTGTTTTTAATTGAAACTTGCTGTGCATTCTAAAATAAGAATTTCCTTACTTATTGTTTGCTTTAGTCTTGTATGTAGCCTAGGGCTATGTCTGGGACTACTAGAGGGGGATAATTGTCACAAACATTACAGTGAACATACAAACAGCACAAAATAAGAAAATCTAATGGTACTACAGTTTTGTTTCATAGTTTTTTTCTATAGAAGAGCCATGACTATAATTACCTAATTTTTTCTTATCTGATTTCTTCCCTATGCTATACCTTTTCTCATTTTGTGTTGGGTGAATATAATTTTCTGAAATGAATCTAGGGCTTCATTGTTCTTGGAGCAATACTTTTTTGAAGTATCAAACTCATATAGAAATAAATAGGATAAAAAAGTTGATAAATTAGTTATAATTTATATGGATGTAACAACACTAGCCCAGCAGAAAAGGAAAGTCAGCAGATGTTAGGCATAAAAGCTAACTTATAAACATTTAATGAAGTTATACTGACAAGACAAAACTAAGGTTATTGTATCAGTTCCTCTTAGGAAAGTAGTGAAACTGCATAATTAACCAGACTAAATCATTATAAACTGTGCCATTATCCAAAATGTAGTAACCTTATTTTTGCTGATTTCAGCCAGGGTATTAAGTGCTGATTTTACTTGCAATAGAATGTGTTGAAAAAGTGACAATTCACCTATAGCCCAAATACAGGGCTAGGAATATGTTTAAACCTCATACTTTTACTCCTTTCCTACTTATAAAGTTTGAAAAATTCTTAGAAATCAGGTCCCAACTTTGAATGAAAAATCAAGTTTTTTTAAACATGGCTCAAATCCATGGAACTGCCTTGCCAAGGCTTGTAGTCTAAGAGAAACAAACTTGCACTAAGTTACTATCATACCAATTTTTGGGAAACAATTGATATACCAGACTTTAAAATGTCTTAGTTTTTGTTATCATTTAACCAACTTAATGAGGCTCAGAATCTAAAATAAATTTAGATTCTTAGATTCTGATCTAAAAATAAGTAAAAAAAAAATCAGCTTAATAGAGAAAAATGTGCCTTTTGCAGATAGTCACAGAATTAAAAATAATATAGTCAATCTGGCATTGTGTCAACAGAACTTTTTTTTCTGAGACCAAAGAATTTTTCCAGTCAATACAAATCTAGTTAGTAAAATATACTAAAGGAACTAGAAAATTTTGACTTTAGCAGAAAACAAGTTTGATATTAAATGTTTTTTTTAGTACTTTTGGCAAAATTAAAACATTGTTTTCCAGAAGTTGATATGATAAACCTTGATCTACAGTTAGCATACTTTAAATTTATAGATAGTAATTCATGTCCAGTCCCTGTCTTGTTTATTGTGCCATAAGAGGCATAAATGATCCAATTCAACTAGTTAACTAGAATTTTTACTTCAAAGCTGTGTAAGGTAGAAATACTTACACAGCTAAATACTACAAAATGCTAAATACTACATACTACATGATCCTAAATACTACAAGAGATTGCCTTTAATATATTCTAGTAACCAGAACATACTAAAAGCAATCTTTTGTAGCAATATCTTCTTTTTACAAAAATCAACATCTAGGATCTCTAAAGGAATTCCCTTTTGACTTAAGAGTTTTAAATTCTTTTTCTTTTTTTGATTTTCCTTCTTTTTTTTTATTGGCATTTATATCTAGGGATTCTTTAAGAGTGGTTCAAGTTCATACCTACAAATATAGGGGGACAAGGTTGAGAATTTTCTCTTTCCTAGAAGAGTAAAGAGTGGTCCTTGTCCATAAAAATCAGGAGGTTGAAAAGAATGGGTACATAAATAAGATCTTCATTTTATGCTGATCCTTAACATGTAATATCTATGAAATTTTGGATGGCCTACCTAACCTTGCCAGTCAATGGAAATCTATATAATTTATATTTAAGCACTCTCAACTACAGAGCATTCATTTATATAAAAATATACCTTTATTTTTGGCATTTTCGAGGAAATTGCATTGAAGGTCAGCCTTCCACCTAAAGATACAAGGAATTTTGTGCCTTTCTTGGTAAAGAAGGTTACAGATGTACTTTTTTTTAAGGGGGGATCATTTTGAATCAATGGTTATAGAGATTAGGGTAAAAACTTATTCAAGCAAAAATTTATTTCTTATTACCATAAAGAGTTTACCACCATATTGTGCTACAGAGAAACACTGCTGTTATGAGAAAATTATTTAGTTAAAAATTGTAAAATTTGCACAAAATTTGTGGTTCACAGAAAAAGTGACCACAAAGCCTCAACTTAGTTGTTCTAGACTTACATGCAGTACTGAAAAACACAGGCATAATTTGCTATGAGACAGGGGGCAACTCCCCCCCCCCCAGCTGAAATTGAGCGTTTTCAAAAATCCTGTCAAAACTACAATAGGCCTACATAAATCAACCACCCATAGAATAAATCAGGCTAGTTTACTTTAGTATACCTTTGCCCTTGTGGTAACATACTGCTCATTTTTTAATTTCTCACTGTCTTTTTCCCTTTAACTTGGGAAAATAGGCTCCAACTTTGCACCATCCCCAAGGACTTTGACGAAATTACGCCACTGTTGCAAAAGTGCCTGCTAACCTCTAAGGAGGTCAGTTGGAATTTTTCTGTAGGGGTAATCTGACACTTAAAAATTAAAAAAAACTTGCACTAATCTTGAACTGCAAAAATCATATTTAATCAACAATACAAATCAAGCAGGTAGAGTGATTTGGTCAGACCAGTTTTTCCATACCTATAGGTTTAAACCAGTTAACATCTGGAGAAGAATCTTGTATTGGATTTTGAAAAACTAATGTTTTGAGTAAAAACAAGTGTGAGTAAAGCACTAACACCAGGGCTGGGGCAGTTCTCCCCTCTAATACGTGATATTACTTGCTTGCTCTAATTTTTTCCCCATGGTCATTTCTTACATTCTGTATTTAAAAAAATTCTCCTTGTATAATCTCTGGAAGAATAACAACAAAAAAGAGTGAAGCTACATGAAAAAAATCTCCTTTAAAACTAGTACATGCTTGCATGTACAGAATTTATTTTTGGGTGGCCCCAATGATTGATGAAAGAAGCAAAACATAGGAAGTTTTAGGAGAAATCATAAAATATGGACCCTGGATATACACCTGGAAACATGGTTACTTGTTCTCCTTGTTAATTGAAGAGACAGAATTTGTCTATAATTCAAACAACAGATTGTTTCTCAAAACGTCACTTTTATATTGAACACATCAGCACTTGAATTCAAGGGAATGTCATAAAATATGGACCCTGGATATACACATGGACATATGGTTACTCATGCTTTTTGTTAATTGAAGAGACAAAATTTGTCTATAATTCAAACAACAGAATGTTTTTCAAAGCGTTATATTGAACACATATCAGCACTTGAATTCTAGGAGATGTCACCCAAGATTTCCCCTGGGATTTTTAGAAGATTTTCAGCCTGAAATTGCACTTTCTTCTGTGTGGTTTGACCTATCCCAGGAACAATCCACACACCATCCTCACCCCATCACGATCCAGAACATGTAAATAGGCAAAGTTAATTGATTACTTTGACATTAGAAAAATTTGAAGGCATATACCAGACTGTTTGATGGTGACACCCTAATAGGTGGGAAAATGTATGACTGAGGAGTTGCTAGGACTCATGTGAATACTGGGGTTGTACTCAGTTATCTGACAAGTAGAAGAGGGGTAAGCCTTTGGTTGTCTCCATTATTTTCAGACATATAAAATTTTAGAACCAATATTTTCATAACATAGGACATATAAGTACACCAAGAATTGGGAGTTGTATTAGAACTGAGACAAAGGAGTGGAAATTCGAACTAGAAGCTAGTTCCAACAGTTAGTATGCTACAAGAATGCATCTACAGTGCACATTAGACCATCAAAGGCACCTTCAAGCTCCAACATCCACCCCTTCCCTTCTTGTAAGGCTGTAAAGATTTTATAAAGACAGGTCCATTACCTATCTAAGCTTTGAACCCAAAAATCAAACTTGACTTTGTCTGCTTTTTTAGGACTGTAAGCTTCGGCAAGTCATGTGTCCAAGATTTGAGTCATGTCCTTAGCTAAATTTGGATTTTCGTTTAAGTCAGGACCTATTTTCAAAAAATCGTGCAAGACTTGGAAGTAGGAAAGGAGTGAGGATAAGAGCTTGAAAACACCTTCTCTTGTCCTAATATGGGCTGTAAATCAGTTCATGAAAGTTTCATTCATGGTTGTTTGAAGCTAGTAAAAAAAAATATGCTGTAATCTACTTCAGTTTTACCATTTAGTTATACAAATATTCAATTCACCAACAGATAAAAAAATCCTTTGGAGTCAGAAAAGGTGTCACTACCTCCATGGATGTAGCAAATTGAGACAAAATATTTCCTAAAGAGTGACAAAAATTCCAAAATGATAAGAGAATTGCAATAAGTCATGCTTTTGATTAGTTAGTTAGCTTTTTGATAGTTCAAAACAATGTTCTGCTACCCTAATGGCATACTCAGTCACAAATTTACAGCCCAGATGAGGACCTAGGGAGGTATTTTCGAGTTCATACGTCCAGACTTTTCCCTCTCTGTAACATCAACTTCTTGCAAACTTGAAAAGTTGTTGTGCTTGATGGGCTGAACTTGTTGGAATAGATCTACAACCTTTATTAGTTCTGGGAAGGGGTTAGAAACTCTGTCCTTGCTTTTAGGGCTTGACAGATTCTAGTAAAATAGGTGCTATCTTTGAAAAAAAATCTAAGGTTTGATGAGAATCCATCTGAATTCACGAGAACCGCCATTCCAGGGTCCACGTTTGGGAAAAGCAGACTCGAAGCCAAACTTGAATTTTTTTTTGTTTCACAGTTAGGACCAGTTTTCATGGAATCGTTTAGGTTTTATAAAAAGAGAAGGGACGGAGACAGGAATTTTGAACGACCTTGGCCCTCTGGAACACACTCTGGACCCTGATCTATACTAAATATCCATTCCTGAATGTTACATTCACCAAAATCTTGTATAGATATATAACTGTTTGAGTCATCAAAAGATTCTGAACTGCACTTTGAACATAACAAAAAAAATTTGAATAAACTATTTGAATACAAAGGTAAAGAAAATAATATTGACTTTCATTTGATTTCTTAGGACCAACTTGTAAAAGCCAGCAAGTTCCACAATTAATTTGTTTCCATGGCTAGGAAAATAACAAATATGACTATTTGGGAAATTCATGGGTATATCCTACTATCTATGGGTGTTATCTAGTAGTATTGTCTACTATCTAGTAGAAGTTAGTATTTTTGAATACATCACTGCATAGAGGGACCTGGTTCTATGCCTGGATACATTATTCAATACCCTCCCCCACTTTCCAAGGCCTGGATCTGTATGTATATATATATTTAAATTAAAACTTGAGGGAAAAACCAATTTTATTCTTTTTTTTCTTTGTATGTAGATGCCTTTGTTATCTTTGGACATATTTTGCATTTGCATAGGGGGAATTTGCCCCTAGATTTTCTTACCCTCCTCTTGATTTGAAAAATACATTTTTGGGGGATGTTTTCATTGAAAAATGCCTTTTTTGCGTTTTTATTGGACAATTGAAAAAAAATCCCACCCCTCCCCTAGATTTTGAAATCTACATTTTATTCAGGTGAAGAAAACAGCCTATAGCTGATAGCTGACACAGAATAAATTTACTGACAAAGCATATTTTATTGCATTTATCTATTTGCCACCAAGCGCTGATTAAACGAATTTGTTCTTCAACCACTATAAATTTTTAGACTTATTTATGGTTTAGGGACGGGTATTCCTATTATCATATGTGAAATTAATGTTTTTGTTTGTGTGTGCATTACTGTGCATTTTATGCTAATCAGAAAATGCCTCACCAAGGTTGATTGAGCTCTGACAATGTATCCAGTGTTGCTGTGATGACAAGAATTTGGGACCCTCACAGAGGTTGGATTGGGCACGGACTCATCAAGAGGCATAACTAGAACACTACTTTTATTTCCCAAAATAGTTTGGCAGAGATCCAACAATCTCTTCTGGTAGATAAACTGATGACAATGGTTTCAAGACCCCCTGGCTTTCCCTCCCCCACACAGGCTAGATTTGGTCATGATGTTCAAGGGCCATTACTAAGACACTAGGTTTAGCTTTCCATCAAGTTTAGGTGAGATCCGACAACCCCTTTCGAGTAGATTTTCGAGTAGACACCGCGATCTACTTCCGGATTTTGAGGCGCGCCAAACTCAACATTCTACGAGGCTCAGAGAAATAACGAAAAACTCAGCAAAGTTGGAACGACCGCCGATCCACTCATCCGAGCGCTACCTGAAGGCATTTGATCCATACTTCGTAAAACATTACAATGGTGACCCAGAAAAATTGTAAATAAAACAAGTTTGAATAATTTAATTTTGTAAGTGTTTTTAAATTGTTTGACTTCCGCTGTTATTTTTGTTGTTAACAAGAATATTAAGGGAAAAATAAAGTGAATTTGAATTTGAGATTTTCCGATGATCCATGTAATGGTAGGATTGTGTCTAAATACCCGAAGGCGTCAATAGTAAACTAGCTTTCACTTTTTATCAAGTTTGGCGTAGATATAGCAACTCCTTCTGCAACTTGTTATTGTCTAGTCCTGCACTTGATTCAGTCTAGTTTTGGGTCTAAACTTTATATTCAAATGACTTTTCATAAAATTTGACGCAAACTCCATAAAAAGGTGAAAAATTGGAATTTTGGGATTTTGAAATTGATTTTTCCAAAACTGTTTCCTGGAAATCTAGAAGAAGAAACGGATTTTTTTTTCTCGAAGAGATAATTCGTAAATTCCACACTGATCCAGCACAACATGGTCCCTAAGAAGTTTTCTTCTGGAGTTACAACTGTTTCATTCTGCTGGAGGTAAAACACTTAAATGATTTTACTACGCCAATTTCTATTTTTGGAAAAGCACTGGAAATTCTTTGAACTTCATTGGAGCTATTATTTTCTGTTTTACAATCCCCATATCGAAAAAGTTAATAATTTTCATCTCTTACTATTTCTGCACAACATAACGGTGCTCAAAAGAAAAAAAAGATCTGCAGTGCTGAGAGCTGCAGTGTTGCTACACAAAAACGGTCACCAGATATGGAGATAGGAACTTACTTTATAATGCATTGTTTTTGCTGATTGGAGGTTTTTGTTATTTTCACTAAAAATGGCGATAGCGAACTTTGCCTTTGTAACAAGATTATACCCAGGACACGAGGCCCACCTTGAACTCCTCCTTTTGTGCAAAAATTTACATAAAATATGCATCTTTGAGTTTTCACAGTTGAAGATTTTTTCCTGATCAAGGGTGGGAAGTGGGTCTGATAACTAAGTTAAGTATTTTCTTAGCCCTAAAAGATCCTCTTGTACAGTTTTCGAAAAATACTTCCTTGGTTGAGGTTGATCCTTGGATAGGTACATACACAAGAATTTGTTCCGAAGGGGGGGGATCTGAAAGACTGGCTAAATATATGGAAAATATAGTCACTAAAAGGGGAAACCTCGGGATGTTGGGTGGTCAGGTTCAAGGCCCTCCCTCGACGCAGTACAAGCTATAGATTTTAACTAAGGAAACCATCCTTATTAACCCTGTATGTGACCATGTTTTTTTTTTTTTTTTTTTTACTACCAGAGCTTTTCTAAACCTTTTCGAATTCATATTTAAGATTTAGAAGTTCAATCCTTTGCCCCAAAGAAATCAGAACATAAAATTTTGGGGGTAGTATTTTGATATTTTTTTTTTTATTAGTCATTTAAGAAACCTATCTTTACACCACCAACTAACCTAGGATAGCATAATTTTCAATTTAGAAGTTGGCTAAATAAAAGAAGTTAGGTTTGACCTCTAGCTCTCACCTTCAAGGGTAGAAAATTTCATCAGTCTTCCAAATTTGATACGGAAATCTATTCAAATTATATTTTTGGAATTTTCACTAAAAACAAACTTTATTGTGGCCAAAAACCGAAATCTGCACTTTTTGATAATATAGGAACCGTCTTGTTAATCTATAGAGCTGGTTTTATCATAAATATCTTGGAAAAGTTTTTGTTTGGGTCTTGCTTATTTCAGTACAGTTCATTTTGAACTTCAGTATATGTAGTCAACATTTCAGGGGGTTGGCTGGCAAATTTGTTATTCATGCCCAAAATTGTCCATTTTTTCTTCGGACATTGTCTTGCTCCCAAATACAAATAGTAATATCCTATCTGAGCTCAGATATAAACCAAAATATAAGTAATAATTACATGAAGCTAAATTTTGCTTAGTGTCTTACATCCTAGCAATGTGCCTTTTCGTTTGTATTCCATAGTTGTCTGATCTTGTATTCCATTTTTTCTTTTATCTTCAACCACTAATTTTTCTTTTGTCTTTAAGGATGGATCCCGTAGAAGCATGTCGTCTCTATTTCAAAACAATTTTGACGGAGGCTGGGCCAGGTATGAAGGTCTTATTAATGGACAAAGAAACAATTGGAATAGTGAGTCTCTCTTTCTCACAATCAGACATGCTTCAAAAGGAAGTCTACCTATTTGAGCAAATTAATGGCAACTCTGGTAAAGAACCAGCAAAATATTTGAAATGTATCGTTTTCCTCAGACCTTTAAAAGAATATGTTGACCTACTCTGCAATGAATTGAGAAGCCCGAGATTTGGAAGTTATTATATCTATTTTAGTAATGTATTGCCAAAAGCATGGCTAAAACTACTGGCTGAATGTGATGAGCAAGAGTTAGTCAAAGAAGTTCAAGAATGCTATGCAGATTTTTACCCAATTGATAATACCCTCTTTTCTTTAAATCTGAATGAGCCTATTCTTGGGTTGGAGTGGGGTCAGTTGACGCTACAAAGAACCATTTCAGGAATTATTAGCTTCCTTTTAGCAACAAAGAAGAATCCAATAATTCGTTACCAAGGGTCGTCAAACCTAGCTAGAAAACTTGCAGAAAACATTAGCGACTATATTGTAAGAGAGCATCAGCTGTTTGATTTTAAACAGTCAGATCTGCCACTTCTTCTCATTGTTGACAGACGAAGTGATCCTGTAACTCCTCTTTTAAATCAGTGGACTTACCAGGCGATGGTCCATGAACTGCTGACCATAAAAAACAATCGAGTTAGTCTTGTCAACTGTCCTGGCGTTTCGAAAGAACAGCAAGAAGTGATAATGTCCCCAATTTATGATGAGTTTTATTGCAACAAGATGTATGTCAATTTCGGTCAAATAGGACAAGATATTAAGAATTTAATGGATGATTTCCAAGAAAAGGCTAAAAGTCATCAGAAAGTTGAGAGTATTGGTGATATGAAGGCATTTGTCGAAAATTACCCACAGTTTAAAAAACTTTCAGGGACTGTTTCCAAACACGTTACAGTTGTCGGTGAATTATCTCGTTTGGTCGCACAGCACAACCTTCTTGAAGTTTCAGAACTAGAACAAGATTTAGCAGCTCAGGACGGGCATTCTTCAGCTTTGAATAGAGTTCGACGATTGATTACCAACGACAAACTGCGTCACATTGACGCATTAAGACTTGTGCTGCTATACGCTCTCCGGTATGAACGTCACCCAAGCAATGATGTATCTGGATTGGTTGAAACTCTCCGGAATCAAGGAGTTCCTGATCACTACCCAGGTATTGTTTCCCAAATGCTTGAATATGCCAGTCTTACACGAGGTCATGCCTTTCAAACCAAAGACGTGGTTAAAATGACTGAAAGATTTTTCAGAGGGCTCAAGGGTGTTGAAAATGTATTCACTCAGCATAGTCCAGTACTTAAAGAAAGCTTAGAGAATATAATCAAAGGTCGTCCAGAAGACAATTACCCCTATCTGAAAACTGAATATCCCTTTGGTGCGAGACCTCAAGATATCATTGTCTTTATAGTAGGAGGAGTAACTTACGAAGAATCTCTTGTTGCTTATCAAATGAATAAAACATACCCAGGAACTAGGGTTGTCATAGGTGGCACTAATGTACATAACACAGAGAATTTCCTTGCTGACCTTCAAACAGCAATGAGAGGAGTTAATAGAAGCAAGATGGGGAGAAGTGGAGCTCGAAATATTTAAATCGTTTTCTTTGTTCTTAACATTCCGCTTGAGTTGTTGTAACTAGTCATAAATGGATTTTCAGGATTTGTGCTTAGCTAAAAATATTTGTTCCTAGAAACTTCTGTTTTTCAGTAAAGTTATTGCTATTATAGTTAGTGGTTTGAAGATATTATTAGTCAATAGTAACATGAGTATTTATTTGAGTCGGAATTGAAAAATTGGGATTTTCGTCAAATCGGCATTAGGATCAAGAGAGATCCCCAGATTCTCATAACGATTCTACTGTCAAGTTTGTTTTCAAAATGAAAGAAAATTACAGTATATCTTGGCTTTTCTTTTATACATATAACTTGAACTTTCGGTATTATTATTATTGGAGATAAACTTATTTCTTTATAATATTAATAGTCAACAGCTTCAGCTATTATGAAAAGTCAAACATTTATTATATTATCATAATTTTATGAGTTTCTGGACTTCACTAATAAAATAAATTCAAATTTATCTAGTGTCACAGCATAAATTCCCTCTGAAACAAGCGATTTTGTGACAAGCCTGCAGCTGTAATTTACACCAAATGGACAAGATACTTAAATCATTGGATTAGTAGATCTATACATTCGCCAAGTTAGAATATGATATTATTTAAGCTTCGTGTTGGAGAAGGATCTAAATTCGTTTAAAAAACAGGAAAATTGTCCTATTTTCAACAACTTTAAACTAATACTCAATTTATTTTCAATTTAAAAACTACGTACAGAGAATTTCAAAATTGTAGTTCGGTAGACGGATAGAGCTGAATCTCAGCTATAAGAGGTAGCAAAATTGCTGTCTTTCATTGATATATTAGAATCAAAGGCGAACAGAAGATTGCAGAGCAAACATAAACCTTAAAGTGCAATACTAACATAACCCATGTTTAGCCCACAAACGCCCATAACCTAGCCCACAAATGTTTTTTGGTGAGGTAAAGATATTAGATAGTTATCACAAAATTAGAAGTTTAATCATGCTCAAATTTATCTCCTTTTTTAAACTGTTTTAAAATAGACGTTGAAGTTATATTTTTTAGGAAGATGTTTATACAACAGATCATGTATGTTTAAAAAAAAATAACTTGTGGTGGGGGAGAGGTCGTCAAAACTATTTAGGAAATACGAATTAGATAGGGAAATTCGATAAATAGAGACATCTGTACAAATGGTTTTATTGTGCGTTCTATCTGGCTTTAAAATTCCTTCCCAGTCAGTTTTAATCTAATTAGTTAATCGTAATTAGTGTTAATCTAATAATCAGTGTTAATTATTCTTTTGTTGACGTTTTTTTGTCTCTTCAGAAGATTTATCTCTATTTAAGTTGTAGGATACCCCAGTAAAAAATTGGGAAAACTAAAAAAAATTTGAGGGCAAATGAATTATAGGCAAAATATAGGAAGTTGGAAAAATATTTATGTTTATTAGGGAGGGTGACACAGGCCCAAGCCCCCACTCACTCCACTCCATTCCTGCTTATGTGCCTGTCCTCACAAGAAAATCTGTTTTAAGGATAAAAAGGAGATACTCAAACTGTAACCAAATATGGACCAAAAAAAATGCAAAATTCTACTGTGTGTATAGTATATGTATGAATCTATTAAGTTTTTCAAAAATCAGAAAAAAAACACAAATTAAATTGAACAATCACAAAATAACCTTTATGAGATGGAGAAGATATGATTACCCTCAGCTCCCGTCGCCCTGTCGCGTTAGTGAGCTTCTATCAGTAACTTGAAAGGTGATAACTGGCTAAATAATTTCTAAGACCACACTAACTAAGTATGTCAAAACGTGAAAGAGAAAACGATGTAAATCACAGCCAGTAAAAAAAAACAACAAAAAAACAGTAACACGCAATTATTTGAATGCAAACTTTTTAGAAAAAAAAAATTATGAAACAGTGACACATTAACCTTTTTTAGAGTGAGTGGGTATCACAACTCTCAACTCCCCAGTAAACGCAGATAATATATCAACCTGAATTTGACAAACAATCGGAATGAGGACCGTGAGATGGAGTCTGTTCAAGAATGATGAAAATTTTGTGCATCACCCTGACACTGTTTGTGAGCTTCTATCAGTAACTTGAAGATAATGAATAGTTAAATAATTACTGAAGCTATAATGACTAACTATGACAAAACGAGAAAGGGACAACGGAGAAAAACGATATAAATTACAGCCACTAAAGAAATAGTAAAATGCAAATATTTCGGCCGGGACGTCCACTCAGCCGTTCTCTAAGCGGGAAAGAGGGAATATAACAATATACAAAGACAAAGCTTAAAACAAAAACCAAAATGGAAGAGGCACTTTCTCAAGCAACAATGAAAAGGCAACTGAATAAAAAAAAAACGGAGTTCAATGGCAGATTAAAATTTCAATTAGGAATTTATTTTGAGCAAGGCTGTTTTGAATGCTTTTTTTTCTACGGATGCTATTACCGGGATTTTTATTAGGTTGTGAAATTAATGAAAATTAAGTTTCGCCGAAGAAGAGAGGCGGTTGTTCTCCCGAAATATTCGCTTTGTTTTTCAGTATTTTTCGCTTGGCCTTAAAAAAACATTTTTGATCGTTTTCTCTTTATATTGTTGCGAAACATAATTTTGTGAAAAATATAGAAAATCAGAGCTACTAAGAGTATTGTAAATAAGGTTGAGATAAATTTCCCGAGTCAAACAGTTCGTGGTAACGAACTGTAAGTAAGGAGCGACCCGGATCAATGGTAACCGAAACTCTAGAAAACGGGTTTTTGATACCAATAGATACATCAAAAGAATCAGATTTCAAATATATAACTTACATCAAGTTTGGTGCTACCCATCAAAAGTTACGCGCCTGAGAAAATTTGGCTGATTTTCGAAAAAAGGGGGAAAGACCCCCTAAAAGTTATAGAACCTTAATGGAAATCACACCATCATATTCAGCGTATCAGAAAACCCTACTGTAGAGGTTTCAAGCTCCTATCTACAAAAATGTGGAATTTTGCATTTTTTGCCAGAAGAAAGATCATGGATGCGTGTTCATTTGTTTTTTTTTTGTTTTTTTTTTTTCCACGGGTGATCGTATCGACCCAGTGGTCTTAGAATATCGTGGGAGGACTCATTGGAACGGAAATTAAAAGTTCTAGTGCCCTTTTTAAGTGACCAAAAAAATGGAGGGCAACTAGGCCCCCTCCACGCTCATTTTTTTCCCAAAGTCACCTGCTCAAAATTTTGAGATAGCCATTTTGTTCAGCATGGTTGAAAATATGAGAACTATGTCCTTTAGGATGACTTAATCCCCCGAAGTCCCCGGGGGGAGGGCTGAAAGTTATGAACTTTACCCAATGTTAACATGTAGTATTGGTTATTGGGAAGTATACAGACGTTTTCAGGGGGGATTTTTTCTGGTAGTAGGGGAGTGGGTGTTTCGGGGGTTATGTGGGAGGATTTTTCCATGAAGGAAGTTTTCATGGGGGAAGGGACATTGCTATAAAGGGGGCGCCGGATTTCCCAGCATTATTTAAAAAAAGATCAGAAGTTAAATATAAAAAAAAAAAACAAGTTTTCCAACTGAAAATAAGGAGTAACATCAAAACTTAAAACGAACAGAAAATATTACGTGTATGATTGGGTTCACCCCCTAGTCAATACCTCGCTCTTTAAGCCAAAGATTTTTTAGTACTTTCATAAGAACTATTTATTCTAAGTAACGGCCTTTGTGATTAAGGGGTCATTTTAAAGAATTAGAACAAAATTCGAACTTTAGCTTAAAGAGCGAGGTATTGACTAGGGGGCGAGCCCCCTAATATACGTATTAAAAATATATGAATATAGAAGTTCGTTACGTAAGTTAATTCGCAAGTTACGGATATTTAATACTAATAAAAACGTTCGTAAATAAAATTAAACAAGTTTCGAGAAAGCCATTTACCAAATAAAAGTAAAATCAATATGCAAATTTTGTTTTAATTATTCATGTACGGTGAGCCAAAATCAAAACCTTCATTAATTCAAAAACGTTCAAAAATTAAATAAAAAAAACAAGTTTTCTTTAACTGAAAGTAAGGAACGACGTTAAAACTTAAAACGAACAGAAATTATTCCGTATATGAAAGGGGCTGTCTCCTCCTCAAAGCCTCGCCTTTACGCTGAAGTTTGACTTTCTCACAACTCTTATTTTTTTTAAACAATAAAAACTTTGGCGTTGAGGAGGGGACAGCCCCTTTCATATACGGAATAATTTCTGTTCGTTTTAAGTTTTAACGTCGTTCCTTACTTTCAGTTAAAAAAAACTTGTTTTTTTTTATTTAATAACTATTAAGGACAAATTCTTATTGGAAACAATTCTGGATAAAGGAGGTGAAATCAGACAAAATCAAGTGGCCAGGGCTGTCATAGAGGTGTTTTTTTCAAAGGCATAAATGATAAGAATTATTTAAAAAAAAATTAAGAACGATAACATATAGCTTAAATACTTCAATTTAGACATTAAATCTATTATAGACTTAAATAACCAGCAAAGTATAAATATACCATACATTTGTATTTCATCTTTTGGGAGGGGGGGAATGAAAGGGTATTTTCTTGTCTAAGTATAATGCTGAAAATCTGCAACAGAAACTAAAGATAATCTGACAAAGGCGTTTTCTTTAGAGGAGAATGGGATCATGTTATGTATCATAAGGTCGGCAACCAAGTAATAGTATATTTTACAAAAAAAAAATCTGTCATTTCAATATAAATAATGACCTTGTTCAATATGAATACTATCCCTTGCTCTTTAAAACTGTTAAAATCAGATTATTATAAATTTGCGGGATTTTTTCGGGGGAGGGGTTTTACAAAAAAAAAAAAAAATTAAAAAACGCATCAAAATTTGTTTATGTTCATTTTTGTTAAGTTTTAAAAAGTCGGACAAATACTTAGGGGGGCGGGTTGGTCCAACCCCCTTATTCCAAAGAATATTAATTTTGCTTCTCTAAGAAAACCAAAAGCATATTTCTTTTTAGGAGCTTAATCTATAATAAATGCCCTTGCAATTTTGGAAACTATCGATAACCTTTATAATATTGAAATACAATGAACTAGTTGCCAACCCAATATCCAAATTTCTGAAGAAGGGTAGAATCTCATACCTGCATGATTTGGAATGTGACTAGAATAACGACAGGTAAGTTTTGAAGAACCGTCCAAAGTGGACCTGGTCTTTTAACTTCACTATCCAAAATATCCAGCCTCTGTCCTGTTCGATGAATTGCAATAAAATGAAGTGGCGTTGCAAAGAATAAAATCTACAAAGAAAATAAAGAAACAATCTTACAAGTAGAAAACTGTAGCTTAACAATTGTCTTCCAAACTTAAGAGAGAAGAGCGGCGTTCAACCTTTTTCGGGTTTTGATTTTTGCACAAAAAACTTATGAAAGCATTTTAATTTCAAGAAGGTTTTTTTTTTAATTTGAACAGTTTTTTTTACTGCACAATAAAAAATATCCAGTCTTTGTCGTGTTCGGTATAGGTCAGCACTCCTCAGCCTCAGTGGCGTGAATTCACGAAAATACGGTGGAGGACGGTTTGTACATATCGAAATTTAGGGAGGGGGCCATTTTTTGTTCAATAAAAATGCCAAGAAAAGATATTTTTCAATACAGCTACCAAAAATGGTATTTCTTGAAATATTGGGAGGGGGCAATTATAGATATGTGAATTCTATGTTTATTTTCATCAGTTAGGCCATACGACTAAACAAGATACATATCTTCCAATAGAGACCAAACTAAAGATATGTAAGTCCAGAGAATATGATTTATTAGGCACGTATACTTTGAAAGAAGCCTAAGTTTAGTATAAGAGATAAATCAGCGTGTTTTGTAAGGTTGGCAACATGGATATCCCGTGTAAGAAACAGTAAAATAAAAAAAAGAAACCGTTTTGAAATTAAGTAAGTTTTGAAATTATGCACGAACCCTCTTAAAAGTGAAGAGACTTCGTTTGAAATTATTCAAGTTTAGCCTGAGGAACACAAATTTTTTGAGATACTAGATTTTACCCTGTACTGAGTCAAAGTGAATTTTCTAAAACAGACTGAACGTGTTGAACCTGGGCTCCCCTCTCCAGGATCAGCATTCATTGGTTCATTTTCAGCATGACTATCTTGTAATTCTAAGAAGCCAAAAATGTTCTAGCCTATACTATGCATTCCCGAATTTTACCCTTAAAGATTATCGGCCTTTCGTCAGTTAGAACATATTTTGATGTTTCCACGAGGCTAAGATACTTTATCTCAATGCCGAGTGGACACTCCTCATTGACCAGTTACTGAAAAAAATACTATAATGAAAATTTTACGTTTCAACAGATGCAATAAACCACCATCTTCACTTTCTGTAAGACAAAAACTGAATTTCACCCTCAAAAAACAACTTGCCTTAACGACAATTGCAAAATATAAGCAATGAGTTTTCATCTCATTCAAGCTAATGAGCCTTTGGGGGAATAGTAAAATGTGATATTGTATGTGTATTTCTTGATGAATAAATTTTATCTACCATCAAAACATCCGTGACAGCTAGGAGGTAACTTAAGAATAGCTTTTATGATTTTAGGATAGTTCACTCGAGACACAAAAGCCGAATGACGAACCTGAAGAAAAACCGAATGCAAAGAACAAAAACTAAGTTAAATATGAAGAACATTCTTCCGAAATATAAATAGAAAATTGTAGCTTCAAAGTTGCTTTCCAAAAGATCCAGCCTTTCTGTTTCGTGGTAAATTCCAGTAGAATGAAGTAGTGCCGAGAAGAAAAAAGCTATAAATAAAAAAAACCTTCGAAATCTTTCAAAATTGTAAGTAAAAACTTTTCACTTAAAAATTGCTTTCCAAACTATCTGGTTTTGCCTGTTAGAAGAATTATGATGAAACGAAGTGGTATTGTTAAGAAGAAGTGACAAATATAATAAATAAATAATTGTTCTAAATTTAAAGCAGTAAATAGTAGCTTTACAATTGCTTGTCAATTAGAAAGCAGAGCTCAGCAAAGCAGAGCCAAACATCTTCTCGTATCAGAAGAAATCCAATGGTTAAGACCGTGTTGCTCATGAATAAGCTAATGAAGATGGTGTTTACAAAAGCACATTATCCTGGGCTCATGAAGTTGCAACTTTTTCTTCGTGCAAAATGAATCACAAATAACATATACATCGTATTACAAAAGGAATCTTTCAAGCTACTTCAAAACCTGGCGATGATAAAACATAGAGATTAAAGTAGAAATTTTTGCTGTCTTAACATTCATCTTTCTACCCCCCCCCCCTCCCTCCCGGTACTCCCTCCTGTCCTTCTTTTAGACTTTTTACATAAGTGAAAAATTATTTTGGGAGATGTTTCCTTGGACATTCAAGCAGACAGTTTGTTGATATAAACTTAGGCTGGCTAAAAAAAGTTTCATCCTTATTTACTGGAGAAAATGAGTTAAATATTTTGCCCCTAAGTGTTCATAGAGCGTTTTCGTCATCCTCAAGAAATTTCTAGATGCAACAGGAACTTATGACTCTAGTATTCTTCAAAAAATACAGAGAGGACAGAGAGAAAAAAACGAGTAAAAATGATGTAATAACTCAAAGCTTACATGTGTAGCTCCATAGAAATACGACAAGGAACCGGGCTGATATACGTTGCCAACAAAGGTTCCCCACAAGAATATTACACCATATAGACCATCCGCCAATTCACCAACAAACCATGGACCTGAAATAAAAGTGAAATAGAGACGAAGATTCAAGCTCTGATCCAGTGTAAAAGACTTTCTAGGAAAAGTTTAGCTTTGAAAAGTAGATTTTCTAAATCTGTTAATCATTTATCCAGAAATTCCATCTTGTTTCTGCTGTCTGCTTTTCTATAAGTCAACATTTGCTTAAAAGACGCAAGGCTCTATATGGAGCTCGAGTCCACTTGGTACTGTCTTCGTTATGGACAAACTTTGCTCCGTATGACTACATAACGTAAAGTATTCAGTTACCCACGTGCGAGACTTTCTACGGCATATTACGACAGCCTCATTAAGATTCTGCAGCAACAGGGTTGCCAACCATAGCGATTCATGAATAACTTTAGTTATTTTCTTTTCTTCTTGGTTATTTAAATACATTTTTTCACTGCCAACTATCTTTGCCCTTGCTAGCCACTGCCGGCTTCGCAGTCTATTCCTATTCTATTGATTAGTCTCATGATCGTAATCCTAACTACTAGTGATAATAATAATAACTCACTGCAGCACCAAGCCTCCTGAGGCCAACACAGGTACGCACGCTCCTCCTCCATCCCCATCGATTCAAAGCCTTCCTCTTTACATACTCCTAGGAAGTTGCCATTTCCCTTAAATCTTTCTTTACGATATCCTCCCGCCCCAGCCGAGGACGACCTGCTTTCCGTTTAGCCCTAGACGGTTGGCCAAAAAGAATAATCTTTGGCAATCTGTCATCCATAGAACGTGCCCTAGCCATCTCAACCTTTCTCTCATTATAACCAAGAAAGCGGGATTGAACCACACTTTTCGTACAGCCTACTATTTGAAATACGGTACGTCAGTCGGGTTCTCAGAACAATCCGTATGGAATTTCTCTGAAAAACATGCAGCAAATCTTCGTCCGTTTTTCGAAGCGCCCATACTTCAGAGCCATATTTGACCACTACCATCACTGTAACTTCCAATACTCTAATCTTGGTTGGCAGACTTATCTTTCTGTTCTTCCAAACTTTTTTCAATTGTGAAAAAAACGCCCTGAGCTTTGGCTATTCTACTTTTAACATCTTCATTGCTCCCACCGTCTTTACTAATAACACTATCATGGTAAGCAAAGCTGTTCACTTGATCGATCTTTTCGTTACCCAACTTCACCTTTTAATCTTCACTTATTCCTATTCTTAGCGACTTAGTCTTCTTAACATTAATCTTCAAATCTATTCTAGCCCCATGAACTCACACAACCTCTAAAAGTTCATTCATTTTGCTCACACTTTCATCTAGGATGCTTAAATCCTCAGCATAATCTAAGTCCTCAACTAGAAAATCCTAAGTAGAAAAAAAGTAGAAATAAGCACTGAGACCAACTGGCTAAGCATAACAAATTCAGTCACCTTTTTACAATACACTTGCGAAGGTGCCTCTTCATTTTGATTACTATTTCGATGTTTGTTTATTTCCTTTCGTGGACTTCAGTTTATATTTTATCCTTTTTTCACTGAGGACGGCTGGGCGGAGATCTCGGCCAAAATATTTGCATTTTCCTTGTTTGTTCTCGTTTTTTTCGTTGTCGTATGTTTTCCCTACCACGACGTTTGACAAAAATTAAAATAATTAAGAAAACCAAGAACAGGAGGGTGATTTTCAGCCAGTTGAAAGCAAAAAAAAAAAGAAAGATGTCCTTGTCGGTGGTCCTTGCCGGAATATCAGTTTTTGTCCTTTCACTTCGTTTTTTCAACTAGCTGAAAATCACCCTTGTTTCCTTCGTTCCCTTAATTATTTTTTTTGTTTTTGGTCAAATAACTCAAGATTATTACTTAACAGCAAGTTAATAAACTATCTGAGGCATCAATACTCAAATTACCCTCACTACATATACCAGGGACATATATAAATAATATATATATAAACGCACATACACACTAACACACACATACACACACACACACATATGTATATATATATATATATATATATATATATATAATATATATATATATATATATATATATATATATATATATATATATATATATATATATATATATATATATATATATATTATATATATATATATATATATATATATATCTATATATATATATATATATATATATATATATAATATATATATATATATATATATATATATATATATATATATATATATATATATATTATATATATATATATATATATATATATATATATATATATATATATATATATATATATATATATATATATATCAGAGGGGACATGGAATAAACTTTAAACAGAGCTAGTTTTCAGAATATACACCTTTCTTTCGCAAAAATTTCCAATTTAAATTCTAGCTTTAGGTAAGAGGAAAAGAGAAAATCGTTCTAATCTTCCTAGCATTTGTTTCCTTGGTCAGGTTCCCTTTCAGATAAATTAAAGCATGAAAAACAATGCTAGGTAGATGGAACGAGAAAAGTAAACCATTGAGTAGGTATCGGATCATATTTTGCAATGAAAAAATACTATGCCCACCCTAAAATGCTTAAGTTATCTTTTTTTTTTTATCCTATAGGATCCTTCTCGCCTAAAACCTTTTACTTGTCTTTACTTTTCTTCAATAGTGCTAGAAAAATATAATAAATCGTTATAAACCGCAGCAGATTAAAAAAAAAAATACGATAAAATAAAAGGAATAGCAAAAGAATATAAATAGACAGAAACCCCTAAAATCAATAAAGACAGGTGGCATACAAGCCAATTAGTCCCCAATCGTCCCTATGCAGGCTGTATAAGTCTGTGATTGTCCCTAATTAGCCTTACTGTCCAGGGGCCATATTTTTTAGCTTTAGATGAAAAATATCCTTTAAGAAAAACAAAATTAGAAAGATCGAGGTACAATTAATTCCCCATTCTTCGCAATGGGAGAGATATAGCTCAGAACAAGCAAATAATAAAATAGTTAGCAAAATAGGGCCAAAAATTTGTAATATCCCCTAAAATCTTCTTAAAATACACAAACCATAGAAAAAATTAGCGCTTTGAATTTTTTCCAGAATATGCTTTCAAACCTTCTGCAGCTATCCAGCTTTCCAATGCTTTCCATATACCCATTGATATTTTCCAACAACTATCCAACACTTTTTATAAAAAAAAAAACTTTTTTTTTGTGACAACAAAATCATAACATCGTGCCCAACCAAAAGGAAAATATCTGAAATCATCCTCATTTTTTTCAAAAGAGGTAAAATAATATTTTTACGCTTTTCAGAGCAAAAGATTTGTCCAGGGACTTTTTTTTCCTGTTTTTTTTTATTAAAATACCAAAAAATATATTTATCAAAATCTAAACAAAAAATGAATATAAAGATGACAAAGTGGTCTATGGCCAGTAAAGGCAAACGAAGAGAACACAAAATCAAACGAATATTTCGCCCGTATACAACAAGGTGTCTTCAGCGTAGAGAAAAAAAAAAACAAAAAAACTAGAAACTAAAACTAAAAAAGTATAATTAAAAACATATATATAAAACTAAAACAGACTAACTGAAATATATAATATACAATTACTCACATATACAATTGCCAGATACCTTCTAGATCAAAATCTAGAAGGAGTGGCAAACGACCCCAGCCCCCTACCGTTCTTGTTGCAACAAAATCTGGCCCATTATCGCTACAAAAATATTTAGACAAAAAAAAAAAAAATAATAAATAAAGTCGTTTCAAAAATGGACTATGGACTATAAAGTGGAAAATATTTTTCCTATAAATATATGAATATCAGTGAGAACAAGGGTCCCAAAATGAATTAGACTAGGATACCCAACACCAGGATGAAATGCCAGTGAGGCATGTTTATGCTTCAATAAAATTTGGTCAGGGACTTGGGTTAGGCAAGACAACCTGTAAAATTAATGCATTTAGCTGAATATGGTGGCATGATCTTGGTAAAGTGTACGTAAAATTAAGGTGGGTAGGCTTCAATTGAAAGTATTTTATCTTCATCATGGTTGGTCCACCCTACAGCAGAAGTAAATATGTTTTAGAAATTCCCAAGCTCTTGTTGGTAGCAACTCGTGTGCTGATGGGAGGGGCGAGGGAACAGAAATGGAATTTCACCCTGTGATTCAGATGAATTAAAAAAGATCATCAGCTTGATTGAATCCAACAGTGCCGGGTTAGATGGTGTTAACCTGAAGACTATTTGATCAATTCTGGTGTACATTCTTCCTGTGCTAGTGCACCTAATAAATTTATCAATGGAGAAGGGAGTATTTCCAAAATTATTGAAAACAGCAAAGATTCTCCCTCTCTACTAAGGGGGCACTCAACTGGATATATCAAACTGGAGGCCTATTTCTATTTTGCCAGTGTTTTCGAAAGTTTATGAAAAAGTTATCCATGGAAGACTTTATGATGACCTCACGAGCCTGCATGCATTGTATGATGGGCAGTTTTGATTCCGGAAGGGCCATTCGACTTCGCATGCTGTACAACATCTTTTAGAAAATGTTAATTTAGCTTTGGAAAAGGGTGAATATTGTATTAGTACTTTTATAGATTTTAAAAAAGCGTTTGGTACCGTTGATTTTAGTATTTTATTGGATAGATTAAGGGATTTGGGTGTAAAAGGGAGATGTTTGGATTGGTTTAGTTCGTATTTAAATGGTAGGTCAGTTAGGATAAATCTAGGGGAGAAGTTTTCTAAGTTTTTCCCTGTTTCTTGTGGAGTTCCCCAGGGTTCCGTCTTAGGACCCCTGTTGCATTTAGTGTATGTATGCGGTTTTATATTGCTGGTGCGTCTATGACATCTTTCGTCGACGATACAGCACTTGTTGTGGCAGCGAAGACTCTTGAAAAATTGGTCCAGAAAGCAAACAGAGCTCTGCAAGGGTTGAGTGACTTTGTAGGCATTAGCTTACTTAGCATTAAACGCGGCAAAGAGTAACTATATTCTGTTTAGTCGGACTGGTGTTATCCCCAAATCTTCCCAGTGAACTAGCAATAAATGGTGATGTACTAAAACGGGTTGAGGAAGTGTTTTACCTAGGATTCATTCTCGATCAGAACCTCAGCTGGTGAAGACACGGCGATATGGTTGCGTGTAAGGTAGTCCGTGGCCTTGGGATTTTAAGACGTTTTCAACATTTTTTACCTTCTCATATTTTAGTTCTTTTATACCATTCTTTGATTGCGCCGTATATAAATTATGGATGAATGATTTGGGCTAGTAATTTTACGTGCAATTTTAAACGAGTGCAGATTCAGTAAAACAAAGCAGTGAGATTAATTGGTAAGTATGATGAAGGAGTTTTAAGTACAGAGTCGATATTTAGGAAACTTAGGATTTTGAATGTAGGTCAGATTAGAGATTTTCAAATTGGTATTTTTGTGTTTCAGAGTTTGAATGGTTTAGCGCCTGATGTTTTTAGTAATTTTTTTCGTTTTAACTCATTTTATCATGGATAATGCTACGAGAAATGCTAGAGACCTAGTAAGTGAGCCAAAAAGTACGGTTCGTTCTAGCCATGTGGCAAGGCACTCGGGTCCGGTGTTTTGGAATACTTTTCCAGACTCAATTCGGGAAGCGGAAAGTGTCCCGCAATTTAAAAACCGGTAAAAGAAGCATCTCCTTGCGGGCGGTTGGTGAGTGTGGGGCTGGAAGACAAGAGAGGACAAATTAAGTAATTTTGTTTTTTGTTCTGTTATTAATATATTCGTTCTATTATATTGTTTTTTTATTATTTATTTATTTTTCTTTTTATCATTTTTTTTCTCATAATTTATTAGTCAGTAATTATTATTATTATCTCTTTATTATTCTTTATTTTTGTTTATTTCAGTGATGATTTGGTTAGTTTTATAATTTAGTAAACGTGTACTGGTTGCGTTTTTCAAGCATATATGTGCTTTATTTGTAACCGGTCGTAAAGCCGGCATGAATCATTTTTAGTAAAGTTGTTGAATCTTGAAAATCTTGAAATCTTGTTACGTGTCTCTGTAAACCTATAAATAAAGTTTACTAAAGTACCTCTCCTTTTCAAATCTTCTAGCCGGTGGTTTATGAAAGCTAAATGTCATCTTTTCTATTCCACTCACTGAAACACTATTTTAAACATATAAATGTTGATTACAGATTAGGTAGGAAATACAGAGGTTGCCTTACCTATCAGTAGATAAACCATGCCCAACGTAATAAATATGAAAATACGATCGGTTGCTGCTGCAATCCAAAAATTTCGGGTCCAACGTCCAAAAAAATCGTTAGATAATCTTGGCTTAACAAACGCACCATCTAAAAAAAAAAAATTATAAGCAAACACCATTAATCTAGATAAGAAGAATATTGGAAATTTCCTAAGTCATATTGGTAAAGTAACTATAGCTTAGTTCAGCACCTCTTGTGGTTAGGTATAACATGCTAAATATGACCAGCAAGTATTTGATATAATGTCTTTGTCACCTTCGTTGATGGACCGAGGATTTTAAATTGAAAAGAGATCTCGGTGTTGGGAGATCATAGTGCAAGACCCTGCAAAAAATATTATGAATCGAAAATATATACATCGTAATTTTTGACACACAGTGAGGGACACGAATTCCTACAAAGCAGAGATATGACAAATTGGTAATCTAGCCTAGCTGTGACGCCTTAATATTGCCGCCTATCACAGACACATACCCAGAAACTTTTTTCGGGGGGGGGGCTAATAAGACATAGAGGGGTTAATAAAAACAAATTCTAAGTGAAGTTTTAAACAAGAAGCACCCTAAAATTCTAGTAAATGTAGGACTTCGGAGTGCCCAGGCCCCAACGCCCCCTGGATACATTCTTGACCTAGTATTACTAATTTTTTCACAAGGAGATATTAAATGGCAACGGGATTCCTTACAATAGAATCCACTCGAATTCAATTTTGTGCTAATTGTGTTATTAGCTCATTAACTTATATTTATTTGCAATTTACTTTAATAGACTGCAAACAGCAAAGTATTAAAACATGTTAAGTAGATTTAAATATTATTGCCATTTCTCCGCTAACAGGATATGCAGACCTAGATTAATCCTCAGCTATGTCTTATTCCTATATTATAGAAGTGAACTTAGCTTACTTAATACCTAAGAGATCGAATAATTCGGGGTAGAACCGAACAAGTAATCACGTGAGGTTAGGAACATATTTTTGCACTATTCAGGAAGTTGCATGGAAGAAATAAAGGCTTAAAAAACAACAGGGTTTTGAATGCCATTAAATACCATATACTTTCTTGTTTTCTGACAGAATTTCTAACGCAAATTATTTTTTTTTTGTATCCTTATTTTTTTTATTCTTTATACTATATAGGAATCCCATAGTTGCCAATGGGAACCCAATCTGGGGCTTAGTTAAGCGCCTCTCGGGTTGTAACATACTAAATCGAGATTGAAACGACAAACGTATCAACAGATTCAGAACTTAAACTGTGTTCACTATCAAACAGTTTGTAGTAACGACCTGTAAGTAGGAAGCGACGCGGCTCAATAGTAACCATAGCTCTAAAAAATGGAATTTTGATATCAATAGACATATCAAAAATCGGCTTATTATGCTGGCTCCAAATATATTATTATTTTATTTATTGCCCGTTAAAAAAAAAGGTTCAGAAGACGGAGTATCACTAAAAAAGAAACCCCCCCCCCACCAAAAAAAAAAAGACACATCGAACAAATTACAAAGACGAGAACCAAAAACTAAATTATACACTGCACTGCAGGTACGTAACATATTTTACTTTTTAAACTCCCAAGTACTGAACAAACATAACCAATATGAGCATCGTGCACAGCCGCAATTAGGTAAAAAATTTAACCAAATAATCATCAGTGAATTAAAAATATATAGTAGATAATCATATCAACTAGTCTAAATATGACAAGAGACGGTAAAACAATTAAACGACACTATCATCCGCTGCTCTTGAATTCAGATTACTCCCAATAAATGATTCACATTCACTCCGATATACATAAATATCAGAAACAAGGAAATTATTCAATCACGGATTCTTTTACTTCATTACTTAAAACAATATGCTTAAAAGAATGGATAAAAAAAGAATACGCAAATTATTAGTAATATATCAATTTAAAATTGCAACAATTACACTATTAACGCAATTACAGCTGACTTAATTAAATAAACAACCGACGATAACATTATAGACTCGCACTTCATAGATTTGAGGCAAGAAAGGCTTTCTCCATTTTTAATTAAGTCTTTATTTATTTGTAAACCGTCTACAACAAAAGGAAAACACAGACGGGCTATAAACGAAAGAAAAAAGAAAGGACGAGGCACTAGGGCGAACAAAATTAAATGGACAGCGATTCACTGCCGTAGCTTTCTCGTTTCACTTTCTCGTTGTACCATTTAATTTGTTCAATTATAGCTGCCGTCGGATCCAAAATTTTTAACAAGGTGCGAATTTCTTGTCCACGGCGGGAGCCGCAACAAGAACTTCGCATGCTTAAAAAACACGGATCTGAACTTTCTTTTCTCTGGCTCGGGAAAAATTCTCCAAAATGGGCTTAGATACAGGAAATGGGGAAGGGATACTGCGTTATAAAGTCGAGCCAGAATTATACGGTTGAAACGGATTTTAGATCACACTACTCTACTGTAAGCAAAAGCCAGACGTTTACGGAGATTTTTTTTTTTTTTAATCCAATATTCACGGCGCCAGGTACTTCAAAGTATCTGATATGCCGCTATTCATTTACCTCGTTCAATGGCCTCGAGGCTTTAAATGTCTATTGAACCTTCTTTTGAAGGTGTCAACAGAGGGATTTGCAGGGATAATATCCCCAGGAAGATCATTCCAGATAGAAGTGCAACGCCGGATGAAGCTGTTCCTCAAGTACTTGGTTTTCGGCGTATCCTCCTTTAGATAATTGGACCGAGCTGTGTGCCTTCGTGTCTGCCTTGTCGGCTGGACAAAGGGAGGCACAATTCGAGAGAGCTCGTCTGAGGGAGGCGAATTCATGTACTTGTAGAAAACAGCCATCGACGCTACATCAAACCTTTCATTTAGAGGCTGGAGCGATTCTTGTGTAGAGGCGCAGCCCGCCCTATTTGCCCTATTCTGGATCTTCTGAAGTGGTGCCAACAGCGTTTTCGGAGCACCAGCATATAGCGGGCATCCATATTCAGCTATGGGTCTGATGCAAGACTTGTAGAGTGGGATGATCGAGCTTGATGGAAGAAGGTTTTTGCAGCAAAGAGTAACTCCCAGCTTTCTTGCGCAGGAGGTTCTCACCCGATCAAGGTGGTTGTTCCAAGACAGATCGGTGGAGAAATGAATCCCCAGTAGACGAAGCTCGTCGACTCTCTTTATAGCTTCATTTTTGAAGATGAAACTGGGGTGTTCACGTGGCACCTTTGATCAGGTAATTAGAAGCTCCTTTGTTTTCGATAAGAAGATCAATAAGAAGGGAGCGGGTAGTTTTGAGATCCTTTGCCATTGGTAAACCTAGGTAAATAATTTTCGGGACAGGGGCTACAGATAATTCTCCCAGCTTCACAGACGAGACCTCTTCTTGGCGCCAGTTGAACAGAAGAATCTCCGAATTCAGCGGGTTAAATTCAAGGCCAATGCGACTATAATTTGATTGTAGTGTGGAGAAGATGGTCTCAGTACCTGCGACTGTGCGGCTGGGTTCAGAATGTCATCGGCGTAGGCTATCATTGTAACGTCTATGCCACGAGCTATGCATGTTGTCTCGATAGTAGACTGTGGCTCAATGATACAGTTGTAAAAGGCAGAAGGAGATTTGACTGATTCTTGTCGAGTACCCCTTTTTACTGGGACTACAGGATTCCCTCGGTAGGACAGCATCACGTCTGGTGTATATTCAGTAAGGGCTCGACCATGGCCAGGAAGTAGGAGTTCAGCCTGTAGGTGGTCGTACATGTCTTTAATGGGTAGTAGGATGTCCTTCTGTACACCTCTCTTTCCCATATCAAGAATGAGTTGGTTAATTAAGATTAATTCAGTTTTAAGAAGATTAATTAAGTTTGGTATTACCATCAAAGGCTACGAGGCTGGGAAAACTTGCCTGATTTTCGAAAAAAGGGAAAACACCCAAAAAGTCAAAGAACCTCATTGAAAATCGCACCATCAGATTCAGCGTATCAGAAAACCATACTGTAGAGGTTTCAATCTTCTATCTACAAAATATGGAATTTTCTATTTTTTGCCAGAAAAAAAGATCACGGATACATCTTCATTTTATTTGTTATATACTTTTATTAGTTATTAATAAATATATTATTAAGTTTTTGCCCAGGGGTGATCTTATCGAACCAATGGTCCTAGAATACAGAGAGATGGCTCATTCGAAGGGAAATTTAAAGTTCTAGTGCCCTTTATGAGTGACCAAAAACATTGGAGGCCAACTAACCCCCCTCCCACGCCCCTTTTTTCCAAAAGTCGTCTGATCAAAATTTGGAGATAGCCATTTTGTTCAGTATAGTTAAAAGGTACAGTAACTATGTCTTTGGAGATGACATGACCCCCCCCCAGAACCACTAGAGGAAGGGCCGCAAGTTATAAAATTTGTCCATCGTTTACATATAACATTTGTTATAGGGAAGTGTACCGACATTTTTCAGGGGAGGGGAGATTTTATGGGGAAAGATTTTCCACTGGAATGGAAGTTTCCGGGGGTGAACTTTCCAGGAAAAATTTTACACGGCGGAATTTACCAGAATTTGTATCCAAAATTCGTTTAATTTATCTTACTTTCTCGTTGGCGACCCCATTTTACATGTGGAGATGCTTTGGGGGAATTGTCCGGGGGAAATTTTCAGCGGAGTTGGAATCATCTGGGGGATTTCTACGTGAGGGGGGATTTCTCACGGGAGAAACTCTCCATGGGAGGAATATCGCCAACTTACCATTGGGGGGGGGTCCCATGACGGGGGGAACCCCCATGACTTTAAAAAGGATCAGAAATTAAATAAAAACAAGTCTTTCTTCAAATGAAATATGCTAAGGAGTATTTTTCAGGCGCAGCGGGGATGGAATTGTCCGGGGGTAATTTTCTGGCGGACGAATTTTACGTGGGAGGAACTTTCTATGGCGGAATTTTTTATGGGAGAGATTCTCCACGAAGGGCGTGGATTTCTATAGATTGTTCAATAAACGATCAGAATTTAAATTTAAAAAAAACAAGTTTTTTCTATTGAGAGTGAGAAGCAACATTAAAACTTAAAACGAACAGAAATTGTTCATTATATGAGGGGGGCTGCCCCCTTTTCTATATCCCGCTATTTACGCTAAAGTTCGATCTTTTGTCTTAATTCTTCAAGAACGATTCCTGAAACACAAGGGCCGTGTAATTAGAATCAGAACCTTTTTTGAAAGTTCTTTAAAACCTTAGCGTGAAGACAGGGGTATTAAGAAGGGGGCAACCCCCTTATATACGAAATAATTTCTGTTCGTTTTAAGTTTTAATGTTGCTCCTTATTTCAGTAGAAAAAATTTGTTTTTTTAATTTAATTCAGATATAAGAATTGCTCATGCAATCTGCTTTCAGACAGTGTGAAGTATTATTTGACCCAGTTTTTATTAAGCACATAGAGGAGCTTTCATATTAAGCCTTCAATTAAGCATAGGCTATATTAAGCATATAACCACAGAAGTAAAAGAAGTAATTATAGAAAGAAATACGGATGCTCAGCGCTGGAACCGCGCGGTATATCTTGACATGCTTCTTTATCGGTAAAAAAAATTTACCAAGTTGGTAATAGGATTTTATAATAAAACCTATTGTTGGTAATACCAACAATTATTTCATTTTATTTATTACATCTATTTTAAAAGGATAAAACTTACCCAAAAGGATAAAAGGATAAAGGATATAAGAAGGATAAAAAAGGATATAAAAGGATAAGGAATATAAAAGGATAATACTGAAGATGATAAAACTTACCCAATATTCGATAATGGCAAATTCTTAAAATGCAAAGAGGAAGAATCCAGGCAGCAAAAAGGAAGCCAAACAAACACTGAGCCTAAATAATAAAAATTAAATAACAAAACAATTCAGAACTTGCTAAAAAAAAATATAATTAAACTAGTTAAACATAAAAATTAATCAAAAATTAAATAACTTAAGTAAAGATAAATTAAGAGAACATAGAACAAAGAAAAATGTTCGAACATTTGAAGCAATTTTGTAGTTCCCCCAACTAAGAGCCGGTCATCCTTAGACACCAAACCGCCGAAAAGATATAATTTTTCTTATTCTTATCATTGTTAAACTGCTTTAATATTTTGTTTTTTTCTTATATAATTTTCTTTTGGAGCATTTTTGATGTCATAAGCTAGAAATAAGTTTTCCTAAAAATTCTAGTTTTCGACGACAGCCTTCAAGTAGCAGGAAGTGTGCAATGCCCCTCCAAGTAATCTAAAGGACAGGGAATGACCCACTTAACTTTTGTCAAATTTCACTAAGATATTTTCCAATGTTATCTTTATCACTAAGAACTTTGTTTAACTTTCTAATATTATTGCTTTTTTTCTAAAACACCCACCAAACAAGAATTTAAGGAATACATTATTTGGTCAAATAAAACGATTTCAGGGATGATTAAATAAAAGAAAAGGAAACGCTAAAGGAAATTAAACCATTTTGTCGGTTGTTCAATGATGACAAAGATCTGTTTAGACCATTGTATTTTAATGTAATTTTTACCCTTTTGAATCAAACCTGTTTTATACCATTTTGAAGCAAACATCACTTTCATGTTTTGTAACTCAATTTCGGTTTACTAGATGTCCGTTGTCAACCATGATTTTGAGCAGTAAGCCCCACATTTCCAAAATACGAAATTTCAAAAACACCATTACCCTTTTTACTAGCCTGTAGCTCAAATAGCACCATTTCCGGGACCAGCAAGTAACCAGGACCAGACCCTTTCCTGGAACAGAAGGGAAAAGAAAGAGAGAATTTCCAGGACCAGAAAGTTAGTTCAAACGTGAGAAATTAACTTTATGCTTTTCTAGCAAACAATCAAAATTCTAAGTGTTTCAGTCTGTAGAAAATATTTGTTAGCACATTTTAATGGGGAGTGAGTTAGACAGCCTTAATAAAAAAAATTAATATTCAATGGCCCTGTTTAGCAAATTTTGGTATTGAAATAGAAATTGGCTTAATAAAGTATTTTTAATATTCGAAGGCCTTGTTTAGCATACTTGAGTATGGAGTTAGTCAGATTAGCTTAATGAATTTTTCTTAATATTCAATGGCCTTGTTTACAACATTTAGGTATGGAAACAGCCAAACTGGCCAAGCTAAATCTTTTTAATACTCAATGCACTTGTTCAGTTAATTTTAATATGGAGTTTATCAGATTAGCTTGATAAAATTTTTCAAATATTCTATGTCCTTGTTTATGGCCTTATTTAGCATATTCAGTATGGAAACAGCCAAACTAATATTAAACCTTTTTAATATTCAATGGCCTTATTTTAGGCCTTACGGAAAATTATTTTTCTACTTTCTACTTCTGCTTCCTAATGTTTTACTTTCTATAATTTTTATGGCTTGTTTGATTCAGTCAATAAGAACAATACTTTCTCCGAAAAGCACAAAAAAGCAGTAGCAGTTTTACAGGAAAAAAAACATTGTCATGTTGTCCAAAAAAAAAACATAGGCTTTATTAGATAATGAGCTCACTTTTTCCAAGAGAGTCCAACAACACTCCAACACTGAACAACTTCAACATTGAAGTTTTTTGTGAAACTTCAAAATTCAAACAAGAAAATATTCAAAAATTCGGACAAAATTTTCACTCACTTGTACGGAGAGGGAGAAAATCGACGACACTTTTTTGCAACAACAGAAAAACAAACCAAGTAAAAAAAAAACAGCTAAACTTTTTGCAATGATATTTTTGGCAATGACAAAAAAACAAATAACATAAAACTATAATAAAACCCTCATATGACAAAATGTTATCCAACCCTAGAAAAAAATTTCTTCACTGTGATTAAAATACACACGAACCTAACACTTAATTTAAAGCAAGAATGCTGAAAACTAATCAAATTACTGTATTGGAGTTCGAAAGAAGTGAGCTTATCAAATTAATTAATGCAAAAGGATAATTTGATTACCTTTTACGTATATCCAAATTAAAAATTAGCGTCATTTTACATGATCGAGCTCTTCTTAGAATTCATGCCACTGACCATATTCACAGTGGCCTGGTGCCGTCTTTTCACTTCTGACACATGTCATCGAATATCAAAGCAACTTTTGTACAAAAACCTGCATAGCGGCAAAATGTTTGTCCTTGAGCATAGATCAAACTCAAAATAAACTGCTACGTAAAACCAAAAGCTTCAATTAAATTTGAAACTTAAGATTTGGTCTAAATTTTTTTAGATTATATAAAAATTGAATCTGAAATAATTAAATACGAAAATTAAAATTCTTCAATTTAAACTGATGTTTAAAATTCTGTCAATTTTTTTTTTCTCTGAACCTATAAGAATAAATTTGTCTTCGGCCATGTTCCGGGAACTCCCCAGAATTGCCAAAAATCATATTTTTTGTGAAATTAAGAAACATTCATCCACATAATTCTAATTTAATATAATTCCAACCTTAGCGTACCCCAAACTACTTCATTAATAATAATTAACTGAACAAATTAAATAGGTAAATAGGCAAATAGGTAAATATTTATTGGTTGGCCTCTTCATAAAGAAACAAGTTAACAGAAAACTTCATAATGTGCAGAAAAACTGTAGACAACAGATTTTCTGAATCATTTCCGCCTTCATTTATTTCCACCTTATCTTATAGATATATGATTTTCCTTCTATAACGTGTATTCATAATTCAATACTGGCGATGAAACGTCATCTATATATTCATGATAGCAAGGGAGCATTTTAAAAATTTTAGACCATTTTATTTTCAAAAAACGGCATCTATAACATTCTACAGGTCTTTCAACTATACCGTCATCTACAACTCTTAAATAAATACTGGAACTATCCTCAGCCACCTTGACGACATGAAACTGTAAAATATCTAAAATACGAATGCACGAGATAATGAGAACAAAGGAAGATGATACTTGTATAACAAGACAAAGAAAAGAAAGCGGGAAATATGTGAAGAAAGTGAAAGCGACCATGAAAATCTGTTGTCTACAAGTTTTATGTATATTATGAAGCAAGAATTGTTTTATAAGCAATTGTTTATTATTTATTAATTATATAATTATTATTTATTAATATATATATTATTGTTTATAATATATTATAATATGATATTAATATATATGTCATTGTTTATTAATTATTTCTTCTCAAAAAGGCCAACAAGTAAATATTTATCGACAAAAATCTGCATAGTGAATATTTCAATATACAACTTCACACAAACAGCTACTCACACAGTAAATCTTCACACATAACACTTCACACAATACTAGCAGGAAAGTCAAAAGACTCAAAATGAGACGTTTGGACGCTTATCTGCATTAGTTTCTATTTCAAAACTTTTCAAATTTCTAAAAAAGTCTCACGAACCTTACTTTTGTCAAATTATTTACGTTAAAGAATATATAAAGTTCGCTTACTGTTGTAACTGCATCACTCATGAGAGCAAACCGACCTCCAAATGGAAAAGGCTCTCTGGAACCATCAAGCGAGAAAATTATTGTTTCATTCCTTGTCTGAAGATCAGAATCCATTGCCGATACCTAAAAATGAAATTTATTCTAAATATTTAGTGGTTTCACTCTCCATAAAGAAACACTATAAAATTAGATAGATAGATTTATTCCAACAAAAAGTGTCTAATCCCCCCCCCCCAAGGCTCTATGGCCAGGAATGCAGGTAGAGAGAGAAAAAAAGAAAAGAAAACAACAACACAATAACATAAGCAAAAAAATTAAATAACTCCCTGCAAGAATCTATAGCCAGAATTTTGTGGAGAAAAAAAAATAATAGAAAATATTTAAACAGTGCTAGCTGTAACAAAATTTAGTTATAGAATAATAAGTATGAAACAATGGTTTTTTTTTTACTATTCCGTGAATAAGACTACGTTTAATATAATTGAATCCGAAGATATTAGGTAGACTTTAAACGAAATGTTGAACAACGTTATTATTTTATTATTGTTACGACAATGCTGCAACTAAAAAAAAATAAAAGACAACAACACGAGAAAAAAAACTCAAACAATCATCCATGAATACCCTATAAAAACCTAGCCAGTGTAAATTTCTTTACAAAATTACCAAAACAACCCAATATTCCAACTAGGACTAGAGATGTCAACCGCAACAATCATCCATGACTACCCTCTAAAAACCTTGCCAATGTAAACTGCTTTACAAAATTACCAAACGAACCCAACATTCCAACTAGGAATAGAGATGACAACCGTAACATATCATCCATGACTACCCTCTGAAAACCTAGTCAGTGTAAACTGCTTTACAAAATTACCAAAACAACCCAACATTCCCAACTTGGACAAGAGATGTCAATCGCAACAATCATCCATGACTACCCTCTAAAAACCTTGCCAATGTAAACTGCTTTACAAAATTACCAAAACAACCCAACATTCCAACTAGGAATAGAGATGACAAACGTAACATATCATCCATGACTACCCTCTGAAAACCTAGTCAGTGTAAACTGCTTTACAAAATTACCAAAACAACCCAACATTCCAACTTGGACAAGAGATGCCAACCGCAACAATCATCCATGACTACCCTCTAAAAACCTAGCCAATGTAAACTGCTTTACAAAATTACAAAACAACCGAACATTCTAACTAGGACTAGAGATGTCAACCGCAACAATCATCCATGACAACCCTCAAAAAACCTAGCCAATGCAAACTGCTTTATAAAATTACCAAACCAACCCAACAATCCCACTTGGACTATAGATGTCAACCGCAGCAATCATACATGAATACCCTCTAAAGACCTAGCCAGTGTAATTTGCAATACAAAATTACCAAAACAACAGAATCATTCCAACTAGGACTAGAGATGTCAACCGCAACAATCATCCATGAATACCCTCTGAAAACCTAGCCAATGTAAACTGCTTTACAAAATTACCAAACGAACCCAACATTCCAACTAGGAATAGAGATGTCAACCGCAACAATCATCCATGAATACCCTCTAAAGACCTAGCCAGTGTAAATTGCTTTACAAAATTACCGAAAACAACAGAATCATTCCAACTAGGACTAGAGATGTCAACCGCAACAATCATCCATGGATACCCTCTAAAAACCTAGCCAATGTAAACTGCTTTACAAAACTACCCCAAAAAAAAACAACATTCCAACTAGGACTTGAAATGTCAACCGCAACAATCATCATGACTACCCTCTAAAAACCTAGCCAGTGTAAATTGCTTTACAAAATTACCAAAACAACCCAACATTCAACTAGGACTAGAGATGTCAACCGCAACAATACTCCATGACTGCCCTCTAAAAACCTAGCCAATGTAAACTGCTTTACAAAATTACCAAACGAACCCAACATTCCAACTAGGAATAGAGATGTCAACCGCAACAATCATCCATGACTACCCTCTAAAAATCTAGCCAATGTAAACTGCTTTACAAAAATACCTAAAAAACAAAAGAAAAAAAAAAACAACATCACAACTAGGACTAGAGATGTCAACCGCAACAATCATCCATGACTACCCTCTAAAAACCTAGCCAGTGTAAATTGCTTTACAAAATTACCAAAACAACCCAACATTCCAACTAGGACTAGAGATGTCAACCGCAACAATACTCCATGACTGCCCTCTAAAAACCTAGCCAATGTAAACTGCTTTACAAAATTACCTAACGAACCCAACATTCCAACTAGGACTAGAGATGTCAACCGCAACAATCATCCATGAATACCCTCTAAAAACCTAGCCAATGTAAACTGCTTTACAAAACTACCAAAAAAAAACAAACAAACAACATCACAACTAGGACTAGAGATGTCAACCGCAACAATCATCCATGACTACCCTCTAAAAACCTAGCCAGTGTAAATTGCTTTACAAAATTACCAAAACAACCCAACATTCCAACTAGGACTAGAGATGTCAACCGCAACAATACTCCATGACTGCCCTCTAAAAACCTAGCCAATGTAAACTGCTTTACAAAATTACCTAACGAACCCAACATTCCAACTAGGACTAGAGATGTCAACCGCAACAATCATCCATGAATACCCTCTAAAAACCTAGCCAATGTAAACTGCTTTACAAAACTACCAAAAAAAAAAACAAACAAACAACATCACAACTAGGACTAGAGATGTCAACCGCAACAATCATCCATGACTACCCTCTAAAAACCTAGCCAATGTAAACTGCTTTACAAAATTAACAAAACAACCCAACATTCTAACTAGGACTAGAGATGTCACCCGCAACAATCATCCATGACAACCCTCAAAAAACCTAGCCAATGCAAACTGCTTTATAAAATTACCAAACCAACCCAACAATCCCACTTGGACTATAGATGTCAACCGCAGCAATCATACATGAATACCCTCTAAAGACCTAGCCAGTGTAATTTGCAATACAAAATTACCAAAACAACAGAATATTCCAACTAGGACTAGAGATGTCAACCGCAACAATCATCCATGAATACCCTCTAAAAACCTAGCCAATGCAAACTGCTTTATAAAATTACCAAACCAACCCAACAATCCCACTTGGACTATAGATGTCAACCGCAGCAATCATACATGAATACCCTCTAAAGACCTAGCCAGTGTAATTTGCTTTACAAAATTACCGAAACAACAGAATATTCCAACTAGGACTAGAGATGTCAACCGCAACAATCATCCATGGATACCCTCTAAAAACCTAGCCAATGTAAACTGCTTTACAAAACTACCCAAAAAAAAAAACAACATTCCAACTAGGACTTGAAATGTCAACCGCAACAATCATCCATGACTACCCTCTAAAAACCTAGCCAGTGTAAATTGCTTTACAAAATTACCAAAACAACCCAACATTCCAACTAGGACTAGAGATGTCAACCGCAACAATACTCCATGACTGCCCTCTAAAAACCTAGCCAATGTAAACTGCTTTACAAAATTACCAAACGAACCCAACATTCCAACTAGGAATAGAGATGTCAACCGCAACAATCATCCATGAATACCCTCTAAAAATCTAGCCAATGTAAACTGCTTTACAAAAATACCTAAAAAACAAAAGAAAAAAAAACAACATCACAACTAGGACTAGAGATGTCAACCGCAACAATCATCCATGACTACCCTCTAAAAACCTAGCCAGTGTAAATTGCTTTACAAAATTACCAAAACAACCCAACATTCCAACTAGGACTAGAGATGTCAACCGCAACAATACTCCATGACTGCCTCTAAAACCTAGCCAATGTAAACTGCTTTACAAAATTACCTAACGAACCCAACATTCCAACTAGGACTAGAGATGTCAACCGCAACAATCATCCATGAATACCCTCTAAAAACCTAGCCAATGTAAACTGCTTTACAAAACTACCAAAAAAAAAAACAACAAACAACATCACAACTAGGACTAGAGATGTCAACCGCAACAATCATCCATGACTACCCTCTAAAAACCTAGCCAGTGTAAATTGCTTTACAAAATTACCAAAACAACCCAACATTCCAACTAGGACTAGAGATGTCAACCGCAACAATACTCCATGACTGCCCTCTAAAAACCTAGCCAATCTAAACTGCTTTACAAAATTACCAAACGAACCCAACATTCCAACTAGGAATAGAGATATCAACCGCAACAATCATCCATGACTACCCTCTAAAAACCTAGCCAATGTAAACTGCTTTACGAAATTACCAAACGAACCCAACATTCCAACTAGGAACAGAGATGTCAACCGCAACAATCATCCATGACTACCCTCTAAAAATCTACCCAGTGTAAATTGCTTTACAAAATTACCAAACGAACCCAACATTCCAACTAGGAAAAGAGATGTCAATCGCAACAATAATCCATGACTACCCTCTAAAAAACCTAGCCAATGTAAAGTGCTTTACAAAATTACCAAACGAACCCAACATTCCAACTAGGAATAGAGATGTCAACCGCAACAATCATTCAGGACTACCCTCTAATACCCTAGCCAGTGTAAATTGCTTTACAAAATTACCAAAACAACACAACATTCCAACTAGGACTAGAGATGTCAACCGCAACAATCATCCATGAATACCCTCTAATACCCTAGCCAGTGTAAATTGCTTTACAAAATTACCAAAACAACACAACATTCCAACTAGGACTAGAGATGTCAACCGCAACAATCATCCATGAATACCCACTAATACCCAAGCCATTGTGAATTGCCTTACAAAATTACCAAAACAACCCAACATTCCAGCTAGGACTAGAGATGTCAACCGCAACAATCATCCATGACTACCCTCTAAAAACCTAGCCAGTTTAAATTGCTTTACAAAATTACCAAACCAACCCAACATTCCAAATAGGACTAGAGATGTCAACCGCAACAATCATCCATGACTAGCCTCTAAAAACCTAGCCAGTGTAAATTGCTTTACAAAATTACCAAACCAACCCAACATCACAACTAGGACTAGAGATGTCGACCGCAAAAATCATCCATGAATACCCTCTAAAAAACCTAGCCAGTGTAAATTGCTTTACAAAATTACCAAACCAACCCAACATTCTAACTAGGACTAGAGATGTCAACCACAACAATCATCCGTGAATACCCTCTAAAAACCTAGCCAGTGTAAATGGCTTTACAAAATTACCAAAACAACCCAACATTCCAACTAGGACTAGAGATGTCAACCGCAACAATCATCCATGACTACCCTCTAAAAACCTAGCCAGTGTAAATTGCTTTACAAAATTACCAAACCAACCCAACATCACAACTAGGACTAGAGATGTCGACCGCAAAAATCATCCATGAATACCCTCTAAAAAACCTAGCCAGTGTAAATTGCTTTACAAAATTACCAAACCAACCCAACATTCCAACTAAGACTAGAGATGTCAACCGCAACAATCATCCATGAATACCCTCTGAAAACCTAGCCAGTGTAAATTGCTTTACAAAATTACCAAAACAACCCAACATTCCAGCTAGGACTAGAGATGTCAACCGCAACAATCATCCATGACTACCCTCTAAAAACCTAGCCAGTGTAAATTGCTTTACAAAATTACCAAACCAACTCAACATTCCAACTAGGACTAGAGACGTCGACCACAGGTGGACACTAAAGAAGAAATGATAAAAGAAAAAAGATAAAATAACAAAAAAAATGATTAATTAATTAACCAGAGATCATAAATTCATTTACAATCCTTCTAAAGGTACCAAACGAATGACACTTTCTAGCCAACTCAGGTAAGGTATTCCAGGCTGACTGCAGATTACTTTAAAATATTGTAAAATAGTTACTTGTATCATTTAAAAATGCGTTTTTCTTGCCTCTCCTTCCCCCCTTTCCAATGGACATTTTTAATAACATGCCTTTTTTCTTCTTGTTAATTTAACGGCAAACAGTAAACAAGTGGCGGGAAGTAAAGAGCCACACTATTGAAAATTCATAGAGTATAAATAAACTATGGATGGACGGGGGGGGGGTAAAGTGAAGCAAAGTGAATTTAGGGATCATACAAGTAAGTATTTAGAATGTATTAGAGTAGTTTCCAGAATTGTACAGCGTTTCCTTATGGAGAATGGAACTAATATTAAAAATGGAACCAATGTGAATATTGAAAATTCATAGAGTACAAATAAATTGAGATATATATTTGTATATTATGGATGGACGGGGGGGGGGGTAAAGTGAAGCAAAGTGAATTTAGGGATCATACAAGTAAGTATTTAGAATGTATTAGAGTAGTTTCCAGAATTGTACAGCGTTTCCTTATGGAGAATGGAACTAATATTAAAAATGGAACCAATGTGAATATTGAAAATTCATAGAGTACAAATAAATTGAGATATATATTTGTATATTATGGATGGACGGGGGGGGGGGGGGGGGGGGTAAAGTGAAGCAAAGTGAATTTAGGGATCATACAAGTAAGTATTTAGAATGTATTAGAGTAGTTTCCAGAATTGTACAGCGTTTCCTTATGGAGAATGGAACTAATATTAAAATGGAACCAATGTGAATATTGAAAATTCATAGAGTACAAATAAATTGAGATATATATTTGTATATTATGGATGGACGGGGGGGGGGGGGGGGGGGGGGTAAAGTGAAGCAAAGTGAATTTAGGGATCATACAAGTAAGTATTTAGAATGTATTAGAGTAGTTTCCAGAATTGTACAGCGTTTCCTTATGGAGAATGGAACTAATATTAAAAATGGAACCAATGTGAATATTGAAAATTCATAGAGTACAAATAAATTGAGATATATATTTGTATATTATGGATGGACGGGGGGGGGGGTAAAGTGAAGCAAAGTGAATTTAGGGATCATACAAGTAAGTATTTAGAATGTATTAGAGTAGTTTCCAGAATTGTACAGCGTTTCCTTATGGAGAATGGAACTAATATTAAAAATGGAACCAATGTGAATATTGAAAATTCATAGAGTACAAATAAATTGAGATATATATTTGTATATTATGGATGGACGGGGGGGGGGGGTAAAGTGAAGCAAAGTGAATTTAGGGATCATACAAGTAAGTATTTAGAATGTATTAGAGTAGTTTCCAGAATTGTACAGCGTTTCCTTATGGAGAATGGAACTAATATTAAAAATGGAACCAATGTGAATATTGAAAATTCATAGAGTAACAAATAAATTGAGATATATATTTGTATATTATGGATGGACGGGGGGGGGGGGGGGGTAAAGTGAAGCAAAGTGAATTTAGGGATCATACAAGTAAGTATTTAGAATGTCTTAGAGTAGTTTCCAGAATTGTACAGCGTTTCCTTATGGAGAATGGAATTTCATAGTTTCAGACAAGAAAGAGAAATAAAATTTGAAGTTCGTTCCCCAGAAAAAAAGTCCTTCCCCAGAAAGATTTTTTACAATCAACTAGAATGATTGTTTAAAATATAATAATTGATAAAAAAAAGAATTCCTAGAAGTTCTACCGTTTTTGTGCATTACAATGAATTAATAAGAATTGTTTCAAAAATATTTTGTTTTCAACAAAGTGTAAATGACACCCAAGTTTTTATAGAGGTTGGGCGAATTAAGGAGAAATGACGGTTTGAGGAGGTTGGATGAGAATGCTTTCGAAATCTGGTCTTCTATGGGACTGAAGTCACCATGGCCCCGTTCCAATGACACCTTTGAATACAAGCGTATCTTAAACCATCATTTCATTAAAATAATCTTTTCATGTTGTTTTGTCTTAACTATAAGTTCGACTTTATTGGAAGCCCTTTAGAAGCGGAACCCTTTAACTCCATATAGAGGACTTTTTATTGAAAATTGAATCCCCAATTTTTCCTTGTTTTCAAGAGATATATGGTTGTGTAAGCTTTAAAGCAACCAATTTAAAATCAAATTTCATTTGCTCTATCTTTGATTTTAACAGTTTCAGCGCTTAAGTATGCCGCGTTCATGTGTCCTGTGTGGCGTTCTGCGTTCCGTTCAAACTATATAGGCCTACTGAAAATAAAAATGTGCTCCTCTACCAGGTTCCCCCCCCCCCCAAAAAAAAAATCTTCGGTTGAGAGAGGGAGAGGGGATACCAAAAGTGTGAAGACTGGATTTACCTCCCACTGATTTTGTCTTACTGTCTCAAATAAAGGTTTTTTATCTGCGTTTTTACGACCAATTTAATACTCGGGGAAATTTTTTCTGCATTTTTCTTTAGGAGAAATGGTGCTTTTATTTAAATTTTCTGACCAATTTACGATTTGGAGAAAGATTTCAGGGGGAGGGAGGGTCGTTTATCCCAAGGTCATATTTTGTATCTTTCAACTGTCTATATTTAAAATTAATTATAAAGCCAAAATTACCTCCAACTTATGAAGCCCTTTCGAATAGTCCTGAGGATTCCATGGTAAAACAAAAAGAGGGCCATCAGACTGAAGGCATTGCCCAACATCCGCGTCATCAATTTTCACGTGGCAGTGACGGATAGCAGACTTTGAAAAAATAAGAATCCTATAAAGCAAATTTGGCACATTATCAAAACACAAAGTCATTATCAGAATAAAATATTTAATCAGTTATTTTGTGTTCTCAGTTATTTTGTGTTGTAAATCAGTTAAGTTCTGATACAAGAAGGTAAGGTAGGTCAAGCAAAAACGGCCAGCGTAGCTAACGCGGTGGACATCGTCATGTAAAATCTAGCAGGTGTAAAAGATTGAAAATGAAACCACTGAGAAGCAGGTAATTTACTTGTGAAAAATTTTGTGATTCAGAAGCTACTTTCTTCCGCTCATTGGCTTAAAAACTTGATACAAAGAACTAATCACGTTATGTGTTCTCTCTACAGGCTCAGAGATGTGCGCAGTAATAACATGTACATACAAAATAAGGTTAAAAATACAGGGTTATTTGGCTTCCCTTTTCGGAATACACTTAGGTATGAATGTGATTAATCACATTAACCGAACTTTCGAAAATACGTCATAGAAATAAAAATTGGACCTAAACCAAATTTTTCAACACAGAAGGATAGGACAAGCTCTTTCATGTTCTTTCCCCAGTCTAATTA
This sequence comes from Artemia sinica, assembly GCA_027921565.1. Classification (NCBI taxonomy): domain Eukaryota; kingdom Metazoa; phylum Arthropoda; class Branchiopoda; order Anostraca; family Artemiidae; genus Artemia; species Artemia sinica. Next base: position 72,100,799 of record CM051263.1, on the reverse strand, counting down.
TCCACATGTAACAGAATGCCTACATAACAAATTAATAGACCCGTTTAACTGTGGCCATAGGTTAAAGCGGGATGGAATAACAACTCAGTTAGATATATTATGCCCCTTTAGGGTAGCGTGGTTTATCTTTCCAGCAAAGCATATATTCATTTTCTGAAAAGTATTTGCTGAGTGCACATGTGAGTTTTATTTGTGTTTTTTATTATTATTTTTATATTCTTAGAAAATTGTATTTCTTATATTATTTTTTTTTTATGGTTATACTTGCTTCTAAAGGTTTACGCCCTCCAGTAGGGAGAAATTTCAGGTTTCGTTCATATTGGAGATTAGAGAAGTATTTTTTTCTAAATCTCAACTTATGCTCGTTTGTACCTATCTTAATCTCCTTCCATTTCTCTGATGGGGCACAATACAGGAGTTCTTTAGCCTCAATTTTTTTTTTTCTTTGAAGAATCTCTCTCAGACTTCCTAGAAAATGTCACCATCGAAGAAGTATAGATATTCTAAAAAGGGCCGTCACGTATGGGGGAGGGGGACGCCCCCTCCCAATGATTTTGGTCACTCGGTAAAAAATTCCACGATTTTTCCGACGCCGTTAAAATTGTTTGTTCGGTTCAACAAAGACCACGAAAATACTGACATGTCATCTACAGAAATTTCGAACTTGGTCGGTAAACGCAGCAGTTTTAACGATTCCTGCCGGGTTTTTAAAAATGGTGCAAAATTTCCCATTTGGTTAAATAAACAGCTTAAAATAGTGACATGATGTGTATCGAAATCTAAATCTCGGTTGGTAAATGCAGCGGTTTTACCGACTTGTGCAGTGACTTTACGTATTGAATTCGAAACGGACATTATGCTAATTATTGACAAAAAAACAGTCGGTAAAAATGACCAGCCAGTCGGTAAAATCTCTTGCTCCCTCCTCCCCCATAAACTTTTTGGCTAGTAACGACATTGATTCTAAATACATTTCTGAAAAGGCGTAACTATAGTACATTTTTCCCATTACAAAAACATGATATTAATATTTATTTTTGACAATTTTTCCAGCCGACAAGTAAATTTTTTCAACTCTGATTCGAAGCAGAAACGAAGCGAATGATGATTTTGTTGAAGACATTTTTTTTTACTATATGAAGGCGAATTTTTTTCCATCGGGTGGACGTGAAAACACTGACTTTCCAAGCGAAACTCCACTTCTTTCATAACTTAGCTTAGTCTTTGATGTACTGCTCATTTTTACGAATTCACACAAATTCATTCACTCATACGAATATGTCAGGAATTCCTCCCCCTCCCTCCAAAAAAGAGAAGAAAAGTGCCGTCACAAATCTATATCAAAGTTCTACTTCGATACAGATTTGTGAGTTTGTGAGAGTGGCAAAAAAAAACAGGCATAGTCTACAAGAACCGCAAAAGAGGAAAAGAAAGATTCAGTCCTAAAACGTACAGTGCCTGTCTCTTATTTAAAATAATGCTTTTCAGACAAAATTTCGTCTATAATATAGAAGCAGACGTCGATGATGGCCTGCCTTGTCTTTTCCACCACTGTGCTGGTAGATGGGAATGTAACATTATAGCTGCATAGAGAAACATTTTAATTAATTCCTACTCCCCCCCCCCCTTACCTCCTTCAAGATTTATCTGAAACCTCATAAAGATTAAGCAGTTTGTCTATTAGAATGTACTTTTTTTTGGAATCTACACTACCCCCACCTAAACAGTGACTCACTAATTTAAAATTTCAAAAGTCGTAGTTTGGTGCCCTTAAGCGGTACCTTGTTTCCTACTACATTAGGAACAGATACTGTAAGGCAGGAATTCTCATTGGCCCTGGTATACTCACTTCCACAGCTGGTACATTTATTTCTAAAGTTTGACCCCCTCCAGTAGGGAGAAATTTGGGACTTTTTTCGTATTGAATATTGGAGTCACATTTTCTCCTAGATCTTAACTCCTGGTCGAGTGTATCTACCTTAACCTCCCTCCTTGTTTCTGGTAGGGCACCACGCAGGAGCCCTTTAGTCTCAAAACTTTTTTTTTCTTTGATAAATTGCTTGTTTATCTTCATGCAGAACTTTTGAAGCCCTATACATGGATATGAACGCTATTTTGAGACTTTGTATAGAAACGAATAATCAAATGTGGAAGCGTGGTTAAGACCGTGTCTAATTTTATTATTTTCGATATTTTAAAGATGTTTCATATAGAAGCGCCAAAGTTCTGAAAACAGCCACGGATCCCGATTTTTTTTTTTTTTTTTTTTTTTTTTTTTTTTTTTTTACTTTGAGACATAGACATGCCTGCAGTGTAGCATTTGGTTTAAAATCTTGGTTGAATAGTTGGTTTAATATGCAGTCTTCAGTTAAATAGTTCTATTACTCTCAAAACTGTTGGCGTCAATGAAAGTTAGGTGACAGGAGAGAACTTTAAGAATTAGTCATTTTTTAATAAAAAAGACACGCGTACGATACACGCTAATTGAAGTTCTAATAGCACCAAATTCGTTTCTTGTGTCAAGTAAAAAGATAAAACAAAAACAACAGACACATGTTAATAATGTGTTCACAAATCAATGAATAACTTTACACAATTAATAGCAAAAACAGGAAAGAGGAGGGGGGATATTCACATTATTAAGTGTTCCTATCATACGGGAAAAAAAAGGTAAAAATTAGGGGATACATCGGGAATAATTTAGGTACCCCATGATAAAGAGATTGAAACTCTTTCAAAATCTCTCGGTAAAACCAAGCTTTGGTGAGTGAGTTAGGCCTGCTGAGGAGGCTAAACGGGGAAGATCGGTTCTAGCAGCGTTGGGAAAGTAGGGAAAAATGTCCTCAGCGCGAGTATTGGAAACGACAGACTTAACAAAGACACAACTAAATACTATCCTTCCTTTCTTTCAAGGTCGTAAGGCGTGCGACATTAAGGAGTAGCCTTTAGGATTTTACTCTTCTTCGTAAATGATCCTGAGCAGACGCTTCTGCACCGACGTAATTTTGTTGCAAAGTTCAATAGAAAGATGCACATGCAAGATCAGACATGAATATTCCGATAACGGCATGATAAGGGTAAGTAAAAATTTAGGGAATGTATAAAGAACCTTAAAACACGACAATGTTGCATTTGTTTAAGCTTATTCAGAAGCTTAAAACAGGATAGTGATGCATTTGCTTAAGTTTATTCAGAAGCTTAAAACAGGATACTGATGAAGGATAGTCAGTAGCTTAAAACAAGATACTGATGTATTTGCTTAAGTTTATTCAGAAGCTTCAAACAGGATTGTGATACATTTACTTAAGTTTATTCAGAAGCTTAAAAAAGGATACTGATGAAGGATAGTCAGTAGCTTAAAACAAGATACTGATGTATTTGCTTAAGTTTATTCAGAAGCTTCAAACAGGATTGTGATACATTTACTTAAGTTTATTCAGAAGCTGTGATGCATTTGCTTAAATTTATTCAGAATCTTAAAACCGGATAGTGATGTATTTGCTTAAGTTTAAAGTTTAAAAAAGGATAATAACCATTTGCTTGTTTCGACATTATTTGTCAAACAGCCTATGTACATAACATTTTATATATATATATATAATATATATATAATATATATATATATATATATATTATATATATATATATATATATATAATATATATATAATATATATATATATATATATATATATATATATATAAAAGCTGATACGGCCAGATGACCCAAGGTTTTTTCCTCGACCTTGACTTTTCAATACTAAAAATAAAACATTAAAATATTCAAAGGGATCACCATCACGAAGTTATCGAACCAGGGAGTCAGAATCAGCCAAATAAAATTCATATTTATCACATTTAATTCGATTAAAAGGTTTGAGACTAAAATTTTCAAAGCAGCGTAAAATGAGACACCACGAGTTCTCTTTTTTAGTATAAATAAATCTATATATTTTAATAAATATATTTTTTTTATAAAATTTTTAAACTGAAAACATACAGAGCTATATGATTTTGCCACATTCATTTGTCAAACAACTGTAAGAGCGACCCAGTTCAATAATAACCGAAACTCTAAAAAAACGGAATTTTGATAACAATAGATACATCAAAAGAATCAGATTTTTATGCTTTCATCAAGTTCAGTCTTACCCATCAAAAGTTACGCACCTGAGAAAATTTGCTTTATTTTCGAAAAAAAGGGGGAAACGCCCCTTAAAAGTCATAAAACTTTAATGAAAATCACACCATGAGATTCAGCGTATCAGAGAACCTACCAAAGAAGTTCCAAACTCCTATCTACAAAAATGTGGAATTTTGTATTTTTTGCCAGAAGAAAGATCACGGATGCGTGTTTATTTGTTGTTGTTTTGTTTTTTCCCAGGGGTGATCGTATCGACCCAGTGGTCCTAGAATATTCCGGAAGGGTTCATTCGAACGGAAATTAAAATTTCTAGTGCCCTTTTTAAGAAACTAAAAAAATTCAGGGCAACCAGGCCCCCTCCCAGGCTCATTTTTTTTTCCCAAAGTCACCGGATCAAAATTTTGAGATAGCCATTTTGTTCAGCATGGTCGAAAAATACAATAACTATGTCTTTGAGGATGACTTAATCCCCCACAGTCCCCGGGGGAAGGTCTGCAAGTTATGAACTTTGCCCAATGTTTACATATAGTATAGGTTATTGGGAAGTATACAGAAGTTTTCAGGGGAAATTTTTTTTAGTAGTTGAGGGGGATCGGGGGTTACATGGGAGGATCTTTCCATGGAGGAAGTTTTCATGGGGGAAGGGCATTGCTATGAAGGGGGCACCGGATTTCCCAGCATTATTTAAAAAAAAACGATCAGAAATTAAATTTAAAAAAAAAACAATTTTTTCAACTGAAAGTAAAGAGCAACATCAAAACTTAAAACGAACAGAAATTATTATTAATATGATGGGTTCGCCCCCTAGTCATTACCTCGCTCTTTACGCTAAATTTTTTTTTGTACTTTTACAGAGTTATTTATTCTAACTAACGGCCTTTGTGATTAAGGCGTCATTCTTAAAGAATTGGAACAAAATTTGAACTTAGCGTAAAGAGCGAGGTGTTGACTAGGGGGCGAACCCCTTAATATACGTAATAAAAATATACGAATATAGAAGTTTGTTACGTAACTTAATTCATAAGTTAGGTCAGAACGAAAGTCAAACTTTAGCGTAAAGAGCGAGGGGTTGAGGAGGGGACAGCCCCTTTCAAATACGGAGTAGTTTCTGTTCGTTTTAAGTTTTAATGTCGCTCATTACTTTCAGTTAAAAAAAACTTGTTTTTTTTTATTTATTTTTTTTTTCAATAAAGTGCCAGATCTCCTATATTGCAAATAAATTTAATCAAGGTATTTATTTAACGAACTTATTTAATTTTAATAAATTCAATTCAATAAATTTACAAACAATTCCCAAGAATCGTTCCTCAATAAAAAAAAGAATGCGTTTTGAAGACTATTCCTTGTCGGGGTGTTTTTTTTTTTTTGTTCTTTCTTCTTTTTCTTCTTTTTGCTGCTTGTTTTCTTGATTTGTTCTTTTGTCTGAAGATGTATTACTTTGTAGTGTTAATTTTATTTTATGTAGATAATTTCGTAAACCAATTGGCCTGCCATAACAAAGAATAAAAAAACATAAGAGAAATTAACAAGGATATTGTTTACTGTTAGTCGTTAATTTGGTGAGTGGCTAGCTTTTGAGATTAGCTTTTGAGATAGGTTGTTTGGCTTTTAATTCTGTAAATTTTGATTTTACCTCTTTTTTTACGCATTGTTAGGTCTTTTAATTTTTCCAATTTGAACGTTTGTATTTGTTTCTTTTTGATTTCCACGTTGTTTATTTTTGTTTTTTATTTTTATCCGGTTACTTTCGTTCGCTTTTTTGCTGAGAAAAATGTGAACATGTTTCTTTGTGACTTTCTTTTATAACACTGAAGAAGGGAAGCAGTTGCCCTCCCGAAATATCCGTTTTGTTTCATCCAGTATCTTCATTGGCCTTACAAAACTCCACTCTTCCTTTTCTCTTTTTATCTTATGTTTTATGAATTTGCTTATATTCTATAAACTTATATTAATAATGACTTGGTTATTTGGCTGTTATGTTCTATGGCATCAAGATCTACTCTCCATTGGCTAGAGTGGAAATTTTGTTATAATAATTTGTATGAATAAGAATTTGACGCAAATACATGGTTCGCTGGCTGACAAAATCCTCGTTTTTTCACCCTTTTTGATTTTATTTTTCATTTTGTTACTTTCTCTCCTCTCTGAGTTTCGTTTGAATAAGAATTTGCCTTACTCAAAACAATTTTACTTTTTGATTGAGGTAGGACATATAATTCAACGTAAAGAAGAAAAAAGAAAGAAAAATGAAAGAAAATGTCGTAATGGAAACGATGCGAACAAACACGAAAAAAGGATAGTAATCAATACTTTAAAGTGCAGGTCAACTTAAAATATTAGTTAAAATATTAGAAAGCATTTAAATATACAAAACAAGACACTCAACTTACTTCAAATCATAACTACTACTTTTACTAACATCTCATTGTAGCACCAAGCCTGAGGATAGCATAGCTAAGCTCCTCCTCAATCCCAATCTATTTAAAGCCTCCTCCTTTACGCCCTCCCAAGGGGTTCAAATTCCCTTAAATTCTTCCTTGCAACTCCCTCCCACCCATTTCGGGGATATATTGTACGAAATATGTGGTTTGATCCCGATTCCTGTTGCCATAATGAAAGAAAGGCTAAGATGGCTAGGCAATATTCCACGGATGAAGAAAGACAGATGGCCAGAGATCCTACTTTCTTGTCATTTATATGCATTGCCGTATCCACGGGGGGGGGGGGGGGGGGGGGGGGTTATACATAGGGGTTCGACCCCCCCCCCAATGGTTGTTTGATTCGTAAAAATGTAACAAAAATAATTATAAACTAATTTTTGATTCGTTTTTAAAGTTTTTTTCGTAAACCTCCCCCCCCTCTCCCCCAGCTTGTCCATATGGGCTAGTCGTCTTATCTTTATGGGCTAGTCATCTTATCTTGCTTTTTGCCATCCATATGAGCTAGTTGTTCCCGAATAGAGTGAAAAGAGGCAACAAGAAATGACAAGAGAATTTGTAGTTCATAGGAGAAAGTAAAGAGTGAAGCTCTATACAAACTAGGGTGGCGTGCACAGCTTTGTCGCCCTACCACGGCTTGGTGCTACAATGAGTAGCATCAGTGGTAATATTATCATCGAATACAACCTCATCTTTGGAAAAAAAATCTAAAATCCTAGAAAGCAATTAATTTTTCTAAGACACCAAGTTGATCAAGTTGAAATACTGCTTAAAATATTAGAAAGCAATTAAATATTAAGACAATAAATCTTTGTAAGAAACCGTTTAGGTCAGCTTAAAATACTGCAACTTAAAGAGGTACAAAAGACATGCTTTCGAGTTATTGATTCTAGATAAATAAAGAAACTGGGATACTGGGAACGATTATAGAAACAGCCTACCGTATATGGGTTGAGTTGGCCATCTTCCAAAGGGTTCTTTTGTTGGCTGCATATACATTGAATCCTTGGGATTCGTGATCAATATAGCTGGCCAATCATGCACCCGGAGATCAACAAAACTGAACAGACCATTGTCTATTGCCAGAATTCTATAGCTAAAATTTAAAATAAGGTCCATATTTAGCACAACTAATAGTATCTAAAATGTATAATTTCAAATAAAAAAAAAAGAGAAAAAAAAATTCAAGAGCCAATTTTTAATAAGAATCGCTATGTTTAAAGTATCTGTGCAAGTTTTGGTATTAAAAGTTTCAGCTCTCCTGCAGTTTTGATTTATAATTAAAAGACGAGAATTTAACTATCACTCCATAGCTGAGATTCTATCCATCTACCAAATTAAATTTTGAGACTCGGTGTGCAGCGTTTTGGTGTAGAGGGTTTTGTAAAAAATAAGTTTAAAATTGATTGAAGATCGTTAAAAAGAGTGGACAATTCTCTTATTTTATCAGCCAAGTAGGTTTTTTTTTCAATATTTTTTCGTATCTGTTTTCACTGTCTAATAAAAGAACTTATCCTCATTTGAACCTTTATTTGTTTTATTAGCCACTTTAGAACAGAGCCAGGGTTAGAGTACTTCTCAGGGGGGAGGGAAATGTAGACTTTGCCGCCCCCTGCCGCACCATCATCACTGTAAATATTACAGTTTTTTCCCAAATATATTACAATTTAAGCTTTTTTTGCCCCCCCCCGGGGTGATTGCCCCCTATCCCCCCTAGATTCGGCCCTGCTTTAGAATCTTCTTTAACAAAATGCCGAAGTAATATCAAAATTCTGCCTAGATGAATGGACAGATCTGAGACTAATGAATCCAGTGAAATCATATAAGTATCTTCTTCTTTGTATGATTTCACTGGATTCATTAGTCTCTGATCTGTTAATTTTTGTTAATTAATTAATTTATATGTTTACACGTTTTTCTTAATTAATTTTTGATTTCTTAAGGTTATAAAAGTGAAAACATTAAAAAAAAAAACTGAATAAAGTACAAAATTATATTCTAGCTTTTAGAAAGGATAGGGTTTAGAACCCTACTCAGATTAATTTCTGCTCATTTTGAGTTTGACATATTTTAATTTCTGTTTGTTTTGGGTTTCATTTTTTTATTGATACTGATTTGTGGTAGTTGTATGTTTGGTAGATTATTTGATTCTAGTTTGTTCATTAAACTGACCATACACATTTTTTTCACTAAATTCATTTGAATTTTTTCAGTAAAATACAAATTATATTCTAGCTTTTAGAACGCATGGGTTTTAGAACCCTACTCAGATTAATTTCTGCTCATTTTGAGTTTGACATATTTTAATTTCTGTTTGTTTTGGGTTTCATTTTTTTATTGATACTGATTTGTGGTAGTTGTATGTTTGGTAGATTATTTGATTCTAGTTTGTTCATTAAACTGACCATACACATTTTTTTCACTAAATTCATTTGAATTTTTTCAGTAAAATACAAATTATATTCTAGCTTTTAGAACGCATGGGGTTAGAACCCTACTCAGATTAATTTCTGCTCGTTTTTAGTTTGACTTGTTTTTAATTTCTGTTTGTTTTGGGTTTCATTTTTTTATTGATACTGATTTGTGGTAGTTGTATGTTTGGTAGATTATTTTGATTCTAGTTTGTTCATTAAACTGACCATACACATTTTTTTCACTAAATTCATTTGAATTTTTTTCAGTAAAATACAAATTATATTCTAGCTTTTAGAACGCATGGGGTTTAGAACCCTACTCAGATTAATTTCTGCTCGTTTTTAGTTTGAAATATTTTAATTTCTGTTTGTTTTGGGTTTCATTTTTTTATTGATACTGATTTGTGGTAGTTGTATGTTTGGTAGATTATTTGATTCTAGTTTGTTCATTAAACTGATCATACACATTTTTTCACTAAATTCATTTGAATTTTATTTCAGTAAAATACAAATTATAATCTAGCTTTTAGAACGCATGGGGTTTAGAACCCTACTCAGATTAATTTCTGCTCGTTTTTAGTTTGAAATATTTTAATTTCTGTTTGTTTTGGGTTTCATTTTTTTATTGATACTGATTTGTGGTAGTTGTATGTTTGGTAGATTATTTGATTCTAGTTTGTTCATTAAACTGATCATACACATTTTTTTCACTAAATTCATTTGAATTTTTTTTCAGTAAAATACAAATTATAATCTAGCTTTTAGAAACGCATGGGGTCTAGAACCCTACTCAGATTAATTTCTGCTCGTTTTGAGTTTGACATATTTTAATTTCTGTTTGTTTTGGGTTTCATTTTTTTTATTGATACTGATTTGTGGTAGTTGTATGTTTGGTAGATTATTTGATTCTAGTTTGTTCATTAAACTGACCATACACATTTTTTTCACTAAATTCATTTGAATTTTTTTCAGTAAAATACAAATCATATTCTAGCTTTTAGAACGCATGGGGTTTAGAACCCTACTCAGATTAATTTCTGCTCATTTTGAGTTTGACATATTTTAATTTCTGTTTGTTTTGGGTTTCATTTTTTATTGATACTGATTTGTGGTAGTTGTATGTTTGGTAGATTATTTGATTCTAGTTTGTTCATTAAACTGACCATACACATTTTTTTCACTAAATTTATTTGAATTTTTTTCAGTAAAATACAAATTATATTCTAGCTTTTAGAACGCATGGGGTTTAGAACCCTACTCAGATTAATTTCTGCTCGTTTTTAGTTTGACTTGTTTTAATTTCTGTTTGTTTTGGGTTTCATTTTTTTATTGATACTGATTTGTGGTAGTTGTATGTTTGGTAGATTATTTGATTCTAGTTTGTTCATTAAACTGATCATACACATTTTTTCACTAAATTCATTTGAATTTTATTTCAGTAAAATACAAATTATAATCTAGCTTTTAGAACGCATGGGGTTTAGAACCCAACTCAGATTAATTTCTGCTCGTTTTTAGTTTGAAATATTTTAATTTCTGTTTGTTTTGGGTTTCATTTTTTTATTGATACTGATTTGTGGTAGTTGTATGTTTGGTAGATTATTTGATTCTAGTTTGTTCATTAAACTGATCATACACATTTTTTTCACTAAATTCATTTGAATTTTTTTTCAGTAAAATACAAATTATAATCTAGCTTTTAGAACGCATGGGGTTTAGAACCCTACTCAGATTAATTTCTGCTCGTTTTTAGTTTGAAATATTTTAATTTCTGTTTGTTTTGGGTTTCATTTTTTTATTGATACTGATTTGTGGTAGTTGTATGTTTGGTAGATTATTTGATTCTAGTTTGTTCATTAAACTGACCATACACATTTTTTCACTAAATTTATTTGAATTTTTTTCAGTAAAATACAAATTATATTCTAGCTTTTAGAACGCATGGGGTTTAGAACCCTACTCAGATTAATTTCTGCTCGTTTTTAGTTTGAAATATTTTAATTTCTGTTTGTTTTGGGTTTCATTTTTTTATTGATACTGATTTGTGGTAGTTGTATGTTTGGTAGATTATTTGATTCTAGTTTGTTCATTAAACTGATCATACACATTTTTTTCACTAAATTCATTTGAATTTTTTTTCAGTAAAATACAAATTATAATCTAGCTTTTAGAACGCATGGGGTTTAGAACCCTACTCAGATTAATTTCTGCTCGTTTTTAGTTTGAAATATTTTAATTTCTGTTTGTTTTGGGTTTCATTTTTTTATTGATACTGATTTGTGGTAGTTGTATGTTTGGTAGATTATTTGATTCTAGTTTGTTCATTAAACTGACCATACACATTTTTTTCACTAAATTTATTTGAATTTTTTTCAGTAAAATACAAATTATATTCTAGCTTTTAGAACGCATGGGGTTTAGAACCCTACTCAGATTAATTTCTGCTCGTTTTTAGTTTGACTTGTTTTAATTTCTGTTTGTTTTGGGTTCTATTTTTTTATTGATACTGATTTGTGGTAGTTGTATGTTTGGTAGATTATTTGATTCTAGTTTGTTCATTAAACTGATCATACACATTTTTTTCACTAAATTCATTTGAATTTTTTTTCAGTAAAATACAAATTATAATCTAGCTTTTAGAACGCATGGGGTTTATAACCCTACTCAGATTAATTTCTGCTCGTTTTTAGTTTGAAATATTTTAATTTCTGTTTGTTTGGGTTTCATTTTTTTATTGATACTGATTTGTGGTAGTTGTATGTTTGGTAGATTATTTGATTCTAGTTTGTTCATTAAACTGATCATACACATTTTTTTCATTAAATTCGTTTGAATTTTTTTTCAGTAAAATACAAATTATAATCTAGCTTTTAGAACGCATGGGGTTTAGAACCCTACTCAGATTAATTTCTGCTCGTTTTAGTTTGAAATATTTTAATTTCTGTTTGTTTTGGGTTTCATTTTTTTATTGATACTGATTTGTGGTAGTTGTATGTTTGGTAGATTATTTGATTCTAGTTTGTTCATTAAACTGATCATACACATTTTTTTCAGTAAAATACAAATTATAATCTAGCTTTTAGAACGCATGGGGTTTAGAATCCTACTCAGATTAATTTCTGCTCGTTTTGAGTTTGACATATTTTAATTTCTGTTTGTTTTGGGTTTCATTTTTTTTATTGATACTGATTTGTGGTAGTTGTATGTTTGGTAGATTATTTGATTCTAGTTTGTTCATTAAACTGATCATACACATTTTTTTCACTAAATTCATTTGAATTTTTTTCAGTAAAATACAAATTATATTCTAGCTTTTAGAACGCATGGGGTTTAGAACCCTACTCAGATTAATTTCTGCTCATTTTGAGTTTGACATATTTTAATTTCTGTTTGTTTTGGGTTTCATTTTTTTATTGATACTGATTTGTGGTAGTTGTATGTTTGGTAGATTATTTGATTCTAGTTTGTTCATTAAACCGACCATACACATTTTTTTCACTAAATTTATTTGAATTTTTTTCAGTAAAATACAAATTATATTCTAGCTTTTAGAACGCATGGGGTTTAGAACCCTACTCAGATTAATTTCTGCTCGTTTTTAGTTTGACTTGTTTTAATTTCTGTTTGTTCTGGGTTTCATTTTTTTATTGATACTGATTTGTGGTAGTTGTATGTTTGGTAGATTAATTGATTCTAGTTTGTTCATTAAACTGATCATACACATTTTTTTCACTAAATTCATTTGAATTTTTTCAGTAAAATACAAATTATATTCTAGCTTTTAGAACGCATGGGGTTTAGAACCCTACTCAGATTAATTTCTGCTCGTTTTTAGTTTGAAATATTTTAATTTCTGTTTGTTTTGGGTTTCATTTTTTTATTGATACTGATTTGTGGTAGTTGTATGTTTGGTAGATTATTTGATTCTAGTTTTTCATTAAACTGACCATACACATTTTTTTCACTAAATTCATTTGAATTTTTCAGTAAAATACAAATTATATTCTAGCTTTTAGAACGCATGGGGTTTAGAACCCTACTCAGATTAATTTCTGCTTGTTTTGAGTTTGACTTATTTTAATTTCTGTTTGTTTCGGGTTATATGTATTTATTGATACTGATTTGTGGTAGTTGTATGGTTGGTACATGATTTGATTCTATTTTTGTTCATTTTTGGTTTAATGGAGTTTTTTACTTTTTTTTTGAAAAACTTATTTTGTGGAAAAATATTTTTTAATTAATTTCTGTTCGTTTTATATTGACATAGTCTTTTTCAGGGAGAAAGACAAAGCCTCTTCTAAACTTAAACAACCATCCCTTCCATAAAAACCTTAAATACCCCCGGGGCATAACTTACAATCCTTGCCTCTTATCTGTGGGGTTTGTTTCAACCCCAAAAGCCAGGTTATATGATATTTAGACTATTTTGAATAGAATGGCTGTCTCAAAATTTCTATTAGATGCATTTTCTATAGATATGACGATATTTATTCCTTAAAATCTTAACTAATTTCGATTTCTTAAAGTTATAAAGGTGAAAACATTTAAAAGAATTTTTATCAATAAAGTAATAATTATATTCTGGCTTTTAGAAAGCATAGGGTTTAGCATTAACCCCTGTTTGCATTCTGTTTTGTATTAACTTTCCGTCAAAGACTCAAAAGCCATTGTAATCCTTCCATCCTAGGACATGCTGATATCTGATATCTAATATCAGCTGATATCTAAATAAGCCATGAATTTTAATTAGTAAAACAAAAGTAAGTTTTAAAATCATAATTAACATATTTATTTCTGAATTTCTCTAGTACGGCCATATCTAATATCATGTTTATCTAATTTATGTTCGTTTTTTATTCATTCTAGTAAAAAAGAAAACAAAATAATAAATACAATTTAAATGAAATAAATTAAAAATTAAAGTACATTAATTAAAATCGATATTTGAATGGCCTAAAATTTTAAAGTAGTTCCTTGATCCGAGTTTTTATTCCAAAAACAAAAAGATCAGAAAAATATTTGAAAGACAATTCTTTCACAACTAATGAAAAATTCATTTTATTCTGTTATAAAACTTGAATTATTGATCTATAACAAAATCTCTCCAGTCAACTTTTAGTTCACAGAAAGCTACATATATTGATAGGCCAAAATGTCATACTCAAATGTAAGTATATCTATGTACTATTTATTACGATGCACATATGAAATTACTGATGAATATTGTCACGATTCTCTCAAATTTTCAGCTAAATAATACAGGGGCGGATCCATATTTTTTTAGGAAGGGGGGGGGGGGCGCAAAATATGTTTATGCGATAAAAAAAATATTAGGGGAGGGGGAAATAGGGGGATCCGATAAACTTGCGTTAGGAGCAAGTTTAATTAACGCAAACTTGAGTTAATATGCCCCAAGGGCATAAATTAAAACCCTTGCTCTGATGGTTGTGGGGGAGTGTCCTCCTCAAAAATATTTTTTTCTATCTGGAAATCAACTACTCTGAACAAAATGGCTATCTCTAAATTTTATTGGATATGTTTGGGGGAATGATGGGCGTGGGGGGAGGGCTAGTTGGCATCCAATCACTTTCGACTATTAAAAAGGGCACTAGCCCTTTGAATTTCCAGTTGAATGACCCTGTTTTGAAGTTTCTGCGACAACGCCTTCTATAAAAACCTTATATGCCTCCAGGGAAGAACTTTAAACCCTTGCCCTGAGGGCTCTGGGGGAGTGTCCTCCTCAAAAACATATTTCTTATCTGGAAATCAACTACGCTCAACAAAATGGCTATCTCAAAATTTTGATTGGATGTGTTTGGAGAAATAATCGGCGTGAAGGGGGGGGGGGCTAGTTGCCTTCCAATCACTTTCGACTATTAAAAAGGGCACTAGCCCTTTGAATTTCCAATCCAATGAGCCTTTTGAAGTTTCTACGACAACGCCTTCTATAAAAACCTTATATGCCCCCAGAGTATAACTTAAAACTCTTGCCCTGAGGGTTGTGGGGGAGTGTCCTCCTCAAAAATATATTTTCTATCTGGAAATCAGCTATGCTGGACAAAATGGCTATCTCAAAATTTTGATTGGATGTGTTTGGGAGAATGATGGGCGTGGGGGGGGGGCTAGTTGCTCTCCAATCACTTTTTACTATTAAAAAGGGTACTAGCCCTTCGAATGTCCAATCGAATGAGCCTATTTTGAAGTTTCTACGACAACGGTTACTCTATAAAAAACCTTATGTGCCCCCAGGGCATAACTTAAAACCCTTACCCTGAGGGTTGTGGGGGAGTGTTCTCCTCAAAAACACATTTTCTATCTAGAAATCAACTACGCTGAACAAAATGGCTATCTCTAAATTTCCATTGGATGTGTTTGAGGGAATGATAGGCGAGAGAGGGGGCCTAGTTGCCCTCAAAACCCTTTCGACTATTAAAAAGGGCACTAGACCTTTGAATTTCCAATCGTATAAGCCTTTTTCGAAGTTTCTACGACAACGCCTTCTATAAAAACCTTATATGCTCCCAGGGCATAACTTACAACCCTTGCCCCGAGGGTTGTGGGGGAGTGTCCTCCTCAAAAACATATTTTCTATTTGGAAATAAACTAAGCTGAACAAAATGGCTATCTTAAAATTTTGATTGGATTTTTTGGGGGCAGTGATGGGCGTGGGGGGGCTAGTTGCCCTCCAATCACTTTCGACTATTAAAAATGGCACTAGCCCTTTGAATTTCCAATCGAATGAGCCTTTCTTGAAGTTTCTACGACAACGCCTTCTATAGAAACCTTATATGTCCCCAGGGAATAACTTAAAACCCTTGCCCCGAGGGTTGTAGGGGAGTGTCCTCCTCAAAAACATATTTTCTATCTGGACATCAACTACGCTGAATAAAATGACTATCTCAAATTTTGATTGGATATGTTTGGGGGAATGATGTGCGTAGGGGGGGGGGGCGTAGTTGCCCTCCAATCACTTTCGACGTTTAAAAACGGCACTAGCCCTTTGAATTTCCAATCGAATGAGCCTTTTTTGAAGTTTTTACGACAACGCCTTCTATAAAAACCTTATATGCCCCCAGGGCATAACTTAAAACCCTTACCCCGAGGGTTGTGGTGGAGTGTCCTCCTCAAAAACATATTTTCTATCCGGAAATCAACTACGCTGAACAAAATGGCTATCTCAAAATTTTGATTGGATGTGTTTGAGGAAATGATGTTCATGGGGGGGGGGGACTAGTTGCCCTCCAATCACTTTCGACTATTAAAACGGCACTAGTCACTCCAATTTTCAATCGAATGAGCCCTTTTCGAAGTTTCTACGACAACTTCTTCGATACGAAGTGCCCGGGTATTGAGAAAAAAAAAACACATTGTGCCAACATCGTTCTTTACTTAGGCAGCGCTAGCGCGCTGCCTGTGATACCAGACAAACACAATAAAGTGATTAGTGCTATGTACGAGAATAACGCTGCTGCGGTTAAGGTAGAAAATGAGGTTAGCAGCTGATTTTGTATTAAATCAGGAGTTAAGCAGGGTTGTATTCTATCCCCCTTTATATGGATTATTTTGATGGACTTTGTCTTAAGAAGCACAGGAAAGGCAATGGGAGACCACGGAATCAAATGGGGAGGAAAAAGTCTCCTGGACAGTGCTTCCACTTTTCGATTTCAATTTTCCCCATTTTTATATCAGTTTTCCCTTATTTTCCCTATGTTTAGGTCTGATTTCTCCCTAGAAAGAAGGGATATTTTGCTTTACATTTCCACACAATGTACATGATCGCAGAATTTGATGTTGCACAGCGCAGGATCAAATGTTATTTTCTTACTTCAGATAATGGTATATATGCGCTTCCGCAATTCCGGACACTTGATTTTGCCACTGCGAGTCTCCAGACTGAATATCTTTATCCAGTACTACTGAACTGACATGTCTTCAACTTGGGCATCTCCCAAATGAAGCTCAATGACATCAGTCATTACCTGTGACCTCCATTCTACGTCCATTTTCTGGAGGCAACACTTTTCTCTTAGAACAGGAAATCTCACAAACAGTGGCCTTAGAGATTTTGGTTTCAAATTTCTTGCATTCCTTGCTTCAACCAAAGCGTCTTGGAAGGGTCTTGGATGTGCTTGGTTAGGAAAATATAGTATTTTCAACAAGACTGGTAAAAGAGATCTACATTATCACTTGGCCTTTAAGCATCTACGAGTCCTTGCATTGCATTGGTTGCAGCTATTCCCACATATGTCTGGTTTAAAGGCAGGTACTCACTTGAAAGGTAAGGATCCGGTTCGGTAAACAAAGCAACACTGCGAACATAGTCCAGTTTCATGAAGTTAGACGCAACATCATTCACAAGTTTGCTGACACTTGCCTTTGGGGAGTGAAGAACTGGAAGTTTAGATTGAAAAACTTTGTTGAATTCGTTGGAGAGGCCAAGAAAGTAGTCCATGAATTCAAGGTATGGCTTTGTCAATTTGATTTGTAATGTTGACAAGATAAGGTCATTGGTTGCAGTTGGGTCGTCAAAATTGGTTTTTTATGAAATACTGAGTAATAGCAACCCGATGCTCAATAAGCCTCTTAATGCAGGCCTGAAAGAACAACCAACGGGTTTATCCTGGTGCAAGAAATGAGAGTGCTTTGAATTGAAAGAACTCCTGAAATTCAACGTACTTACCTCGTATGGAAGCGCTTCTGGAAAAGTGGGCATAGATATTTCGCGCCAAGTCTTCTAGTGTCTTGGGAAGTGACAAGCATGCATAGGATGAACATAAGTGAATAAGATGGCATGAGCATTTCACATTCAATATATGGGACACCATGGCTTTCATTAGCGTTGAAGCAGATCTATTAGCTCCAAACCCGACTTTAGTAGTATTTGTACAAAATCCAACAATAGTTTGCTTGGGAATCGAGTTTTTTTCAATGACTTGTTTGATACAGTTAGTAAGACCCTCAGCCAATCCATCACTAAATTCATTTTAGTGATGGTAAACTTCAGGGGATAAAGTTTATTTCCGATGCAAATGCATGTTAAATTTTGATTCAGGATGCACTTCTGACTATAGAGGTAAGTTTATTTCTTAGCCACCTGAATAATCCATTAATATAAATTTGGTCACAATTGCTGCATAGCCTAACCAATACTCCCTTATGTCGGTAGTTTACCCCAATAAAGCCATCGCATAAAAAATAAAATAAATACTAGGCTACCTAAACATTGTTCCAGGGTTCAGCTTTTTGAAATATCGGCAATTACAGCATCGTAAGCCAGTGTTGCTACATAAGCTTGTTTTAAAAACGGATCATGCGCAATCTTTGAGAAATTTTTCAGCCTTTGTTTGAATAAATAAAAATTCCCCTTAAAATCCTTACTTTACCCCAGCTTTCCCTAAAAATCCTTGCTTTACCCAAGATTTCCCTTTGTTCCTAGATTCAAAAAAAGTGTCCTTAAAAGAAGTTATTTCTCCCTAAAATAGGGTAATCTCCCTAAAAGTGGAAACCCTGCTCCTGGTCTTTATTATGCTGGTGATATAAGCATCCTAGATGAAAGTGTGAGCAAAATGAATGAAGTTTTAGAGGTTTTGCGAGTTCAGGGTGCTAGAATAGGTTTGAAAATTAATGTTAAGAAGACTAAGTCACTAAGGCTAGAAATAAGTGAAGATGAAAAGGTGACGTTGGGTAATGAAAAGATTGATCAGGTGGGCAGCTTCACTTACCTTGGTAGTATTATTAGTAAAGATGGTGGGAGCAGTGAAAATGTTAAAAGTAGAATAGCCAAGGCTCAGGGTGTTTTTTCACAGTTAAAAAAAAGCTTGGAAGAATAGGAAGATAAGTCTGTAAACCAAGATTAGAATATTAGAAGCTACAGTGATGACAATGGTCAAATTTGGCTCTGAAGCATGGACGCTCCGAAAAGTGGATGAAGATTTGCTAGATGTTTTCCAGAGAAATTGCTTAAGGATTGTTCTAGGTACCCGGCTGACTGACTGTATTTCAAACAATAGGCTATTCGAAAAATGTGGTTCAGTACCGCTCTCTAGGGCTATAGTGAAAGAAAGGTTGAGTTGGCTAGGGCACGTTGTGCGGATGAAGGATGACAGATTGCCGAAGATTGTTCTTTTCGGCCAACCGTCTAGGGCTAAACGAAAAGCAGGTCGTCCTCGTCTGGGGTGGGAGGACGTCATAAAGAAAGATTTAAAGGGAATGGGAACTTCGTGGGCGGGTGTAAAAAGGGAGGCTTTGAATATATTAGGGTGGAAGAGGAGCGTGCTTAGCTGTGTTGGCCTCAGGCGGCTTGGTGCTGCGGTGATGCGTTAGTATTAGTAGTAGTAGTAGTAGTATCTTCTCCTTTTGGTGAAAGTTACAGCAGCAGGCTAGTCGCGAAATTACTTGTTTCAGAGGGAGCATATAGCTTAACCATTCAAAATTAGATGTTTTTGATAGAACAAGTTTACAAATAAAGACGTTCAAAAAGACACAATTTCATCAAAATACGTCGTTCTATATCTAAAGTCATACTGTTTATGGTAGGAAAGGTAAAGTCAAACTGAAAGAGTAGGTAAGGAAGGAACCACATAAAAAAAGCTTTTGATAACAACGTATCCTTAAGGAGTCTTTTACACTGATTCTAAATATGCTGAATCCCGCAGGAAAGAAAAACACTTAAAAAGATCTCAAAAATGCAGTTCTTAGCGTTCCCGCTAAACGGAGTACTCCACTTAAGATAGGTCTTACTGGCAACTGGTGAAACCATATATATAAATATATATATATATATATATATATATATATATATATATATATAATATATATATATATATATATATATATATATATATATATATATATATATATATATATATATATGCTAGGTCTTGATAGTAACCTTGCAAAATAGATACAGAGAAAGAAAGAGTTTAATTGTAAAAAATGTTGGGACTCACTAACTCTCCGTCTTTTTACTTGTTTAAGATTTCAATAAAAAAACAATCATGTTTTGTATTCTATTTACCGGCACAAAATTGGCTCAAAAAGTGGTAAAAGAATACTCTGGCTGACTACAAAACGGTTAAAAAGGCGTGGCTTCTTTGTTTCCATTCGAGACATACTTGCTTTACCTACTTAACCCTCCTGCACGGGATGGCGTTGAGAGCGTCGTCAGCCTTCTCCACGTGGGGCGGTCTGCAGCAAGGGCCTCTGCATCAGACAGCAAAATTCCAGCTTGGTCCAGGATATTCCCAAGACTATCACTCCACTGGAACTTGGTTCGTCATCTTGGACACTTCCACCCACTACTATTTGGTTCAAAGTCGTAAAGAATCCGAGCTGGATGTCAGTAGGCAATCGCAAAAGATGTCCAAACCAACGAAGTGTCCGCTGGGCAACCAGATGTGACAAAGGTGACTGGGAAGTCATACAACGTAGGCGGTCGTTGCTGACAAAGTCTGTCCATCGGATTCCCTCGATTGTCCGAAGCCACTTAATTGAAGAGTACTGAGACGGCACTGTACAGCTGCAGTTGTAGGCCAACTTTCAGCTCCGTTTAGCAAGATCAAATAGACTGATCCTCCAAGGATCTTCATTTTGGTAGCTCGCTTGATCATTGGCTTCTTCCAAATATGGTTCGGTCTACCGAAGACGGCAGAGGCTTGGCCACGCAGGCAGCAACTTCACTGTCGATTCAGCCATCCGATGATATAATAGAACCAAGATAAGTGAAGTGGTCAACCATTTCGATTTGGTTTCCGGTGACCAAGTAATTAGAATTATCGTGCTGCACTACCATGACTTTCGTCTTCTTCCAGTTAATGGATAGTCTGTCTTGGCAGCTTCACGCAGAAGCGTGTTTAGAGCCATGAGCAGCTGTGGCTTGGAGTTGATGACTAGTGCTATTATTGTATAAGTGTATTCAAGACATACACTTAAGGAATAAGAGGATTCGCTAGGAAAAATGTGACAATAGACGTTACAAAAAAAAAAAAAAACAGAATTAAAGCACACTTTTTAACACAGAAGTCAATGGCAGTAATATTTCTTTTTCTCTTTGATATTAATACATTGATTTACGGTTGCCACTTTCTCTTTTCCCCCCTAACCCTAATTTCAAGGTTACTGACCCATACTTCTACGTTAAAAATATGCCATTGGTTTACTTTAGTGAGGTATTTCGCATGCCAATCACACTCTTCCTTATTTCTGGAGAGATAAATAGCCCCTCTTTTTACAAACCGGTTAACCAATACTGAGCAACAAATCTAGACTGACGACGAGCCGCAAGTCTCTGGCGCGAACAAATTCCTGTTGGGTCTTTTGATCAGTCTAAACTGTCACTGGCAACCCTGTTTTGATAAATGCGGCACTGTATGAGTCACGTTTCAAGACGATGTGGTACCTTAAAGAATCAACCTATTTCGTCCATTATAAACTGTTTTAGTTTGTGTGCCCAACTATTTAGAACTGATTGGGTGGTCTTGCCATAACTTGTAGAGCATGGATAAGAGACCCAAGCAAACGACAGGAAACTAAAATCCGGCGCCTACTTTTCCGGAAATCTTAGAAAAACCATTTAACTTTTCCTGTTTTGTGCCGGAGATAGAGATATTCAGATTTAAAATCTGGAAAATTTATTAATTGTCTCTTTGAGGTTATTAGCCGACGCTGAGGCTCGCGAAATGATAAGGGTATCGAATGGGTCTCGGATAGCCTCTTTCCCATTAGCACATTCAATTCATGCTCAATGACTTCTCCCCTTACTGTTATACAATGTAGTCACAAATCAAATGTAGGTCTTTCGATATACGTGTCTGAGTGTTGTTTCCTGAACTTATAGAGAAGAGACACTTTTAAATTACAGCCGGTCTGTTTTGAAGGGAAATTGCCGCCTGATGCTGAATATTCTTCAGCAGGGAGAACAGCTAAGTTTCCATATTTGAGATAAGGGGAGAATTCCCCCCCCCAAGGTACACCTTTCACTCGATTTACCATACTTGAAGTCTTCCTTCAACTGCCAAGAGTGGGTCCTTAACTTCAATCTTTGGTGTCTAGCGGTTGTAAGACAGCCAATAGTGATGGCAGTTGAGGGATTGGTGTTTTCAGTCCTTCAATCTTTGAAGTTTCTGTATTGGAGACAAGGAGGGGCATTTCTCCAATGGCTTAACAGTCTGCTTTGTCGGCTTAACAGTCGGCTAACCTACCTAAATACCCTTCGCCAAAAATGGAAACAAGTATTCACCTAAAAGTTGGTGTCTATCAGTGGTTAGAAAACCAACAGTGTTAACATTATTTTTTCACTGTGAATAAACATGACTGTCGTCCTCAGTTACGTAGGCATACATATAGATTAATTTCAATTTCAATTCATTTTCCTCAAGTTTAGAAACGTCGCTCGGTTATGCCTACCTTAACCTCCCCCTCTCCCCTTTATGGATTCAAGTGAGGTACTCTGGCCAATGCACTAGCAACAGCGGTGAGAACAAAATTCCTGCAGTGGTGAGAACTCCCTTTTTAAAGCCTGATTGGTTCTTTTGTGTGAAATATTAAGCCAGTAAAATAACGGAGTTTCTTATCTTAACAATCACCATACAATGTTAATCTATAGTTTCTGCTTTCCACATAAATAGCTCCAAAAGGGTTCAAAGTAAGTTACTGTCAAGTCTCAAAATAAGCATGAACATACATTCTATGATCTTTCCAGTCTCCTAGTTCGAGCTCCATAAGACCAGAATGGTGAAAGGTATGCATCTTGGGAACCATCATAAAAAAGGTATGAAGATGCCCATTCAAGTAAGCCATTCCATCTTTCATTAGTTCTCTCATTCCTATAAGAATACCAAAAGATAAGAATTTTATATAATTTATATATAAAATATATATATATATGTATATGTATATACAATTTATATGATAATTTATGATATTTTTAATATAATGATTTATATAATTATACTTAAAAATTAATAATTTATATAATTTATATGATATTTATTAAGGTAATTTATGTGTTACCCGCAATACAAACACTTGGAAAAGCAAAGTGAAAAGAAAACGGAAAGAAAACAAGACACGCTACATTATTATATACATAAACCAGGACCATGAGCGACCAAACATTCAAGTTAGGAGTTAAGAGGGGTTGTACCCTATACATGTTTATGTCGATTATTTGACGGACTTCGTCCTGAGGAGCCAGGGAAAAGCTAAAGAGAATGTAGTAAAAAATAGGAAGGTAAAATTCTCTAGGCTTGAATTACGCAGATGACCTAAGTACCCTATACAAAAATGTTAGCAAAATGAATTTTTCTTCGGAAGTTTTTGCAGCAAAAACAGGTCTGAAACTCAATGATAAAATGGTTAGACTATGAGCAAACGAGGGTGAAGAGATGGTATTTGGCAACTTGAAGATTGATCAAATGGATAAGACAAGACGTAAAAAAAGAACAGCCAAAGGACAATTTTTTTCGGAGTTGAAAAGAGTTTGGGAGAACAGGAAGATAACTCTGCCAGCTAAAATTAAAATACTGAAAGCCATGGCAACAGCATCAAGTGATCGAAATGGCTATGAAGAGCTAGCACTTCGAAAGGTTGAGGAAGGTGTGGTAAATATTCTCCTGACGAATTGTTTAAGGATAATTTTAGGTACTCTTTTGACTAACTGTAAATTAAACAATAAGCTAAATATGAAGTACAGTTCGGTCACCCTTTATTGTGTGATAACGAAAGAAAGCTTAATGTGGCTAGGTGCCGTTTTTCCGATGAAGAATGATAGATGTAAGTAAAAAATAGGCCTTCTACAAACGTGATCTGTAGAGGTTATCTGTACAGATTTAAAGGAGATTGGAGCTCCATGGAAGGGAATAAAAGTTGAAACTCTGAATGAATTGGAGTGGGAAAACAGTTAGCCCAGGTGTGTTGGCACCATGCGGCTTGGTATGGCAATCAGTTTTCATTAGTAGTAGTAGCAGGAGCATTCAATCCATAAGGACAGAACGCATGAAGATCGCTTAAAATAACGTTATTTAGTATCTATAGTATTCTTAAGTTTTTGCTTCTCCCATATATGCAAAATATTAAGTCTTCCAAATTGTCATTTAAAGATGGGATTGTTTATATATGTTTGTATATTATGTATATACACAATTGTGTATATATGTGCATATAAAATTAAAATTTGTCTTTTTCACATGAAGATTTTCTATATTATCACAACTACTGTGCAGAAATTATAGTTTCATGGTATATTAACTAAAATATATTCATTATAATATACTGACGGTGCAACCATTGGTTCAAAGAGCCGTTTTTTGCGCAAAATTAGTGATTTTTATGCTTTCCGTCAAACTGCGTTGGTTTTTGCAGAAAGTTCAAATTTCATGATGGCTAGACGACCACTCTGAAATTATTCAAGAGCCGTTGGAAAAAAGTACATGTGAAAAAAAAGAGATTTTTACCAAATCCCATGTTTTTAGTTTTACCATGCCTTTTAACAGATGGAAAGGACCAGCTGAATCTAAAAATCCCAGTATTTTTGCTATATGTGCCGAGAATAAGCCGTTCCGCACCAAAAGAAAAAAAATGTGTTTTCGACGTAATACCTTAAATTAGGTATTTCTTTCCAAGACCACACTGCCTTTCTATAACGAACAAATAAACGTTCAAATGGGGATAAGTTCATTTATTAGACAGTGAAAACTGGTACAAAAGTCTGGATATTTCGATCACATATACAACGATGGTCAGGAGCAGAAATACTAAATCATTAAAATTAAAACTTATTATACAGAACAAAATAATTACTTCTGGTTCTAATTTTAGTTTTAATAGGTTTTAATTTTAATGCTCTAGTATTTCTGCTCCTGACGATCGCTGTATATGTATAAATAACGACGAAGACAATACCTGGTTGTGTCCTGGTTGAACTTTGCTGGAGTAAGGATGCCAGGACTGTTTTGAAAAATTTTGCATTTTAGTTTTATTGGTCTCATGTTGTTGTGAGTCTTTCTTCTTTTATATATTTTTATACTTAATGATAAAGAATGCATTTTTGCATTATATATATAGAAGAGCCCTAACTCTATTGTGTTACCTCCAAGACTAAATATATAACTAAAAAGCACCTGCAATATAATTCTCACTTTATAAAATCAAACAAGTTTCTATTGATTAGATTGTCTAGTTTTGATTGATCTATTGATTCATTTTGATAAATTTACATAGAAAGTGTTTTTTCCATTTTCATTTATGTGTTTCAATCATTATTAGACAATAAAATTATTTTCTGTCTCTATTATATTTCTTTATTTTTATTTTTAATATATTTTTATTTTTTTTATTTTTATTTTTATTTTTAATAAAAATAAAAATAAAATATATCTTTATTTTTATTTTTAATATATTTCATTAGACAATATATTTTATTAGACAATAAAATTATCTATTATATTTCAAAATAGGACAGTTCTGTTCTTTGCATGAGCTGTATTCAGATTAGCTGTAAATTGCTTGCTGGCCATATATATCCACACATTATTTTACAAAACACAAAATCGCAAAGAAGAGAGAAAACGAGGATTACAACAGCCAGTTAGTTATACACAAAAGAGAAATCTTACAAAACGCATCAATATTTGTTTACACACATCTGTTACGTTTTTAATCCCCCTGGATATGGTCTTGATACATATAGCAATATTATTAATATACATTACTGATATGCAGATAAATTTTGCATTTTAGTTTTATTGGTCGCATGTTGTTGTGAGTCTTTCTTCTTTTATATATTTTTGTTTTTCTGAAGACGGTCCTTGGAAATAGGGCCGAAATATTCATTCAAATTATCTTCACTGTCTTTCGAAGAGCCTTTTGTTCTTCTTGTGTTTGATGTTTGCTGTATATTTGGTCAAAATATCCAGACTTGTGTACCTGTTTTCACTCTCTAATAAATGGACTTATCCCCATTTGAGCGTTTATTTGTCAGAAAAAAAACGCAGCGGAAGACGTTTAGGGTTGAGAAGAAAGGGAAATAAGAAAGTAATAAGAAACGGCTTAAGAAACATTATTCTTGGTGGAAAAGCAAGAAAAATCGATAACTTTCTTCCTACGATTTTTGAAGGCCCTCCCCTATCTATCAATATCTCCATGGTTTTCTTTAATTTTACATAATTTTTCTGGCTTTGACAAACTTTGCCTCTCCCCGAAATAAATTCCTTGTACATACTAGTATGGTACCGAAATATTCCTTGGGATCAGCAAAATAGAAAAACAAAAAAAGATACTTCAAGTTTATGGATACTGGGCGCAGACAGTATTTTTTTTAGAAATGTTAAGAAACTAAAAGAAAAACAAATAATTGTATAGAGGTTTTGCATACTGGACAAATATTTCGTCTCAGGAGGGAAGATCCCGCCAGCATTTACCCCACTTTACACTAAATTACGACACCCAAAAACTCTATAATGCAACTAGATAAAAGAGCCCGCTTGGCGGACTCTCTGTCTACCGAAAACCGCCTCCGCCGGCCTTTTGATAGCCCTCGCTTTAGTCGGGCTAGATCGCAAGCAGACTGGGCCTTCGGCCTTCACAAAATAGCATCTTTACTTTCAATTAAAATAAAATTGTTAGAATTTTTTTTAGTTCCATCTTTGCATTTTCCATCTTAATCACTGTTTTACCTGAAAATGAAACAGAATTATGAAACTAGCACTCAAATATTTTTTCTTTTTAGAATTTCCTTTGACATTTCTGTTTGTGGCAGATTGGACTTTATTAAAATAAATAGTGTCAGGTAAGATCTGACTTTCGTTAAAAAAAAAAAAAAAAAAAAATTGCCTCTCATAAAATGGACTGATTCTATTAAAATAGATGGCTTTTATCAAAAGGAATTGTTTTATTTAAATAATTTTGCTAAAATAAATGGATTTTACTGAAAAGAATGGCTATTTAATCAAATAAATTGCTTTTACTGAAATAAACGGCTTTATTAAAATAAACAACTTTTACAGAAATTAAATGGTTTTTATTCAAAATAAATGGCTTTTATTAAAATCACAATAATTAATTGTTAAAAAAAACATTTGAGATTCTACAATGTAATAATATCAACATTGATTGTCAATAACAATGTGGAAAATGTCCATAAAAATAACATTGCCCACAAGCAAAAGTTTTGCATTAAAAACAAGTCAAAAGTAAAAATTTTTCGATTCAACGGGAAAGAATCCTCTCAGCATGGAGATTGAAGGAGCCATGTTCGTCAAAGCATAAGGTAACAGGGACATTGTGCTTACATGAAAGGAGCTCATAGAACGAATACTGAGGCTCCATGGCTACCCACGGAAGCCCCCTTCCCCTTACACACACAAACTGGAAGCTTGCCTTGTCACTGCACACCATTCCTCATAAATATAGAAACCAAAGTCACCTAAACCTTTTTCATCCCTATCAATGCTGAAAAAAAAGGCCAAAGCGTGAAATATGAGACTAAATTTAAGACGAGTGTTAGAAGAGTAAGTTCCTCTTAATTGCGAAACTAAGTCGAAACAATTTTCCCCTATAATCCCTGCGACACGCCGTGATGAATCGTTTAAAATTTGGTGTCGGTATTTTGGGAAATCCGCGGCTTCATGAAATTTGAACTTGAGTTTTTTTTTTTTTTGCGGATTGTTGGATATTTAATTTCTTAGGTTTTAGTTTTACTCTGTGATATTTCGAATCAACGCATAAATTTGTATGACAATAGCTATGGCTGTGATTTTTATATGTTTAGTGCCTTATATTCTATTATGACAAGAACTGCCGCTGATCGGCATGACCATGTAAGGCGTTTGATAATAAAATCGCTTATCGTTTTAAGTCCAACTAGTCGTGCCTACCAATCCAGTGAGACATGTGCAACATATTTTATATGTATGTGAGACATATTTATCTATCTATGTCTATCTTTTATTATTTTCCCTGAGAAATACGAAACAGTTTTGAAACTGCAAATGTTTACAACAAGCATAAAGGGTATAAAAGGGGATAAAACACAACCGATAATTTGATTCTGAAGCACGCTACTTGAAGAAAGTTTAACCACTTTAGGGTTGTAATTATCATTCGTAAGCCTCAATCTGAGTAATATTTTATCTTCTTTGCGACCGACACCATCCTGCCCCCTCTTTTAGACACCCTTGAGTATACACGTACCTTAATCCACCATTTTAGTAAAAGAGTCTGTTCATGTTCTATTTTATCCTAACTGTTTGTTTAATTAAATACAAGTCAAGGTCATTTAAAAAAGATTTATGTTTTGTTGTCTTCAAAAAAAGAATCAGACGTCAAGAATCAATGCAACGACATTTGTTTCTTTATTTATTTACTTTTTTTGTCTTAATAATGGTTCCCTTGACCCTGTCTAAATGCCCTGAAATTTTCAGGCAGATCTGCAAAAAAAATTCCAAAATGGGATGTCCTCAGTAAGTCCTGTCGGTTCATTCTACTAACACTAGATGTTTCGTAACGAATGGAGAAGACCCATTTCTGGCCCAGTTTGGGGTGCCTAGAATCAATATAGCTGAATTTTTTTTAAATATTTTCTCCTTAGGTTCGGTTTGCCCAGGGTGTATGCCCATAAATTTATAAGCCGATCGGAAACAAAAAAAAATGTTTGGCCTAGAACGAATTCCTTTCAATAGTTTTGTCTTCATTGAGGTGCCCTTATCCCTGTCTACATGCCCAGTAAGTTTAAGCCAACCAGAGAAGACAAATTTTTTATCTAGTTTCAGGTAACACATACCGACGCAAACAAACTTTACAAAGGTTCGATTCATTAGGATCTACCCCACCAGTCTACATGCCCTGTAAGTATCGACCCTGTATCGACCCTATCAGAGACAAAACAAGGCCTATTTTCCTGCGTTAAGAATCGACACCGGAAAAAAATAATCTCGAATTATATGCCTTTATAAATTATATTTGCTTTCCTTAAATAAACAGAAAAAGCTTTTTTCTCTCTATGATAATAACTAAAAGTTTCAAATTAAATAAAGAAAACTCTAATCTGGAAAAAAGGGGTCAGAAGTTGCTGTATTATCGAAAGATGAAGCCAACAAAAAGCCACGCTTACATAAAAAATTCTATCCCATAGTTCTATCCCGATAGAACTATGGTCAATCGAATTCTATCTCCGATGAATTAAAGATGGGTTATTATGGAATAGTAGAGTAATGCAAGAATATATAGAGTCGACTTATGCATATAAAAAGCAAAACTAACGACTATTAGAAATACTGATAACCAGATAAACCAAATCATGGGTTTATAATATATCATAGGAACTGTCCTTGATATTTGTCACAAATCGTCTGCTGATTGAAATTAGAGGCCCCTGAAGGTGGAAAGCCTTGAGCATAAGTAGGGGAAGTTTAAACCTCAATTTGTTGGTTGACAAATCACTTAATGTCGATTTTTTAGAGAAGGACATTCCCATTTGACACCAATGAAGTGAGTCTCGGATTGTTAATTACTCCGCATTAAATGCTACAAATTGCGGCAGAAAAACTACAACAATAATTTATATACAAGTGACACGGCCATATCCAGGATTTTCGGGGGAGGGGGGTGTATAAAAATAACTTTAAAAAACACATCCAAAATTTGTTTATATTCATTTCTGTTACGTTTTTACGGGTCGGACAAAAATTTCGGGGGGGGGGGTGTTTTGCGAAAGAAATTAGAAGAACTATCTATCTTTTCTCCTTGCGATGCTCTGTCCCCCTGGCATTAATATTAATAACAGAAAAATACAATCAAGTAGTTATGGCCAATGATGAGTTTTGTTGTTTCTTTGCTCTTTCAGTAATACTAATGTTATGTTGAATTGGGAACTGATTTTAAATTCCTAGTCTATTTTTCAGTTATTATTCAGCTTTCCATGTCACTTTTACCTGGACTAGGAGATAGTAAAGTAGATGTGGGGTAGTGTCCAAACCAAAATGTGGCATTGCCAATTGCAGCATCTCTCTTCATCTTCTCTAAAACAGCAAATCCTTCTGGACTAATAATACCGAAGAAATTGTATGGCTTAATAGTTCCAGGTTCGGTGGTTCCATCTACGGCAATAAAATTGACAGTATAACCTTGTTCTTTTGTAGTATACATATATGAATAACTGTGGACACGCCCCTGAGCAGAGTAGTTACGAAAGTAGTTGATGGAGCTGTTACTACTTGGAACATTAAATGTATCTAAAAGCAAAGAAAAATAGTGAATAAAATAAAAGAAAAAGCAAAGAATAAAATAATTAAACAATGCGATGAAGAGAAGGTTGACAAAATAGACGATGAATGCATATTTTAAAGGTTACGCAACTTATGATATCAATAAACTTATTGGTCAGAAAAATGACCACTTTTACATTTTAAAATGGTCACTTTTACCTGCTTTTATGCAGATACCGAATATATGCAGTACATACTTACTTGATTTTGAAGGAAATCACATGCTGCGCTGTCCTTCCAGCACACTGGAATTAGCGTTGGAGACCACAATGACCAGGCAACTGCAAATATTCTGATAATTTTTGCTTCTTTTGTCCACCAGGCAATTATTTCAGGGAGGTGCTGGTAAAAAGTTTTCCATGTTCATTATTTCTAATGAGTTATTATCTAGTACTTATTTGACTTTGCATTCACATTTTGATTTATATTGCACTTAGCACCACTTACTTATTTGATTTTGTAAAGGTTTTATTGCAAATTAGTCCTACAGCTATTTTTTGTCCTTACAAAACCGCAGTCACGTCTAATTGATGCTCTAGTCTGGTTCCAGAATACAATTATCATCAATTATAATTAATAAGGATTTATCTGCGTTCCAAAATACCCAATAATACAAAAATTTGCCGATTTTTTTGTATTACAAGTGCAGGAAGAACTAAAATGGTACCCTCTTTTGGTTATTATGGGCATAAAAGTTGTTAAAATCGCAAATTTGAGCCATTTTAAGACGATCATAAAAACAAATAGCTACTAACAGCTCACATGAGCATTAAACTGTCTAAGTACAACACAGCTGCACACGCTCCTCTTCAACCCCGATCTATTTAAAGCTTTACGCTTCAACACCCCTCCCCCCCCCAACCCTTATGAAGTTCGAAAACAAATAATTTACAGTAATAAAGGATAGCTGGCGATTGGAACCTGAGTTTCGAGTCCTCCTACCACTGTAATGTCAACTGAAGTAAGTTTTGTAGACTTAGTCCATTCCTTGGTCGTATTTCAGATGTTTGCATTTGTAAGTATTTATTGCTTTTGCCATTACCCTTGCTATCAATTCGCTTATAAACCATCACTTAACAACGCTAAGTAATGATGATTTTCGTTAAAAACGTTGTAATAATGATTTTTTAACGTTAAAGTTGACTAAGATTTGACGCAAAAGAACAAGTTAAGTAAGAATTAAGCAAGAATTAACGCAAAAGAACCTCCCAATATCTATCCTAATTACATACTTTTCCAAAAAAAAACACTGCTCCTCTCTGTTGTTACAGTCATCTTTTCATAGTTAGTTCTTTTCAGGAAGACGCAGTGAGCTAGGATGATACCTAGCTATGGATTAACTTGATAGACCATCACTTTATACGTTGTAAACGTTATAAATACACTTAAAATTTCAGAAACACACAAATAATTTCACAGCACAATACACTCAGCTAAGATGACACTTAGGTATTAACCTTGCTATCGACTCACTTGATGTACCATGACTTAACATTTATTTTTCAACCTTAAAGTAATGACGAGAGAAATAACGCAAAAGAACGTTCCAATAAATATCCTAATTACACATTATTCTAACAAGACACTGTTCCTCTGCAGGTGCGAAGCTTGGGTTTTGAGTTGGGGGGGGGGGGGGAATTAAAGAATACGCCGACAAAATCGTCCAGTGTGCTGACAAATGCTGACACATAAGCAAAATTAAACGAAAAACACAAGCTAAATTCCAAGGTGGAACGACACTTTGGAACTTTAGGGGAGCCCCCCCCCTTAGCTGCACCCCTGCTCTAACTAAGAAAGTTAGATTTTTCAGAAAGACGCAGTGAGCTAGGATTATACCTAGCTATCACCCTAGCTATGTATTAACCTGATAGACCATCACTTATTTAGAAAAACGCTTAATTTTTCAAAAAATGCAACAAATTTTATAATAAAACATACTAATATATAATGATACCTTGCTATCGCTTCCACTGTCGATTCACTTGATACACCATCATTTAAAACTTATTTTTAACGAAAAAATAATGATGAGCGAAATAACTGAACAGGTCATTCCAACAACCATCCTAATAACATATTATTTTAATCAGACACTTTTCCTCTCAGTTGTTACAAACATATTTCCATAGTTATACTGTTCAAGAAAAAAAAAATATATCTCTCAATAAAATGCAGTAAGCTAGAATTATACCCAGTTATTACCCCAACAGAGAGGGGCAGCCTTTATGCACCATCACTTAGCGTTAAATTTTTAACACTAATTACTATTTTTAACTAATTACTAGTAATATCTATCTAGTATTATCTAGTAATAAGGGAAATAACATGAACCGTCATTCAAATACCTATTTAGCCAAACAACATTTCAACAAAATGCTGCCCCTCTCTGTTTTTCCAACCAATATTTCATGGTTTGAAAAATGCAGTAAGGAAAACATCAGGAAAACACAAAAATTAAAGAAAAGTATTTACACTCGGTTTAAAATTTTGGAATTTTTTACTAATGCCCTGATATACCCTATCAGCTATGATATTTGGGGGGGGGGGGGGCTGGCTCGTCGATATTTCTTTTCTTTTTTGTCTTTCCCCTATATTTTGAAAAATAACTTTTCTTTGGTATTTTGATGGAGAAATGACTCTTTTTAGTACTTTCATTGACAGAGTTTGAAGAAACCCCCTCCTTCCCCTAGATCTTTTTAAATTATTTTTTGCAATTCTAATTCTTGAATTATGTGAGAGCGACTCCATTGTTCTTTCACAGACGAAAATAGCCAATGACGGTTTTTATGCAGAATGATAGTCTAAAACATGAAAGTTAAACAAAGTGTAAAATTACATAATAAAAGTATATAAATTTACATAATAGATTATTTGATTTTGTGCACACACTTTATATAATTCACACGAATTTATAAAATTTTATGGAAGTACCAGTGAAAAATACAAAAGTTACATATAAGTATTAAACAGCAATAAAATATTTATATATATAAAAATGAAGTCGAATTTAGGCACTAATTTATATAATTTAAATGAGATTAATATAATTTTATGTACATATAAATTAAAAATAGGAAGGTTATACAAAAAAACAAGAAAAATGAAACGATATTAAAGTAAACGATATTGACATATTTGAATGTTTGATTTTCAATCACCCTTTACATAATCTATATGAAATTTATATAACTTTATATATGTATTAGTAGAAAACATGAAATATACATAGAATACCCCATTATTCCTACTAACGACTCACTGCAGCACAAGCCACATAAGGTCAAAACAGCTACAGACACTTTTCCTTCACTTCAATTTATCCAATGCTTCACTCATTACCCCTTCCCATAGAGTTACAATTTTGTTAAAATTCTTTCTTATCACCCCTTCAGAATATGACCCCTTCAGAGTGGATTGGTGCGCTGGATCTAGGATCCTTTGTCCCACTAAGGTACACTAGGGTTCGAATCCTAGTGTACCCAATTGTTTGTTTTGGGACGGGGGTCAGTGGCGTGACTCTGTAAGCTCAGCCAGAGTCGATCCAGCTCTAAATGGGTACCTGGAGAAATCAGAAGAAGGTAAACAGGAAGGGTGTGCGAAAGCACAGGATGGCTGGCCCCGACCCCCCCCCCCCCTATTGCACTTCCTGGTTGAAGGGCCTTGAGACGAAGATCAGCACCGCCGGTTCGGACCTTAAGGGTCTAGTGCCGCATTCTTTTACCTTTTTTGTACCTTAAGAATACCCTACAATTCCTATTAACAACTCACTGTACCACAAAACCTCCTATGATCAACACAGCTGCAGACGATTCTCCTTCACCTCAACTTATCCAACCCTTCACTCATTACCCCCTCCCATACAGTTCCAATTTTATTAAAATTCTTTCTTATGACCACTTCAGAATGCCCTACAATTCCTACTAACAACTCACTGTAGCACAAAACCTTCTAAGATCAACACAGCTGCAGACGCTTCTCTTTCACCTCAACATATACAACGCTTCACTCATTACCCCCTTCCATACAGTTCCAATTTTCTTTACATTCTTTCTTATGACCCCTTCAGAATACCCTACAATTCCTACTAACAACTCACTGTAGCAAAAAACCGCCCAAGATCAAAACAGGTGCAGACACTTCTCCTTCACCTCATCTTATCCAATCCTTCACTCATTACCCCCTCCCATACAGTTCAAATTTTATTAAAAATTTTTCTTATGACCCCTTCAGAATACCCTACAATTCCTACTAAAACTGATTGTAGAACAAAACCTCCTAAGATCAACACACCTGCAGACGCTTCTCCTTCATCCCAACTTATCCAACGCTTCACTCATTACCCCCTCCCATACAGTTCAAATTTTATTAAAAATTTTTCTTATGACCCCTTCAGAATACCCTACAATTCCTACTAAAACTGATTGTAGAATAAAACCTCCGAAGATCAACACAGCTGCAGACGCTTCTCCTTCATCTCAACTTATCCAACACTTCACTCATTACCCCCTCCCATACAGTTGCAATTTTATTAAAATTCATTCTTATGACACCTTCCCACTCGATTCGGGGACAACATGCTTTTCATTTGGGCCCAAAAGGTCAAAAAACACAATCTTTGGCAATCTGCCATCCTGCATCCATACAACATCACCTAGCCATCTTAATTTTTCTTTCCTTATAGCCATAGAAAGTGGGATAAAGCCACATTCTTCGTACAGCTTACTGTTTGATATAAGGTGAATCAAACCAGTATCTAAACTTCGGAAAATGTTTAACAAATCTTCCTCGGCCTTTCGAACACCCTACATTTCAGTTATATTTGACCCATCTCATTATCGTAGGTTCTAACATTCTAACCTTAGTTCGCACATTTTTCTCCGTATTTTTCCAAATTTTTTTTCAAGGACTGTACCACAAAGCCCCCTAGGGTCAAAACAGCTACAGACGCTTCTCCTTCTCCTCTATCTATCCAAAGCTTCATTCCTTACCCCTCCCATGCAGTTTACTTTCCTTTATATCCTTTCCTATGACAACTTCCCACTCAATTAGGGGACGACATACTTTTCATTTATAGTTATACTTTTCATTTATAGTTATATACAAGTATATTTTAATTATATTAG
The DNA here is from genome assembly GCA_027921565.1 of Artemia sinica. NCBI lineage: Eukaryota > Metazoa > Arthropoda > Branchiopoda > Anostraca > Artemiidae > Artemia > Artemia sinica. Next base: position 72,065,421 of record CM051263.1, on the reverse strand, counting down.
ATATAAAATCAAATTCAATTCTTAATTATCCTTAAACTTCGGAAAACCATTAACAAATCTTCCTCGGTCTTCCAAAGAACCCACATTTCAGTCATATTTGACCCCTGTCATTACCGTAGCTTCCAATATTCTAACCTTGGTTCGCAGACTTTTCTTCATATTTTTCCAAATTTTTTTCAACTGCGAAAAAAAGCACCATGCACTTTGTCTATTTTGTTTTCACATTTTCGCCACATTCACTATCTTCATTATAGTACTACCCAGGATTGATCTTCTTCTTGCCTAACAAGGTAACGTTAAGGAAGTATATATACTAGTAGTAATATACTATTACAAATCGGGGGGAGAGGGTGTGTTTTTTTTAATTTTTTCAACTAAGACATTAAAAAGTATTTCCCCACGAAAATTTATAAAAAGGTATTTTTTTAAATCCAGGGGGGAGTGAATCTAATTGATCGATTTTCTCATTACCAATATCACCTCTTTATCCCCATTTATTCCTAGCAACTTGTTCTTCTTAACATCAAGTTGGTCTTTCGTCTCGGTAGTTGAAACAACTTGGACTTATTAGCATCCGGTTTTAAAGCACCCTGCACCCTGAATTATCAAGACTTTCAAAAATTTATTCATTTTTGTTCTTTCAATCCATTTATATGTTTGTTGACTTAATAAAAATTTTTGAAACACCCACATCTCAGAGCCATAATTGGACGCCGTCATTATCGTGGCTTCCAATCTTCTGATAGTAGCTTTGAAACTTATCTTCTTATCCTTCCACACTTTTTTCAATTGTAGAAAAACACCCTGCATCTCAGCTATTATAGTTTTTACATATTCACCGCATTCACTATCTTTCAGAGCTTAGAGAGTTCATTTATTCATCAGATCTAAGTCTATGAGAGTTAATGTAAATATAATATTAAAGAATATTCTTAAATTATTTGATGCTTTATATACTTTATAGATGTGCTTTATATGCTTTACCTGCTCTATATAATTTATACAGACATTTAATCTACATAATTAGTAAATAAAATAAATAATACACCTTCTAATTAATAAATAATAAGTAAAGGATGATAAAATTTACAAATTAAAATATCTCATTTTAGAATTTACACGTTATAGAATTTACATGATTTTACGTGCATGCTGGTCAACATGAGCGTACGTAGCTTCTTGTCTAGGGGGGGGGGCAGCCGATTCTGTGAAGAGGGCGGGGGGAAGCTGAAGTTATATTGTCAGTTCACAAAACCTTACATTGCCAGCAATTTCTATCATACCTATGAAATCTTTATTAATAAGTAATCACCAAAAATCATCAATAAGCTTCAGCATTAATCTTCTTGGATTAGAGCTAAATCTTTCCGAGACTTTATTGAGAATTGCTTCTTGCTTGACTTTTATTTTGTCATTTCAGCTGTTTATTTCCAGCTTTTTCAACCATCTACTTTTTATCAACTGGTTTTTTAGCCATATACCTTTTTTCAACTGCTTTTCAACCATCTGCTTTTTCAGCCATATCTAGTGTAAATTTGAAGTTATAGGGGGGGGGGGGCAGCATCCCCCTCCTCTATATCATAAGATTATGGGTCGCTACCCATAATCTTATCCATTGTTTCTTATACTTACCTAATAACTTGAAGCTTATCTTTTTTTTATCAATCCCTGCACCAATAGTTTTCTGTTTTTTTTCCAATTCTGAACCTTTTCTAATAAAATTTACAATATTACATTACAAATTTACATGACTTTACGCGCATGCTAGTCAATAATATCAAAGTTAAAGATACTATAAAACTTATAATATGCTATATATACTATAATATTCTATACTATAATATACTATATATATACATATATATATAATATACTATAATATATAATATAATGTATATGTAATATACTATATATACTATAAAACTTACCATGGTTTCCTCTGATATCGAGCCAAGCTTTTGTATGGTTTTTACACTTTCTGACACTGTTTGAATATTGGCGCCATTCTTCTTCATACTGTTGGGATCCCATCGGTTGTTCTCTTGTCGCATCGGTCAAGTCACCTTAAAGTAAAATTTTATTAAATATTAAGTTAAACTTAAATTAAATGTTCACTTCCAACAACATAATGTTATAAACATCATGTTCTCATAGGACAAATCTTGGGCGGCCGGCCCCTACTTTTGCCCTATGTGTGGATGTGTGAATGAGAATTTATTTCATTTTGTATTCAGTTTCAAGAGCTGTCTAAGTTACGGGATGAATATGTTGGATGAGTGTCGTGGAAGGAGAGTTGGTTAGTTGAGCAGATGGCTGAGAATAATGCATGTGCTATTAAACAGTTGTGTAAGTTTCTTCGTTTGGGGATTAAACATAGGGAATCATGTTTGAGGAGATAGCTTGTTATGGTTTTTAGAACTTGAATTCTATTACTAAGAGCCTGAGAAACTTTGCCTGATTTCGAAAAAGGCCGGAAACGCCCCCAAAAAGTCAAGCGATCTTAATGGAAACCACACCATTCGATTCACTATATCAGAGAACTACATCACTAACTATTAACTATAAGAACTATTCACTATATCAGAGAGTTGGTTAAAATTTTGGACTTTGTTGTGTTTTTTTGTCGTTTTTTTTCTTGGTTTGTATTGTTTAAAGTTGTATTATGTTCCTCGAGCTATGTTTGTAGACTGTATTTTGTGTTGCTATGGCCCGTAGGCTTTTTGCAACAAATTTCTCCTCATCCATAATACTGATCTGTGTAGAAAAAAAAATTGTTCCCTTATTCAAAACATTCACGGTAATTTGGCGATAAGTACAGGGACTCTTGGCACAGAAAATCAAAAGTGTAGAAAGTAGATTCTGGATTTTAAAAAGCCCATGATAAGAGGCTAATTCCAAACATTATAAATTCAATAGCATCAAAGTTACCCTTCAAAATTTTTAGAATGACAAATTCGCAAAATTATAAAAAGACAGAAATATTACCAGAAACCAGGACAATTTTGATGAAAATTAGTTCCATCAAAATCAACATGTCCAAGAACCTTATGGCGGAGGTTTCCAAACGAGATCCTTCAGAATAACATGGAGAGAAATTTCAGAAGAAGTGCTCTTTGACACTGAATTAGAAAAACCATCTACATCTAAGGACATTGAACATCCTTAGCTTTTTTACACATTACATACTTGTATTAAATTAAGTTAAACTTATAATATTCACTTTCATCAACATAACGTTATAAGATTATAATAGTACCCGATGCAGACAACGATGTTCGCTTTTTCAAACGTTCACTGTAATTAATGGCAAGTATACAGCTACTTTTGACACCAGAAAATTAAAAATTTAAAAATCAGACCCCCTAAAAATTTTGAGGGGCAAAAAAATTGCCTCCCCTAAATTTTTAGAAATACACCCCCCCCCTCCAAAAATTCACGTGAACTGAAGCCGCTATGTACCTTTCAGCTTTGCTCTAATGAAAATCATAAAATAAATACACTTTCCTGTTGGTTACTTCTGGCAAGTTTTGTAAATTCAGAACAAACTCACGAATACCTGACAATGCACCTTACGGTACTAGTCTCAATTTTAAATGTTAACAACAGAGACAGTAAAAAACCAGGTCAAAATAAATGTCAGCATTTGAAGTTCGTAACATATTGGGTAAACCAATATAAATCCAATTCCACTTAAATATTCCACCAAGGTTTATTGAAGGATTTAATATATTTGACGTTTCTTTTTTTAAAGAAACGGTTTTTTTCTGTCATATATTTAAAATATTGCATCAGTGATGTCAATTCAATGGGGAGGGATCTACCCCCCCCCCCTCCCTAGATTTTGGAAAATACTTTTTCATGTTTTTTCGTTAGCAAAATGAAAAAAAAAATACTCCCCCTCCTAATTCTTAGAAAATACATTTTGACCCTCTTCCCCCTACATTTTCAAGAACTGACGGCACTGGATTGCCCAATATACCTGGATGAACCAATACATCTATCACACATTAAAAAGATTGCGCTTCTATATTTTCTTTCGCTTTTATAGGTTGATTTACTTTTTGCTTTATAGATTTAACTCCGAATGAAAAAAAAAGCTTAGAATCTACTAAAAATGCTCCGAAATGGTCATTTTTTACAAATTTCTGCTATATTTCAAGACCCTTGACCTTTAAAGAAGTAGATACCCATGGGGATTCCAAGATATAGTTTTCCTTTGAGGGGAAAAAATGTGGCTAAAACATTCTGCGGATGAGGGAGAAAAACCTACAGCCTAACTTAACCTAAACCTCCAAGACTGACTCTAAACCTAAACCTCTAAACCTAAACCTCCAAGACTGACTATATAATGGGATGTTGACGCATTCTTTCTGTTACCGTACTGATGAGGATCAAGGAGAGGTTCAACTTCAGCTTTTAGCCAATTTGCTACAAAACTTTCGTACATTTTGTTGGTCAAGGGGGTCAAAGTGATTGGCCCCCCAATCACTTTCCCCTTTGAGGGGAAAAAAACAGTGGCTTAAACATTCCGCTAATTTTTAAATATAAGCTAATATTTCATTTAGGCATGAAGGAGTAAAACCTACAGCCTAACTCTGGATTTACATTGAAAGACAAAAAAAATACCAAAAATAGTTAAACTTACCAGACGCAATAACTACAGGGGGTTTGATAACTTTCAAATTTTCATCACAAAACGTCCATAGGTCTGGAATCCGATTTGGGTCTCTGAAGATACTAATATGAATGTCAGTTATCTAGAAGAAATGTAGAATTGTGAATTATAAGAAATATAGAATTATAAGACTGGCAATACTACCAGAGATCTGGCAACCCTGCGCTGTTGTCCTTAAGAGAGCACGTGCATCAGAACCCTCCCATAGATCAATTTGAATTTCTATTCCGTCTGGTAACTACATGATTTTTGAGACAGTGATTAGAGAAGTTGTGTTTTGGATGTGCGGCACGCAGAATCAAACATGAGCAGTGGTTCTCAAACTTATTTAGACAATGTACCCCTTTTTACACACAAAACATTTTAGGTACCCCTTCTCAGTTACCAGTACTAAGTAAACTATAGCTAAAATATAAATAAAATTGCCAGTCCTGGAGTTTTATCAATTCTGTGATAAATGTGAGCCCTCTTTGATGTTTATACGAGCATCCCTTCCATAAGAACCATATATGCCCCCAGGGCATAACCTACTATGCATTTTCTAGGTATTCCGATTTCAATTTAAAAAGTACTCGCGCAGCACTTCTTAAACCTCTTATTTCTATGATTAGAAGCCCGTATGGAACACTTATAACAGCTAAAGCTCTCCATAACCGTGTCACCTTTATAACACATTTGTGATCACACATGTACTATCTTTAGTGCCTCTTTGGAGGCTGTTTATAGAGAAAGATTAAATTAATTGTAGTATTTTTTACAGGTACGCGAAGTTTTTGAAAGAAATTCAAATTGGAATCGTAATCGAACTTTTAATAGGGGATAGCTGAACAGAGTCTCGCTTCATCAGTACGGTTGATAGCTTTCCGTAATTTCCTAGATTCGATACACAGTTTATTCAATGCAATTTTGTGGATTGTTGTGCATATTTAGGCTATTTTTGTTATTTTCTTTTCATTTTACTACACAGTGTAATATTACTACGTTTCTAGTGGGAAACAACAACAAATATTATTATAAATATATAAGGATTTTTACGAAAGTTACTTGCGGTTTGGACTACAACATAACATGCTTCCCTTTAAATTAAGACTATCACGACAACATCAACATCAGCTTGTTGATGCACCACTTTTTAAGTTACGCCACTTCGCCACTTGACTTGATTTTGCTCTTTTTCTTCTTTTGCTAATCCTTTTATCTAGGATTATTCCCTAATAATGTTTTCTAAGCCTTATAGAATAATTGCATCCAAAACGTTGTGAATTAGACGAACACTCAGCATTATAGAGAATAGTACTTTAGCTTTATATTTGTCTGGAGAAACGCGTTCGAGGATTTTAAGAGCATGTAAACCATATTTTCCATTATTTGAATAGTACAAAAAGTGTAGGGAAAATAGTTGTTTAAACAACTGTTTCCCTTTAATAAACGGACACTTTAAATTTTCTTAAAAAAGAAAAGAAAACATAACTGGAAACAGGTTATCTATTTGTGTCTCAGCTATGCTCTCCTGTTGCTGTTTGGCAAAAGCCAAACACAAAAAAAAACTAAACGAAAAAATATCATATATTTGTGTCTTAGCTATGTTCTGCTGTTTCTGCTTTCCAAGAAAACACACATACAAAAAAAAACACAATAAAACAGGTTATCTGTCTGTGTCTTAGCTATGTTCTGCTGTTTCTGCTTTCCAAGAAAACACACATACAAAAAAAAAACACAATACAAACAGGTTATCTGTCTGTGTCTTAGCTATGTTCTGCTGTTTCTGCTTTGCAAGAAAACACACATACAAAAAAAAAACACAATAAAACAGGTTATCTGTCTGTGTCTTAGCTATGTTCTGCTGTTTCTGCTTTCCAAGAAAACACACATACAAAAAAAAACACAATAAAACAGGTTATCTGTCTGTGTCTTAGCTATTTTCTGCTGGTTTCGTTTTCCAAAAACACAACCTAAACATTTTTTTTCTTTTTTATTCAAGCGGCTTTAATCTTATAATATTTTTCTGACGTTGTGGCAACGTTGAATTCTGACATGGTTGAGAATTAAATGGTCCATAAGTGATTTTAACTATTAATACACATAATAAGTTTTATTGTGCTAAAAGCCTTAGGGCCATGATAATGCAAAAAAAAGAACAAAATTCACTTCTAAGTAATTTATATTACATAAGCAAAGAAAAACACAAATCACAAAAATCTAAGTGCTCCAATGTCAGCCTGAAAAATCGTCCTAAATTTACTTCATCAGACATCTGTCATCTAACTTCACACTCTCAATACACTTCATTTCGCAACTCACAATTCATCACACTCATACATCGCATAACCCAAACTTTCATCCATACTTATATAAGGTCAGGCAGATCATATAAGTATCAGATAGATAGTTACATAAAATTCATATAGATCAAGGAATATGAAAGCATATGATTTACTGGTCCAACGCGTGAAACCCCAAACAACAACAACAACGAATGACCCACTACAAATTGTACAACACACTTCTGGTGCAGTCTGTGACTATCATTCCAAAAAAAGGACAAAAAACATAAATGAAAATTCCTCTTCCTTACATCTTTGTTTTATCCCATTTGTGTTCATGAGGTAGAATGCATTTTTGAGCAAAATACAAGTAGGAGGGGGAGGGGGCTGGGTTACTTCGAAAAAACAAAAATATTACCTAGACTTCATTTAGACTAATAGTTTATATGTATAGGCAGGAGAACTGGAGTTAGATGTATCCCAAAATTAAGCTTGCAGGGCCTCTGAATGAGATCTAGTCTTATGATTGGAGATTATCATGTAATAACAAATGATGAGTATTAATGAAGCTTCAATTATATATATACATATATATATATATATATAATATATATATATATATATATATATATATATATATATATATATATATATATATATATATATATATATATATGTATATATATAATTGAAGCTTCATTAATACTCATATATATATATATATATATATATATATATATATATATATATATATATATATATATTATATATATATATATATATATATATATATATATATATATATATATATAGTATTATATATATATATATATATATCATATATATCATATATATATATATATATATATATATATATATATATATATATTATATATATATATATATATATATATATATATATATATATATATATATATATATATATATATATATATAGTATATATGTGTGATAAAAAAAAAATGGTGAATGAATTCTTTCACCAGCAACTGCTGATGTTACATCCATTTGCAGTAATACGTTCTATAGTCTGATCCCTTAAGATAACCATTAACGAATTTGAGCAAGTTGTGACTTGTCAGTCGTCTCCCAGAGCCATAGAAGAACATACCAGTAGCGAAATGTTTTTCCAAACATGACACACATTTCATAGCGCGTAATTTGGAAAGTTTCCGGACCGTCAGAGCAACAGATTCAGTTGCTACTTGGCATTCAATCAGATCGGCGCTAAACATTTGTCATTGCGCTTGCGCAAAGGTGAGGTCATAAAGAGTGATTTAGCTTGCGTGGTTTTAGAAATGTTTCAAAAATCTTCAATGGAGAGAAACAAACTTTTCGCTACTGTATGTTACTTCTACTCTGCCCAGAGCTCGCCGAGGGAATTGTGTTTACTTATCATCATGGATTTCGAACAAAACCTTAACATTCAGTTTTGTTTTACGTTGCAGAAAAGTGCTACAGAGGCTCATGAAATGTTGAAAGCAGCACATGGCGATAAGATGGTGACTCTGAAGACTATTTACGAGTGATATGAGGGATTTCCAAGCAGAAACGAGCCGACTGAAGACAAGAAACGGCCGGGAAGTCCTTCGACCTCAAAATCAGACGAAAATATTCAAAAAGTGGCAAAAATGGTTTGTTCATACAGGCACTTGACTATTCAAGAGCTTCTTGAAGAACTTAACATGTCGTATGAGCCCAGGGGTTTCCTTCTTTAAAAATGGGTCAATGGTTTCCTCCTTCGTCACAGCAATGTGCCGTGCCTCATCTCACTTCTAATCCGCCAATTTTTGGCCACAAAAAGGTTCTGGTATGTCTACATTCACCTTACTCTCTGAATTAAGCACCTTGCGACTTCTGGCTCTTCTCAAAATTAAAAACTTCCTGACAAAACCGCTATTCCTGATATTGAGAGGGCCACAACAGAGCAACTGAACCGATAGGAGCCTTCCAAATATGTTTCCAGTCGTAGAATCAAAGCTGGATTAAGTGCATCGCTAGCCACGGAGAGCACTCTGAAGGAGATTAATTCAAACGTGATGTAACCCTAATACTTTATTTTATTTTTTTCACAAAAAAAATTAGGTAAATTACTGACAGAAACAAAAAGGACAGCCAAAAGCAAAAGAACAGCAATTACAAATAAAAAAAAACATAAAACAAATAGATACAAGAATAACAACGCTTAGAACGTGACGGTATGAAAAGGGATTTGTTACTGCTAGGACTCTGCTTAAAGTAGCAATTCTATCACCAAAAGCAAAACCAGATTCATTTTTCAACCTGAAACATATTAAACTATTGATAGCCAAAGTAGGAGAACCCCGGATATATTTTACAAAACCAAAAACAAATAACATGTGTTGGTTTATTATTCACATTTAGAAGCTGGTCCCAAAACGGTCGCCAAACTATACCATGGGGTAAAAGCCTCAATTAGATGGGCTGTAATACGACATTTATACAGCCTTTATAAAATAGGCTAGAAAATTTGTGGACAAAAAGATAAACACCTAGAGCACTAGTCCAAAAATTTGAATTAAGACACAAATTCGCTCTTAGAATTACTGGAAGATTGCCAAATAAGAATGACATAATGCCAGACGAGTTACAAGAGTCACCTGATTATATCAGACATAATTGTTTATGTCTTATCTGATTGTTACCTAATTGTCTAATTGTTCCCTAATTGTGATTGGTTACCTAATTGTTTGTCTTTCTTTTTTTTTCTTTTTTTTTTCCTTCTTTTTTTTTCTTTTTTCTCTTAGATAGATAGATATTTTATTTATGAAATATACATAATGCTACAAAATACACCTGTGCACATGCCTAGTAAGTAAGTAAGTTTATTTGTAACCCGCAATATAAAATAAATGCGGAGTAAAAAAAGAAAAAACAAAATAATATTATCCACAAGGAAATAATAAGAAAACACAACATAAATAACTTAACAATATCCATAGAATCACTAATCTGGAAAAAAATAAGTGAGGGGGTCACTGGCACATATCTTCCTTGGAGTATTGGTCCTCAGATCCTTAGCGATGTTGTCAAGCAGCACTAGAGGGTCGATAAGTCCAAAATGAGAAATAACCTTGTGATTTCTGTACCACCTTGGCAAATATAGCAGGAATTTGCAATATTTAAAATAGCCTCTCCTTAGCTGAAGACGGTTTTTTTTTGCGCATTAGAGGCTGCAAACCGGAAAGAAAAAGAATTGCAGGAGAACAAAACTATGGTAAAGTTTACATGAGCCTCGGCGGCTGTACCTCCCTCTATTAGGCGAGATTTTACCATATGAGAATCGAATGCACTGCAGAGCACTAGCAACCAGAGACGAGCATGTAGTCGAAAGTGTATCAGAAAAAGTAATCCCAAGCCATTTCCACTTTGAGACACACTTGAGCAGCATTGTACCCACATGTAAAGAAGGAGCAGGGTTAGAAGTATTAAAACACAGAAACTTGCATTTTGAAGCATTTACAGAAAGCCCAATCATACTCAAAGCATTAATTAGAACATTTAGGTTCTTTGTGAAGCCTGACCTAGTATGGCTAACTAGCAGAACATCATCAGCATAGGCAGTGTGACTAACAGCAGTATTTTCTAAAAACACAGAAGGAGACAGCATTCGCAAACAGTCCGCAAGCACAGTTTTAAAAATATATGGAGACAGCACACCACCTTGCCTGACTCCCTTCTTTACTGAGATAGGCCCGGATATATCAGACATCCATTTTAACCAAACCAACGAATTGGAATACCAATATTGAAGAACTTTTACTATGGAAGAATTAACTACTGCGTTAACTAAGCAGTGAAGCGCTTGCGAATGTACAACGTTGTCAAAAGCGCCCGAGATATCAACCGAGCAAAAATAAAGTGGCCTTTTTTGCATTTTTGCCGAGACTAGCAACTGACCATGTATATGATGGGCTTGAGAACAACCAAAACCGGCTCTGAACCCAACTTGATAATCAGAAAAATCACATTTAGTCAAAACTCCAGGCAATACGACATACTCGAACAGCTTGCTCATGAAACAGGACACTGTAATTGGTCGATAACTGGAACACTGATCTGCGTCCTTTCCCTTTTTTCAAAACTGACGTTACAATTCCCGAAAGAAAACTACCTGGAACTAACGACTGGGCTAAACACATCTGGAATAGGAGCTGAATGTGTGTTAACAATAATGGACACTTAATGGTGAAGTGATTGCAACACAGACCATCCATATCAGGAGCACTTGATTTCTTAACATTCTTAAAAGCCCAGTAGATGTCGCCACTAGATATTGACAACATATAGACTTGCTGAAGAGCTTGAGGAATAGTATTTCCATAAGGAAGAAAACTTGAACTGGAAGAAATGATTAAATGTAGAAAAAAAAACGAGTAAAATGAGCAACAAAACCACTGATTTTGATACTCGAAACGGTAACAGGCACACACTTGCTGCTATTAATTACATTGGACCAAAACTTCCGATTCGAGGGGCCATCCAAACCATTCAGGCGGGCTTGACGCAAAGAAGATCTAAACTGACGTTTCAAATTTTGCTTAATTTTAAATACTTCACCAGACTTGGGCCGATCACAAGCAATCCAAAGGCGAAGCCAAAACTTCGCGCCTTGTTTAGCTTTTTTCACTTCTGGGCACACATTCCATAACGGTTTTCTGGTGCCAAATCTAACACGTTCAACAGGAACTGAAACTGAAGCAGCTGACTTCAAACAATGCACAATCTGGTAATAGTAACAATTTAAATCAATCTTAGCTGTCGGTGACCTTACAGAGGTTTGTAAAAGGTGAAAAGGCACTTTCAGGCTTGATAATAACGAGCAATAAACATACAAATAAACTTCAGAATTTACTCGTTTCCAATTTGGCTTATCAAACCATTTATTATGGTAAGAAAACGGTTATAAGCCAGTAGAGCAGGCAACTCAATTTCACAAGTTAAAGGCAAGTGATCATCCTCAATTTTATCATCCAAAACAATGACAGGAGGAACCACGAGAGATCCCCTTGAAACTATAATATTACTGCTCATTAGATTCTGCAAGTTGTGAGTTTTTTCTCTTCTTCTTTTCCCCCTCCTTTCATGTTATTTCTCTTTTGTTTTAGTGTCTTTTAAATTTTTATGTATTACTCTGTAACTGGTAATCTTTGATTTCTATATTGATTTGTGTTGCATTTTATGTGTTTTTCCTCGTGATACTTCACGTATTGTACCTCTGTACAGTGTGGGTCAGAAATAAATAATAATAATAATAATAATACCAAGCACTTTTTGATTAAAGACATGAGTGGATACATTTACTTGACTAGTTGCAGCGGCGGCGAGAGAGACGGCTGAGGCTTTATCTCGGGTATGGACTACCCACCTTTTCTTGAAAGGATCAGATCTCACACTTACGATACCATCATGACCATCCAGGGTATCAAGGGTCTCTTCGCGCTCAATAGGATCTTTGAGGTCAGAAGGTGGGTTTTTTAGAATAGCTGCATAGGACGGTTTTGAAGAGACAGTACATTCTTGCATTAACGACGGAGGACATCCAATTGTTCCAGGCAGGAGAGCTCTCACACACTCAGACAAAGAGCGTATCTCAGACAAATAGGAGTTTACGCAGCAACTCAACGCACAAAAGGCATTGGCAGGAATAAGTGGTACTTCACTAGGGTGGCAGATAACAAAGACTGGCAGACCAACATCATCAGCATCATACTTTGCAATAGTATCGATAATATCGGAGACACTTAATAAACGCATTTGTGCCCACTCTCTTAGGCTGAATTTCCCCAGGATGGCAAAACTGGAAGATTTGCCTCCTTTCTTCAGAAACCTGGGCGAGCATGAAAAATTCAGACATATGTATCTTCATAATATCTGCAGAAAAGCCTTTTTCGATACTGTTTTGGACAAAATTCAGAACAGGACAATAAACGAGCATTCCAACGGTCCACGCCATCAGCACCAAATGCTGAATACATACAGAATGAAGGAACCTAGGAACAAGGGAAGTGTAAGGACCCCCTCAACTGTCCCCCACAATTTACGGTTAACTTAACACCGGCGGGTAAAATACGTCGCTTGCGGGAGGTTCTTTCCCCTCTTCTGCTAGTTCCCAGTACGCTTCTTAATGATAAGAAATCAAAAATGGCGCTACAGAAAACTGATACTATAGATGGCGTGCCAATCTACATGAGAGCAACGATGGCGCTGGTGAAAATACCCAGGGAAAAGGGCTTATTCTAATAATTGGAGAAGGTCATACAAACACTACTTGACAAAAAATCTATCTTTAGAGGGTAAACAACAACAGGAAAAGACCTCAAAATAATTCAGAAACTTTTTCAAGTTACCAGCAAAGATGCAAACTCAGACACAATAGCATTGAATATGACCTAGTTTGGTAGAGAATAGTACCAGAAATCTCAGCTTTAGGGGAGGGGTCTAGGAACACATCAATTTCATCCTTGAAAAAATCCATGAGCCAGAAAAATAGCCTGTTAAAATTACCCATATTAACTCACAGCACTATGAACGCACTTAAAAATCCAATTTGTAGAGAATAATACCCAAAATCTTGGCCTTAGGGGGGGGGGGGGGGATTAGGTCTAAGAATATACTAGTTTTACCTTTGGAAAATCTGTGAGCCAGCAAAATGTAAAATTGAAAGTTAAACAGCTTTTGGACATCAGCCTATACCTAAAGTAGATTTCGGGGTGTATTTACCAATTCCAGATAAGATTACCTGAACAAAATAAAACAGTGACCCTTTTTTACTTCCGAGCGTGTCACCATCTTTGACTTCTCTATCTTGGGCTGGATTAGTGTGAACCTTCAAAGCAGCTATGATTCTGGCCAGAAGAACACCAACTATGGCCAACAGGCAACAAAATACTACCTGCAGTTGCATATCTGCAGCAACTCCTTTCTTGAGAAATTACTTATATCAAGCAGTCTGAATTATTATTTTTCTGGAAAGAAAAAACAATGAATTAGCTAAATAGTTCCCAATAGGAATTGAACCCGAGGACCCTTTACGAGGTCCCACAATAACATGGACTAAAAAAATCTTAGAATATTTAAACATGGAACAACATACGAGTTGGTTAAATTGGCTCCAAAAAAAAAGAAAGAAAAAGAAAAATTAGGCAAAAATGCAATATATCAGCTTCCTGCTAATCGCCAAAATTGTCTTGCAGTATTGATGAAACCTCTAAACAAAATAAAATGATTTTTACCTGTGTATTTTAGTCTTTTTTATCTAGACTATTTCACATATAGGCTACAAGAACATTAATGAGCAACAAATATGTCAGTTATTTTTTTTAAATCAAGAGAGTCCATTTGAAAAAATACATTTTTGGTACTTTCAGTGAAGTACTTTTTTGGCGACCTTCATTCAAAAAACAAACAAAATTCCCCTCTCCCTAGATTAAAAATTTTTTTTGCTCCCACCCCCTATTTTTAAATGGTTTGACGTCATTGCTTAGAATATATTAATTATTAAAAACTTGACCATTAAATGAGCAAGAAAGACAATAATGGCCTACTCTACAACAGTTGAGCTTAATTTATGAAGCAGTCTCAACAATCCCCAGACTAGGAAATACGTAAATAGTCAAAAACAGAGAGCCATTAAAGTTTTCTCCAATTGCTGTTTTGTGTCTGCTAGAGTACATCTTGAAAAGTAAATAATTAAATATATTAATAAAAATAGTTAAAATAAAACTAAATTGGAAAAAGTCCAATATTTAAAAAAGACAATGAAAGCAAATAGAGCACAGATATTTTGATTTCACATGCGGAGGATCTGCTCCAATAGGACATCTGGAATACATAATAAAAAAACTTAAAAAATGTATTTAAAGAAAACAAAAAGAAAAAAATTCATATCTAAACTAAACCTTTCATTCAAGAATTGAAAGCATTTACTTTTGACATTGCTTGAGAAGCTTTGTTTAAATGTATGCGTTTTGATTTTCCTTTTTATTTCATAACTATTTTTGTGATAGAAAATCTCTTTCGTTCAAGAATTGAAAACATTTACTTTCAATATTGCTTGAGAAACTTTGTTTAAATGTGTGCGTTTTGATTTTCCTTTTTATTTCATAAATATTTTTGTGAAATAGAAAATCTCTTTCATTCAAGAATTGAAAGCATTTACTTTTGACATTGCTTGAGAAGCTTTGTTTAAATGTATGCGTTTTGATTTTCCTTTTTATTTCATAACTATTTTTGTGATAGAAAATCTCTTTCAATTTGGAAACATAACATAGAGAAGTAATATAAGACAAACAAAAGCAATACAGAAATTAAGAACTAGAAAATTAGAACCCTATATGCAGGGACGGATCCAAAGGCTTGATTTGGGAGGGGCGGCCATTTTATGAGGGAAAAGTGGGACATCGCCCCTTGCCCATCAATTCTAGATAGAATCAAAATTCTATCTAGAATTTTGTTCAGAATAGGTGTGCTAAAGCTGGGTTTACTATTGACATTACACAAAGCAAGGGGAAGTTAAAACCAAGTGTTGTATATTTTTGCGAAAGATGGGATGCTAGTTGAGGGTCCATCATTTATGAAAAAGACTATTTTGATCCAACTTGGCATGTTTTTTTTCATTTTCGAAAATTTTACCAACCTTCATATTTTATGCAATGCACAATACAGAAAAAAATAATTATGGCACAATAAAAGAAGTGCCATAACTAGGGTAAAGGTACTGATGATTTGACAGTGCAATTTTAGAACCACCATCGAAATTTTCCTTCAAAACAGGATAACTCTCTTTAGTCGTGACATTAAAATAAAAGTTCAAAATAAGGATAAAATCTTTTTAATAGATAGTGCATAGAAATTCACAAAAAATAGGCCTACCAGATTTTTCGGTCACATATACAGCAACCGTCATCAGTTGTAAAACTGTTTAAAAAGTATTTTATCCCTATTTTGAACTTAGGCTATCACCAGTTTTACTACTCATGACGGTCACTGTATATGTGACCAAAATATCTGGTATTTTTTGTGAATTTCTATACACTGTCTATTAAAAAGGATTTTATCCCTATTTTGAACTTTTATTTTATCGTCAAGGAAAGGCAGTGCGGTCTCCGAAATTATCTAAGTCGTGACTTGGAACACCATCTCTGGAGGCCTTCGTTATATTTTGACAATGCTAAACGTGGACACTATATCCAATACACCCAGATAAGAAAAAAATATTCAATTCAATCAGTTTCCTGTTTTCGACACAAAACAAGCTCCTGACAATTTTTTAGCTATGTGATGTTCAAATTGTCATTACTTGGTTGTTTTTTGGCAAAAAAAGTTGGGATCAGCACCAATGCATAAAGATACATCTAATGTAGCCATATTGCAGCCATCTAATGTAGCCATTTTCTAAAATGTAGCCATATTGCCTTTTTCCTTATAAAACTAAGTTAAAATGACAGCTAATATTATATTGACAAAACTATGTTCCTAGTGTCAAAAATTATTGTCTGATGTAGTGGAATACCAGACTGACTAAAAATGTTCCTTCAGTCGAATTCAAATGTAGATATTAGCTTCTATTAAGATTCATTTCTTTTGAGAATATCTTGTAGTAATCTTGTCAAAATTTTTGACAGACAGCAACAGGTCCTGTTGAAATATAGGTGACTGTCATAACTACACTTAACATGTAAAACAGATGAGAAACAATTGGTGTCGAAATTCAAGGGTCCTCTGACAAAAACATACTTGTTGAATTTACGGGTACTTTCTCAACAACGAGAGATTTTGATGATTATTATTTGTAATAATGTTTCACATAAAAAAGGCATGGCATGACATTTGGCCAAAATAAAAATAATAACCCTAAAGAAACCAATTGAGGTTGTATGCACAGAATGACCCATAAATAATGAAAAAAACATTAAAAACATGAAAAACACATTAAAAAACGTTGTTTTTTTAATTGTAGTTTTACTGATTTTATGCTAGATGCTAGATTTTTCCATCATCTGAGGAACTCCGCTTGGCCTCATACTATGTTCATATTTTTAAGCATTTGACTTGGTTGATCACAACACCCTAATTCTTTTATCACTTAATAAATTTGAAGTACACCCTCTCTTAGTAAATTTTATGCATGTATTCTTTCAAATAGATCCCAAGCAGTAAAATACAAAATATTCTCTCTGAACCCTCCCTAATTAGCGTGGAATTCCTATCCCACTCAAAATTACAATCCATATGATTATCCAATTTCGTCCCTATGCTTGAGGCAATTTTTTCAGCTTTTTGCTTCCACTATCTGAATGGTATTTTATACATTTACACATTTTAAAAGTTGAAGAGAAACAAAGAAATAAAGGAAAAAGAATAGGCAATGTCAAATCCACCAGGATCCGCCCACAAGTATTCCCCAAGTATTTCGACAGGTGTTGAATTGGGTTCCAAACAAGTAACTTTTTTGTTCTGTTGAATTTGTAAGTGAAAACGCTCCAATTTAATAGAATCGGGTTTTGTACCCCTTTCTGATAAAACTTTGAACTTCTAATTAAATAGTTAGATTTGTAGATATTTTTTCTACATAATGAAACCCTTTTCAAACCAAGTCTTTAAATTAAGCCTTCTGGAGTAGAAATTTTTTTTTTACAAAAACTGTCAAATCATTGGTACTTTTACCCTATGGCAGTTGTTACTTCTCAAATATAAATTCTTAGTGCTCATCTAGTGAAAACAAAACAAAAAACAGGCGTTGTCTTGAGTTTTTGCAAAGGCTGTGAATTTTGAGAAAATTTATTAAAACCTGCAAATACTCTAAATATGTTTTAGTTCCCTATAACAATTCTGATATAGTCAAAAATGAGAACAATTCTTTAGCAAATAAAGGGAACAAGAAAGAAAACTGATAAGAATATTGAGGAGAGGCAGCAATTAAAAATTTTTCTAATAACAAACTCACCAAAAATAATTGAAAAATAAGAACAAAATTAGATCTAACTTTTTAAAAAGAAAACAGATTAGAATATTTAAGATAAATTATAATTTAAATATTTTTCTAAAAATGAATGTCATACAAAAAATTCAAAAAGTCCAATATTTAAAAAAGACAACAAATGCAAATAGAGCTCAGATACTTTGATTTCACATGTGGAGATCTGTTCCAATAGGACTACTAGAATACATAATGAAAATACTTAAAAAATATACTTAAAGAAAAACAAGAAAAAAAATTCAAATCTAAACAAAACCTTTGATTTAAGAATTGAAAACATTTACTTTTGACATTGCTTGAGATGCTATGTTTAAATGCATGCATATTGATTTTCTTTTTATTTTATAACTAATTTTGTGAAATAGAAAATCTCTTTTGACAGGGAAACATAACATGGGAAAGCACAAACAAAAGTAATACAGAAATTAAGAACTAAAAAATTAAAACCCCATATACCCATATGTAAAAAAAAGAACACCACATTCCAGATCTGAATAGCTTTGCTTATTTAGAAATTCCTAATAGAAAGGTTATGTTTAAATGTGGACCTTTTTGTTTTTCTTGTTTTTTTTTACATTTTGTTTTCTTAAATGTGTTATTCTTTTCAATTGTACCATTCCCTTTGAAAAAGATTTCCGAATTTGAAATCAAAATTCAAATTCTAGTTCTATTCATTTACTGTCTTTGTTAAGAGCTAGAAACATTATTTTGTTACTCTTTATTTATTTTTAAATGGGCATTCAGTCAGTGTATTCCAAAAATTATTAAAGAACCCTTCTGCTTTTACTACCTAATGATACCCTTATGAATATATTATGTCCAGCAAAATCTTATTTACAAATTACAAGACAAGCCAAAAAAGTTGTGTTTAAAGTTTAAATTATGTTTTTCTACACTAAGAACAAATTTTTTATCCTCCCAAAGGGTGGTGAAGAAGCATAAAAAAATCAGGCACCCCAGTTGGGGTATCCTGCTAGGTGGCAGTCTTTGAAATGCTGAGGGTAATTTGTTCTTTCAGTTTTTATATCCCAAAAATATTTATTTATTTCTTAATAGTATGAATGAGAGTTGCTTAAATCTCCTCCTCAAAATGAATAGAGCTAAAATAAATTGTCATATTGAACTGAAGGACCTCTCATAGAAGGTTGCAAAATGTTGGCTCTGAAAATGTTCTATTTTAACCCAGCCCCAACCCACCCTAAGTTGCCCCTCTTAGTTCATCATTATCATAGGCAGCACAATTGCACTGCCTAAGCAAAGAACAATGTTAGCACAATGTATTAGTTATTTTTTATTTAGACCAGGGTACTTTGTAATGAAGGAGTTGTTGTAGAAACTTCGAAAAAGGCTCATTCAATTGGAAATTGGAATGGCTAGTGCCCTTTTTAATAGTCAAAATTGATAGGAAGGCAACTAACACCCCTTCCACGCCCACCATTTCCCAAAAAGCATCCAATCAAAATTTTGAGATAGCAATTTTGTTCAACGTAGTTGATTTCCACATAGAAATTATGGTTTTGAGGAGAACACTCCCCCCACAATCCTCAGGGCAAGGATTGTAAATTATGCCCTGGGGGCATTTAAGTTTTTATAGAAAGCTTTGTTGTAGAAAGTTCAAAAAGGGCTTGTTCAATTGGAAATTCAAAGGGCTAGTGCCCTTTTTAATCATCAAAAGTGATTGGAAGGCAACTAACCCCCCTCTCATGCCAACCTTTTCCCCAAACGCATCCAATCAAAATTTTGAGATAGCGATTTTGTTCAATGTAGTTGAAAGTTCTGGAAATGAGGTCTTTGAGGATGAAAACCCTCCCCAACAGCCCTCAGGGCAAAGGTTGTAAGTTATGCCCTGGGGGCATATAAGGTTTTCATAGAAAGTGTTGTTGTAGAAACTTCAAAAAGGGCTCATCTGATTGGAAATTGAAATGGCTAGTGCCCTTTTTAATAGTCAAAAGGGATTGGAGGGCAACTAACCCTCCTCTCACACCCACCATTTATCCAAACACATCCAATCAAAATTTTAAGATAGCCATTTTGTTCAACATAGTTGAAAGTTCTGGAAATAAGGTCCTAGAGGATGATAACCCCTCAGAGCCCTCAGGGCAAGGGTTATAAGTATGCCCAGGGGGTATATAAGGTTTTTATTGAAAGCTTTGCTGAAGAAACTTGAAAAAGGGATCATTTGATTGGAAATTCAAAGGGCTAATGTCCTTTCTAATAGTTGAAAGTATTGGAGGGCAACTAACCCCCCTCTCAGCCCACCTTTTCCCCAAACACATCCAATCAAAATTTTTAGATAGTCATTTTGTTCAACGTAGTTGAAAGTTAGGAAATTAGGTCTTTAAGGATGACAACCCCCTCCCACAGCCCTCAGGGCAAGGGTTGTAAGTTATGCCCTGGGGGCATATAAGGTTTTTATAGAAAGCATTGTTGTAGAACCTTCAAAAAGGGCTCATTCAATTGGAAATTGAAAGGGCTAGTGCCCTTTATAACAGTCAAAAGTGATTGAAGGGCAACTAACCCCCCTCTCACACCCACCATATCCCCAAACACATTCACATTGAGATATTCATTTTGTTCAACATAGTTGGAAGTTCTGGAAATTAGGTCTTGGAGCATGACAACCCTCCCCCCCCCCACAACCCTCAGGGACAGTTTTGTTGTAGAAACTTCAAAAAGGGCATATTTGATTGGAAATTGAAAGGGCTAGTGCCCTTTTTTAATGGTCAGAAGTAGATGAAAGTTCTGGAAATTATGTATGGTATTTGAGGATGAAAAACCCCCCAGAGCCCCGAAGGCAAAGGTTGTAAGTTATGCCCTGGGGGCATATAAGGTTTTTAAAGATAGTGTTGTAGTAAAAACTTCAAAAGGGTTTCATTCAATTGGAAATTGAGAGGGTTAGTGCCTTTTTTAATAGTCAAAAGTGATTGGAGGGTAACTAACCCCCCTCTCAAGCCAACCATTTCCCCAAACACATTCAATCAAAGTTTTGAAATAGCCATTTTGTTCAACTTACTTGAAAGTTCTGGAAATTATGT
The DNA here is from genome assembly GCA_027921565.1 of Artemia sinica. NCBI lineage: Eukaryota > Metazoa > Arthropoda > Branchiopoda > Anostraca > Artemiidae > Artemia > Artemia sinica. Next base: position 72,044,426 of record CM051263.1, on the reverse strand, counting down.
ATGGTATTTGAGGATGAAAAACCCCCCAGAGCCCCGAAGGCAAAGGTTGTAAGTTATGCCCTGGGGGCATATAAGGTTTTTATAGATAGCGTTGTTGTAAAAAACTTCAAAAGGGTTTCATTCAATTGGAAATTGAGAGGGTCAGTGCCCTTTTTACTAGTCAAAAGTGATTGGAGGGTAACTAACCCCCCTCTCATGCCCACCATTCCCCCAAACACATCCAATCAAAATTTTCCAATAGCCATTTTGTTTAACATAGTTGAAAGTTCTGGAAATTAGGCCTTTGAGGGTGACACTCCCCCCAGAGCCCTCAGGGCTAAAGTTGTAAGTTATGCCCTGGGCGCATATAAGGTTTTTATTGAAAGCTTTGTCGTAGAAACTTGAAAAAGGGCTCATAAGATTGGGAATTCAAAGGGCTAGTGCCATTTTTAATAGTCAAAAGTGATTGGAGGGCAACTAACCCTCCTCTCATGGTTATTTTGGGCATGTTTATTTTTTAATGTAATTTAAATAAAACGCATTACAGTCAGCATAACTAAAATAAAAAATGCCAGTGTACAAACCTTTTTAATAGTTGAAAGTGATTGGAGGGCAATTAATGCCCCTCTCATGCCCAGCATTTCCCCAAACACATCCAATTATAATTTTGAGATAGACATTTTGTTCAACATAGTCTAAAGTTCTGGAGATTAGGTCTTTGCCAGTGTTGTCATAGAAATTTCAAAAAGGACTCGTTCAATTGTGAATTGAGAGGGCTAGTGCCCTTATTAATAGTCAAAGGTGATTGGAGGGCAAATGCCCCCCACACCCATCATTTCCCTGAACACTTCTGATCAACAATTTGATATAACCATTTTGTTCAATGTAGTTGAAGGTTCCAGAAATTATGTTTTTGAGTATGACAATCCCCTCACAGCCCTCAGGGCTAAGGTTGTAAGTTATGCTCTGGGGGCATATAATGTTTTTTATAGAAAGTGCTGTCATAAAAACTTCAAAAAGGGCTCTTTTGGTTGAAAATTGAGAGGGCTATTGCCCTTTTTAATAGTTAAAAGTAATTGGAGGGAGAATCCCCCCCCCCATGCTCATCATTTCCCCAAACATTTCCAACCAACATTTTGATACGGCCACTTTGTTCAATGTAGTTGAAACGTTTGGAAATTATATCTTTGAGGATGACAACCCTCACCCCATAGCCCACAGGACAAGGGTTGTAAGTTATGCCATTGGGGCATATAAGGTTTTTATAGAAAGTTTTGTTGTAGCAGCTTCAAAAAGGGCTCATTCAATTGGAAATTGAGAGACTAGTGCCTTTTTTATAAGTTGAAAGTGATCAGAGAGCAAATTTTGATCTAGCCATTATCTTCAGTCCATCAGAAAGGTCTGGAAACTATGACTTTGAGGATAACAAATCCCCCAGCCCTAAGAGGAAGGGGTGTAAGTTATGCCCTGGGGACATTTAGGGTTTTTATAACAAATTTGGTCATATAAACTTTGGAGGGGGCTCAACAGGCCAAAGTATGTCCTGGGATGGTATTTGGAAGCACCTACTGCTAATCCTTCTTCTTCTAGAAGGCTGACCTTTGATGACCTTTAAAATCTTTGTGTTATAAAATTGAAACCTTGCAAAATAGATTGTCTGCTTAAATAAAGCACAACAAAACTGTTTTCAGCTTCAGAACTTTGTTTAATCCCAATTTATGATTCACATGTACATGTCCTAAATTTAGAAAGAAAAAAAACTGATCAATATGGCTTAAAATTCTACTCAAAACAATAGCAATTGCATTTTTAGAACTAAAACCAGAGAAAAAGAAACTGGTAACTGAAAATTAAGGGAAAATGTTGTTTTGTCAAAGTTTTAATTGGTAGCCTATAGACCTGTGATGTAGGTAAATTTCTAAGACTAGAAATCAGAAGAGGGTTAACATGGAAGCTTGGCGGTAAATATCCACCAAATCATATTATTGAGTTAGGAATAAAGTGAAATACACCATTGATGCCTTTTTTTATGTTGATTACAAATATAATAAGCATTTCTATCAGAAATGAAATTTCAGCCCCTCCCCCCCCCCTATATAGGCTATACCTAACCTAACCCTGAATTGGCATATATAGGGGGGGGGGGCTGAAATTCATTTCAGATAGAAATGCTTATTATATTCGTAATCAGCATAAAAAAAAGGCATCAAATGGTGTAATTACTTTAGTCCTAACTCAATAATATGATTTGGTAGATATTGACCAGCTTGGCAATACCTTCCTAAGATACGTTTTTAATCCTGGATTCATTACTATAAGTTTTATTTTCCTAGCCTAACCCCTTTCCAAATTAGCAAAAAGTAGCTAAACTAGAATTTTATCAGAAAAAATTGCCATTTGTAGCTGATTCAGGAATGGTAAATATTATTTTCTGAATCCATCAAGTTATCTATTCACTTTCTTCCAAGTTAAATTATATGAATATGTATAAATTCACCCATTGGCCTATCCCATTTAGAAAATTACCAGGCTATTTATCAGAAGAATTACCTTTATTCAGAGAATTACCTAATTCCAGACAATTTTGGTTTATTTTCCTATAGATTTTGATTATTAAAATATTTCTATGCAGCAAAGATCATTTTAAGAATTTGTAGTTAGCACTACAATCGCTATTAACAAATGATGTTTGTTTTACCTATTACGTTTATTTCTCTTTAAGTAATATTTCTGAGCAAATTAAAGTCTGATTTGCTTTGTGTAGGCATTGTTACTCCTGCATTGAAAAAATATTACAAAACCAAAGCTCCCTTTGAGTGTAGCTCGTAGTGTGAACACCAGTTCTCTGTAAGATTTTTGAATTATTTGTCATCGAACATGTCAATTAAATCGCCTTTGTTTTGCTAGTGATGCCTGATTTGGTTTCAAAATGGGACGCTCAGCTCAGAAAGCACGCTCATCGCTGAATTTGTTGTTATTTCCCAGTCAACCGAAAGCCCAACCAGTAGCTATTGAGTTCATTTAATAGCAGTTTCGACAGGTCTATTGTTATTCCCTTACGTAAAAAGAGGCAACGCACTAGAGTTAAGTTTAGTAGAGAGATATGAGCCTTCAATGTAGGGTTTTTTTTCAACCCCTCTATATGAAAAGTGGAGTCGCAGAAATGTTGGAAGGGCTCAGTTCATTGGAAATTGAAAGTTCCAGTGCGTTTTTGAGGGTTAAAGTAATTGGTGTGCAGCCAGCCCCCTCACATTCCCTTTTTATTATCTAGCCCCATCCCAACGTTTGCCGGATATGAACTCTGAATTAGCCATTTTGTTCGGAATCAACGAAAGGTCTAACACATATGCCTCATCGAGTAACAAGACCACCAGAGCTCCTAGGGCAAGGCCAGTAAATTTTGCTAATTGCCAGTTGTTTACAGGTAGTTCTTAGAGTGAAAAGGGACTATAATTGATTTTGGATCTTCAATAGAATCGAAAATTTTTGGAATGGTTCCTTGGACCAAGAAGTTGTTCTTTGGTCCTCCGATTAGTTAGAAACTTTTAACCATAAGCCTCTGGCCCAAGAAAACCCTACGTTAAAAAAAAATGTCAGGAGAAGCACAAACCCTTCGAATTTGTGTTGAAAAAAAGGTCCAATAAACTGTTTTTCTAATAATCTCAAATTTATATATTTAAGGCTTTGGGCCAAGGTGACCATAATGGAAATAAAAACTTCAAAGAAAGTTTTGCATTGCCTGATAATGAAGCCAAAAAAACGGTCAGTAACTTTTGTTTCTGAGTGACTCGAACCTTAAAACCCTTAGTGCCTCCACCAAAGGGACCTTATAGCACACACCAATTTTATTTTGGGGGCCAAAAAAAGGGGCATAAAAAGGCCAACAAAATTGTTTCTTTCTGAATAGCTTGAGACTTGAGGCCATAAATTCTTGGACAAAATAGACCTTAATGTAGGCTATAAAAAAGAACTTAACTTGGGGGCACACCTTCTCAAAATTACGGATTAAAATTGTCGTTTTCCTTGTTGGCTTAAAACTTTCAAGGACCGTAGCCTGGACAAAAAGGGCCACACAATTTGGCTTGGATGGGGGAGGGTGAATGGTGACTAGGAATTGGGTAAAAAATATGTCGTCACTGATCAGTTTGAACCTTACAGTCGTAAGTACCGGGGTCAAAGGGAGACGATTTTAGTTCGGGAGCATGGGCCACAAAAGGGCGTTTTTTCAAACAGGTTGAAACTTATATCTTGAAGTCCTTGGGCCATTGGCCTTGGGCTATCTTGAAAACCTGGTACGTAAGGAGAATTAAGAAATAGGAATTGGTTCCCGCTATAATGGACCAAATTTGATTTTAGTTGGGGTTACAGACGCGCCTAATAAGGAGCATGAAAATGATCCACCAAAACATTTTTTCCAATTAGCTTAAAACTTTTAATAATTGCTTCCAGGGCTAAATTATTTTCGATTAAATTGAAATTTACATCTGAAAGCTCTTGGACCAAGGGGACATAAAGTTTTGGAAAAAATTAGCTTGACTAAAAAGTGGCCAAACAGAGGACCAAAAGACTTTTGCTTTGATTATAGGCCTTGTCCAGATGATAGGGGTTTCCAGGATTGACCCCCCCCCCCCGAAATTTTGTCCAACCGTAAAATGTAGCAATAAGCATATAAGAACATTTTTGTTGCGTTGGTGAAAAAAAAAAAAACCCTAAACCCTGAAAAAAAATCCTGGGCATGTCCTTGATTATAGTTTATAATTTCTGTTCGTTTTGGGTTTAATTTATTTACTAACAATCAATTCTGTTCGTATTAAGTTCGAATTGTTATAAAATCAATAAGAAAAGCTTTCTTCACAGAAGTAGTTTTCAAAGAAAATTATAGAGCTACATTAAACCAAAGACGATCAGAAATAAAGTCAAACTAATTAGTCAAAAATTAGCTTGACTAAAAAGTGGCCAAAAAGAGGACCAACAGACTTTTGCTTTGATTATAGGCCTTGTCCAGATGATAGGGGTTTCCAGGATTGACCCCCCCCCCCCGAAATTTTGTCCAACCGTAAAATGTAGCAATAAGCATATAAGAACATTTTTGTTGCGTTGGTGAAAAAAAAAAAATACCCCCAAACCCTGAAAAAAAATCCTGGGCATGTCCTTGATTATAGTTTATAATTTCTGTTCGTTTTGGGTTTAATTTATTTACTCACAATCAATTCTGTTCGTATTAAGTTCGAATTGTTATAAAATCAATAAGAAAAGCTTTCTTCATTTGAATTATAGAGCTACATTAAACCAAAGACGATCAGAAATTAAGTCAAACAAAAATTCAAGCGTACAGCATTAATCACTATCAATAAGTAACTGAAACCAAAAAACGAACAGACATTACCACACACAGGAGGAAGGCTAACGCCCCTTATGCCCTATAAAGATCAGAACGTCATTCGCACTTTACTGGAAACAGTTTTACCGCTTTTGCAAGTTCTTACTTGATTTATGTATGACGATGTAAAATGCGTATATTAATAAAATAATATAATGTTCTGCAATTTTCAGAATCGAAAAGTTTCGGGGATCTTGACGATCTAGTTATGGTCTTATCGAGGCTACCCTGTATTCGTTCAATATCTCTCTAAATGTTTAGAAATACCATCAAATTCTTTTGTATGGGGTTGTTTTCCTAGGCTCATTGCTATTAATAATTGCGTGAAATCTGTGACCCTTTTTCTTTTTTGTGCCATACTCTGCTTAGCGTCTTTGCACATTTATTTTGCAGGTAATATAACTACTTTACTAATTTTCGCTATAAAATGGGAGTTGTCGCTCCAGAGTGCCTGTGCTGCACCACTAGTCCAAGTATATTCCTCAGAGGGAAGAGCTACCAGGGAGTAGCCTCCCCCCCCCCAGGGGCGTAGCTCCAGCATTTTTATTGAGGGGAAAGGGTTTTCCATCCGGAGAGTCAAGCGGCATAGGCTATATAATAATTTTTCCTGCAAATTATTGGGGGGGAGGGTAACTGCCCTTCCCCCACAATGACGCTACTGCCCCCTTCCCCCGTAGGCTAGGTCCTAAAGTTTACTAATCTTTTTTCTATTTACAAAGCAACTCATGGATGTAGCCTAGGGGTATATCCAGGCAAATAGGGGGTTGAGACTGGAATGTAGTTTTCTGTACAAAAGTACATTTTTTATAATTATAGTGTTAAGTTCAGAAATAGTTTTGCACTAACATTACCATATTTTCAAATATAAAATTATTTTGAAGCTTCATTTTTCTTAAACTTTGGCTTAATTATTATCTTCAGTTTTGTTTCGCTTAACTTTGATTGACGAGCAACTAAATACGAATCAATCTTTCTATTCATTAATCTAAAACACCTTTTCCACAAAATAAGTTTTTCGAAGAAAAGTAAAGAACTTCATTAAAATAAAAATGAGCAGAAATAACATAATCTACCAAGCATAAAACTACGAAAAATCAATAAATAAATGAAATCTAAAACGGACAGAAATTACAATAAATAGCCTAGTCAAACAAAAATAAAGTAGAATTTAACATGATGAGGGCTGACAACACCCATTTACTCAAAAACATACATTTAAAATTTGTCTACTTTTTACCTTTAATAAACTAAAAATTATTAAGACTTAAGAGGATAAATATCAGCATACGTATATTAAACTGACAATACACATTCATTCGTATTTTTTTTTAGTAAAGTACAAATTATGTTCTGGCCTTGAGAAGGTATGGGGGTTGTCAGCCCTACTCATGTTCATTTCTGCTTTTGAGTTTGACTCGGTAATCAATTGTAATCTCTGTTCACTTCGGGTTTCATTTATTTATTGATGGTGATTTGTGGTAGTTTTACACTTGGTAGATTATTTGATTTTATTTCTGCTAATTTTTGAATTTAATGTTCTTTACTTTTTCTTTGAAAACACATGTCTTATAGAAAAAGCTTTTAAACTTGGTTCGTTTCTTATTGAAAAAGTCTTTTTCGTGGCAAAAGAAAATATTTTATATATTTTCTTTTTTTCTGTAAGAACCCATAGTTTGGCTTGCTATTTGTATGTTGGAGCATCTTTTTCAACAATTCTTAACAACATAAACCCTTGAAAATCTTGATAGAAATGGTATTGTTTAATTTACTTTCATACCTCCCCTATTTGACCTGAAAAATGAAACTTAACACCATTCCAAAAATTATGTCTATGCTCTTTGACAACCTGGATACACTTACACTCTTTTAATTTAGTTAAATGGTAAGAGCAGAAGTAGTAATAGTAGTTGCCCTGAAAGTTTCAACTTAATAACCTCAGTCGTTCTTGGGACGCTGCTTATGTTACCCAACTGACCCCTGATATATAAACAGCAAGCTCAAACTAGAAAAATAGGGAAAATTAAAACATGAGTGGCCACGGATTAAAGGGTCAAAATGTGTGTAAAGGAAAAGTTAGGGGGTAAAGGGAAAATGGCGGGGCTAAGAGCCTTACTTTGATTGTTCAATCAAAGTTGTAACAAGTCCACCTTTTTACTATTAAGATGTATCTACCAAGTCTCTGTTTTGTATGGTCTATTTTTATAATTCGGGGATACACTTATCACGTCGCCCTGAAAGACCATTTTCTGGATCATTTGACTGCTCTGATTCAAACTGTTATCTTGAAATTTTCATCTGTTAGTATATAGGGCCGGGGGTCGCCCGGGGCAAATAGAATGTTGAAGGGGTACAGATTACCTTTTGATTGTTATTTGCCCTTAAGAAAGACACTAGAGCTTTTAATTTAAGATCGAATGGACTCTCTTTTGACATCCTATGACCATCTATGATTGAGTCAGGGGAAGGAATGAATGGAAGACATTCGCTATTCAGAAAGTCTATGCCAACTGCCAACACTTATGGTAAGCAACAGGTTTCTTGGCTTCTTTTTTTAATATGGCAAAGAGAGTAAGGTACGTTAGTTAAGTGAAACTTTCAGAGATCTTCTGGGTTTAGTATTTGAACCAATCCCAGAAAGTTTCATAAAACAAACAAAAAGACAAGTGTGATAAGATGGGGTGGAAAATAGAAATGCATTATAATGTGCACTACCAAATGCATGTTGGCATTTTTCTTATTTCTTGACCTTATATCGAGTGCAAAAATAAGTACAAATTTTAGAGCAAAAATAATAACATGTTTATTTTTTTTTTAACAATCTCGTAAGTTTGGGAAAATATTATCCCAATTTTGCTTTCTCTAAAATTTGATAATCTTAGCAAAACTACGCCCCTGAATTTGCGTACCCTACATTAGATAATAAGGTATGTCTAATATTAATAAATATATGTGAATTTTATTTAGTACATAACTTAATTTCCACAGAAAAAAACAAATATCAAACAACAAAAACTTTTTCATTCTTGTAAATATCACCTTCTTAACGTCGCAAGACCTTAGACCAAATTCAAAGGCTCTGCCCCAATCAGAATTGATCCCAGAATTAATCAAAGAGACCAAGATAGGTCGTCCAATGACGTAGCAGAACGTAGCAGTACTGTTTTCTTTCTGAGGAACAAGATAGAAAACTGATAAGAATATTGAAGAGAGGTTGCAATTTAATATTTCTCTAATTAACAAATTCACCAAAATAACTGAAAAACAATGAAAAAACCAGGTCTAACTTTTGAAAAAGAAAACAGATTAGAATATTGAAGAAAGGTTGTAATTCAAATATGTTTCTAACAAAGAAATGTTACAAAATAAATGAAAATATAAATTAAAAAAAGATCAAATATTTAAAAAGACAATGAAAAAAATGGAGCTCAGACATTTTGATTTCACATGTGGAGATCTGTTCCGATAGGACAGCTAAAATATATAATAAAAATATACTTAAAAAATGCATTTAAAGAAAACAAAATGAAAAAAAGGAAAAAAATCCATATCTAAACAAAACCTCTCATTCAATAATTGAAGACATTTAATGTGTGTTTTGATTTTCTTATTTATTTTATAACTCTTTCTGTGAAAAAGAAAATCTCTTTTTATGAGGAAACCTAACATATAGAAGAAATATAAGACAAACAAAAGTAATACAGAAATTAAGAACTAAAAAATCAAAACCTCATATGAAAAAAAAAAACACTGGATTCCAGATCTGAAAAATTTGCTTATCCAGCAATTCCTAATAGCAAGGTTATGTTTAAATGTGGACCTTTTCTCTTTTTTTTGCATTTGGTTTTCTTAAATATGTTTTTTTTTTTCATTTCCGTTTGAAAAAGATTTCCTAATTTGAAATAAAAATTCAAAATCTATCCATTTCCTCTTTATTAAGAGCTCGAACCATTCATTTGTTTCTCTTGATTCGTTCTTAGATGGAGAGTATTCTAAAAATTACTCCTGTTACTACCTAATGGTACCCTTATGCATATATTATGTTTGGCAATATCTTTATCTGCAATTTAAAACACAAGCCAGAACAATCATTTCACAACTGATTTTTATGCACCATTCTCTAAATTCGTAATTTTTAATAAATTAAGTTTGGGAATATAGCAATTTGGACTTTTGTATCAAAGCTATTATCATAGGCAGCGCAATAGCGCTGCCTAATTAAAGAACGATGTTGGCACAATGTATTAATTATTATTATTTTTTTGTTTTTTGTTTAGACCAGGGCACTTCGTATCGAAGGAGCTGTCGTAGAAACTTCGCAAAGGGCTCATTCGATTGGAAATTGGAAGGGATTGTGCCCTTTTTAATAGTCAAAAGTGATTAGAGGGCAACTAATACCCCTTCCAAGCCCACCATTTCCCCAAACACATCCGATCAAAATTTTGAGATAGCCATTTTGTTCAAAGTAGCTGATTTCCAGATGGAAATTATGTCTTTGAGGCTGACAACCCCCCACAGCCCTCAGGCAAGGGTTTTAAGTTATGCCATGGGGGAATATAAGAACTTTTTCCTTTAGGAAAAACTCCTTTAGGAAAATTATTATTTTTTTCCTTTAGAGCAGGGCACTTCGTATCGAAGAAGTTGTCGTAGAAACTTCGAAAAGGGTTCATTCAAATGGAAATTGGAGTGGCTTGTGCTCTTTTTAATAGTCGAAAGTGATTGGAGGGCAAATAGCCCCCCTCTCACACTCACCTTTTTCCAAAACACATCCAATCAAAATTTTGAGATAGCCATTTTGTTCAACGTAGCTGAAAGTTGTGGAAATTAAATCTTTGAACAGGGCACTCCCCCTACAGTCATCAGGGCAAGGGTTGTAAGTTATGCCCTGGGGGCATATAAGGTTTTTTTTTAAAGAAAGCGTTGTCGTAAGTACTTCAAAAAGGGCTCATTCGATTGAAAATTCAAAGGACTAGTGCCCTATTTAATAATTGAAAGTAATTGGAGGGCAACTAACCCCCCTCTCACACTCACCTTTTTCCCAAACACATCCAATCAAAATTTTGAGATAGCCATTTTGTTCAACGTAGTTAAAAGTTCTGGAAATTAGGTCTTTGAGGATGACAACCCCCTCAGAGCCCTTACGGCAAGGGTTGTAAGTTATGCCCTGGGGGCAAATAAGTTTTTTTTATAGAAAGCGTTGTCGTAGAAACTTCAAAAAAAGCTCATTTGATTGGAAATTGAAATGGCTAGTGCTCTTTTTAATAGTCGAAAGTGATTAGAAGACAACTAACACCCCTTCCACGTCCACCATTTCCCCAAAAACATCCAATCAAAATTTTGAGATAGACATTTCGTTCAACGAAGCTGAAAATTCTGGAAATTATGTCTTTGAGCAGGACACTCCCCCCAAACCCCTCAGGGCAAGGGTTTTAAGTTATGCCCTGGGGGCATATAAGGTATTTTTTTATAGAAAATGATGTTGTAGAAACTTCAAAAAGAACTCATTCAATTGGAAATTGAAAGGGCTAGCGCCGTTTTAAGAGGCTAGTCAAAACTGATTGGAGGGCAACGAACCCCCCTCTCACGCACACCATTTCTCCAAACAGATCCAATCAACATTTTGAGATAGCCATTTTTCTCAACGTAGTTGAAAGTTCTGGATAAAATGTCTTTGAGGATGATAAACCCCCAGCACCCCTCAGGGCAAGGATTGTAAGTTACGCCTTGGGGGGCATATAAGGTTTTTATAGAGAGCGTTGTCATAAAAACTTCGCAAAGGGCTCATTCAATTGGAAATTGAAAGGGCTAGTACTCTTTTTAATAGTCAAAAGTGATTGGAGGAAAACTAACACCCCTCCCACGCCCACCATTTCCCCAAACACATCCAATCAAAATTTTGAGATAGCCATTTTGTTCAACGTAGTTGAAAAGTCAGGAAATTATGTCTTTGAGGATGACAATCCCCCTACAGCCCTCAGCGCAAAGGTTGTAAGTTATTCCCTGGGGGCATATAAGATTTTTTATAGGAAGCATTGTCGTAGAAACTTCAAAAAGGGCTCATTCGATTGAAAATTGAAAGGGCTAGTGCCCTTTTTAATAGTCAAAAGTGATTGGAGGGCAACTAACCACCTTCTCTAGCCCACTATTTCCCCAAACACATCCAATCAAATTTTGAGATAGACATTTTGTTCAATGTAGTTGAAAGTTTTGGAGATTAGGTCTTTGCCAGCGTTGTCGTAGAAACTTCAAAAAGGACACATTCAATTGGGAATTGAGAGAACTAGTGCCCTTATTAATAGTCAAAAGCGATCGGAGGGTGAAAGCCCCCCCCCCACGCCCATCTTTTCCCCAAACACTTCCGATCAACATTTTGATATAGCCATTTTGTTGAACGTAGTCGAAGGGTCCGGAAATTATGTTTTGAGTATCACAACCCCCTCACAGCCCTCAGGACTAAGGTTGTAAGTTATGCCCCGGGGGTATATAATATTTTTATAGAAAGTGTTGCCGTGAAAGCTTCAAAGAGGGCTCTTTCAATTGGAAATTGAAAGGGCTATTGCCCTTTTTATTGGTCGAAAGTAATCGGAAGGAGAATCCCTCCCCCGCCCATCATTTACCAAAAAATTTCCGATCAACATTTTGATAATGCCACTTTGTTCAACGTAGTTGAAAGGTCTGGAAATTATGTCTTTGAGGATCACAACCCTCCCCCCATAGCCCTCAGGACACAGGTCTTAAGTTATGCCCTTGGGGCATATAAGGTTTTTATAGAAAGTTTTGTCGTCGAAGCTTCAAAAAGGGCTCATTTGACAGAAAATTGAGAGGACTAGTGCCTTTTTTATTAGTCGAGTGATCAGAGGGCAAATCCCCCCCTCCCAGGCCTATCATTTCCCCTATCACTTCCAATAAAATTTTGATTTAGCCTTTTTGTTCAGCCTATCAGAAAGGTCTGAAAATTATGTTTTTGAGGATAACAAATCCCTCCAGTCCTCAGGGCAAGGGTTGTAAGTTATGCCCTGGGGACATATAGGGTTTTTTATAGAAAATGTGGTCATATAAACTTCTGAGGGGGCTCATTGGATTGGTAATTATACGCTTTAGTGCTTTTTTTAAGAGTCAAAGTGATCGGAGGCCAGCTACCCCCCCCCCCCCCCCAACACACGTTGTACTCTCCGGATAGAAGCCTCTTTCCCCGCAATAAAAATTCTGGAGCTACGCCCCTGAAGGGGGGGGAGGATACTCCCTAGCAGCTCTTCACTCTGATGAACATACTTGGACTAGTGGTGCGGTGATATTTAGAAGAATGAAAAAGTTCAGATTTTCGAAATTGGCGTGGGAGTTAGTATGCAGTTGTTTGGAAGTGAAAACTGACAAGCGGCCAGAAATAAGAGAAATCATCCACAGACATCCATGGTTCCATGATTACGTACAGAAGAAAATAGAATCGAAAACAAAGAAGAAAAGGCGAAGGAGTTGAACCCAATGAACATCAAACAACAGAAAAGAAACCCAGTTTGTGACTGTTCACATCTAAAAATGTTATGGAAGAATCAAGAACTTTTAGTGAGTACAAATTTGACAAAACTGCTCACAATTGCAGGAGCTAAGCGTTGGAGGCAAAAATATACCAATAACACCAACATTTGGCAGGTAATACGGCAATGTGGTTCAACTCTTGACAAATTGAGAGTGTACCAAAACAGTTATTGTATAAGAAAAATGAATGAAGGACTCGCATCAAGTCTGCAAAAACAAGTGGATCGCACAAATTACCTATGTACATTCTGGACGACCCTTTAAATCATATTATGTCAGGAATTGAATCCCAGCGTTCTAAATTTTATATTCTACCACTCTATGTTATGTTTGGTATATTTTATTCTTTGGAAATTTAATATCTAAATAAATTAGGAATTTCTAAATAAATTATTATATAGCCTATGCCGCTTGACTATCCGGATAGAAGCCTCTTTCCCCTCAATAAAAATTCTGGAGCTACGCCCCTGAGGGAGGGGGAGGTTACTTCCTAGCAGCTCTTCACTCTGAGGAATATACTTGGACTAGTGGTGCGGTGATATTTAGAAGAATGAAAAAGTTCAGATTTTCGAAATTGGTGTGGGAGTTAGTATGCAGTTGTTTGGAAGTGAAAACTGACAAGCGGCCAGAAATAAGAGAAATCATCCACAGACATCCATGGTTCCATGATTACGTATCTTATTTTCCAGAAGAAAATAGAATCGAAAACAAAGAAGAAAAGGCGAAGGAGTTGACCCTTGAAATCATATTATGTCAGGAATTGAATCCAAGCGTTCTAAATTTTATATTCTACCACTCTATGTTATGTTTGGTATATTTTATTCTTTGGAAATTTAATATCTAAATAAATTAGGAATTTCTAAATAAATTATTATATAGCCTATGCCGCTTGACTCTCCGGATAGAAGCATCTTTCCCCTCAATAAAAATTCTGGAGCTACGCCCCTGGGGGGGGGAGGTTACTCCCTAGCAGCTCTTCACTCTGAGGAATATACTTGGACTAGTGGTGCGGTGATATTTAGAAGAATGAAAAAGTTCAGATTTTCGAAATTGGCGTGGGAGTTAGTATGCAGTTGTTGGGAAGTGAAAACTGACAAGCGGCCAGAAATAAGAGAAATCATCCACAGACATCCATGGTTCCATGATTACGTATCTTATTTTCCAGAAGAAAATAGAATCGAAAACAAAGAAGAAAAGGCGAAGGAGTTGAACCCAATGAACATCAAACAACAGAAAAGAAACCCAGTTTGTGACTGTTCACATCTAAAAATGTTATGGAAGAATCAAGAACTTTTAGTGAGTACAAATTTGACAAAACTGCTCACAATTGCAGGAGCTAAGCGTTGGAGGCAAAAATATACCAATAACACCAGCATTTGGCAGGTAATACGGCAATGTGGTTCAACTCTCGACAAATTGAGAGTGCACCAAAACAGTTATTGTATAAGAAAAATGAATGAAGGACTCGCATCAAGTCTGCAAAAACAAGTGGATCGCACAAATTACCTATGTACATTCTGGACGACCCTTTAAATCATATTATGTCAGGAATTGAATCCAAGCGTTCTAAATTTTATATTCTACCACTCTATGTTATGTTTGGTATATTTTATTCTTTGGAAATTTAATATCTAAATAAATTAGGAATTTCTAAATAAATTATTATATAGCCTATGCCGCTTGACTCTCCGGATAGAAGCCTCTTTCCCCGCAATAAAAATTCTGGAGCTACGCCCCTGGGGGGGGGGGAGGTTACTCCCTAGCAGCTCTTCACTCTGATGAATATACTTGGACTAGTGGTGCGGTGATATTTAGAAGAATGAAAAGGTTCAGATTTTCGAAATTGGCGTGGGAGTTAGTATGCAGTTGTTTGGAAGTGAAAACTGACAAGCGGCCAGAAATAAGAGAAATCATCCACAGACATCCATGGTTCCATGATTACGTATCTTATTTTCCAGAAGAAAATAGAATCGAAAACAAAGAAGAAAAGGCGAAGGAGTTGAACCCAATGAACATCAAACAACAGAAAAGAAACCCAGTTTGTGACTGTTCACATCTAAAAATGTTATGGAAGAATCAAGAACTTTTAGTGAGTACAAATTTGACAAAACTGCTCACAATTGCAGGAGCTAAGCGTTGGAGGCAAAAATATACCAATAACACCAGCATTTGGCAGGTAATACGGCAATGTGGTTCAACTCTTGACAAATTGAGAGTGTACCAAAACAGTTATTGTATAAGAAAAATGAATGAAGGACTCGCATCAAGTCTGCAAAAACAAGTGGATCGCACAAATTACCTATGTACATTCTGGACGACCCTTTAAATCATATTATGTCAGGAATTGAATCCAAGCGTTCTAAATTTTATATTCTACCACTCTATGTTATGTTTGGTATATTTTATTCTTTGGAAATTTAATATCTAAATAAATTAGGAATTTCTAAATAAATTATTATATAGCCTATGCCGCTTGACTCTCCGGATAGAAGCCTCTTTCCCCTCAATAAAAATTCTGGAGCTACGCCCCTGGGGGGGGGGAGGTTACTCCCTAGCAGCTCTTCACTCTGATGAATATACTTGGACTAGGGGTGCGGTGATATTTAGAAGAATGAAAAGGTTCAGATTTTCGAAATCGGCGTGGGAGGTAGTATGCAGTTGTTTGGAAGTGAAGACTGACAAGCGGCCAGAAATAAGAGAAATCATCCACAGACATCCATGGTTCCATGATTACGTATCTTATTTTCCAGAAGAAAATAGAATCGAAAACAAAGAAGAAAAGGCGAAGGAGTTGAACCCAATGAACATCAAACAACAGAAAAGAAACCCGGTTTGTGACTGTTCACATCTAAAAATGTTATGGAAGAATCAAGAACTTTTAGTGAGTACAAATTTGACAAAACTGCTCACAATTGCAGGAGCTAAGCGTTGGAGGCAAAAATATACCAATAACACCAGCATTTGGCAGGTAATACGGCAATGTGGTTCAACTCTTGACAAATTGAGAGTGTATCAAAACAGTTATTGTATAAGAAAAATGAATGAAGGACTCGCATCAAGTCTGCAAAAACAAGTGGATCGCACAAATTACCTATGTACATTCTGGACGACCCTTTAAATCATATTATGTCAGGAATTGAATCCAAGCGTTCTAAATTTTATATTCTACCACTCTATGTTATGTTTGGTATATTTTATTCTTTGGAAATTTAATATCTAAATAAATTAGGAATTTCTAAATAACTTATTATATAGCCTATGCCGCTTGACTCTCTGGATAGAAGCCTCTTTCCCCTCAATAAAAATTCTGGAGCTACGCCCCTGGGGGGGGGAGGTTACTCCCTAGCAGCTCTTCACTCTGAGGAATATACTTGGACTAGTGGTGCGGTGATATTTAGAAGAATGAAAAAGTTCAGATTTTCGAAATTGGCGTGGGAGTTAGTATGCAGTTGTTTGGAAGTGAAAACTGACAAGCGGCCAGAAATAAGAGAAATCATCCACAGACATCCATGGTTCCATGATTACGTATCTTATTTTCCAGAAGAAAATAGAATCGAAAACAAAGAAGAAAAGGCGAAGGAGTTGACCCTTTAAATCATATTATGTCAGGAATTGAATCCAAGCGTTCTAAATTTTATATTCTACCACTCTATGTTATGTTTGGTATATTTCATTCTTTGAAAATTAAATATCTAAATAAATTAGGAATTTCTAAATAAATTATTATATAGCCTATGCCGCTTGACTCTCCGGATAGAAGCCTCTTTCCCCTCAATAAAAATTCTGGAGCTACGCCCCTAGGGGGGGGGAGGTTACTCCCTAGCAGCTCTTCACTCTGAGGAATATACTTGGACTAGTGGTGCGGTGATATTTAGAAGAATGAAAAGGTTCAGATTTTCGAAATTGGCGTGGGAGTTAGTATGCAGTTGTTTGGAAGTGAAAACTGACAAGCGGCCAGAAATAAGAGAAATCATCCACAGACATCCATGGTTCCATGATTACGTATCTTATTTTCCAGAAGAAAATAGAATCGAAAACAAAGAAGAAAAGGCGAAGGAGTTGAACCCAATGAACATCAAACAACAGAAAAGAAACCCAGTTTGTGACTGTTCACATCTAAAAATGTTATGGAAGAATCAAGAACTTTTAGTGAGTACAAATTTGACAAAACTGCTCACAATTGCAGGAGCTAAGCGTTGGAGGCAAAAATATACCAATAACACCAGCATTTGGCAGGTAATACGGCAATGTGGTTCAACTCTTGACAAATTGAGAGTGTACCAAAACAGTTATTGTATAAGAAAAATGAATGAAGGACTCGCATCAAGTCTGCAAAAACAAGTGGATCGCACAAATTACCTATGTACATTCTGGACGACCCTTTAAATCATATTATGTCAGGAATTGAATCCAAGCGTTCTAAATTTTATATTCTACCACTCTATGTTATGTTTGGTATATTTTATTCTTTGGAAATTTAATATCTAAATAAATTAGGAATTTCTAAATAAATTATTGTATAGCCTATGCCGCTTGACTCTCCAGATAGAAGCCTCTTTCCCCGCAATAAAAATTCTGGAGCTACACCCCTGGGGGGGGAGGTTACTCCCTAGCAGCTCTTCACTCTGATGAATATACTTGGACTAGTGGTGCGGTGATATTTAGAAGAATGAAAAGGTTCAGATTTTCGAAATTGGCGTGGGAGTTAGTATGCAGTTGTTTGGAAGTGAAAACTGACAAGCGGCCAGAAATAAGAGAAATCATCCACAGACATCCATGGTTCCATGATTACGTATCTTATTTTCCAGAAGAAAATAGAATCGAAAACAAAGAAGAAAAGGCGAAGGAGTTGACCCTTGAAATCATATTATGTCAGGAATTGAATCCAAGCGTTCTAAATTTTATATTCTACCACTCTATGTTATGTTTGGTATATTTTATTCTTTGGAAATTTAATATCTAAATAAATTAGGAATTTCTAAATAAATTATTATATAGCCTATGCCGCTTGACTCTCCGGATAGAAGCCTCTTTCCCCTCAATAAAAATTCTGGAGCTACGCCCCTGGGGGGGGGAGGTTACTCCCTAGCAGCTCTTCACTCTGATGAATATACTTGGACTAGGGGTGCGGTGATATTAGAATAGTGAACAAATTGCAAATGCTCAAATTGCAGGAGCTAAGCGTGGAGGAAAAATACAATAACAAGCTGGCAGAACGGCAATGTGGTTCAACTCTTGACAAATTGAGAGTGTACCAAAACAGTTATTGTATAAGAAAAATGAATGAAGGACTCGCATCAAGTCTGCAAAAACAAGTGGATCGCACAAATTACCTATGTACATTCTGGACGACCCTTTAAATCATATTATGTCAGGAATTGAATCCAAGCGTTCTAAATTTTATATTCTACCACTCTATGTTATGTTTGGTATATTTTATTCTTTGGAAATTTAATATCTAAATAAATTAGGAATTTCTAAATAAATTATTATATAGCCTATGCCGCTTGACTCTCCGGATAGAAGCCTCTTTCCCCGCAATAAAAATTCTGGAGCTACGCCCCTGGGGGGAGGGAGGTTACTCCCTAGCAGCTCTTCACTCTGAGGAATATACTTGGACTAGTGGTGCGGTGATATTTAGAAGAATGAAAAAGTTCAGATTTTCGAAATTGGTGTGGGAGTTAGTATGCAGTTGTTTGGAAGTGAAAACTGACAAGCGGCCAGAAATAAGAGAAATCATCCACAGACATCCATGGTTCCATGATTACGTATCTTATTTTCCAGAAGAAAATAGAATCGAAAACAAAGAAGAAAAGGCGAAGGAGTTGAACCCAATGAACATCAAACAACAGAAAAGAAACCCAGTTTGTGACTGTTCACATCTAAAAATGTTATGGAAGAATCAAGAACTTTTAGTGAGTACAAATTTGACAAAACTGCTCACAATTGCAGGAGCTAAGCGTTGGAGGCAAAAATATACCAATAACACCAGCATTTGGCAGGTAATACGGCAATGTGGTTCAACTCTTGACAAATTGAGAGTGTACCAAAACAGTTATTGTATAAGAAAAATGAATGAAGGACTCGCATCAAGTCTGCAAAAACAAGTGGATCGCACAAATTACCTATGTACATTCTGGACGACCCTTTAAATCATATTATGTCAGGAATTGAATCCAAGCGTTCTAAATTTTATATTCTACCACTCTATGTTATGTTTGGTATATTTTATTCTTTGGAAATTTAATATCTAAATAAATTAGGAATTTCTAAATAAATTATTATATAGCCTATGCCGCTTGACTCTCCGGATAGAAGCCTCTTTCCCCTCAATAAAAATTCTGGAGCTACGCCCCTGGGGGGGGGGGGGGGGGGTTACTCCCTAGCAGCTCTTCACTCTGATGAATATACTTGGACTAGTGGTGCGGTGATATTTAGAAGAATGAAAAGGTTCAGATTTTCGAAATTGGCGTGGGAGTTAGTATGCAGTTGTTTGGAAGTGAAAACTGACAAGCGGCCAGAAATAAGAGAAATCATCCACAGACATCCATGGTTCCATGATTACGTATCTTATTTTCCAGAAGAAAATAGAATCGAAAACAAAGAAGAAAAGGCGAAGGAGTTGAACCCAATGAACATCAAACAACAGAAAAGAAACCCAGTTTGTGACTGTTCACATCTAAAAATGTTATGGAAGAATCAAGAACTTTTAGTGAGTACAAATTTGACAAAACTGCTCACAATTGCAGGAGCTAAGCGTTGGAGGCAAAAATATACCAATAACACCAGCATTTGGCAGGTAATACGGCAATGTGGTTCAACTCTTGACAAATTGAGAGTGTACCAAAACAGTTATTGTATAAGAAAAATGAATGAAGGACTCGCATCAAGTCTGCAAAAACAAGTGGATCGCACAAATTACCTATGTACATTCTGGACGACCCTTTAAATCATATTATGTCAGGAATTGAATCCAAGCGTTCTAAATTTTATATTCTACCACTCTATGTTATGTTTGGTATATTTTATTCTTTGGAAATTTAATATCTAAATAAATTAGGAATTTCTAAATAAATTATTATATAGCCTATGCCGCTTGACTCTCCGGATAGAAGCCTCTTTCCCCTCAATAAAAATTCTGGAGCTACGCCCCTGGGGGGGGGGGAGGTTACTCCCTAGCAGCTCTTCACTCTGAGGAATATACTTGGACTAGTGGTGCGGTGATATTTAGAAGAATGAAAAAGTTCAGATTTTCGAAATTGGCGTGGGAGTTAGTATGCAGTTGTTTGGAAGTGAAAACTGACAAGCGGCCAGAAATAAGAGAAATCATCCACAGACATCCATGGTTCCATGATTACGTATCTTATTTTCCAGAAGAAAATAGAATCGAAAACAAAGAAGAAAAGGCGAAGGAGTTGAACCCAATGAACATCAAACAACAGAAAAGAAACCCAGTTTGTGACTGTTCACATCTAAAAATGTTATGGAAGAATCAAGAACTTTTAGTGAGTACAAATTTGACAAAACTGCTCACAATTGCAGGAGCTAAGCGTTGGAGGCAAAAATATACCAATAACACCAGCATTTGGCAGGTAATACGGCAATGTGGTTCAACTCTTGACAAATTGAGAGTGTACCAAAACAGTTATTGTATAAGAAAAAAAAAATGAAGGATTCGCATCAAGTCTGCAAAAACAAGTGGATCGCACAAATTACCTATGTACATTCTGGACGACCCTTTAAATCATATTATGTCAGGAATTGAATCCAAGCGTTCTAAATTTTATATTCTACCACTCTATGTTATGTTTGGTATATTTTATTCTTTGGAAATTTAATATCTAAATAAATTAGGAATTTCTAAATAAATTATTATATAGCCTATGCCGCTTGACTCTCCGGATAGAAGCCTCTTTCCCCTCAATAAAAATTCTGGAGCTACGCCCCTGGGGGGGGGGAGGTTACTCCCTAGCAGCTCTTCACTCTGAGGAATATACTTGGACTAGTGGTGCGGTGATATTTAGAAGAATGAAAAAGTTCAGATTTTCGAAATTGGCGTGGGAGTTAGTATGCAGTTGTTTGGAAGTGAAAACTGACAAGCGGCCAGAAATAAGAGAAATCATCCACAGACATCCATGGTTCCATGATTACGTATCTTATTTTCCAGAAGAAAATAGAATCGAAAACAAAGAAGAAAAGGCGAAGGAGTTGAACCCAATGAACATCAAACAACAGAAAAGAAACCCAGTTTGTGACTGTTCACATCTAAAAATGTTATGGAAGAATCAAGAACTTTTAGTGAGTACAAATTTGACAAAACTGCTCACAATTGCAGGAGCTAAGCATTGGAGGCAAAAATATACCAATAACACCAGCATTTGGCAGGTAATACGGCAATGTGGTTCAACTCTTGACAAATTGAGAGTGTACCAAAACAGTTAGTGTATAAGAAAAATGAATGAAGGACTTGCATCAAGTCTGCAAAAACAAGTGGATCGCACAAATTACCTATGTACATTCTGGACGACCCTTTAAATCATATTATGTCAGGAATTGAATCCAAGCGTTCTAAATTTTATATTCTACCACTCTATGTTATGTTTGGTATATTTTATTCTTTGGAAATTTAATATCTAAATAAATTAGGAATTTCTAAATAAATTATTATATAGCCTATGCCGCTTGACTCTCCGGATAGAAGCCTCTTTCCCCTCAATAAAAATTCTGGAGCTACAGCCCCTGGGGGGGGGGGGAGGTTACTCCCTAGCAGCTCTTCACTCTGAGGAATATACTTGGACTAGTGGTGCGGTGATATTTAGAAGAATGAAAAAGTTCAGATTTTCGAAATTGGCGTGGGAGTTAGTATGCAGTTGTTTGGAAGTGAAAACTGACAAGCGGCCAGAAATAAGAGAAATCATCCACAGACATCCATGGTTCCATGATTACGTATCTTATTTTCCAGAAGAAAATAGAATCGAAAACAAAGAAGAAAAGGCGAAGGAGTTGAACCCAATGAACATCAAACAACAGAAAAGAAACCCAGTTTGTGACTGTTCACATCTAAAAATGTTATGGAAGAATCAAGAACTTTAGTGAGTACAAATTTGACAAAACTGCTCACAATTGCAGGAGCTAAGCGTTGGAGGCAAAAATATACCAATAACACCAGCATTTGGCAGGTAATATGGCAATGTGGTTCAACTCTTGACAAATTGAGAGCCGTTGTTTATTCTAATGCCCCTTCCACACCCACCATTTCCCCAAACACATCCAATCAAAATTTGGAGATAGCAATTTTGTTTCAACATAGTTGATTTCCACACAGAAATTATGTTTTGAGGAGGACACTCCCCCCACAGTCCTCAGGGAAAGGGTTGTAAGTTATGCCCTGGGGGCATATAAGGTTTTTATAGAAAGCTTTGTTGTAGAAAGTTCAAAAAGGGCTTGTTTGATTGGAAATTCAAAGGGCTAGTGCCCTTTTTAATAGTCAAAAGTGATTGGAAGGCAACTAACCCCCCTCTCACGCCCACATGTTTCCCAAACACTTTAATCAAAATTTTGAGATCGCCATTTTTTTCAATGTAGTTGAAAGTTCTGGAAATGAGGTCTTTAAGGATGACAACCCCCCCCCCCCCACAGCCCTCAGGGCAAGGGATGTAAGTTATGCCCTGTGGACATATAAAGTTTTCATAGAAAGTGTTGTTGTAGAAACTTCAAAAAGGGCTCATTTGATTGGAAATTGAAATGGCTAGTGCCCTTTTTAATAGTCAAAAGGAATTGGAGGGCAACTAATCCTCCTCTCATACCCACCATTTATCCAAACACATCCAATCAAAATTTTGAGATAGCCATTTTGTTCAACATAGTTGAAAGTTCTGGAAATAAGGTCTTTAAGGATGACAACCCCCTCCCACAGCCCTCAGGGCAAGGGTTGTAAGTTATGCCCTGGGGGCATATAAGGTTTTTATAGACAGTTTTGTTGTAGAAACTTCAAAAAGGGCACATTTGATTGGAAATTGAAAGGGCTAGTGCCCTTTTTAATAGTCAAAGTAATTGGAGGGCAAACAACCCCCCTTTCATGCCCACCATTTCCCCAAACACATAAAATCAAAATTTTGAGATAGCCATTTTTTTCAACATAAATGAAAGTTCTGGAAATTAGGTCTTTGAGCATGACCCCCCCCCACAGCCCTCAGGGCAAGGATTGTAGGTTATGCCCTGGGGGCATATAAGGTTTTTATAGAAAGAGTTGTTGTAGAAACTTCAAAAAGGGCTCATTCAATTGGAAATTCAAAGGGCTGGTGCCCTTTATAATAGTCAAAAGTGATTGAAGGGCAACTAAACCCCCTCTCACACCCACCATTTCCCCAAACACATTCAATAAAATTTTGAGATATTCATTTTGTTCAACATAGTTGAAAGTTCCTGGAAATTAGGTCTTTGAGGATGACAACCCCCCCCCACAGCCCTCAGGGCAAGGGTTGTAAGTTATGCCCTTGGGGCATATAAGGTTTTTATAGAAAGAGTTGTTGTAGAAACTTCAAAAAGGGCTCATTCAATTGGAAATTGAAAGGGCTAGTGACCTTTATAATAGTCAAAAGTGATTGAAGGGCAACTAAACCCCGTCTCACACCCACCATTCCCCACACACATTCAATCAAATTTTGATATATTCATTTTGTTCAACATAGTTGAAATTTCTTGGAAATTAGGTCTTTGAGGATGACAACCTCCCCCACAACCCTCAGGGCAAGGGTTGTAAGTTATGCCCTTGGGGCATATAAGGTTTTTATAGACAGTTTTGTTGTAGAAACTTCAAAAAGGGCACATTTGATTGGAAATTGAAAGGGCTAGTGCCCTTTTTAATAGTCAAAAGTAGCTGAAAGTTCTGGAAATTATGTATTTGAGGATGACAAACCCCCCAGAGCCCCCAAGGCAAAGGTTGTATGTTATGCCCTGGGAGCATATAAGGATTTTATAGATAGTGTTGTTGTAAAAACTTCAAAAGGGTTTCATTCAATTGGAAATTGAGAGGGCTAGTGCCCTTTTTAATAGTCAAAAGTGATGGGAGGGTAACTAACCCCCCTCTCATTCCCACCATTTCCTCAAAAACATCCAATCAAAATTTTCAGATAGCCATTTTGTTTAACATAGTTGAAAGTTCTGGAAATTAGGTCTTTGAGGGTGACACTCCCCCCAGAGCCCTCAGGGCTAAAGTTGTAAGTTATACCCTGGGGGCATATAAGGTTTTTATTGAAAGCTTTGTTGTAGAAACTTGAAAAAGGGCTCATTTGATTGAGAATTCAAAGGGCTAGTGCCATTTTTAATAGTCAAAGTGATTGGAGGGCAACTAAACCCCTCTCATGGTTATTTTGGGCATGTTCATTTTTTAATGTAATTTAAATAAAACATGTTACAGTCAGCATAAGTAAAATAAAAAATTCCAGTGTACAAACCTTTTTAATAGTTGAAGTGATTGGAGGGCAATTAATGCCCTCTCATGCCCACCATTTCCCAAAACACATCCAATCAAAATTGTGAGATAGACATTTTGTTCAACATAGTCTAAAGTTCTGAAGATTAGGTCTTTGCCAGCGTTGTCATAGAAACTTCAAAAAGGACTCATTCAATTGTGAATTGAGAGGGCTAGTGCCCTTATTAATAGTCAAAGGTGATTCTGATCAACAATTTGATAAAGCCATTTTGTTCAGTGTAGTTGAAGGTTGTGGAAATTATGTTTTGAGTATGACAATCCCCTCACAGCCCTCAGGGCTAAGGTTGTAAGTCATCCCCTGGGGGCATATAATGTTTTTATAGAAAGTGTTGTCATAAAAACTAAAGGGCTCTTTTGGTAGGAATTTGAGAGGGCTATTGCCCTTTTTAATAGTCCAAAGTAATTGGAGGGAGAATCACCCCCCCCCCATGCCCATCATTTCCCCAAACATTTCCAATCAACATTTTGATATGGCCATTTTGTTCAATGTAGTTGAAAGGTCTGGAAATTATATCTTTGAGGATGACAACCCTCACCCCATAGCTCACAGGACAAGGGTTGTAAGTTATGCCCTTGGGACATATAAGGTTTTTGTGGAAAGTTTTGTTGTAGCAGCTTCAAAAAGGGCTCATTCAATTGGAAATTGAGAGACTAGTGCCTTTTTTATAAGTTGAAAGTGATCAGAGAGCAAATTTTGATATAGCCATTTTGTTCAGTCCATCAGAAAGGTCTGGAAACTATGACTTGAGGATAACAAATCCCCCCAGCCCTAAGGGGAAGGGGTGTAAGTTATGCCCTGGGAACATTTAGGGTTTTATAAAAAAAATGGTCATATAAACTTTGGAGGGTGCTCATTGGATTGGTAATCAGATGCTCTAGTGGTCTCTTTAAGAGTCAAAGTGATCAGAGGGCAGCTGCCTCCTCCACCCTACACACAAGTTAAATTGTCCTGAAATGTGTCTAATAGAAATTTTGAGATCGCCATTCTATTCAAAATAGTCTAAATATTATTTAACAAGGCTTTTGGGGTTGAAACAAACCCCAGAGATTAGGGGCAAGGGTTGTAAGTTATGCTCAGGGGTATTTAAGGTTTTTATAGAAGGGATGGTTGTTTAACTTTGGAAGAGGCTAAGTATTTCTCCCTAAAAAAGACAAAGTCAACATAAAACAAACAAAAATTAATCAAAAAAACTTTTTGCACAAAATAAGTTTTTCAAAAATAAAGTAAAGAACTCCATTAAACCAAAAATGCACAAAAATAGAACCAAATATTCTACCAAGCATACAACTACCACAAATCCGTATGAATAAATAAATGAAACCCAAAACAAACAGAAATTAAAATAAGTCAAACTCAAAACGAGCAGAAATTAAACTGAGTAGGGTTCTAAACCCTATGCTTTCTAAAAGCCAGAATATAATTTGTCCTTCACTGAAAAAAAAATTCTTCTAAATGTTTTCACTTTTATAACATTAAGAAATCAAAAATTAATTGAGATTTTAAGGAATAAATATCAGCATGCGTGTATTGAACTGACAATGCACATTTTTTTCATTTATTTTTTTTTCAGTAAATTCATTTGCATTTTTTTCAGTGATGACAGGGACTCATTGACTCAATTGCATCCCATTCTGTCTTCCATAGTTTGAATGGATCAACTCTTGTCAACAGCAATCTTAAAGGCAGAAAAGGAGGGAGCAATGACAGCAGTATCAGGAAGATTGTTCCAATATTCAATAACTCTATTAGAGAAGTGGTGGTTGCTGACTCTGGTATCTGCCCTCTTCCAGGACAATTTCTTACTATGCCCCCTTGTCCTGGAGGATTCATCAAATTAAAAGGGCTTTAGACATAGGGCAATTCTTACTTCATAATATACAGAAAAGTTGCAGTTAATAACAGTTTAAAGGGCTTTTACCATGACAATTTGATAAGTATGCAGTTTTCAACATAATTTAGTTAAAGTGAAAGTGAATACACCACTTAATCTTTTTATATTCTTTGATAATTCATTAACTGCTTATAGTGTAAATTGCATTACAAGCCCTTAAAGGGATAAAATGATTCAATACAGCCCATAAATAACAAAAAATTTAGAAAGACAATTCCAAAAACTGGCTAGTGATAAAAAAAATCATTATTTCCATTAGTCTTAATAGTAAAATGTCATTATGAAAACAAATTTGCTGAAATTTTCAAAAGATCCAGAAGCCCCTAAAAATGACATCAGTTTTGATGTGATTTAATTTTTGAGAAGTTTTAGGCTGCTTTTAAAAATTCCATCAAACTTGATTTCACAGTAACTTTTAACTATTAAGACGTAGGAAAATAATATTTACCATTCCTGAATCAGCTACAAATGGCAATTTTTCTGGTAAAATTCTAGTTTAGTTACTTTTTGCTCTCTTGGAAAGGGGTTAGGTTAGGAAAATGAAACTTTCAGGGATGGGTCTACAGATTAAACTATGTCCTGGGAAGGTATTTTGAAGTACCTACTGCTAATCCTTCTTCTTCTAGAAGGCTGACCTTTAAAATCTTTGTGTTATAAAATTGAAACCTTGCAAAATAGATTGTCTGCTTAAAAAAAGCACAACAAAACTGTTTTCAGCTTCAGAACTTTGTTTAATCCCAATTTATGAGGTTTTAAAGATTCACATATACATGTCCTAAATTTAGAAAGAAAAAAAAAACTGGGTCAATATATACAAAATCATATTATTGAGTTAGGACTAAAGTGAATACACCATTTGATGCCTTTTTTTATGCTGATTACAAATATAATAAGCATTTCTATTGGAAATGAATTTCAGCCCCCCCCCCCTATATAGGCTATACCTAACCTAACCCTGAATTGGCATATATAGGGGGGGGGCTGAAATTCATTTCCAATAGAAATGCTTATTATATTTGTAATCAGCATAGAAAAGGCATCAAATGGTGTATTCACTTTAGTCCTAACTCAATAATATGATTTTGTATATATTGACCAAAAACTGATCAATATGGCTTAAAATTCTACTCAAAAACAATAGCAATTGCATTTTAGAACTAAAACCAGAGAAAAAGAAACTAGTAACTGAAAATTAAGGTAAAATGTTGTTTTGTCAAAGTTTTAATTGGTAGCCTATAGACCTGTGGGTCAATATCTACCAAATCACATTATTGAGTTAGGATTAAAGTGAATACACCATTCAATGCCTTTTTTTATGCTGATTATGAATATAATAAGCATTTCTATCAGAAATGAATTTCAGCCCCCCACCCTATAGATGCAAATTCAGGGTTAGGTATAGCCTATACAGGGGGGGGGCTGAAATTCATTTAATAGAAATCAGAAGAGGGTTAACATGGAAGCTTGGCAATACCTTCCTAAGATATGTTTTTAATCCTGGATTCATTACTATAAGTTTTATTTTCCTAGCCTAACCCCTTTCCAAATTAGCAAAAAGTAGCTAAACTAGAATTTTACCAGAAAAATTGCCATTTGTAGCTGATTCAGGAATGGTAAATATTATTTTCCTAATCCATCAAGTTATCTATTCACTTTCTTCCAAGTTAAATTATATGAATATGTATAAATTCACCCATTGGCCTAACCCATTTAGAAAATTACCAGGCTATTTATCAGAAGAATTACCTTTATTCAGAGAATTACCTAATACCAGACAATTTTGGTTTATTTTCCTATAGATTTTGATTATTAAAATATTTCTATGCAGCAAAGATCATTTAAGAATTTGTAGTTACCACTACAATCGCTATTAACAAATGATGTTTGTTTTACCTATTACGTTTATTTCTCTTTAAGTAATATTTCTGAGCAAATTAAAGTCTGATTTGCTTTGTGTAGGCATTGTTACTCCTGCATTGAAAAAATATTACAAAACCAAAGCTCCTTTTGAGTGTAGCTCGTAGTGTGAACACCTGTTCTCTGTAAGATTTTTGAATTACTTGTCATCGAACATATCAATTAAATCGAGAGATCTGAGGGGAAAAAGAAGAAAAGATTAAAGTAAATTACTAATTGTGAATTTGAGACATTTTAAAGTTATCCAATTCAATCGCAACAGAATATAGAAGGACAGACTAGAGCTGTAGTGTGGAAGGAGATACAATATTGTCAATTTGGAAAGACTTGAAGAATATTTGTTGCAAGAAGAGGAAAGTAGACAATAATGGAGCCATCAGGGGCTCCGTTCCAAATCCCCTATGGCTACCAAAATATGCAAGGACTAACAACAATGCCTGTAGTTAACCAGTATGGGCAAATGTTTATACCAATCCAATCTAATAGCCCTAATAACATGTGTTTACCCAGTGTATCATCCTATGTACCAATGGTACCCACGCAAAATAGATATAGTCCATTACTTGATCAGGAGTATCCACCCTTACCAAGTGGCAGAGAAGCATATAATGAACAGGAAATAGACATGTTCGATTGTGTTAACCCCTATATTGCAGAAGGTGTGAACACTGAAATAGACAAATCAGCTACAAAAAGAAGAGCTACAGAGGTGGAGTGTCAACAACCTCAAACGAAAAAGTATAATTCAGTGAATAATGGTGGAGTCTCATCCCAGGTTCCAAAAGATGGAAGGAAAGAGATAAATATGGAGTCAAAACAGAGACAGTGGGTGTCAGCAAAATTAAATATCAACAAAGAATTTGAAATCCCAGAAGAAGAGCTTTTCAAGATCGGAATGATCATTGAAGTAAAGGAGGAAGATGAATCAAAAAGATTCCCAGAAGATTTCAGACTCTCAAAGTGCATGAAAGAACTAGTAAAAGAAAACAAGTTTGAGTTCGAAGTTTTGGCTGAAAGAAGGAAAATCTTTATTTTTGTGAAAAATGACATAGCAGCTGAGAAAATTTTGAAGCAAAGTCAAATGTGTGGCTTGGCAATAGAGGCCAAGAGAAAAGTGGAGACAGTAAGAGGGATAATAAAGGGAGTACCCCTTGAAGTTTCAGAGGATGATATTTTAGATAGTATAGATAGCCCAATTGCAATAATTGGGGCCAAAAGGCAAAAAAGATTTAATAGAGAGATTAGAAAAATGGAAGACAGTCTTGCAATATTGCTAACATTTGAAAATAATTTCCTTCCTCCTGTTGTGTGGATGGGGGGAAGGAGACGAATTGTACATGAATATAAGAGACAATTACTACAATGTCATAAGTGCCAAAGATATGGACATGTAAAGAAATATTGCCCAGCAAAAGAAGAAATTTGCCTACGATGTGCTGGCAAGCATACATCTGGACTGTGTCAAATGAAGAACAACAATATACAAAATAAAACATCTTTATATAAATGCATCAATTGCTATGGTAACCACCCATCAACTTCAATGCAATGTAGTGTCAGACAAAGGAATACCGAAATTTTAAAAGTTGCTGAAAGACATCAAATGAGTTTTAGAAGAGCTGAAATAGTTTACAGGTCATATGCTGAAGTGACTAACAAACAGGCATATAAAGAACAAGCAAAAATCAACGTGCCCCTTAGGGATAAAGAAACTGGTCAGATGCAGCAAAGAATAGTGAGTAATATTATAAACAAGATTGTGATTGGTCTAGTGTTGTCACCAGAAATTTTAAGCATAGAGAACTTGCCTATCAGGGAAAAAGTGGATAAACTCTGTAATTTTATTGAAAGTTTGGGAATCATGCAAATGAACAGCAGCCTTATTTTGAATCAGTGTGTAAATAAATGACTGTTAAATCATCCATAAAAATTATGTCTTGGAATGCAAGATCATTAGTTAAAGTGAATAAGGATTTAGTACTAGACTATTGCATTAAGAATAATATTGACGTGTTTTGCATTCAAGAGACTTATTTGAAACCATATATAAATCCATCATTCAGAGACTATAATATAGTGAGATTAGATAGATGGAATAAAGAGAGAGGTGGAGTGATTATTGGTATTAACAAGGAAATCAACTATATCCCAATTGATTTGTCAATACAGGAGGATTATCATATGGAGGTTGTTGGATGCAAAATACATCTTAAAAACAAAGTAAAGCTGAATATATTCAATATTTATATCCCAGACGGTAATTTACTTTTAAGTGATCGAGGTCTAGAAAAAATTATAGAAACAGTGCCTGGAGGAGAGAAACTAATGATTATAGGTGATTTAAATGCACACAATGGTCTTTGGTGTGGATGCGGAAGTGATAATAGAAATGGGAGAACAATCTTTGAATTTTTAATGAAAAACTCAAATATATGCCTGTTTACTCCAAAGGATCTACCAACTAGAATCAATAACAGAACAGGAAGATCAGTGACCATAGACTTGGCCATAGGATCAGCTTCATTGGCACCAAAAGTATCAGTAACAAGTGACATGGAATCCACTCTATATAGTGATCATTTTCCCATTATGGTAGAGATTTCTCAAGATAATAGTGTATGCAAAAATCATGAAGAAACTAGCAAAGTGAATTTAAAGAAGATTAACTGGGAAGATTTTACGAATAAATTACAAGAAACAGACGTTCAGTCACAGGTGAATGGTTGTGAAGATGTCGATGAAAAGATAGATGTATTTCAAAATTCACTCTTAGAAATAGCACAAGAACTTGCTCCAAAAAGTAAAAGAGGTCCTATTCACCGCAAACTGAGTGTTTGGTGGAACAATGAATGTACAGTAGCAAAGAAACAGCTAATAGAGGCAAGAAGAAGGTACAATCAGCTTCCAAACTTTGAAAATTTTTTAATGTGTCAAAGAAGATATGCAGTCTTTAGGCGCCAAACAGTGGAAGCAAAGAAAATTTCGTATCAAGAATTCGTGGAGAAGTTGGATTTTAGACAGCCTGCAAGTAGAGTGTACAAAACAGTGAAAAAACTGATTACAGGGAAGACAGATGATAATGGTAACCCACCCTTGACTGTTAATGGAGAGGAGTTAGTGGAAGAACAAGAAAAAGCGAATAAAGCAGTAGATTTTGTAGAGTCAGTGATTGGAAGACCAGACGATTTTAAGGATGATGAAAAACTTACATTTGCTAAGGTAATAAGACTCTCTAATATAGAAAATGATATGGATTATAACAGATATTTTACGGTAGAGGAGTTAAAGAATGTGATTCGAAAATTACCATTAACAGCACCAGGTTTAGACATGATTTACCCACAGTATGTCAAACATTTAAGTGACAAATGGATAAAAACATTGTTAGAAATTATTAACAAAGCCTGGGAAGACGGAAAATTTCCAAAAATATGGAAGGATGGGGTAGTTACTATGATTCCTAAACAAGGCAAAGATAATTCAAAAATGGAAAACTTAAGGATGATTACTCTACTACCTGTGTTAGGAAAAGTTTATGAAAGAATGGTTAAGGAGAGGCTTACATGGAAAGTGGAAAGAACAAACACTTTGAAAGATGTTCAATGTGGGTTTAGAAAGAACAGATCTACTATAGAAGTGTTGCAAATATTTGTAAATGATGCAGTATATTGTTTGGAAAATAGAAAAATCTGTTTAGCAGTTTTCTTTGATGTGAGTAGTGCTTTTGATAGTGTGGTTCATCGACATATACTAGAAGGAGTGATTGCAGCAAAAGTTAGAGGACGTTTATTAAGATTTTCTTATGATTATTTACGTGAACGAGAAGTGACAGTAAAAGTGGGTAAAGCATATTCGGAAAGAAAGGTACTGAGAAAACGTGGCGTACCACAAGGCTCCTCATTGGGGCCAGATTATTACAATATAAGTGAATTTGACATACCACTGGATACAGGAGAGGATAGAGCTGGGATTTTCGCTGATGATAATGCAATGTGGATAGTGTGTGATAGTGTTGAGGAGGGGCAACGAGTGGCCCAGGAGAAAATAAAATTAATGGAAACGTGGGCCATGGAAAATTGTGTGCAGTTTTCGGTCGAGAAAACCAAAGCAATGGTAATCACGCGAACAAAAAAGTACTCTGCTCTTTGTCTTTTTCTAAATGGGGAAAAAATTGAAACCGTGAACCAATTTAAATGGCTTGGAATTACCATTGATAGAAAGCTGACGTTTAAAGCTCATATAAGACAGTTAAAGAAAACATGTGCCAAAAGATTAAATATTATGAAAATGTTATGTGGAGCAAATTTTGGGCCAAAGCCCGACTTTTTGATGGAATTTTATATAAAATACATAAGAGCGAAATTGGAATATGGAGGAATAATTTATATGGCAGCGTCTAAGTCCTTGTTAGAGGAGCTGGAAACTATTCAATACAGTGCTTTAAGGACAGCTTTTGGAGCAAGAAAGACAACTCCACGGAGCTTTCTCGAATCAGAAAGTGGGATTGAGAAGCTAGGTAGCAGGAGAGACATAGCAACATTAAAGTTCTTACGGAAGACATGGATATCTGACCAGTCGAATCCAATTAAATCAAGAATGCTAAAAGAGGGAAGGTTGTGGTGTTCATGGAAGAAACTATTCGGTATTGTGAGGGCAAAGGAGATAATGGAAGAGTTTCAAATGGATTGTCAGTTGACATCAATGTTGAGAGTGTCCAATATGTTCATAACCCCTCAGTGGAAATCCATCCCATACCAGTGCAATACTGAATTTGAAAAGTGGGATAATCTAGATTATGATCAATCATTCAAGATGACAAAAGAAATGCAATATCTTGACACTGTGGATATCTTCACAGATGCATCCAAAGTGGATAATAGAGTGGGGGCTGCTTTTGTAATTCCCTCCAAGAATATAGTTAAATTGATTAAATTAAGTGATGTAACTACAGTTTTTCAAGCAGAAGTAGTTGCAATAGCCAAAGCAGTGAGATACATAATAGATTTGGGACCCACAGGTGAAAAATATAGAATCTGTTCGGATTCAAAAAGTGGTTTGGAGGCAATCAAGAATATTTATCTAGCAAATAAAGTAGCTCCTGAAGTGATCTTTTGCCATGAGGAATTACAGAAACTACTGAAAAAGGGAGTAACCATCACATTGGATTGGGTACCGGGGCATGCAAACATTAATGGAAATGAAATGGCTGACACTGCAGCAAAACAAGCATCCACAGAAGATGGGCAAACATTTGTAGATATCACGCCCAGGATGGTTAATCAAATTGGAGAAGTGATAAAGAAATTGAGAATAAAGACATTCGAGGACAGCCGTGTGTTCTCAACAAATATGTTAGTTACACAAAAGAAAGAAAGGCAATTTGAAAAGAAAATATATGGACCGCTAAGTAAATCTGAAGCCAGGGTGATATTCAGACTAAGGTCAGGTCATGCAGGAATTCAGAAATATAGAGCCCGTTTCTATAATGAAGATCCGAGATGTGCATTTTGTGGAAATGAGGAAACGGTAGAACATCTGTTATTCGAATGTACTGGAACAGAAGACAGGAGGAAGAATATTAGACAGTTTATTAGAGAAAAAAGAATTCGACAGAGTAGTGACATACTAAGTGGAGCGGGCTTGAACAGTGACTGTGCTGATGGACTTAAATTGATATGCAAGTTTTTAAAGGATATTAATCGGATACATCTTATATAAACCAAGTAGTATAGTGATTACAAGAAGCCTCCTGAGTCCTTGCAGGAAGAGAGGAGGAACCATCCATTTCAATTCAATTCAATTAAATCGCCTTTGTTTTGCTAGTGATGCCTGATTTGGTTTCAAAATGGGAGGCTCAGCTCAGAAAGCACGCTCATCGTTGAATTTGTTGTTATTTCCCAGTCAACCGAAGCCCAACCAGTAGCTATTGAGTTCATTTAATAGCAGTTTCGACAGGTCTATTGTTATTCCCTTACGTAAAGAGGCAACGTACTAGCGTTAAGTTTAGTAGAGAGATATGAGCCTTCAATGTAGGGTTTTTTTTCAACCACTCTATATGAAAAGTGGAGTCGCAGAAATGTGGGAAGGGCTCAGTTCATTGGAAATTGAAAGTTCCAGTGCGTTTTTAAGGGTCAAAGTAATTGGTGTGCATTCAGCCCCCTCACATTCCCTTTTTGTTATCTAGCCCCATCCCAACGTTTGCCGGATATGAACTCTGAATTAGCCACTTTGTTCGGAATCAACGAAAGGTCTAACACATATGCCTCATGGAGTAACAAGACCACCACATCTCCTAGGGCAAGGCCAGTAAATTTTGCTAGTTGCCAATTGTTTACAGGTAGTTCTTAGAGTGAAAAAGGGACTATAATTGATTTTGGATCTTCAATAGAATCGAAAATTTTTGGGATGGTTCCTTGGACCAAGAAGAACTTGTTCTTTGGTCCTCCGATTAGTTAGAAACTTTTAACCATAAGCCTCTGGCCCAAGAAAACCCTACGTTAAAAAAGAATGTCAGGAGAAGCACAAACCCTTCGAATTTGTGTTGAAAAAAGGTCCAATAGACTGTTTTTCTAATAATCTCAAATTTATATATTTAAGCCTTTGGGCCAAGGTGACCATAATGGAAATAAAAACTTCAAAGAAAATTTTGCTTTGCCTGATAATGAAGCCAAAAAACGGTCAGTAACTTTTGTTTCTGAGTGACTCGAACCTTAAAACCCTTAGTGCCTCCACCAAAGGGACCTTATAGCACACACCCAATTTTATTTTGGGGGCCAAAAAAGGGGCATAAAAAAGGCCAACAAAATTGTTTCTTTCTGAATAGCTTGAGACTTGAGGCCATAAATTCTTGGACCAAATAGACCTTAATGTAGGCTATAAAAAAGAACTTAACTTGGGGGCACACCTTCTCAAAATTACGGATTAAAATTGTCATTTTCCTTGTTGGCTTAAAATTTTCAAGGACCGTAGCCTGGACAAAAAGGGCCCCACAATTTGGCTTGGATGGGGGAGGGTGAATGGTGACTAGGAATTGGGTAAAAAATATGTCGTCTCTGATCAGTTTGAACCTTACAGTCGTAAGTACCGGGGTCAAAGGGAGACGATTTTAGTTCGGGAGCATGGGCCACAAAAGGGCGTTTTTTCAAACAGGTTGAAACTTATATCTTGAAGTCCTTGGGCCATTGGCCTTGGGCTATCTTGAAAACCTGGTGCGTAAGGAGAATTAAGAAATAGGAATTGGTTCCCTCTATAATGGACCAAAATTTGCTTTTAGTTGGGGTTACAGACGCGCCTAATAAGGAGCTTGAAAATGATCCACCAAAACATTTTTTCCAATTAGCTTAAAACTTTTAATAATTGCTTCCAGGGCTAAGGAGACTAAGAATTTTTCTGGGAGAGCGAGGGATCTAGGACACCCAGAAATGGACTAAAGAACTTGTTGTTCCCTACCAGTTTGAAACGTACAGTAGTAAGTCCCTTGGGTAACGGAAACTTGATGTAAAACAAAAAGGGAATGGTGGCATGGGTTCCCCAGAATTGGGTGAATAAAGAGCAAAAAAAAAAATTAGCTTCCCCAAAAACGGCTAAAAATATTTGTCACCAAACAAGTGGAAATTACACCCGTAAGATCCAGGGCTTAAGAAGCCCTCATGCCGAAAGAATAGGTCGGGGAAACAGGACCCCAAATAATGAGACTTAAAAACGTCAAAAAATTATTTTCGATTGAATTGAAATTTACATCTGAAAGCTCTTGGACCAAGGGGACATAAAGTTTTGGAAAAAATTAGCTTGACTAAAAAGTGGCCAAAAAGAGGACCAACAGACTTTTGCTTTGATTATAGGCCTTGTCCAGATGATAGGGGTTTCCAGGATTGACCCCCCCCCCCCCCGAAATTTTGTCCAACCGTAAAATGTAGCAATAAGCATATAAGAACATTTTTGTTGCGTTGGTGAAAAAAAAAAACCCCAAACCCTGAAAAAAAATCCTGGACATGTCCTTGATTACAGTTTATAATTTCTGTTCGTTTTGGGTTCAATTTATTTACTCACAATCAATTCTGTTCGTATTAAGTTCGAATAGTTATAAAATCAATAAGAAAAGCTTTCTTCACAGAAGTAGTTTTTCAGAGAAAATTATAGAGCTACATTAAACCAAAGACGATCAGAAATAAAGTCAAACTAATTAGTCAAAAATTAGCTTGACTAAAAAGTGGCCAAAAAGAGGACCAACAGACTTTTGCTTTGATTATAGGCCTTGTCCAGATGATAGGGGTTTCCAGGATTGACCCCCCCCCCCCGAAATTTTGTCCAACCGTAAAATGTAGCAATAAGCATATAAGAACATTTTTGTTGCGTTGGTGAAAAAAAAAAAAAAACCCCAAACCCTGAAAAAAAATCCTGGGCATGTCCTTGATTATAGTTTATAATTTCTGTTCGTTTTAGGTTTAATTTATTTACTCACAATCAATTCTGTTCGTATTAAGTTCGAATTGTTATAAAATCAATAAAAAAAAGCTTTCTTCATTTGAATTATAGAGCTACATTAAACCAAAGACGATCAGAAATTAAGTCAAACAAAAATTCAAGCGTACAGCATTAATCACTATCAATAAGTAACTGAAACCAAAAAACGAACAGACATTACCACACACAGGAGGAAGGCTAACGCCCCTTATGCCCTATAAAGATCAGAACGTCATTCGCAGTTTACTGAAAACAGTTTTACCGCTTTTGCAAGTTCTTACTTGATTTATGTATGACGATGTAAAATGCGTATATTAATAAAATAATATAATGTTCTGAAATTTTCAGAATCGAAAAGTTTCGGGGATGTTGACGATCTAGTTATGGTCTTATCGAGGCTACCCTGTATTCGTTCAATATCTCTCTAAATGTTTAGAAATACCATCAAATTCTTTTGTATGGGGTTGTTTGCCTAGGCTCATTGCTATTAATAATTGCGTGAAATCTATGACCCTTTTTCTTTTTTGTGCCATACTCTGCTTAGCGCCTTTACACATTTATTTTGCAGGTAATACAACTACTTTACTAATTTTCGCTATAAAATGGGAGTTGTCGCTCCAGAGTGCCTGTGCAGCGCCACTAGTCGAAGTATATTCTTCAGAGGGAAGAGCTGCTAGGGAGTAGCCCCCCCCCCCCAGGGGCGTAGCTCCAGCATTTTTATTGAGGGGAAAGGGTTTTCCATCCGGAGAGTCAAGCGAAATAGGCTATATAATAATTTTTCCTGCAAATTATTGGGGGGGGGAGGGTAACTGCCCTTCCCCCACAATGACGCCACTGCCCCCTTACCCCGTAGGCTAGGTCCAAAAGTTTACTAATCTTTTTTCTATTTACAAAGCAACTCATGGATGTAGCCTAGGGGTATATCCAGGCAACTAGGGGGTTGAGACTGGAATGTAGTTTTTCTGTACAAAAGTACATTTTTTATAATTATAGTGTTAAGTTCAGAAATAGTTTTGCACTAACATTACCATATTTTCAAATATAAAATTATTTTGAAGCTTCATTTTTCTTAAACTTGGGCTTAATTATTATCTTCAGTTTTGTTTCGCTTAACTTTGATTGACGAGCAACTGAATACGAATCAATCTTTCTATTCATTAATCTAAAACTCCTTTTCCACAAAATAAGTTTTTCGAAGAAAAGTAAAGAACTTCATTAAACCAAAAATGAGCAGAAATAACATAATTTACCAAGCATAGAACTATTAAAAATCAATAAATAAATGAAATCTAAAACGAACAGAAATTACAATAAATAACCTAGTTAAACAAAAAAAAGCAGAATTTAACATGATGAGGGCTGACAACCCCCATACCTTCTCAAGGCCGGAAAATAATTTGCAATTTACTCAAAAACATACATTTAAAATTTGTCTACTTTTTAACTTTAATAAACTAAAAATTATTAAGACTTAAGAGGATAAATATCAGCATATGTATATTAAACTGACAATAGACTTTCATTCGTATTTTTTTCAGTAAAGTACAAATTATGTTCT
Organism: Artemia sinica; assembly: GCA_027921565.1. NCBI lineage: Eukaryota > Metazoa > Arthropoda > Branchiopoda > Anostraca > Artemiidae > Artemia > Artemia sinica. The sequence continues at coordinate 72,006,210 of CM051263.1, read as the reverse complement.
GGCCTTGAGAAGGTATGGGGGTTGTAAGCCCTACTCATGTTCATTTCTGCTTTTGAGTTTGACTCGGTAATCTATTGTAATTTCTGTTCGTTTCGGGTTTAATTTATTTATTGATGGTGATTTGTGTTAGTTTTACCCTTGGTAGATTATTTGATTTTATTTCTGCTAATTTTTGAATTTAATGTTCTTTACTTTTTCTTTGAAACACATGTCTTATAGAAAAAGCTTTTAAACTTGGTTCGTTTCTTATTGACAAAGTCTTTTTCGCGGTAAAAGAAAATATTTTATATATTTTCTTTTTTTTTTTCTGTGAGAAACCCATAGTTTGGCTTGCTATTTGCAAGTTGGAGCATCTTTTTCAACAATTTTTAACAACATACACCCTTTGAAAATCTTCATAGAAATGGTATTGTTTAATTTACTTTCATACCTCCCCTATTTGACCTGAAAAATGAAACTTAACACCATTCCAAAAATTATGTCTATGCTCTTTGACAACCTGGATACACTTACACTCTTTTAATTTAGCTAAATCGTAGGAGCAGAAGCAGTAATAGTAGTAGCCTTGAAAATTTCAATTTAATACCCTCAGTCGTTCTTGGGATGCTGCTTATGTTACCCAACTGACCCCTGATATATAAACAGCAAGCTGAAACTAGAAAAATAGGGAAAATGAAAATATGGGCGGCCACGGATTAAAGGGTCAAAATGTGTGTAAAGGGAAAGTTATGGGGTAAAGGGAAAATGGCGGGGCTAAGAGCCTTACTTTGATTGTTCAATCAAAGTTGTAACAAGTCCACCTTTTTACTATTAAGATAAATCTACCAAGTCTCTGTTTTGTATGGTCTATTTTCATAATTTGGTAATACACTTATCACGTCGCCCTGAAAGACCATTTTCTGGATATTTGACTGCTCTGATTCAAACTGTTATCTTGAAATTTTCATCTGTTAGCATATAGGGCCGGGGGTTACCCGGGGCAAATAGAATGTTGAAGGGGTACAGATTACCTTTTGATTGTTATTTGCCGTTAAGAAAGACACTAGAGCTTTTAATTTAAGATCGAATGGACTCTCTTTTGACATCCTATGACCATCTATGATTGAGTCAGGGGAAGGAATGAATGGAAGACACGTCGCTATTCAGAAAGTCTATGCCAACTGCCAACACTTATGGTAAGCAACAGGTTTCTTGGCTTCTTTTTTTAATATGGCAAAGAGAGTAAGGTACGTTAGTTAAGTGAAACTTTCAGAGATCTTCTGGGTTTAATATTTGAACCAATCCCAGAAAGTTTCATAAAACAAACAAAAAGACAAGTGTGATAAGATGGGGTGGAAAATAGAAATGCATTACAATGTGCACTACCAAATGCATGTTGGCAGTTTTCTTATTTCTTGACCTTATATCGAGTGCAAAAATAAGTACAAATTTTAGAGCAAAAATAATAACATGTTATTATTTTTTTTTTTAACAATCTCGTAAGTTTGAGAAAATATTATCCCAATTTTGCTTTTCTCTAAAATTTGATAAACTTAGCAAAACTATGCCCCTGAATTTGCGTAACCTACATTAGATAATAAAGGTATGTCTAATATTAATAAAATATATGCGAATTGTATTTAGTACATAACTTAATTTCCACAGAAAAAACAAATATCAAACATAACAAAGAGTGGTACAACACAAATTTTCGGCCGCTTGGATTGAATTCCTGGCATGATATGGTTTAAATGGCCGTCCAGAATGCACATAGATAATTAGTGCGATCCACTTGTTTTCGCAGATTTGATGCGATTCTTCTTGACTTGATGGTGTTCTGGGTATATTTTTGCCTCGAGTGCTTAGCTCCTGCAATTGTGAGAAGTTTGTTCAAATTTGTACTCACCGAAAGTTCTTGATTCTTCCATAACATTTTTAGTTGTGAACAATCACAAAGTGGGCTTCTTTTCTGCTGTTTGATGTTCATGGGGTTCAACTTCTTCAGCTTGTCTTCTTTAACCTTGATTCTATATTCTTAGAACCATGGATGTCTGTGAATGATTTCTCTTATTTCCGGCCGCTTGTCAGTTTTCACTTCCAAACAACTGCATACTAAATCCCAAGTGACTTTCGAAAATCTGAACTTTTTCATTCTTCTAAACATCACCTTCTTAGCGGTGTACGACCGTAGACCAAATTCAAATGGTTCTGCCCCAATCAGGATTGATCCCAGAAGCACTCCAAGAGACCAAGATGTTACTGTATCAAACATATAATTCAACAAATCTTCTTCAACTTCGGGAGGAACGTATCCCTCACTGTAGAAATAATTTAGGTCATCCAATGACGTAGCAGAACCAAAGTCAATTATCGTAACAGTGACAATCATCCACAGGAACATTGTCGCGCTTCAAATCTTTATAGGCAATTCCAGCATTTTTCATGTTCAAGACTGCACTGACTAATTGTGTGAAAACGTAGGCAGTTGTGGATTCATCTAGACTTCCATATTCTTCAATACATTCACGTAGAGTCATTGACGTCTCGTCATATTCCGTTATAATCCAGCATCCCTCTCTCTCCACAAAATAATCAAGCATTTTTAGTCATCCGTCGATATCCTTGACTTTGTCTAAGAAGTAAACTTCGTCTGGCACAAATTCACCCTGTTTTAGCTCTCTGAGGTGAGGGGATTTATCCTTGACAAATTTTGTAGCTACTTTCTTATAGTCGCGTCGTATATATAAATATAGTCACGTAGTATATATATCATAACAATAACTTATATTTTTAAACATTGCATGATATACCCGGGATTTTGTTATGGAGGAAAGGTTCACCAAAACACTAAGGTGTATATGATAGAATCTAATGTATTCAAGGTTTACATAAATTAATGAAGAAACACGAGATTTTTGGGCATGGACTTTCTATCTGCAGCACCCTTTTATACATACCTCACTCTTATCACCTTTCTTATACAGTGGTTTAATTAGGGTTTTCCTATAATCGCTAGGTACTTATCCTTTTTCGAAATCATATTCATAATTTTCAGTAGCTTACCCCCGTGTTGAGGGTAAATTTTTTTTACCCCAAATCCCGAAAAAAAAAATCCAAGGTATGCCCTTGATTATAGGTTTTAATTTATGTTCGTTTTGGGTTCAATTTATCCACTCACAGTCAATTCTGTTCGTTTTAAGTTCAAATTGTAAAAAGATCAAAAGATAAACTTTTCCACAAAATCAGTTTCCCAAAGAAAATTAATGGCTACATTGAACCAAAGACGACCAGAAATAAAGTCAAACAAAAATTCAAGCGTACAGCATTAATCCCTATCAATAAGTAACTGAAACCAAAAAACGAACAGACATTACCACACACAGGAGGAAGGCTAACGCCCCTTATGCCCTATAAAGACCAGAACGTCATTCGCACTTTACTGAATTAAATAAAAAAAACAACTTTCTTTTAACTGAAAGTAAGGAACGACGTTAAAACTTAAAACGAACAGAAATTATTCCGCATATGAAAGGGGCTGTCCCCTCCTCAACGCCTCACTCTTTACGCTAAAGTTTTTCATTGTTTAAAAAAAAATAGAGTTGTAAGAAAGTCAAACTTTAGCGTAAAGAGCGAGGCATTGAGGAGGGGACAGCCCCTTTCATATACGGAATAATTTCTGTTCGTTTTAAGTTTTAACGTTGTTCCTTACTTTCAGTTAAAAAAAACTTGTTTTTTTTATTTAATTTTTGAACGTTTTTGAATTAATACAGGTTTTGATTTTGGCTCACCGTACATGAATAATTAAAAAAAAATTGAATATTAATTTTACTTTTATTTGGTTAAATGGCTTTCTCGAAACCTGTTTAATTTTATTTACGAACGTTTTTATTAGTAATAAGTATACGTAACTTACGAATTAACTTACGTAACGAACCTCTATATTCCTATATTTTAATACGTATATTAGAGGGTTCACCCCCTAGTCAATACCTTGCTCTTTAAGCTAAAGTTCAAATTTTGTTCAAATTCTTTAAAAATGACCCCCTAATCACAAATGCCGTTAATTAGAATAAATAGCTCTTATGAAAGTACTAAATAATCTTTGGCTTAAAGAGCGAGGTATTGACTAGGGGATGAACCCAATCATATACGTAATGTTTTTTGTCGTTTTAAGTTTTGATGTTGCTCCCTACTTTCAGTTAAAAAACTTGTTTTTTTTTATATATAATTTCTGATCATTATTTAAATAATGCTCGTAAATCCGGCGCCCCCTTCATAGCAATGTCCCTTCTCCCATGAAAACTTCCTTCATGGTAAGATCCTCCCACATAACCCCCGACCCCCCCCCCACTACCAGAAAAAATCCCCTCTGAAAACGTCTGTATACTTCACAATAACCAATACTATATGTTAACATTGGGTAAAGTTCATAACTTTCAGCCCTCCCCCCGGGGACTTCGGGGGATTAAGTCATCCTAAAAGACATAGTTATCATATTTTCGACCATGCTGAACAAAATGGCTATCTCAAAATTTTTGATCGGGCGACATTGGGAAAAAAATGAGCGTGGGAGGGGGCCTAGTTGCCCTCCATTTTTTTGGTCACTTAAAAAGGGCACTACAACTTTTAATTTCCGTTCGAATGAGCCCTCCTACGATATTCTAGGACCACTGGGTCGATACGATCACCCCTGGGGAAAAAAACAAACAAAATAAAAACAAACAAATAAACACGCATCCGTGATCTTTCTTCTGGCAAAAAATGCAAAATTCCACATTTTTGTAGATAGGAGCTTGAAACCTCTGCAGTAGGGTTCTCTGATACGCTGAATATGACGGTGTGATTTTCATTAAGGTTCTATAGTTTTTAGGGTGTCTTTCCCCCTTTTTTCGAAAATCAGCCAAATTTTCTCAGGACTTTTGATAGGTAGGACTAAACTGTATGAAACTTGTATATTTGAAATCAGCATTAAAATTTGATTCTTTTGATGTATATATTGGTATCAATATTTCGTTTTCTACAGTTTCGGTTACCATTGAGCCGGGTCGCTCCTTACTTACAGTTCGTTACCACGAACTGTTTGAAACAGTTTTACCGCTTTTGCAAGTTCTTAATTGGTTTATGTATTAGGATGTAAAACACGTATATTAGAAAAACAAATATAATGTGATATAAATTTTAGTGCTGCTCACATCAGAATTGAGGAGTTCTAGGGGCGTTATGGTCTCATCGAGGCTACCCTGTATTCGCTGGATTGCCTCTCTAAATTTCTAGGAATACCATCAACTTCTTTTGTGTGGGTTTGTTTGCCTAGGCTCATTGGTATTAATAATTGCGCGAAATCTTTACCCCTTTTTTATGCCATACTCGGCTTAGCGTCTTTGCATATTTATTTTGCAGATAATACAACTAATTAACTATGGTTGCACCAAACTAACTCTACTGCACCACGAGGCCGAGAATATTCCTTAGAGTGAAGAGCTGCTAGGGGTAACTCCTCCCCCCTTAAGCTACGCCCAAGAATTTACCAACTGCGTTTTTTTCAAATTTATAAACCAACTCTTGGATATAGCCCAGGAGTATATCCAGGCAATTAGGGGATTGGAACTGGAATGTAATTCTAATCCCCAATTCCCTAATTCCAAGCAGTGGAAGGAAAACGACTGTGAAAATCCAGTATAAAAAAAAAAAAATTCTGACAAAAACCCATATTTTATAATTATAGTGTATGGTTCAGAAATAGTTTTGAATTAAAATTACCATCTTTTTAAGTATAAAATTATTTTGAAACTTCATATTTCTTAATCTTAGGCTTGATTATTATTTTCAGTTTTGTTCCGCTTAACTTTGATTGACGAGCAAACTTAACTTTCTATTCATTAATTTAAAACACTTTTTCCATAAAACAAGTTTTCGAAGAAAGGTAAAGAACTTCATTAAACCAAAAATGTTCAGAAATAAAATAATTTATTTTATGCAGAAATAGTATTGTTTAATTTAGTTTTATACCTCCTCTAGTTGACCTGAAAAATAAATCTTAACACCATTCCAAAAAATTATGTCTATACTCTTTGACAACCTGGATACACTCTTTTGATTTAGTTAAACTGTAAGAGCAGGGGAGGCCACGGATTCAATGGTCTCAGTTTGGACCTTTAAATCATACAGATTGAAAATCCTTTCAGAGATCTTCTGGGCTTAATATTTGAACCAATCCCAGAAAATCTCGTAAAACAAACAAAAAGACAAGTGTGATAAGATGGAGGGAAAATTGATATGTATGATATTCTACACTCCCAACTGCATGTTGGGAGTTTCCCTATTTTTTTTTACCTTATTTCGAGTGCAAAAGTAAGTACCAAATTTTAGTGCAAAAATAAACACATATTTATTTTTTTGTAATCTCGTAAGTTTGAGATAAAATTATCCCATTTTTTTCCCTAAAATTTGATAATTTAAACAAAACCATGCCCCTGAATTTGCGTAACCTACATGAGATAACAAAGGTATGTCTAATATTAACAAATATATGTAAATCTTATTTATTATATAACTTAATTTCGAAAGAACAAAATACACCAAACATAACATAGAGTGGTAGAATATAAATTTTAGAACGCTTGGATTCAATTCCTGACATGATATGATTTAAAGGGTCGTCCAGAATTCACATAGGTAATTCGTGCGATCCACTTGTTTTCGCAGTCTTGATGCGATTCCTCCATTCATGCTTCGTATACAATATTTTTTTTTCTTATTTTTTTTTATCTTCAAGAAAAAAAACTTACTTACTAGGGCCCCTTGTCAAAAATTTTTCTATTGAGATCTAATCCCCAAAAAATAAGGAAATTAAAGAAATAACTATTGGATACCTAAAAAATTTGGATGTTAAAGCTAAAAACGTAAACAGATAAAAGAAAAATCTCTTCTGTGTGTTTGGTCGAATGAATTTAACCCAACGACTTTAACAATCATTGAATGAGGTCTGAAGTCAAATTTGTTATCCACAGTAATTACTGTGAAAACATAAAATCGACAAAATTTAGGTATATATTTCATGTTTTCAGTACATCATGTACATCAATAACAATCATGTTTTCAGTAAAGCACTATCTTTGGGTGAGTTCTAGGCGTTTACCCCCCCCCCCCCGCGGAAAATGCCCCCGGTAAATACCCCCCCCCCCCCCCGAGTATTTTCCGGGGAGGTAGTCGCCGGGGGTTTAAACGCCAGCCATCCTTTGGGTGATGCTACAATTATAGCTAAATATCAGCAGTCGCCATATATACTAATTTTATAGATATATGTTATATAGGCTTCGATCCGACAATTTATCTCCGTTTTAAGCTTCAGTGTCGTTCTTTACCTTCAGCAGAAAATTTTTGTCTTTGTTGTTAATTTCTGCTCCTTTTTCAGACAACAGAACAACTGCCCCATCTATAACTGAAGACTTCTCTCTTCTTTTGCGTATCTCCAGTGTATATTTCTATGGTTTATTGGGAAAACACAAAGACAATATTGACCCCTTGTTCAGCAAAATGTACCAAAGTTTTGTAGCTAATTGGCTAAAGGCTGAAGTTGAACCCCTCTTTGATCCTCATCAGTACGGTAACAGAAAGAATACTTCAACATCCCATTATCTAGTCAGTCTTTTATATTTTTTAAAGCATGATTATGAGCCTAATAAATGGCTAAACTTAATAACAATTGATTTTAAAAAGGGTTTCGATTTTATTGATCATAACATTTTAATTTCTAAGCTTTTATTTGATTTTAGAGGTAATTCTGCTGGTGTGAAAATCATTCAGAGTTTTTCAATAAATAGATTCCAAATTTTATAATATAAGAAGTTTTTCTTTGAACCTGAGCCAGTTTTTTGTGGTGTACCTCAATGTACCATTCTGGGTCCTATTCTTTTTCTAGTTATGATCAATCATATTGCTAGTGATTATGAAGACCGCTGGAAATATGTTGATGACATTACCCTTAGAGAAATGTGTGAAGCAAATGATTGTAGCAAAGCTCAAATTTTAATTGATAAAATGAAGACTAAAACTTCCAGTTCAAATATGACGGTAAATGACAGTAAATCTTCTATTTTAATTATTTTATTTTTTAAATTCTTCTGAACCAAAATTTCTACCAACTAACTCTGATGCTCTTAAAGTCAGGATGATTAAACTCTTGGGAGTTATTATTACCAGGGATTTAAAATGGGAAGCAAATACGTCTATTCTAGTAAAAAGGGGTAATGCTGGACTGCAGGTGCTCAAGCTTATGTCGAGACATGGCGCCCCTCCAGATCACCTCCTCCGAATATTTACATGTTTATTCGCCCAATTCTTGAATATGCAGCTTCTGTATAGTATTTTGGACTGACGTCTATTCTAGTAAAAAGGGGTAATGCTGGACTGCAGGTGCTCAAGCTTATGTTGAAACATGGCGCCCCTCCAGATCACCTCCTCCGAATATTTACATGTTTATTCGCCCAATTCTTGAATATGCAGATTCTGTATAGTATTTTGGACTGACGGCTGAGCAAAGCGCCAGGCTCGAAAGAGTTCAGAAAAGAGCTATAATGATAGTATTGAAGCAGGCAGAAATGTCGTATGAAGAGCTGCTGACAAAGTTTAAAATCCAAACTCTGAAAAAAGAAGAGAGAAACTCTGGTGGATTTCGGAAGAAAATATCTGATCCACCCAATCCACAAAACCCTTTACCCCCCTCAATTCACAGAAAAACAAATCCCGCACAGGGTTGCCAAAAAAATTTGGCAGTGCGAAGAAAATTTTGGTGAAAATAAAACTTTATCTATATATCTAACAGGTTTCTCAGCTCTTTTTTTAATATGGCAAAGAGGGTAAGGTACACTAGTTAAGTGAAACTTTCAGAGCTCTTCTGAGCTTAATATTTGAACCAATCCCAGAAAGTCTCATAAAACAAACCAAAATACAAGTGTGATAAGATGGAGGAAAAATGGAAATGTATGATAATCTGCACTCCCAAATGCATGTTAGGAGTTTTCCTATTTTTTTTTTACCTTATTTCGACTGCAAAAGTAAGTACCAAATTTTAGTGCAAAAATAAACACATATTTATTTTTTTTGTAAACAATCTCATAAGTTTGAGAAAAGATTATCCCATTTTTTCCCCTAAAATTTGATAATCTTAACAAAACCATGCCCCTGAATTTGCGTAACCTACATAAGATAACAAAAGTGTGTCTAATATTAAGAAATATATGTAAATTTTATTTAGTATATAACTTAACTTCCAAAGAACAAAATATATCAAACATAACAGAATATAAATTTTAGGACGCTTGGATTCATTTCTCGACATGATATGATTTAAAGGGTCGTCCAGAATTGACATAAGTAATTTGTGCGATCCACTTGTTTTCCCAGACTTGATGCGATTCCTCCATTCATACTACTTATACAACTACTGTTTTGATACACTCTCAATTTGTTAAGGGTTGAGCTGCATTGCCTTATTGCCTGCCAAATGTTGGTGTTCTTGGTATATTTTTGCCTCCAACGCTTAGCTCCTGCAATTGTGAGGAGTTTTGTCAAATTTGTACTCACTAAAAGTTCTTGATTCTTCCATAATCTTTTTAGATGTGAACAGTCACAAACTGGGTTTATTTTCTGTTGTTTGATGTTCATTGGGATGAACTCCTTCGCCTTTTCTTCTTTGTTTTCGATTCTAGAAAAATTAGATACATAATCATGGAACCATGGATGTCTGTGTATGATTTCTCTTATTTCTGGCCGCTTGTCAGTTTTCACTTCCAAACAACTGCATACTAACTCCCACGCCAATTTCGAAAATCTAAACTTTTTCATCCTTCTAAATATCACCTTTTTAACGTTGTAAGACCGTAGACCCAATTCAAATGGTTCTGCCCCAATCAGGATTGATCCGAGAATTATTCCAAGCGACCAAGATGTTACTGTATCAAACATATAATTCAACAAATCTTCTTCAACTTCGGGAGGAACGTATCCCTCACTGTAGAAATAATTTAGGTCATCCAATGACGTAGCAGAACCAAAGTCAATTATCGTAACAGTGTATGAATCATCCACCAGAACATTGTCGCACTTTAAATCTTTGTAGGCGATTCCAGCATTTTCCATGTTTAAGACTGCACAGACTAATTGTGTGAAAACGTACGCAGCTGTGGATTCATCTAGGCTTCCATATTCTTCAATACATTCACGTAGAGTCATTGAGGTCTCGTTACATTCCGTTATAATCCAGCATCCCTCTCTCTCCACAAAATAATCAACCATTTTTAGGCATCCGTCGATATACTTCACTTTGTCTAAGAAGTAAACTTCGTCTGGCACAAACTCACCCTTTTTTAGCTTTTTGAGGTAAGGGGATTTATCCTTAATAAATTTTGCAGCTACTTTCTTATAGTCGTGTCGTCTTTTCGCAACAAAAACCTTTCCTTGAGCACCTTCTCCTAGAACAGTATCCGTCAAAATATACTGGTTATGAAACCGACTGACTACTCTTTTCTTAATGAGTGGCATACTTGATTTAGCTCTTCCACAACTTTCAGTAATGAGGTGATTTGAGTCTAGGCACACGTATATAATGCCTAAATGACGTCATACGACAACACGTCATGCCGTTTTAATACCACGGCTATACAAAAGGTCTGGTGATGACGTCATTATCATGCCAGTTGAACCTGTATGACGTCATGAAAAAATGAGGGCCAATCTCTCCAAAAGAAAACCCATACCTACTACGGCCCCTTGTCAAAAATTTTCCTATTGAGATCTAATCCCCGAAAATAAGGAAATTAAAGAAATAACTATTGGATACCTAAAAAATTTGGATGTTAAAGCTAAAATCGTAAACAGATAAAAGAAAAATCTCTTCTGTGTGTTTGGTCGAATGAATTTAACCCAACGACTTTAACAATCATTGAATGAGGTGTGAAGTCAAATTAGTTATCCACAGTAATTACCGTGAAAACATAAAATCGACAAAATATAGGTAGGCAAAGCCTTGACTGTAATAGGAGTCAGGAGGCCCATCGATTAGAACCAAAAACAAGTTTTCATATTCTCGTCACAAGAAAACAAAGCATTGGGGGATAGAATTTTATTTTAAGGCAAGGCTTAACAAAGAGAAATTAAGGCGGATAATATCGACGAGAGAATTTTATTTTACCACTTGATGATTAGATAAAGCATTTCGGAAGAATGAGTCGAAAGCAGGCCCTTATTTTTGTTCAGTATGCAGGGGTGGAGAAGATGATTTTACGAGTTTTGTAAGAGATTAAGCAGGGAAATTTTCCAGGTAATTTAAAAGGAGGAATGGGTTGATGTTATGTTAAGTGATAAAAGTTTTATGGGGGTAAAGAAGTTAAGAAGGTCGGTTGACACGGGCTTGGTACATAGGGACAATTTTCATTCATTTATTTATTAAGGTTGAATTCAAGGCTGTTCTTTTTTTAAATTTTACGTTGCTATAAATTTTTATTATTCAAAGCCTAGAAAGTTTTTTAATGTTAATAAACATCAAATCATAAGGTTTGCCGAGATCTAGTACTGTTCCAGAGGGATAAAAAAAAATCTATACCCCTTCCCCCTCCAAAAGAAACAAAATAGTCTGCTTGATGTATTAGAATCAGGGTTGCAAACAAACCCACACAAAAGAAGTTGTTGGTATTCCTTAATATTTAGAGAGACATTCAACAAGTACAGGTTAGCCTCAATAAGACCATAACTAGACCTTCAACGTCCAAAGAACTTCTCAATTCTGATATCGACAGCACAAAAATTTCCAGAACATTATATATTTTTTTTTTTTTTACTAATATACGTGTTTTACATCCTCATACGTAAGCCAAGTAAGAACTTGCAAAAGCGGTAAAACTGTTTTCAGTAAAGTGCGAATGACGTTCTGATCTTTATAGGGCATAAGGGGCGTTACCCTTGCTCCTGTTTGTGGTACTGTCTGTTCGTTTTTTGGTTTCAGTTACTTATTGATAGTGATTAATGCTGTACGCTTTAATTTTTGCTTGACTTTATTTCTGATCGTCTTTGGTTTAATGTGGCTCTATAAATTTTCTTTGAAAAACTATTTCTGTGAAAAAAGTTTTTTTTTTAACTGATCCCACAACAATTTGAACTTAATACGAACAGAATTGACTGTGAGTGAATAAATTAAATCCAGAACGAACAGAAATTAAAACCTATAATCAAGGGCATACCCAGGATTTGTTTTTTCAGGGATGAAGACAGGTGATCACTCTTTGACACAGTTTTAGAACTAATGTTTACAGTTTCGACTATAGAGAATATAAGGAGTAGGAAGTTTTTGCACAAGCTGTAATAGGCAATAATACAGTTTGTCCCCATAAAAAAAGGGTTACCAATACTAAATTTTCTTGTCGTTTTAAAATTCTCACTGAATTTGGTTTCGGTGACTAACTATAATAATGATTCTTTAATCAAATAGTTCGGGGTAACGAACTGCAAGTAAGAAGCGACAAGGTGAACAGTAACCGAAACTCTGAAAAACCAAATTTTGATATCAATAGATATATATCCAAAGAATTGTTTTTTAAGCTGATTCTAAATATACAAGATTCATTAAGCTTAGTTTCACTCATAAAAGGCTACAAGCCTGAGAAAATTTGCCTGATTTTCAAAAAGGGAGGAAACAGCGTCTATCAATCAAAGGATTTTCATGAAAATCCCATCATTAGATTCAGTGTATCAGAGAACCTTACTGTAAAGGTTTCAAGCTTATATCTACCAAAATATGGAATTTTTATTTTTTACCAGAACAAAAACCACAAACGGCATTATTTTTTTTTCAGGGTGATCGTGTTGAACCAATGGTCCTAGAACATCGGGAGAGGGCTCATTTGAACGGAAATTAAAATTTTTAGTGGTCTCTTTAAGTGACCAAAAGATTGGAAGGCAACTAGCCTCCCTCCATTATCCTTTTTGTCCCAAAATCTTTCGATTAAAATTTTTAGATAGCCATTTTGTTAAGCATAGTTGAAATGTCCCAAAACTATACCTTTAGAGATAGCATGACCCCCCACAGTTCCTGAGGTTGTTAGAGCCATTGTTTACACATGTTATTTGTTATTGGGAAGTATATCCATGGGGATAATTTTCCGTGGACGGATTTGACAAAACATGTACAAAATTATTTTTGTTTGTGTTACTTTGTCTTTGCCAACTCAATTTTGAATGTGCAGATATTCCAGAGAAGTTTTCTGGGTGACATTTTTAGCGTGATTTGATTTCCGGGAAAAAATTTCCGTGGAAGGGGAAATTTCCGGATTGATCAGGAAAACGTTAAGAGCTTAGTCTTTTTTTTTTTCAAACGAAACTGGAAGGAATTTTAAGGGAAAGAAGTGTATTTTTCGTGGGAAGAACTTTCCGCGGAGTAGTTTCTAGTGAGGAAAGTAAATTTTTTATAGAGGGTGAACCAGACTTACTGGCATTATTTGAAAAACGATCAAAATTAAATAAAAATGGTAGTTTTTTCAACTGAAAATAAGAAGAAACATTAAGACTTAAAGCGAGTAGAAATTATTCCGTATATGGAGTTGCCACCCTCCGCAATACCTTGCTCTTTGCGCTACAGTTTAAACTTTTTGTCCCAATTTTTTTAGAACGACTCCAGAAACACAAGGGCCGTTTAATTAGAACAGGAAGCTTTTCTAAAAGTGCTAAAAACTAAAAGCGTGAAGAGCAAGGCAAGTGAATTACGAAAAAAAGGTAGTCAAGTGGCAACGAAAAAAGGTTTATTTTTTTTACAAAAGGATTTAAATAAGAGTAGGAATATTATCAAGAAAAAAAAATCTTGCTCTGGAGATTATGTAGTGGTATCAACTGGGGGGAGGGGCCTATGCCCCTTCCTAGATTTATCTCCGCCCCTACAAGATTGAGAATGTGAGAAATACCTTCTTTTAAGAATTTTCATTAAAAAAAAACATGAAAAAACAACAAGACTACTCCCCGTGGATTTCGAAAAAAAATCATTTTGCCTTCCCCCTAATTTTCCTTGACGCCACTGGGCCTAACAATTGAATATTTTCATAGTTTGCTTTAAATCTATACGAAAAAAACTCATTTATACAAATATATCTGTTTCTAACATCAACTTATGGATTTTTCTTGCCCCACTCCCTCAAAAAACTTAACACTTTGACATATACCATTATTTAGGATATAATATAAACTCATTTCAAATAGCCTTGTTTTGTCAATTTTACCGCACTGTACAGGAACGGAGGGATACATTTTTATTCCTTCTTTTGACAGAAAATTATCAAGGACTAGGACTGTACGCTGAAATGGAAGAAATCGAAAGAATAGAAAACACAACGCTTCAGACCAACGGCTATAAAAAGAGATTCAATTTGAGATGTTGAGTGATCCTGGTATAATTCTTTGCTTAAAGTTGAAAAGTAAGGACTGACATAAGTAACAGACAAATTTCTATCGGGGGGGGGGAGAAGAGGGGGCTAAATTTTCTTCTACGTTCCTCAAATAAGAGTATAGGCTACAGTTTCTTCTTTAACAGGCTCTTCACAGAAAGTGGAATCCACATTCTATAATAAAATAATTATCTACAATCTGGCATCTTTCTTCAGAACCAAATAGATATTGCATAAACTAGACATAATAGTGCAGAAAAGCAAATAAGTAGAATAATAACCACCTGCAAATTATACCAACAGTTTATCTAACATTTCTAAGACCATTCCAAAGCGCCAATTTTGATCAAATGCCTATTAAGAAACATAGAAATGAGCTTTTGCGTATTTACAAAAATATAATTAAAATACTTTGGATATTGCATAACTGATATTGTTGTCTCTGAAACAAAGGTCATATCTCTAATTTTCTTTGCGCAATAGAAGAGCAAAGTAAGTCTTGTAAGATTATTTCTGGAACTGTCTTTTCTTCGAAGATTTATATTAGAAAATCAAACTAAAAAATTCAGAGCTAAATAATAAGGCTTCGGTTTGGTATATAAAACATATCAATTACGAGGACAGGTTCAAAACCTCATATTCAGTAGATATGACTCAAATGATGGGATTTTCATGAAAATCCCATCATTAGATTCAGCGTATCAGAGAATCACTGTAAAGGTTTCTAGCTCCTATCTGCCAAAATATCGAATTTTTATTTTTTACCAGAAGAAAAATCACAAATACCATTATTTTTTTTTCAGGGTGATAGGATCCACCCTTCATCATATCATGATCTTAACTCAGAATAAATAAAAAAAAAACAAGTTTTTTTTTTACTGAAAGTAAGGAGCGACATTAAAACTTAAAACGAACAGAAATTATTCCGTATATGAAAGGGGCTGTCCCCTCCTCAACGTCTCGCTCTTTACGCTAATGTTTTTTTATTGTTTAAAGAAAATAGAGCTGTGAGAAGTGTCAAACTTTAGCGTAAAGAGCGAGACGTTGAGGAGGGGACAGCCCCTTTCATATGCAGAATAATTTCTGTTCGGTTTAAGTTTTAATGTCGCTCCTTACTTTCAGTAAAAAAAAACTTGTTTTTTTTTAAATTTAATTTTTGAACGTTTTTGAATTAATACAGGCTTTGATTTAGGCTCATCGTACGTGAATAATTAAAACAAAATTTGTACATTAATTTTACTTTATTTGGTTAAATGGCTTTCTCGAAAAGTGTTTAATTTCATTTACGAACCTTTTTATTAGTAATAAATATACGTAACTTACGAATTAACATACATAACGAACTTCTATATTCATATATTTTTAATACGTATATTAGGGGATTCGCCCCCTAGTCAATACCTCGCTTTTTACGCTAAAGTTCGAATTTTGTTTCAATTCTTTAAAAATGACCCTTTAATTACAAAGGCCGTTAATTAGAATAAATAGCTCTTATGAAAGTAATAAAAAATCTTTGACTTAAGAGCGAGGTATTGACTAGGGGACGAACCCAATCATATACGTTATAATTTCTGTTCGTTTTAAGTTTTGATGTTGCTCCTTACTTTCAGTTGAAAAGCTTTTTTTCCTCATTTAATTTCTGATCGTTTTTTAAATAATGCTGGGAAATCCGGCACCCCCTTCATAGCAATCTCCCTTCCCCCATGGAAAGATCCTCCCACATAACCCCGACCCCCCTCCCCCCGCTACCAGAAAAAATCCCCCCTGAAAACGTGTGTATACTTCCCAATAATCGATATTATATGTAAACATTTGGTAAAGTTTATAACTTTCAGCCCTCCCCCCCCCGGGACTTTGGTGGATTAAGTTATCCTAAAAGACATAGTTATTTGTTTTTTCGACCATGCTGAACAAAATGGCTATCTCGAAGTTTTGATCAGGTGACTTTGGGAAGAAAATGAGGGTAGGAGGGGACCTAGTTGCCCTCCATTTTTTTGGTCACTTAAAAAGGGCACTGGAATTTTTAATTTCCGTTCGAATGAGCCCTCCCACGATATTCTAGGACCACTGGGTTGATACGATCACCCCTGAAAAAAAAAAAAAAAAAAAAACACAAATACAATGTATTAGTGATCTTTCTTCTGGCAAAAAAAAAACAAAACAAAATTCCACATTTTTGCAGATAGGAGCTGGAAACCTCTACAGTAGGGTTCTCAGATACGCTGAATCTGACGGTGTTATTTTCATTAAGGTTCTATAGCTTTTAGGGGGTGTTTCGCCCTTTTTTCGAAAATCAGGCAAATTTTCTCAGGCGCGTAACTTTTGATGGATAGGACTAAACTTGATGAAACTTGTATATTTGAAATCAGCATTAAAATCTGATTCTTTTGATGTATCTATTTCGTTTTTTAGAGTTTCGGTAGATATTGAGCCGGGTTTCTCCTTACTTACAGTTCGTTACCACGAGCTGTTTGATGTTACTCAAAGTTTAAGAGGACGAGTAGAACAAGTTCCACTTCCCACTCCACCTCGACCAATTATCCCCCCTTTAAAATTACACACCTAACTACCCTCCTCCGACGGCTTTGCATGACTTAATCCTAGATGACCCACTTGCAGTAGATGACCCATAGACACTCGCCAAAAAATTCAATTCATACCCTCTTTGACATCCCCCCCTCTTCTGCCACCCAAGCCAAAGAATGGCTATAAAAGCTTAAACCTCCTCAGAGGCCACTGAGTTGCAGTGTTCTTTGTCAGTCAAATCAAGAAAACCCGCGCCGTCCTGTTCTACTGGCACGAAAAAGCTACTGAGCCCATATGCACACTTACAGTTGAACGAAATGAAAAGTGATCTTGAGATGTATTCCGATGGTGCACGTTCTAATATAAGCTTTGTATAATTTGTTAATTTTCAATTAAAATCAAGAATTTTGCAGTAGGCATCAAGACAGCTAATTGTCGAAAAAAACCAAGACAGATAGTTCGAGTAATTGAGAGGCAAATCTGGGATAAGCCCTTTTTAGGATTGTATAAAAAGGATGTCATTTCATTTGTTGATAGATAAGTCTATCTGTCATCCATCCACGAGTCATTCCTAGGGCAGAACTAAGGTAGATAGTCATAGAATTAAGGGATGAAAGATTGGATTGACTTAGGGTTGTCGCGTGACGGACGGTGTAACCCACACCTCCTACCCCAGGGCTCTGGGAGGTTGTGTCAACCCTGGAGGCATCGTCATATGTTCTTTGGACTATTTTGGACCAAACGGCTATCTCACAACTTCAATCATATGCGTTTCGGGAAAAGAGGGCGTTAGGGGAAGGGGGGGGGGGGGGGTAGTTGCCCTTCAACCCTTTTCACTCTTAAAAGGGAACTAGAGATTTCAATTCCCAATCCAATGAGCCTCCTCTAAAGTTTATACGACCACCCCTTCCAAAACGATTCATATACCCCCAGGGGCCTAACTTAAAACTCTTGCCCCCAGACTCTGGGGGTTTGGTTCAACCTTGACGGCCTTTTTATATGATCTTCGGGGGGGGGGGGTCTAGTTGCCCTCCGATCACTTTTGACTCTTAAAAAGGGTATTAGGACTTCTGATTTCCAATTGAATGAGCCCCCCTCTGAATTTTACACGACCACCCCTTCCATAAAAACCTTATATGTTAATAATGGGCAACTAGTATAGTTTATAGCCCTTGCCCTGAGGGCCGTGGGGGGGGGGAGGGTGTCATCCTCAACGACATAAATACTGGACTTTTCAAATATGCTGAACAAAATTGCTATCTCACAATTTTGATTGGATGTGTTTGGCGAAATGATGGGCGTGGGGCTGGTGCTGGTTGCCCTCCGATTATTTGCAACTATTAAAAAGGGTACTATAACTTTTACTTTCTAATATATTGAACCCCTTTCGAAGTTTTTACGACAACTCCTTCTATACGAACCCTGATCTAAAAAAAATAAATAAACAATACATTGTGCCAACATCGTTCTTTACTTAGGCAGCGCTATTGCACTTCCTATGGTTTTAATCTAGAGATAGGCTATTTGACAAACCTTCTTTGTTCTTTTCATCTACTGCCTTTCAGTTTTCTAGTAATTTCTGAAAAGAACAAATTCTAAGTTGAATGCAAAAAAAATAAAAAAAAAATATGCATAATAAATATAATGTGACAAATGATATCATTTAGGCTTCTGATAGACAAGTATAGATCGGCTTATTTTTTCTGGTTAAGGGTTTTCTTTCATTTCGATTAAATTTTTGATCAAATAAAACGAATAGAATTACTAATTTTATTTTTTTACTATTTCACCAATTTCTTAATAGCTATAATTGTTCTTTTTTTCTTATGTACAGACAATCTATGAAAATCAAAATAGTTACCATGCACTCAAATAAAACCAACACTATTTTCTATAAAGATTAACAATCGGTTTCATTAATACGCAAATGACCGCCTTAAGATAAAAGAATAAATACAGCCTAGGACGGTAATCGCAAACCTTGAGCAGTTAAAAACCAGGCGTCACACAAAATAGTATATTTGACAAAAAATTTACATAATACTTCTGAGTAAAAAAGAGTAAAAAATACAAAACACTTTAATTTTCAAACTTCTGTAGACATAAATAATTAGTAAAATAATAGTAAAGTAATTTACTAATAATAGTAAAGTTCCTTTCGCAGAAAGATAAGGTGGGGCGAGAGAGAGAGAGAGAGGAGAGAGAGAGGAGAGAGAGAGAGAGAGAGAGAGAGAGAGAGAGAGAGAGAGAGAGAGAGAGAGAGAGAGAGAGAGAGAGGAGAGAGAGAGAGAGAGAGAGAGAGAGAGAGAGAGAGAGAGAGAGAGGAGAGAGAGAGAGAGAGAGAGAGAGAGAGAGAGAGAGAGAGAGAGAGAGAGAGAGAGAGAGAGAGAGAGAGAGAGAGAGAGAGAGAGAGTACAAAAATAAGAAGTGTATTTCTCAAGTCTAGGAGCGAAGGGGCTAGTTTGTTGTTTTTAAATTTTTTTTTAATGAAAACACTAAAAGAAGATCTAAAAGAAAAACTAAAATTATTCTAACATCGAAACATTTATTCTGTCGTATACCAGGGTCATGTTTTTTTTTAGATTACATTTACCAGAGAAACAAAGATAAGGGATAAAAATAAAATATGAAAAGAAAATTACAAATTTAGCAAAAAAAGAAAGAGACAGCGTAAGCTGCGGTATCCATTGAAACCACCGGTAAATCAACGATAAACAGGGGCACCAGTTGGGGCGGGGGGTCTATAAAAAATAATTGTTTTGTTATTTTCACTCAACATTGCAATAAAACAATAATACATTCCCTCCATTTTGAAAAATATCTTCTCTTTTAACTTTAGTACAAAAAAAAAAAAAAAAAAAAAAAAAAAAAAAAAAAAAAAAAAAAAAAAAAAAAAAAAAAAAAAAAAAAAAAAAAAAAAAAAAAAACACAGACACCCCTATATTTTCATGAATTGGCACCCCTGATTACGAAGTGATAAAATGAGTACTGATTACAATTTCAATGGGTCGCTTGAGCTCCTTACACATATTCCACTTTGATATTATCACCTTTATTCGTGCAGCAACTTTGAGGAATTATTCAAGGCTGTGGCAAGACATTCTTTACAGTTTAAATACAGCACACATATTTCCAATCTCTACCATCTAGATCTAATGAATCTGACAAAAAAGATAAAACACTAGAAGTTTGAAGTTCTTCCTATATGTAGACCTCTAAAGGTATCCCTACTCCTTCGATAAGTCCTTGGTTAGAAAGGTCCCTTCCTAGCAATGGATCTTACGACCGATAGAATACGGCAGTGGCGGATCCAGGGGGCGCACCCCCCCCCTAACGTTGTCTAAAGTAGTGTAATTTACTTAATTAACGGAAGTTTGCGCTAATTAAACTTGCTCCTAACGCAACTTTATCGGATCAACCTATTCCCCCCCCCCCCCCTAAAACAAAATCCTGGATCCACCCCTGGAACACGGCATAAAACATGTGCGTAACTCTTTTAAATGGTGATTTCACACAAGACCGTAGAACCTTTCATTATAGCATAACTTGGGAATTTGCGTTGGGCAAATCTTATCCATAAAGTGGAATACCTGGTTGAATAATTATAATCATTCTTGAAAATAAATCTTAGAATATGACCTGTCATAAGTCTAATAATAAGATCACTAAGTTTCTTGGCGAGCAGAATCTTGTATTTATGTCGACCTTGATATTTTTACTACTTGATGTATTTTTTTTACAACTCTCCATTAAGCAAAAAAAAAAAAAAAAAAAAAAAAAAAAAAAAAAAAAAAAAAAAAAAAAAAAAAAAAAAGCCACCCGATAGTCATTCTTGAAGAAAAAAATCATCATATTTGAGGGTTTGAAGTTAATTATCGTTCAGATAATTCATCAGAACTAAAAATAAGGTAAACTAAGAAAACTCAATAAGAAAATTTTAACATCTCAATAACCAAACAAGAGACTGGCAATGATATTAGACCAAATGATTCGATAGAATCATTTTAAACGGGTATGTAAAATCTCCGTTTCACAAGAAATATACCATAACGCCATAGGAATGGCACTTTCACACAAGACCCCGAAACTTTCATAATAGCATAATTTGAGCATTTACGGTATGTAATCGTATGGGACAAATTTTGTTCATGGATAATTAATAATTTTTGAAAATAAATTAACAAGTTTCCCTAGAAAGCGTTTTACACTTGATCAGAGCTTGAATCTCAATCTCCCTTTCACATTTTAAACTTTTGAATAGTTTACTTATGAAGATTGTGAAGATTTTAGAAAATGATTATGATGGTTTTATGGACTTTAAGTTAGCCTAGTGTTGAAAAGGCTTGCTTAACTTATATTATTGGTTAATTGTACGAATATTTTTTTGTCCAGTTTTTTTCACTTAAGAGCTAAAACGTTAAGCTGTAATTTAAATTTCGGGTGAAATTTGGAGATTTAGGCAAAATACAGAACTATGAGTCAAAATCAGTGAAAACTTCTAAGTATCAATTCATTTACTGCTGCTATTGCAAAGCAAACGAAGCCATAGAAAAAAAATTCGACTATAAATAAAACAGATGTAAATTATAACTTTTTAATTTTCATTACAAAAAGACGTATGAGCCCCTTCGAGGTTCAGGCCGTGGAAAAATCTGAACCTAACGCAAATTATTGTTGATACTATAATTTTCATACTATAATTATTGTTGATACTGTGATTTTCATACTATATTGTTGATAATTTTGCAGGCAGAGGATCAAAATTTTCTGTTTCAATAATTTTGTATTCAGTGGAAATCGAAGCCACAAAAAAAAAATAAAAACCATTTGATTATTAGACAAGAAGTTAAATTAAAAAAAAAAAAAAAAAAAAAAAAAAAAAAAAAAAAAAAAAAAGTGAAAAATAGAGTATAGCTTAGAAACAAGAAAAACTAGAACTGGAAAGAAAGTTCTGGAGCTCAAGACCTCACAGTTTCGATATGTAATTATAGATATCAATAAGCATATCAATGGGCAGCCAAGACTTCGTTAATATGCGTTTTTGTCACCATGCACAACTATGTAGGGCATCTGTTAAATTGAAATCCTCAATTGGGTAAATTATAATGAGTATCAAATACACACAATACGTTCATAACGTATAAAAACTATTCAAATATGAAAAATTACAATACTAAAAAAAGGGAAACAAATTCTAAAAAGCACTAATAGCAAATATGAAAAATTTTCAAATGAAACTTCAGACAAAAATACAATTTTTCAAAAAAGATTCCATTGAATACGTCAATCAAGTCTTTGTTCTCATTAATAAACCAACCTCTAAAAGAAACCAACCTCTTAAACCTCTAAAAGAAACCAACCTCTAAAAGAACTAGAAAAACAAAATATGCAGGAAATGAACAAAACAGCAAAATATATTTTCGTCTTCAGCCGTGGAATTTTGGTTTTTGTTATTTATTGAGGTGGTTCCAGGGGTGCCAATTGAGGGAGCAGAAGGAGGGGGAATAACTTCTAAATTTAGAGAAACGCCTCGTTTTATAACCTCGTAAAAATTGAAGTCCTTGAGCCCCCCTCGCCCAAAGTCCGTGAAATGGCACCCCTGAGTAGTCCCATGCTAAATACATTCGCATAATGTGGATCAACTCCTTTTGACTAAGTCAAAAATAGCCAAGCCAAAACTATAAGAGAGATTAGATAGAGAAAGAAAGAGAGAGATCATTCCTAAATGCACTTATAAAATGAGAGTAAGTGCTCTCAGCATTAATAGCATCTTCAATCCTCAAAAATTAAAATTAATCCTTTTGGATTCTGAAAGGTCCGTCTCTTCATCAGAAAAAGAAATTAGAAATGCAGTTAGAAATCCAACGTATGACTTGACAGACGTAATATATTTAACTTCAAAACCGGCCAGGTAAGTAGCAGCCAAGGAAAATTTTTAAGAGAGAACGACACAGTCCAGGGAGGGGGCAAGCTCATAAAACCCCTTTCAAAACAAGACGATTCTGAGCCTTTCCTGCATATGTATCAGCAAGCCGAGAATTTTAGATAAAGGGCACAAAATCTAAACTGTTTTGCCCCCCCCCCCCTCCCCCATGGTCATAAATTTAAGGGAAAGACACATTTTCCATTTGAGAAATATTCTAAAATATAAACTTGAGCAAATGAGTGAAACATGGAAGACAAATTATTATCAATAAAAAAATGTACGAGGATCCTCCTTGGGCTATAAAATTTCCACTAAATTGCAGAATTTAGCTCTGTCTTAATTAGAAAATAACAGTAATAGGGATCATGTGTTTTTGGTCATTAACACAAATAAGGCCAATAGCCCTAATAATGCTAAAATAGAATAGTATTTCATTCCTCTCATTCCCCCTAGTATTACATGTTTCGAAGGGCTATTGGTTTGGAAGGAGAGGAAATAGCTGTCTTTTCTAATCTTCTTTTATCTATCACTAAGGAAACTAAAAAAAAAGAGGAGAGGGGGGGGGGGGGGTAGGGGTAGGAAAGCAGTGGCGTAATTGCGTCAAAATTCGGGGGGAGGGGGCAAAGCTGGAGCCAATTTTCCCAAAACCAAGTAAAATGACAGTCCATATAGTACTATAAAGGATTCGGGGGGAGGGGGGGGGGCAAAGTTGCATCCAATTTCCCAAAAGCAAGTGAAAATCAAGCATATCTTAGTTTTGACAAGATTTTTGCAAAAACTATATTTTGGCTATATTTTGACCAGTTTTCGCACTACATGTATAAGCTATCCAAACTACAGAATCCTTGTGACCATTATTACATTTATTAAGGCAGAAATTTAGGGAAAAGACAAATAGACATATACCTACTAAATAAAAAGGACCATAAAATCACGAGATCATTGGCGTCAATTCATGAAAAGTGAAGGGGGGGGGGGCAAATTTGTCGTTTTTTATTTGTTCTCAATGAAAATGCCCGAAAAACAGAGGCAATTTTCAATGAAAATTTTCTCAAAGTTATTATTCAAGGTGTAGAAGGTGCAAAAATCTAGAATGGGCGTATGCACCCCTCTCAATTGACGCCACGGCACGAGATCTAGGGACAACTTGACTGCTACGGTCCATCACTTACACAAATAGTACAAAATAAAAATTAAACAATTCTGTCAATAAATGCCTGGAATTAGTCTACTTTTGACCTTTAAACAATATCTGTCCCACGCTGGACCATATTTGTGACTCATCCAGGCATCATCTAATCTTGCTTGTTTTAAAAGCATAATAAATGTCATCAATGGCTCCAAGAGGTAAATATACAAGCCTAAACTTCCACAGAAAGTCAACGAAACATGCATGAGCAAATCAGCAAGATAATCTGGATGACGAATTTTGCCCCATAATCTCCCAGCAAATATTCTTTCACCTGTCCCAGTGGGAATGAATTCGTATCCTAAAAATAAAAGGAAACTATAAATATGTATATATATACATATAATACAGAACAATATAAATAAATAATAAAAAAAGAAATATAATAATATGAAATTTAATAATAAAATGGTATAAATAAAACGTATACACACAAATAATATAAGCTTGCAAACAGGGACAAAAACTATATTAGGGATAAATAATAAACTAAACTGCAGAAACAACAACACATGGGCAAATAATAGTACTAGTCCAAAAAAAAAAAAAAAAAAAAAAAAAAAGTTCTGCTTTGGCTTAATATTGAGACAACTAACTTCCGCATAATAATAACAACGAATCGAAAAAAAAACAGAAAATCAAAATCCGAAAAAATTTACTAACAGTGACTTTAATTACAACGAAAAAATAAATAAATAAAGTTCCGCTTTGGCTTAATGCTGAGACAACTAAATTCCGCATAATGATAACAACAAATGAAGAAAAAAAAAAATCCAAAAAACAGTACATCAAAACCCCAAAAAATTTACTAGCACAACCTTTATAATAATAAAGAACAAAGTGTTATTTGTGTTTTGGCTTAATAACTAACATATGCAATACTAATAGGTTTTTCTGCTGAATTCGGTTCATTGTTTAATGTTTGCTATTCGGTGAAATTTTTCATTCTTTTGTCAGATAGAGTTAGTTTTCATAGGCGTAGGTACAAAACTAAAAGAAGAGAAATTTAGATTTTTTTTCTGTAATACTGGGAATTAAGCCGAAAATTTTTAAAGATTATAAACATTATAATAATGAAACATTATACAAAGTCTATAACAGATTGTCCCTGCCGGCCAACGGTCTCAGACTAAAAGAAAAGCAGGTCGTCCTCGGTTGGGGTGGGAGGATGTTGCAAGGAAAGATTAGAAATGAAAACTTCCTGGGAGGGTGTAAAGAGGGAGGCTTTGAATAAATTTGGACGAGGAGGAGCGTGCGTAGCTGCGTTAGCCTCAGGCGGCTTGGTGCTGCGGTGAGTTTTTAGTAGTAGTAGTACGCGCACTAAAGAATATCTGATGAGATTTTTTATTTTCAACATATAACTATTAGAAAACTCAAAAACGTGGAATTTATTTGTTGACTTTAAATCGAAGACATCCATTACGCAGACACCCTGGGTGATAGAAACAATGCGAACTTCCAATTCAGCGTAAAAAGAACAATTTTTCAGCCAAAAAATGCGTTTCTTAGCGCAACAGAAAAAAAAATTGCATTAACCAATCAACGAATTACAACTAGTACGCCGCTAACCTTTAGGCAGCTCTTACTATTAGATTTTAAGTTATGCTATCTCATAGCCAATTTGTACAAAAGGGATGTCAGAAAAGTTTCAGGCCCTGACGTGAAGATGACAAAACTTGTCAATAAACGTTGTGCAGCTTTTGATACTCACAAACATTTTCAGCCCTTTTAGACGCGCTGTTGTTGTATGACAATCATTTGAGTAATCCGAAATGAGTTTTCGTCAAAATGAAATAAACCAAAATGAAGAGAATTCGAAAATCGAGCTATTATCAACCATTGGTTTCTGAAAGGCCAAACGCTACGCAAATCAAAGATGAGTTGATTTAGACCCCGGCGCCACGCCGACGCATCGACCGAACGCCGACGCATCGACCGATTGCCTCCAACGAGAGGCCCGTTTGCCGAAATGTCCAACGCCGCCGGCGTATTGCGTCAACCGCAAAGTCGGAGCTTTTCTTTTCTCGTCTGGTTAAGTGTTTCAACTTTCCTGATTAGAAATCAAGCAGGATTTGCACTATCCCGAATTTTCGGGGATTTACCTGAAAAGCTATATGTCACGCCGAAAAAAAAATAATTATTCCCCAAACCCCCGAAAATCACCCAATCACAGTGCCACCCCTAGAAATTTATCACTAGTAACTATTCCTGCCAAATATTACTTTGTACACCATAATTCTTCACTACTCTCGTGTTCGTTAATTTTCGTCTCTTGAGTTACTTTGCATATAAACCAGACAGATACAATTGGAATATACACGGTTCTTCATATGTTGAAAAAAGTATCGTTTTTATGAAATTAAACAAAAAAACAAGTTATTTTTTACCTGAAAGTAAGGAGCGACATTAAAACATTAAAACGAACAGCAATTATTCCGTATACGAAAGGGGCTGTCCCCTCCTCAGCGCCTCGCTCTATACGCTAAAGTTTTTTATTGTTTTAAAGAGTAAAGTGGTGAAAAAGAGTCAAACGTTAGCGTAAAGAGCGAGGCGTTGAGGAAGGGACAGCCCCTTTCATATACGGAATAAGAGCTGTTCGTTTTAAGTTTTAATGTCGCTCCTTACTTTCAGTTGAAAAAAAACTTTTTTTTTGTTTTAAACTTTAACGTAAAGAATAAGGTATTGAGGAGGGGCAACCCTTCATATATGGCATAATTTCTGTTCGTTTTTCAAATAATGCCGGTAAATATGGCTCACCTTCTATGAAATATACCCCTCCCCCTCACGGAAAACTCACTCATGGATATTCCATCCAACGTAAAGTGCACCCCCCCCCCCCCCGTCAAATTCCCTCCGGACAGTTCCTTCCTCGCTGAGAATCCCCCATCTCTGTAAAATTGCTTGTGGACGATTCACTCTGAAAAAATCTCCTTAGCATTTTTTCATTGGAATAAGACTTTAATCTCTAATCAGTTTCTCGATCACTCCGGAAAAAGCCCCCTTCCGTGGAAATTATTTCCCAGAAAAGAATTTCGTATAGTAATTCTGTCAAACTAAGATTCTACAAATTAAGATTCTATGACTTTAAGGGGGTGTTTTTCCCCTTTTTGGAAAATGAGGCAAATATTCTCAGGCTCGTAACTTTTGGTTTGTAACACTAAACTTGATGAAATTTATATATTTGAAATCAGCATAAAAATCCGATTCTTTTGATGTACCTATTGGTATCAAAATTTTTATCTGCTTTTTAGAGTTTTGGTTACTATTGAGCAGGGTCGCTCCTTACTTACAGTTCGTTACCACGAGCTGTTTGATGAGATTAAACCATTCCGAATGCAGTTTCCCAATTGCTATAAGATTATTACATCATTCGTAGTCAAGAATTTTATTTTAAGTTGAACAGAACGCATACACTATGCAGGTTCAGTTGGATTTTGAAATTGATAGTCCACAGATTGTTGCGAGAGCTGAATCGTAAGTTTGCAGATTTTGTTTTCTTTTGCTATTTTTAGATACATTTTCTTAATGTTATACACAAATATTGAACGCCTGACATATTAAAGAAAATAAAATCTTCTTTCAGAAAAATATTTACCCCCCCCCCCCCAAATAAAAAAACCCTTCTATTGAGACAAAATTTAGTTATAGACTATGTAAAAGGTTTGGGAATTGAAGATTGAACCGGAAGTGACCCCAAATATATGATTTATAAAAAAAATTGTATGTTATTGCCTATACGGGGGTAAGGGGGGGGGGGTAGGGGGCTATAATTTTTACATCATAATACCTTAATTCTTTTTAATTGAAAGTAGTAATGCCAAAAAGCTAAACATTTTTTTTCATCTAAAGCAGAGACGGAAGAAAATGATCAAATTCCCTGGGAAACAATAGAAATATTTTGATAAACCCAGTGGCCCCCATTGGGACTTATTCATTGTCTTGGGTATTTTTGGATTTCTCATAGGCTACTGACCTAATTTGGCTTTTGTTTGTGTTCCCTTTTAATTATATTCCTTGGATCTCATTGAATGCCACAGCGAATCTACTATCTATTATTTCAACTATTATGCAAGGGTACTGAAACGCCATAGCCATTTTGTTTCTAACAGATTTCTACTTCTCTTAATGAATAACGAAGAAGACCAGCGTCCAGCCAGCGACTTGCGAAGTTTTTAACTCATGAATAGGTCCCGAATCTGTTGTAAATTTAAGCTGGGATTTGAAAAAGACTGATGAAAACATTAATGTTTGCGGTCAAAATTGATCGCGCCGGCGGCGCGCCGCCGACATCTCACCGGAAGTGGCACGCCGCCGCTGCTATTTTTGGCCCCACCGCCACCAGCCTTCCCTTATCGGTGCGGCGCCGGGGTCTAAGTTGAATGATGCGTATGGGGTTCGGCGCGGCACCGGGGTCTAAGTTGAATGATGTGTACGGGGGCTCTGAACCGTCATTTACCACCGTTAAATTATGGTTAGCTGAACTTAAACGTGGCGGTACCAGGTTGGTGGACGATGAATCTTCGAGATGTCCTAAAACACAACCACTGACAATAACGTCACTTAAGTTCACCAAATGATGCTATACGGCATCGAACTAAAGTGAAAAAGATAACGGAGGCTATGAATATGTCCAAAGAACGTGTCGGCCACATCTTGAATCAATATTTGGCCATGAGAAATCTACCCACACATTGGCTACCGCCTTTGCTCACGTTGAGCAAAAACGTGTTCAAATACACATTTCCGACACTCTATCGACGCAGTTTAGGCACAATAAATCGGAGTTGTCTCGATGAATGTTACAAACACCACTATATATACAAAACAAAAAATAGTAAAAAAATGTGACTGCAAAGGGGGAACCAGCTAAAAAAAAAGAAACTTTTTTCGACAGGGAAAGTGATTTTGACTGTTTTTTGGGATAGCCATAGAGTTATCTCAATCGATCATCATCAAACAGGAAGAACCATTACAGGAACCAGGGCAGGGGGTTGACCCCTCAACCCAAACATGTTTGTTCGACTGGTAAAAACGTAATAAAAATGCATATAAACAAATTTTTGATGCATTTTTCAGGTTTGTTGCCCCTCCCCCCCCCAGAAAAACCCCTCCGAACAAAAATCTTGGATACGGTCTTGTTAGGAGCTATGTATCATTAATTGACAACCTTAACCGACAAGGTCGAAATTGCGGAAAGACGACTACATTTGATAAAAAGTTTTGTTTAATCAATACAATGTGTCGTCTCGCACCAGGGCGGTTACCGTGGCAAGGTTACCGCGCCACGGTAACCGCGCAAGAATTCATAAATTACGGTTTGAACTGCTTGGCCAACCTCCTTACTTACCAGACCTTTTTTAGGTCACTTTCCTTATGTGCCAAAAAAACAGAAATTTGGGCAAAAACGTTGCAAAATCGAGTTTGCATGAACCCCGAAAAACAGGCTTAAAATGAACCAGGCTAGAAACAAATATACTCGTTAAAATGACTGTGTCAAACAGAAAGGCAAACAAAAATTTGGCCAAATCATGCTCTCCTCTCTAGGGTTATAATGTAATAAAGATAAAAGTGATTAGGTGACGTTTTCATCTGTTCTAAGCCACATTAACCACCTTTTTAATGGTGCTTTTTGAAAAAAAAAAAAAAAAAAAAAAAAAAAAAAAAAAAAAAAAAAAAAAAAAAAAAAAAAAAAAAAAAAAAAAACTAGGACTAAACAAAAGCAGGACATCCACAAATGGAGTGGGAAGGTGGCACAATAAATGATCTAAAGGAACTCGGAACTTCGTGGTAGGGAGTTAAGAGTGAAATAGAATAGAATATATTTTTAGAGCTAGAGCTAACATGAGCATGACACAAAAAAGAAGACCCAAAACAAGGATCATAAACAAAAAAACAACAACAAATAAATAACAACACAAAAAAAAAGAAAAAAAAATCAAAGCAGCAAGTGCTGCTTAAAGATCAATAGATTAAAATGAGTCATACATAATATTAATATAAGTCAAAAGTCAGTTTTTACAGTTAAAATAAAGATCATATTGATATATGAATATATCAGAATATTAAAAATATAACTGGTTGGTACATTCAAAAACCGTAAGTTTAAGCTAAACAGTTGGAGCTAAATTGCTTTGTGGGACCAAGCTGATATATTTACAATAAAATCATTGATAAATCCTAGAAAATAAAAGGTTTAATAGAAAATAAAAAAAAAAATTGTACAAATAAACTTATTGTTTCCTTTTACAAAACCGAAATTGACGAATTATTCTGAAAATATAAGAACTTACGAAAAAACGTCGTAAGATTCATAGAATTTCGTTGATAACAATTAATTTCTTAAAAACGTAAAATCAGCCGAGTTACATGGCGTATAATAATTGTGAATTACGAGAATCATGGATAGAATTGTAAAAATAAGCCCATGTCAGAAATATCTAAACACCTTAATATATCAGAATATTAAAATCCCCTAAAAAGGGGACTTTTCAGTGACAATACCCAAAAAAGGCGTAAAGCAATTTTCCGAAACCTAGAGGGGGAATCTAGGGGAAAATGTCTCCTGATCGTACCCCAAGGTCAACAATACTTTCCCAGAACGAAGAGACATAAAGCTGAAATTGTATGTATGTAATTGTATGTAGTATTATATGTAATAAGTATGTAGTAATGTAGTATGCATGTAATTGTATGTAATATTTGATGGCAATAGGAGATTGCCCAGTGAACGACTTATTTTGTGGTGAGCAACCGTGTATTAGAGGATTAGAGGAATCTGTTGTTCTATTACAGCTAACAACAGGGAATCAGGCAGTTGAAGCGAACAACAGGGAATCATGCAAATACCTTAAATACACTGAATCAAACATTAAATATTTGTTAAGGTAATATTATTAAAAAACCGAGTAAAATAAGGGACAAACGATTTGAAATATCTCGGTACTAGAGGCTGGGTTAGTCATTAACTGTGGACAATTCTTTTTTATTTGTCGGCGTCTAGTGACTGGTCCTTCAGTAGGGGGGCTCTCACAGTAGGAGGGGGGGGGCAATATCTGATCATATTCGAGTGAAGGGGCAGCCTACGCAGGTTTGCTGACATCAGATAGCTTGGCACTACGAAGTAACAGTCATGTTAACAAGAAACTCTAGGCAGTAAATTTAAGTTTTTGCTTCCCAATAAAAGTTAAGTGATAAATATTTGAGTTCTTTTCCAGAAAAGAATTCAAAAATAAATTATATTATAGAACGAACTATAGCCCATAGTAACTGAAGTATTAAGTTGAAGTATTGATGATGCAACACACCGTTCTTTTGACAGGATAATATAACACAAATATCTTTTGAAAAGTTGCTTCCCTTGTTATAGTAATCAAGATTAAGGTCAACAATACTTAATAGTGTTCTTAATAACAGAACACTTAGTAAAGAATAGAAAGTATTCTAAAATTTAGAACACTTTGAAAAAAAAAACTCAATCGAGGAAGGATTGACATTTGATGCTGATTCAAGAACGGTAACTCTTATCCTTGTAAAAATTTTCAGGAAAAACAAATTTTTGGGAATTACGGACAGCAGCCAAATCTAAGCAATGGTTATGGGTATTATGTCAAATATTTCATGTATGTTTATAGTAAAGAGCAAGCTCTAGCCAATAGTAACCGAAATATTAGAAAAAATGCAAATTCCGAAATATACGAAATCAATTCATGACACAAAATAATAGTAAAGAACAAGCTCTGGCCCATAGTAACTGAAATATAAAAATAAAATGCAATTTTATTTTTATACTTTAAAAAATAGATATAGATATACACATCTGAGGAATTTAAGGGGGGGGGGGGTAGGAATCCTAGAGTCCTTTCCCTAACTAGCTACACCACTTACGAGTCTTCCTAAAATAATTTCCTCTTAATGTTTTTTGCCGTTCTTGAGGTGCTTTCTTGAGGTGCAATATTTCCAATAAATAAAAAAAAGGTTACCTTGAAATTTGGGTGCATGTGGATCCTGCTTAAAGGCCACCTTATCATAATTGCTTGAACAAAATATGTAGAATGATATGCAGAAGAGTACCCCAATTGCCGCCAACGCGTAAACATTCAATTCAGACCTAAAACGAAAGCGTGTATGAATCAATACATTTTAAAAGAAAATGTCATGATTTTGAATTAAAATCAAGTTGCTATCAAGCCACGGCTAATTGGAGATAAATCCAAGACAGATAGTCTGAGCGACAGGCAAAGCTGGCATAAGCCTAATAAGCTTGCCTGCTTAGAATCCTTTAATATAAATTTCTTTTTCAATTAGGTAAAAATTTTCAAGGTTTCTGGTTCATTGCTATTATAGAATTAATGGGATAATTTTCACTCCCAAAGACAGTATTAGTCGCAGTGTTTAGGAGGAGAAAAAGAAAGTTAACGAAGACTGAATTATTTGCCGAGTTAACAAAAGAACACCAACGTTATGTAGCTAACTGAGGTAATTAAGCTTAATCCTCTGAGGTTATTTAATGAAAAGAAAAATGTAATGTGATACGCAATTGATCCATCCATTTTCAGGGCATATTTATTGCATACTTTGCTTTAAGGTATATTTACTTAGGGAAAAAAAAGAAAAGAAAATAAGCACTGATACCCGGAGTAATATCTTGATCCATATTTTAGCTTCATTGTTGAATTTAAGGTATTTCAAAAAGAAATTGCTCTAAGAAATGCATATAGATTTCAAACACAGTGGACCCAGGCCATATCTACAATTTTTTGTTCGGGGGAATACCAAAATACTGAAAAAGAAGGGGTTTAGCCCCCGTGGACTTTATCTAACGATCTCAAATCAGGGTTTTTACCTTCATTTTTAAGACCAATATACGGGTCGGATAAATATTTCGGAGGGGTGACAAAATAAGACCCGTTAATCTGGATATATCTAAAGGTTGGTCTTCAGAGAAGACCGACACTTCACAGAGGTCTTCACAGAGGACCAGACTTCACAGAAGTCTGGTCCTTCATTAGAAAGCTCTTTGAGAGGATGGTCTTCACAGAAGATGTCAACGCAAGGTGCGACTATGGAGAATACCAGTTCGGGTTCCGTGACGGCCTTGGTGTGCAAAACACCCCAACCACTTTTCTGGGCGATTTTAGAGCATCATAAGCTAGGAAAATCGTAAGGAGGTGCTTGCTCGAGTAGTAACCCTGGGTCGAGTCTACCATGTTTTTTTTTACTGTATATTTTTTCCCTAACCTCCCTTGGTCCCTCGCCCTTAGGTCCCTTACCTTCATAAGAGTCTTTTTTACACAATGCCGACTTATGCTAAATCGATTGTCCTTATATTACAAATATATTTTTTTGAACCTATCTACCAGCTTGAGGATAGGCCCCGAAAACGTCTTGAAAGTATTATTGACTTTCCGCTTAATTGTCTAGTCTATATGGTTAAGATGGAGTCCCGTGTAAGTTCAATAATGGAGTTACATGGTGCGCAGGTCGACTTCATCACGAGGTGTGTCGCTGGGTTCTTCCTGGTATCAAAATGTGCGGACGATAAAAAGCAACACTAGTCCGATGCCTGGAGAAGGATGCTACGCTGTTCAGATAATCAAAAGTACATCATTGATCGGCATGAAAAGTTCAGGAAAAGATTACGAATACTTTCATTAGCAAAAAAAATCCATGCGGAAAGGTGGAACCCCTCACAATGTGCAGTGCCGAGTTCCTCCCGTTATCAAAAGGTACGAATGACAAAAAGCAACGCTAGACCGATGTCTGGAGAACGCAAGGCCGATGAAGAAGATTGTCAATGGAAGATCTTTGGTTTGCTAAACATTGAGAGGTTATCGTGGGGAGGTCGCCACGTGGGGATGCACCAGCCAGCGTGGGAAGAACTAAGTCTAAACTAAGTAAATTCGCAAGCAAAAAAAAACTAGGAAAAAAAGTCTTTGTAAGCCAAAACAGTTACATCGTATTGAAGATATGGCCAAAATATTGACGAACAGACAAAATTTGATAGTTTGTCCAGTGACATAATATAGTATTGTAGTTGACATTCTTTTAGATTGTTTTAAAATGAGAATATCACTGATCCAAAGGCCCTTTTAATGTTCACATTTCGGCTGACTTTGACCCTGCTCTATAGCATTTTTAAAAAATTCGCTATCAAAATATTCGGTTTAATTGAGCATAAACCTTAAACTTAAATAAACAAGTGTAAAAGAAACGTATAAAAGAGCCTTAATATAAATTGGCAAAACAAAGGAAAAAAAGACCCATCACTACTACCTGCTTGAACTACTGCATGAAAGCGATTTTTATTGCTTTTTGAAGTTGAGGAGCTAAGACCCTTCATTTCAGGGTTTTCGACCATGGCGATCCCAACAATGAACTTTTTATTTCGTTCTACTGCCGTTGTAGACAGTTCTACACATCTTTTTGAAATTCCCATATATTTGTTGTCATCAATATTTTTTGCTCTTAATTTAAATATAGATAATAATTGCCATTCCTGAATCAAGTGTTGAATGCCGATTCTTATGCATTTGAAAATTTATGTAAAAACAGGGGACATTTTAGTTAAAAAATAATAAAAACACTGTGTTTTTTCAGTGCTTTGATCAAGCACTTTGAAAATAAACCTTTAAAAATATTACAAGTGGACATGGTCAGATGACAGATTAAATCAGGTCAGATTAGTAACAATTTGAATCAAGTAAGTCAAACTTAGTAACAATTTTAGTAACACAGTCAAGATTAGTAACAATTTGAATCAAGTAAGTCAAACTTTCATAGCTCCTTTTCTCGATATAGGCTAATGAGTGATATATCGTAATGTCAAAATACCCATGTGCCTACACCCATAAAAGGAATCGTTAGAAAGCTGCCGCAAAACATAAGAAAAAAAAAACAAAAAAAACGTTGCGTTTCACCCGTCTTTCAATCAAGCGCTTTGAAACTAAGTCTATAAAAAATATCAAAAATCGATTTGGTCAGATTAGCTTCTAGAAGGGTTATATAGGCCTACAAAAGAATCCATAACAATTCGAATTATCAGGAAAGTCAAGTTATTAGAGCTTAACTGTTTGACAGATTGCTATGACATATACTAATTAAATTTGTTTGACATATTTGTTGTAGCATACTTGACAAGTTTCATATTGTATAAAGTAAAGTGGAAATTTGCATTCAAACGATATTTATGACTTTAAATGCTTGAATTTTTCTAACTTGCAAGCCAGTGTGTCTTTGTGTGTGTTTTAACATAGAGCTTTTGGTCTGACAAATACCTTCGCAATAATGCTACATTACCCTTATTAAAAAAAACGTTGTTTCTATGGCTTCGCAAAGTAAAATAATAAAAAAAAAGTCTTACATCAGTCATCTTCAGAACTTTGGGGAGAAATTGAATTGCTTTCACACTGAAAAATAGAATATTAAATTGTTGTTTCATCAATGTTATGTTTGTATAGCTATGGAGACCTTTTCATCCTATTATATACCCTTTCACATATCACACTATTAGAGGTGAAATAACGTGTAAAAAGAAAAAAGAAAAAAAGAGACTATTCAAAAAAAAGAAACATTAAAATTGAACAATCACTAATGATCTCATCACACAAAAATCGCATTTTTTCAAATAAATATACGATCCTTGCCACTTTGCCACTCTACAAAGGAATCGTGGTGACGTAGTTTTTAAGGCATCTGGAAGTAAAACTGAATCTTCCCAAAAATAACTTCCCCTAATTTAGTAAGCCCCTGACACTGTAGAAACCTTTCAGATACCTCGTTTATCTTATCTGTAGAGAATATCCATGAGTTAAGTATAAAATAAAACTTATATATAAAATGAAAATAAACTTTATGTATAAAAATAAAAATTGTCATATTTGACATCCTGGATTAATTTTTAAAATGTCCATTACAATCTAAAGTTTCACTGTACATCATGGACCAAACTTTTATTTATCAGTTAAGTAAAGTTATTGGAGTTTTCTTGAAGTAATGCAGACAATATTCCGAAGTAGTTTTTCCGAAGTTTCCGATATTCCGAAGTCGCACTGTATATCATGGACCAAACTTCGATTTATCAGTTAAGTAAAGTTATCAGAGTATTCTTGAAGTAATGCAGACGATATTCCGAAGTAGTTTTGAATCTGTCCCTTCAAATCTAAACCTTCACTATAAATCGTGGATAAAACTTTGAATTAAAGGGGTTTGATACCTTAAAATCATTTGCGAGCCTCATCGACGGCTGACCGTCTCAAAGACAAAGGTCCAATTAGTGATCTTTCCCAAGGGACTAGCCATCAAGAGCTATCCAGAATCTGGGGATTGACGATGAAATTTGATTGAAAAGATGATGAAATTTTAGCGGCCAAATTGCTCAAATGGTACTCCTTTGAGCTGATTTTTAGCGTTTTCTTAGCAGGTATGCTATAAAATTTTTAGGGAACTGTCCTCTCCAGAACTTTCAAAAACAAAATTCTGCTCTTTTTAATAAAAAAGAATAATTACACTTTCCAATGAGGTAAGTCTCATTAAACTGAATATCTCTATTTCCAGCACAAAACGGGATAAGCTAAATATTTTTTCTAAGATCGCTGGGAAAGTAGATATCGGCTTTTAGTTTCCGCTCCTTTAATCTAATTTCTTATCCAAGCTCTATAAGGTATTACAAGACCGCCCAATTCAAAATAGTTTGGCCACACAAACTAAAAAAAAATTATGATGGACGAGATAAGGTGATCCTTTAAGGCATTGGTTCTCAAACTGTGGTACGCGTACGCCTTGGGGTATACAAATTTTTTAAGGGGGTCCGCGGCCAGCCAGCGAAAAAAATAAAACAACCCTTTAACTCTAGGACTGGCAATTTTATTCATATTTTAGCTATATCTTACTTAGTACTGGTAACTGAGAAGGGGTATCTAGAATGTTTTGTGGGTAAAAAGGGGTACAGTGTCTAAATAAGTTTGAGAACCACTGCTTTAAGGTATCAAATCCCCTAAACAGATAAATCAAACTATCAGATTATTCAAACTATTATGGTAAAATTTGGCAATTTTATGGTTAAAATATGTGGTAATTTGTCTTAGATTTTAGCATTATGACTAGTAAGTCACTGAGACCATTGTATGCTAAGAATCAAAACAACTTACCCCGAAAGAGCCACATAACGAACTGACATTGATAATAAAAACGGCTGCGTCATACTATACAAAATCCACGAAAAGTCGGGGGCAGGCAAGTTGATGTCTTCCAAAAACCACAATTGAGCACAACTATATAATATCTGCATGGCGGCCGCAAGACACAAAGTGGGGGACATCTTATATTCTTTGGCATTTACGTTATTCAGTAAATAGGCGAAATTTAAGGCAATCTGAAAAGTAACGAAAACCTTATATAAAGGACAATCTGTCAAATAAGGGAAACCTTACATAAAAGGCATCTGAAAAATCACTTTGGAAATTAATGCGTCAAATTTTAAGCATAAGAATACAAATACAGAATAAAAATACAGATAAAACACAGAAGTTTACTTTTCTTTTCATGAAAATTTTATAAAAAACATTATTTATTTGATAAAAATACAGAATTTATTATTGACGTTACAAAATGATGTTTGAAGGCTTTCACGAGTTAAAGTTAAATACATGTGGGGCTGAGAACCGTTATGTTCTTTTATATATATATATATATATATATATATATATATATATATATATATATATATATATATATATATACATATATATATATATATATATATATATATATATATATATATATATATATATATATATATATATATATATATATATATATATATATATATATATACAACGTGACGATTTTTTTATAGTCTTTATAGTATAACAAACTAGCCAAAAAATTATGTGGAAATTCTATCCAAATCCCCATAGCTAATTGTCTCCTGAACCGGACAAATTTCTGTTTTTATACCGGAAAAAATTTGGTTTTGCTCTAAAAAAGTGCAAAAAAAAGTACTCTAACATTGGAAATATAATTAGAACAATGGAGACGGAGTGGGTTAGAGCCAAGCATGCGGAGGTCTTTGGATCCGCCTTTCACCCCACCTGGAATCCCTTTCTTTTCCGGCTTTCCCTCCAATTATATCTTATATTATTCATATATGGTATTAATCATACAGTGTACATGGTATTAATCAAAGCTCTGTTTTCCTAAAATGTCACCTCCCCCCTCGAAAAGCTTCTTGCGGTTCTGGCTTCTGGCTAACCATGTACACAAGGTTTCGCTGGCTCCTCTGGCTGGCTCGTATGCTCGTATGCACTCGTATGCACTTACTGTATGCACTATCTCGTATGCACTACTCGGCTCCTCTTTACACCTCTTTAAGTTGGCTCCTCTTTATACTAAGATTTTTTATTTTTTTTATTTTTTTTTTTTAGTTTCACCCGCTCCCTTTTCAAATGCCAGCCCCCTAAAATAGATTTCTGCTTATGTGCCTAATATAAATAACAGTTAAAAAAACAGCAAACACATATTTGATAACAACACCATTGAAAGAATTTAATGCAAAAAGATTATTTCATGCAAAAAATCTAAAAAGGGTCTAAAAGGGCTAAAACACGATTCATCTTCACATGGTCCATGATTATAAATAAAAGTTAAAATAGGGATAAAATCCATTTAATAGACAGTGTTTCACAAACAGTGATAGAAATTCACAAAAAAATACCAGATATTTCGGTCACACATGCAGTGACCGTCATCAGTAGTAAAACTAGTAAAAATTATCTAGGTCCATGATTTGACGCTAAAGAGCCTCCAGACACCAAAAAATCCTTGCATACGTGCCTAAAATAGAGGTAATTGTTGTTCCACGTGGTTTATTGATATGTTTCTTATAACTATATCAGATTACGTGACCCAGTGATTTCAAATTTGGCCCTCAAATTTACACTAGGGTTAGATTACCACTTGGGCCAAGAAGACCGGAAACAAAAGATATTTATAATCGAATTAATATATATATATATATATATATATATATATATATATATATATATATATATATATATATATATATATATTATATATGCGTTTATTAATGCAAAAAAATCTTACCACAGCCAGCCAAGGTATAGCTGCTACTGCTTCTTTGAACTGAAGTCGTTGTAGATCAATACGGTTTCTAAGAACGACAGGTACGATAGTTGAAACGATCGAGATCAATACACCCACAAGTGTACAACTGGCAAGAAGTTGGATATATCTTTCACGAATATTTGAGAACATAGCAGGATAGAAGTCGTAAGCCATAGCCAAGGCTAAAACTTCCACAATTATCAAATGCTTCCCTTAAAGAAAAGATTCTTGAGTCTGCGGAAAATACAATGTGAGTACGATTGATATTCTGTTTTGACCACGTTAGAGGCTTTAAAGATATCACAAATCAACACATCTGGTTCGATCATAGTACGTAGCTTATATACGTTTAAGACTGCACTGGCTATACATGACCTATGATAAAAACCGAAAAAATATAAAAATAAATAAGAAAACCATAAAAACGAGGATGATTTTCTCCTAGTTGAAAAAAAAGTGGATGTCAGCAAGGGCATGCGCCAAGCCATCCTTAACACACAAAAAAAGCAGAGGAAGTACTTTGCTAG
This sequence comes from Artemia sinica, assembly GCA_027921565.1. Taxonomy (NCBI): domain Eukaryota; kingdom Metazoa; phylum Arthropoda; class Branchiopoda; order Anostraca; family Artemiidae; genus Artemia; species Artemia sinica. The sequence goes on along the minus strand of CM051263.1, from coordinate 71,966,517 downwards.
TTTTCATCTTGTTAGCCTTCAGAAGATGCTTTTTTTAGCACTACGGCTCTGCGGAGGCCATTGCTGAAATGTCTGTTTCTGTCTTTTCAATCTGCTGGATATTACCTTGGTTCTCTTATTTATACTTAACAAACTTTTAAAATAAAACCCCAGTTTTCTTTTATAATTTTCTACAACAATAACCAATATTTCAGCAAGGACCTCCACCAACCCATCCTCAATACCAAAAAAAAAAAAAAAAAAAAAAAAAAAAAAAAAAAAAAAAAAAAAAAAAAAAAAAAAAAAAAAATGCTTGAAGCTTGCCTGCTTTAGTGTTCGTTAGTGCGTTAGTGTTCAACTTGTTGGCCTGCAAAGATGTTAGTAGTTTTTCATCGCACTGTGGACGGCTCTGCTGAGGTCCTTGTCGAAATGTCTGTTTCTGTCTTTTTACACCACCGACTGAAAATTACCCTGGGTTTCTTAATGTTATATTTTTTTTTGTTTTATCAAACGTGGCTAATCTAACCCAATATCTCTTTATTAGCAGGGAACGTGCTTTAAAGTTGGATTTCGGTTTTGATGTACCTTTTGACTATATTGATACTCTCATGACAAGAAGCGCAAGTCAGAACATTTTAACATTTTGCTCTTGTTGGGCGATGTAAAAAATGTAAGGATGAATGATGCGGTAAAAGATGAGGACACAAATCTAAGTGATTAATTTTAACAATATGTAAAATACGCACATAATTTTATTTTGTGAAGGGAGGAGGGCTCTTCAAATAAGAACAGAAAAAAAAACACGGAATAATTACAAAATTACGGACATTCGAGGAAAGGGGAGGGAGCCAAATACTTCGGCTGATATTTCAATCGACTTTAATTGTTGGGAAGGTTTCTCCTCAGTTTGTATTTACCCGTTTTTATCAATTATATACAAATTTATATGCATGAGTAATATTGGGAAATATTCAGTATGTATGGGTGATAAGTATGAATGACGTTGAGAGATATTCATCAAAATATCGCAATACAGTATACGCACCAAGCAGAAAGTATTTTTCATTAAGGATTGGATTGTGAAACTAGCTACCATCTCGTGAATTCTAATATTCATTAAAAATCCGATTGTGAGAATTTGAGTTTTGTTGACAGTTCTATAATTGGAGTCTAACTGGAATTCTCGAATCCAATACCTTATAACGGAACACGATTATCCAATCGGATTGTCAAAATTTGTGCAAAAATTCAAGTTTTGTGAGAATAGAAAAATAAACTCTTACATATCTGACCCGAATATAAACAATAAGCAAAACGAAAAGCGAAACTAAGCTCAAAAATAAATTTAAATAGGTTTATTGAAGTTAAATGAGTTTAGATTTAAATAAGCAGTTTCTTGTAGTGACAAGCAAAAATTATTTAATTTACAAGGACACTGAGGCTTTAATTTTGAACAAAAGTGTTATTTTAGCTCACCTTTAACAACAAAGACTATTCTCAAGCTATACATTCAACCGGTCTTGTGCCGGGGATCACAAGACTCACCTGAATTTAAACCAATAATCAGGCAAAAAAAGTTCCCGTAAAATACGATAACTTCGACCACCCTGTGCAGGCCACAGGGCGAGCTTAGGCGAGCACTATGAAGAGCACATCATCAGGATTATTTGAATTCGAATCTATTACTAGGAATGTGATCCTCTGCAGGCCAGAGGGCGAGCTTAGGCGAGCACTATGAAGAGCACATCATCAGGATTATTTGGATTCGAATCTATTACTAGGAATGTGATCCTCTGCAGGCCAGAGGGCGAGCTTAGGCGAGCACTATGAAGAGCACATCATCAGGATTATTTGGATTCGAATCTATTACTAGGAATGTGATCCTGTGCAGGCCAGAGGGCGAGCTTAGGCGAGCACTATGAAGAGCACATCATCAGGATTATTTGGATTCGAATCTATTACTAGGAATGTGATCCTGTGCAGGCCAGAGGGCGAGCTTAGGCGAGCACTATGAAGAGCACATCATCAGGATTATTTGGATTCGAATCTATTACTAGGAATGTGATCCTGTGCAGGCCAGAGGGCGAGCTTAGGCGAGCACTATGAAGAGCACATCATCAGGATTATTTGGATTCGAATCTATTACTAGGAATGTGATCCTGTGCAGGCCAGAGGGCGAGCTTAGGCGAGCACTATGAAGAGCACATCATCAGGATTATTTGGATTCGAATCTATTACTAGGAATGTGATCCTGTGCAGGCCAGAGGGCGAGCTTAGGCGAGCACTATGAAGAGCACATCATCAGGATTATTTGGATTCGAATCTATTACTAGGAATGTGATCCTGTGCAGGCCAGAGGGCGAGCTTAGGCGAGCACTATGAAGAGCAAATCATCAGGATTATTTGGATTCGAATCTATTACTAGGAATGTGATCCTGTGCAGGCCAGAGGGCGAGCTTAGGCGAGCACTATGAAGAGCACATCATCAGGATTATTTGGATTCGAATCTATTACTAGGAATGTGATCCTGTGCAGGCCAGAGGGCGAGCTTAGGCGAGCACTATGAAGAGCACATCATCAGGATTATTTGGATTCGAATCTATTACTAGGAATGTGATCCTGTGCAGGCCAGAGGGCGAGCTTAGGCGAGCACTATGAAGAGCACATCATCAGGATTATTTGGATTCGAATCTATTACTAGGAATGTGATCCTGTGCAGGCCAGAGGGCGAGCTTAGGCGAGCACTATGAAGAGCAAATCATCAGGATTATTTGGATTCGAATCTATTACTAGGAATGTGATCCTGTGCAGGCCAGAGGGCGAGCTTAGGCGAGCACTATGAAGAGCACATCATCAGGATTATTTGGATTCGAATCTATTACTAGGAATGTGATCCTGTGCAGGCCAGAGGGCGAGCTTAGGCGAGCACCTATGAAGAGCACATCATCAGGATTATTTGGATTCGAATCTATTACTAGGAATGTGATCCTGTGCAGGCCAGAGGGCGAGCTTAGGCGAGCACCATGAAGAGCACATCATCAGGATTATTTGGATTCGAATCTATTACTAGGAATGTGATCCTGTGCTGGCCAGAGGGCGAGCTTAGGCGAGCACCATGAAGAGCACATCATCAGGAATATTTGGATTCGAATCTATTACTCGGAATGTGATCCTGTGCAGGCCAGAGGGCGAGCTTAGGCGAGCACCATGAAGAGCACATCATCAGGATTATTTGGATTCGAATCTATTACTAGGAATGTGATCCTGTGCAGGCCAGAGGGCGAGCTTAGGCGAGCACCATGAAGAGCACATCATCAGGATTATTTGAATTCGAATCTACTACTAGGAATGTGATCCTGTGTTTCCTGTCACAAATTTTGACCACCCAGTCCAGGCCATAATCAGGCTTATTTTTAACCACTACGTTGAGATTATTACAGGCTTACTGAATTTGAGTCTGTCGCTGTGAAAAAGTACTTAATATCGCGTCACGAAAAAGGATTTTCGACATATTTCTCCTGAATATTGCCAGGAACTTATTGTTCCCGTCACAAAAAGCCATCATGTGCAGGGCATCATAAGACTTGTTTGCGGCTGAATCTGTTGCCCCCCGCCCCCCGAAAAACAAAATAAAAATAAACAGAGTCCACTTTTCGCTCTCCATATAAATCTCCCTTCAGTACACAGGAATAACCAGTTTTTTCTCCCTTTTTTCAGAATTTATTTTACACTTATTTTTGTTTGGTTACACATTTTAAATTAAGTTGGTGTAGCTCCAACATTCGTCTCCTTGATCTTAGCACCAAGACTAGCGCAAATAATTAAAAAATATGGTCCACACACAAAGGATTACCCCACCCCCCTGTCTGCACAAGAAAGATTTTATAAGAAGCAAAACAAATCACAGTTTGGATAAGATAGTTGAGTGTTTCGTTTTTCACTTGAAAAATAATAACCAAATTATTGGAGATGACTTACCACTAAGGTATCCTTTGAAGCGACCAAAGCCTTGGGGCAGGAGTTTCAAAAGAAATATGGTTGTAACAAAACCAAGGACAAAATTGATGGTTTTGAAGTCCAAGTAATCGTGAAGATCACTTGAAAATGCAGGAACTTGGAGCAAGGCACACGAGTTCTATAAAATAATAAATAATAGAATAATAATAATAATAATAATATATTAGATATAGTAATAATATAATAATGATATAATAGATAATAATAATAATAATCAATAATGATTTTAATCCAGCAAGGACCAAGTGCATAGCAGTACGTCCTCAGATGAAGTAAGAAGAAGTTATAATAAAATATTTTAACGAATTCGGAGCTTCAAGAGGGAGGGTGGTAAAGATTGAAGCCCCGAATAAAGTAAAGTGGAGGAGGACCACGGACAGCCATGGCCCACACGGCTCGGTGCCATGTGGCACCGAGTTAATACATTTTAAGCTAATACACTGAACAAATATTCGTGAATGAAAAACAACTTCAGTGTCATAAAAAAAAAATTACTTTATGCTCATTTTATTAAGATTCTTTGACGTATTAAGATTCTTCAATTTAATTAATCTTTATTTATTATTTACTAATTAACCTTTATTTATCAATCATTAATCTTTATTTAATTATTTAATTTAATTAATTAATTAAAATTAATTTAATTAATTAATTAATTTAATCTTTATTTATTAATTAATATATCTTTATTAAGATTCTTCAATTTAAAGTCACCATAAATCAGGCGGTCATCCTTGATTGACAAATGTTTTGTTTTTATTAACTTTAGTTTAACGATAAAGCAAGTACTGAATCAGTTCAAAAGATAGGAATCACCTATGCAAATTGGAACAAAAAGCAATTCTTTGTATATACAAATCAGAAATTATGGAAAATTTTAAAGTATTAGCATTGTGGGACACCTCCCTTCCTGATATAAGACCTTTGTGAAAAGTTTCTAACACAGAACAACCTTGACTGACAAAAAAACAACAAGAAAACAAAAAGACAAGGTAACTTTTGCCAGGAATGAAAGGGCTCCGTTTATTTTAGATCTTGTTCTTACTAAATCAGTTGATGATATTTTGAATACTAATTTGCCCACTAGGAAAAAGTGACCAAGTTGTTAGAAATATTGATGAACATAGAGCATTTCACTAATTTCCGTTTGAGTCTCGAATACAGTCAAGTCTGATGACAAGGACGAAAGAAAAATCCTCGGAGCGTGAATTTCTAGCGGATCCAATGTAAGATTTATTTTAATGTGGGAATTATTTTTATTTTATTTTAATTTTAATAATTTATTTTATTTTAAGGTTGTTTTTTTTTTATTTAGCCTATAAAAGAGAATTTTCGGATTTTTTGTTACTTCGATTTTTCGTTGAATCAAAAATGCAATAATATTCCAGTCAGGTATGATCCACTACTTTGACATAACTTCATAAAATCTTTGTACAATTACAGTGTGGTTTTATGTGAAATTGCGTAGAGTAGCTGAGACGTAAAATCTGAAAATCACGTGACCTAAAACGTGTACCTAAAAATCATTTTGAAACGAATAACCTTTGGTCTTTCACTCAAAGCAGTTTTTATAAGCAAGGAAATCGTAATCTTGAGGTTATCATCGATTTCCAGCAATTCGCTGACCTTGGTCTGCCTAATGACTGCGTTTATATCGAAATCGATAAATATCGAACTATTTCGATACGGCACCAATAACTTTCCTGGTACAAAGTATAATTTCTATAATCTAGGTCCAGAAATAGGTATATATAATATATATATATATATTATATATATATATATATATATATATATATATATATATTATATAATATATATATATATATATAATATATATATAATATATAATATAAATATATATATATATATATATATATCTATATATATATATAATATATATCTATATATATATATATATATAATAAATATATAATATATATATAATATATATTATAAATACATTTAGATTAGATTTAGTTATCAGGTGTTGTAGACAAAAAGATAAAAAAGAGAAAAGAATATTTTTTATATAACCAGCTTTATTAGCAACTTTATTGGTATGACCGTTGGTTAATTCTCTCTAACTTGTAAATTCTTGATTAAGGGTTAATAAACCAAACTGGATATTAATAAATCAGAATTTGTAGTTTTCACCAGATCTATGAATGACAACCCTTTGAATACAGGAATACCGAAGGAACATGTTAAGATATAAATCTTAACATTTAAACATCTTAACAATGTTTAAACATTAAAATTATGTTTAATAAAATTATGCAACAAAATTATAAATTATGTTATAAAATGTTTTTTAAATATAATTGTTTAAATAAAACTTAAACATTGCAACGTCTTAATCTTTAAACATAAAAGTCTTTAAAAACCATAATAATCACCGTCTAGAATCATCAAAATGATCTAAGCAAAGTATTCAAAGATTGAAAACGTTTAGATGGAGATTAAAACCCTGATCAAGCGGGAAAGGCTTTCTAGGAAAAGTTTATCAAATTGTTTAACTTTTATTTTTAGTTATTCATCCAAAAATTCAATTTTGTTCTGTGTATCTCTATTTTTCAATTCCATTTTGTATTTGGTTCCTATATAATATATAGTATATTATTATACTATATATATATATATAATATATATATATATAATAATATATAATATATATATATATATATATATATATATATATATATATATATATATAATATATATATAATATATATATATATATATATATATATATATATATATATAGATATATATTACGAAACTTAAAATTCTAAGCTGAGCTCGAGCCTGCTTAGCACTGTCAATCACTTTTATGGCTATTTTAGAGCTTCATAAGTAAAGAAAATCATAAGAAGATGCTTGCTCGAGTTGTAACCCTGAACATAGTTTACGGAGTTTTTTTTCTTTCTTTTTACACATGTCTTCATTTAGGTCCCGTTGTGGATAATAAAGCATAACATAAGATCTTAAGTTATGCTAGTGTGAAAGGATTTACAGCGTAGTGTGAAAAGAAACATTATTTGTTGGCAGGACATACGGAAATGACTTTTACTAGCCTAATCGACAACATGGAACTGTTCACCGGAACTATAAAATAAATCCCCCCTCCGATCTACATATTTTACCACTAGACATTTCCACCCGTGCAGCAACTAAAATAATAAAGCAAAATAATAATTTCTCATACAAATGATTGTCAACAATATAAAATCGTCCATAATCACGACCCTTTCCCACTCCCACCCCGCCAAAAAACAAAAACAACTTAAGAATATACTACAAGCTGTTTTTCAAATTACGGCTACTAGAAAGATAAACAAAATTCATACTTGTTCACACGCAATGCTTGTCAACAATATAAAAATTGGCCAAATAAAACTTTTAGCCAAAGTTCCAAGGTATGCCAGACCAGACCGAAACTTGGAGATCTTCACTCGAGCCGCAGGTACACTTTCAACCTCTCTGATTTCATCCACACCTCTAACAGATACTTCGTCAACATCTGAAAAATCAAGGGCTTCTACACTAGATGGCCTAGCCATATCAAAAGGGTTTGGCATTGTTGATGGAGTAGAAGTTGTTTTAAATCTGGCTTCTATTTCTTCTATAAGTTGTTGCGCTTCCTAAAAATAGAAGTAAAAAACAGCTAAATTAATCCTTTCGTTAACCACATATCTTCGGAGTATTTCTTTTTCCTCTTTTTTTTTGGTTGGGGTCCAACTGCAGAAGGTCATTTTTCGGTTAATAATTACATTTTTTATCACAATCCTCACTTGTTTTAGGAGAAAAGAAAGGGGATCGATGCTATTAAACGAGGGTCTAAGCAATGTCATTCCCTAAATACTGCCTTGTACCCCTCCCTATTATACCACACGTTGTTATGTTTTTCCCATTGCCCTTTTTGAATTTATCAAGACTGGCATCCGAAGATCTTGGGGGCAATCCCGATGAGTGGCAAAAATGCTATAGCCCATTATGGTGGATTATATTCAACAACTCTAGGTAAAAGCTACCAGCAAATGAAATTACTAGTAGACGAATTTGTAGGCCGATCTTGAGGGGCAACTTTAGAATTTGAGGCTCATGCGCATTTGACAGGGATCTTGAAATATTTGTAGTTGGTTTTCGAAGTTTTGATCTATTAATACGCAAAAAAGATTTAAATTTTCGAAATCTTCGCATAAATCCAGCAAGAGCAAGGACCAACTTCAAGGAGGTAAGCAATGGGGGTAGGGGGATTCCCCCCTAAAACCCAAATTGTACTTGGATTTTTTTTTATTATTGCCTCTTCCCAGAAATTGTTTTATGATTGTCCCTCCCCCCCCCCCCCTAAAAAAATTATTCACATGTGTTTGAATAGTCTATATTTAATTTTACTGTTTTATTTATTGTTCTATTATCCTTTTTTTCCAATTTTGCTTCTAGTTAAAGAAGCCACCCCAATGGAAAAAAAAATCAGACTGTCTAAAAAAATGTAAAGCTTAAACATAAAAAAATATGTATCATTTTATGGCATTGCAAGCACATAAGGCAATGTTAGTAGCCTAGCTAGAGGAAGGATCTTATTCGGCATTGGAATATATCTATCTTGGTGCCACTCGCCTACTGCTCGTAGTATGTCGACAATACTGCACTCTTGATCTATGGACACTTTTCTACTTTTTATATGATAGAAGGTTTTTGTGAACAGCTGAGCTAGAAATCAAGTACCTAGCGTGGAACTTGAGACATAAATTAACTGAATGAGAAGGGGTACAGGCCAACTCAAAGACCAAAAATTTGAAAAAAAAAGAGAAGAAATGGTACAGATCGTAAATTTAGAAAAAAATGGAGGGTAGAAACACGGTTTCAACAAAAATTTGGTGTTCTGAGGTTGGACAACAGCGTGACTACCAGCTATCAGTTTTTGCATTTCAGTGTTTAAATAAATTGTTTCAGCGTTTTTCAGTGTTTAAATGAATGTGCATTTCAGTATTTAAATACTTCTGGAATATGATTTCCCGGAATTCTCTTTGCCATGAATAAGCCACTAGAAGCGTTGGTCATCTGGTTCATGAAATCGGATACTCAACGAGGTCGGATTTCGCTATTAGAAACAATGTTGTTTCAGTGTAAAATGGTCTCTCAGACAGTGTTAGAGCGTCCGGTAATTTAATCTTGTTTAAAAGAAAGTCAAAGAGATTTTTATTGAAAAGGTGGTTGAAATTTGTAGCTTTTTGGGAGGGATTTCAAGGAGGCGGAAGGTTGGTAGGTTTTGACAAGAAACTTTTTTTTTTTTTTTTTTTTTTTTTTTTTTTTTTTTTTTTTTTTTTTAATGACTAACCTTTTTTTGTTTGTAAAAAATTTTCGACATAACACATTTAAATTAGGTGTTGTTTTCTTAGACCACACTGCCGTTCTAAGACGAAGAAATAAACTTTCAAATGGGGATAAATCCTTTTATTTAGACAGTGAAAAAACAGGTACAAAAGTCCAGATATTTCGGTCACATATACAGCGACCGTCTTCAGTGGAAATACTAAAATAGTAAAACTGAAACTAGCATATTTATATACAACAAAATAAATAACTTTTTGGGTCATTCACAAAATAATGAACTTCCGGATTATTCACTAGATTACTTTCAGAGAGTTCTTGATGTAAATTTTTTTCTTTAATCTTGCCCAAATTTCATGGGATTTTTTTTCTACATTTGGTTTATAGTTGTATATATAGTTGTATTTTAATTTATTTTTTTTTTTTTTTGGGGGGGGGAGTAAAAAATATCTGAATCAATAGCAGAGAAGAAATAAATTACTATTGTTATTATTCTTTTTTGGCTTAAATCAAAGCTATAATTAGACGGAGCATATATAAGTAGCCAACATTCCAATCAAGGATATCATTTCCCAATTTTTCCTCTTGAGTTTCATTCCTCTTATTATCGTTTGTCAGGAGACAATGTTGAAAAAATTAAGCCATAGCTTTTTTTCCGAAAAAAAATAAAATAATATGTTCCAGCCTATTTTCGTACAGGTCCGGAAGAATGAACAACGTCTTCTGATATTGGATTCTACTACTACTACCACTAACAACTCACCGCAGCACCGCAGCACAACTCACCGCAGCACCAAGTCGCTTAAGGCCAATAGGCTGGAACAATTATTGTTGTGTTAAAACACTACATGGATATCTACGGACTCTAAAGAATCCATACAGTGCCGGATTTCCCCATGAAAATGGAATTTTCTTCTTTTGACTTTTCCAGAAAAAAGATGTTACATGCCTACCCCTCTCCCATTGTGGCCCAACAGACAAGGGTAAACAAGGGTTGGCTCAATAGACAAGGGTTTGGCCCAAAAGGCTAAGATTTCAGGTCATACCGTCTCAATTGAAAAGATTGAGGCTCTATAAAAGCGACTGAGGTAAAATAGGGAAATGGGAGAGGGGTTTTAGGGGCTATTAGCTTGGACCGAAACGAAAACTGTACCATTAGAATCGCCATTGCCAAAAGCCTCATAAAAAAAAAAGGTTACAGCCCCCTACCTTGAACAAGAAGGAAAATCACTTTTTTGTGTTTTCTTCATTTTTTTTTATTCGCTGCTAGTGAGGCACTAGAAAAACATAGGAGAGCTGCTTAAGGACTCATTTGAAACGAAGTTTCTATACCTAATGCCTTTTGTAAATACTAAGAAATCTTTGTAAGAGCTGGACAGTTCCTTGGACTTTTACGGAAGAAATTAAAATTTTAGGGTCTTTCTTCATTAGGAAAATGAACGAGAGGGGTTTTCGCTTTTTTAAAAACTTATTAATTAACTTCATTTCTTCAGAAATTTTTAAAAGAACAAAAGCTACTTCCTCTATATTTATTTCAAAACGTTTTACGTTTTGATTCAAAAAGCATAATATTCGGATTCCAAGTCAAATAATAAAAGCGGATATCAGGGGCACCAGCTCTCAAAAACATGGAAGGGGAAGGGGGAGGGAATCTTTTTAATTCTTTTATGAAGATGCAAAAAGAATTATTTTTCAAAATTCTGGGGGGGGGATTTTTTTTTACTTTATTTCAATGAAAACACCAAAAAAGAATATTTCAAAATCTTGCGGATAGGGTGGCGGTGGTGACAACTCTCCCTCCTCCTCAATTAGTACCCTTGGTGCATACAAGATCTAACGCAAACGAGAAGGGGGCGAAAATGCACGACCGAAGAGTAGAAATGTCTTAAGTTGATTTTCGCGACAGATTCATAGGCTAGATCTGTCAATATTTAGGGCGCGACGGACTCACATAAATGTGAATAAAAATACAGAAAAAAGAACTGAACCAAAAATGCATGACCCCATCCCTACTACCTTTTGCCAAACAATTGGATCTGCCACTGGTGGCCAAACATTAGAATAAACTAGGAGAAGGCCGTAACACAAAATTTTTTAATATAACTCACGTTGGATAGCTTCATGGAAATTCTTTCAGATTGTCTAGATGGCACCTCAGGTTTTAATGATTTTCTGGGACTTATCTTTCTTCCTGGGGATTTACACCTTCTTATTCCCAAATTAGAATCTGAATCAAACCTCTGTTGTAGCCCCAATGTAGGTTCCACCGCTGCCAATGCTGTTGGGGTTTGCCGGACTGGTACCTCTGCAATTATAATGGAACGTCAAAAATCGACCTAGATTCTGGCTAATATATATAAAATAAAATTATATGTGTCTGCATACTGAAAAAAAGCATAATTATGCAGGCCAGAAATTTCCATAATTTAGCCAAAAAGACCAAAAAATTTTTGACTTGAATCTTCTTGTCATGCGAGTTGCACACCACAAAAAAACCGCAATTATTCCCAAAACATATGAAAACTAGACTGACGTCATAACTCAGGAGGAGCCAAAGGCCATGAATACAAACAAGGAGACGAAAAGCTGAAAGAGGAGAATTTACATGCAGGACGGAATTTACTTTCTATTCAAGAAAAATACAAGAATCGATCTCTAAGTGTCGATCTAGCCATATGGATATGAAAAAGGAAAAGAAGAAGAAGAATGAAATGGAATCACTTAGAAGCGAACTAGTACTAGTTTAAAACTTACATAGAAAAGAAAAAAAAGTGTCTCTCTCAAAAAAAGAGAAAAACTTTCTAGAAAAGAAAAAAAAGTGTTTTTTTTAACAAACTCTAAACCGGAAACGTGTGAAGAAAAAAGAAGAGAGAGAAAGAGAGAGGGAGAGTTACAGAGATTATTGTCTTGATAGGACATTACTAGTTACCAAGTCCCTTCGTTGTCATGATTTGTATCACATATTTAACTGACAGAGTGGCGGGATCTTCCCATGCAAAAAAGAGAAATGTCTTTCTAAAATACCCACTTTCTTCACTTCCAAGAAAACCTTCTGATGCCTTCATAAAAATTTTGGTACTAAATTTTCCTTCAAAAAAACCTTCTTATGCCTTCATAAAAATTTTGATACTAAATTTTCCTTCCAAAAAAAACCTTCAGATGCCTTCATAAACATTTTGTACTAAATTTTCCTTCAAAAAAAAACCTGATGCATTCATAAAAATTTTGGTACTAAATTCCCCTTCCAAATACCTTCTGATGCCTTCATAAAAATGATGGTACTAAATTTTCCTTCAAAAAAAACTTTCTGGTGCCTTCATAAAAATTTTGGTACTAAATTTTCCTTCTAAAAAAAACCTTCTTATGCCTTCATAAAAATTTTGGTACTAAATTTTCCTTCCAAAAAAAACCCTTCAGATGCCTTCATAAACATTTTGTACTAAATTTTCCTTCAAAAAAAAAAACCTGATGCATTCATAAAAATTTTGGTACTAAATTCCCCTTCCAAATACCTTCTGATGCCTTCATAAAAATGATGGTACTAAATTTTCCTTCAAAAAAAACTTTCTGGTGCCTTCATAAAAATTTTGGTACTAAATTTTCGTTCCCAAAAGAACCTTCTGATGCCTTCATAAAAATTTCTATACTAGATTTTCCTTCAAAAAAAACCTTCTGATGCCTTCATAAAAATTTTAGTACTAAATTTTCCTTCCAAAAAAAAACCTTCTGATGCCTTCATAAACATTTTGTACTAAATTTTCCTTAAAAAAAAACCTGATGCATTCATAAAAATTTTGGTACTAAATTCCCCTTCCAAATACCTTCTGATGCCTTCATAAAAATGATGGTACTAAATTTTCCTTCAAAAAAAACTTTCTGGTGCCTTCATAAAAATTTTGGTACTAAATTTTCGTTCCCAAAAGAACCTTCTGATGCCTTCATAAAAATTTCTATACTAGATTTTCCTTCAAAAAAACCTTCTGATGCCTTCATAAAAATTTTAGTACTAAATTTTCCTTCCAAAAAAAAACCTTCTGATGCCTTCATAAACATTTTATACTAAATTTTCCTTCAAAAAAAAAAAACCTGATGCATTCATAAAAATTTTGGTACTAAATTCCCCTTCCAAATACCTTCTGATGCCTTCATAAAAATGATGGTACTAAATTTTCCTTCAAAAAAAACTTTCTGGTGCCTTCATAAAAATTTTGGTATTAAATTTTCGTTCCCAAAAGAACCTTCTGATGCCTTCATAAAAATTTCTATACTAGATTTTCCTTCAAAAAAACCTTCTGATGCCTTCATAAAAATTTTAGTACTAAATTTTCCTTCTAAAAAAACCTTCTTATGCCTTCATAAAAATTTTGGTACTAAATTTTCCTTCCAAAAAAAAACCCTTCAGATGCCTTCATAAACATTTTGTACTAAATTTTCCTTCAAAAAAAAAACCTGATACATTCATAAAAATTTTGGTACTAAATTCCCCTTCCAAATACCTTCTGATGCCTTCATAAAAATGATGGTACTAAATTTTCCTTCAAAAAAAACTTTCTGGTGCCTTCATAAAAATTTTGGTACTAAATTTTCGTTCCCAAAAGAACCTTCTGATGCCTTCATAAAAATTTCTATACTAGATTTTCCTTCAAAAAAAACCTTCTGATGCCTTCATAAAAATTTTAGTACTAAATTTTCCTTCCAAAAAAAAAACCTTCTGATGCCTTCATAAAAAATTTGGTACTATGAACTTATGCATTCTTCAACCAGCTGTGGTTGTTCCCATTCTTTAACCAGCATTCTTTTTACCAGCATTCTTCTTTAACCAGCTGTGGTTGTTGCTCCTGCTGTCTGACTGACTCCAACTATCAACCTCTTTTCGCCTAACCTCATCACCAATATTAAATTCCCGGTCCTGGAGTGCAATTAAGTTCAAACTCCAGATGCCGTGCTACCAAGTAAAGATCAATCCCACAACTTTTCAACTTTACTTGAGGCTTGGAAGAATAATCTATTTCTTCCCCAATCTTAAAATTTGTCAATGTTCAAATCCTAGCTAGGGGAAAAAAGTCCCTATATTTTATTAAAGTTGGCAGCATTATAAGTTAAGGGAAAAAGGATTCATTATCCTCTATAATAATCATTATTTTACTTATGGCCCATAACTAAGGGTGTTTCTACAGACAAACCAGATTCTAGAAACAAGATCAATAATTAACAGTGGAACCTAGTTTATAAAGATGCATTATCGAATTGCCAACTGTAGAACAGCAAATTTTATAAGCTCAGCTCACAGCCTGGTAAAATCTATATTTCCTTTTTAGCAAAGTTATTGCAATTAAAGTCTGATTATGAATTCACAATCTGGATTGTCAACGCACCAATAATTTGATGAACTATATTGTCCGTGGAATGACATTTCTTCTTCAAGCTCTCTTCCCTCTATAAAACAGGATTGTCGAATTGCCAACTGTAGAACAGTAAATTTTACAAGCCCGACCAACAGCCGGGTAAAATCCAAATATTCTTTTTAGCCAAGTTGTTGCAATTAAAGTCTCATTATGGATTCACAATCCAGATTGTCAACGCAACAGTAATTCATGGGCGCCCATATAAGGGGGGGGGGGGCAGAGGCGCCCATATGAGGGGGGGGGGGGCTACAGCCCCCCTGGCTGAATGATGCTGCCTTATATTTTTGTTTTGAGATTTCTATTATACAGCATTGGAAGTTCCGATTAGACGAGGTAAGCCCCCCCCCCTGAAATTCAGCTTATGGGCGCTCATGCAGTAATTTGATTACCTAAATTGTCAGTGGAACGAGATAACTTTTTCTTCAAGCTCTCTTCCCTTCGTAAAACAGGATTGTCAAATTGTCAACCGTGGCACAGTAAATTTCTCTCTAGAGTTGGCCAATTGGAAAATTGGCCAATTTGTCAAGAGAACGCTTGGTCGGCTTTATAACTGCAAAAAAAACTTTAAAAACGCATGAAAAATTTGCTTATATGTATTTTTGTTACGTTTTTATGAGTCGCACAATTACTTTTTTTTTGTTTGAGGGGGGGGGGGGTCAAAGCCCGTTATAAAGCGTGACCCACAGCCTAGTAAAATCTATATTTTCTTTCTAGCCAAGTTGTTGCAATTAAAATCTGATTATGATTTCACAATCCAAATTGTCAACGCAACAATAATTTGACGACCTAAATTGTCAGTGGAATGACATTTCTTCTTCTTCAAACTCTTTTCCCTTTCATCTTCTAACTTTATTAACTGATGTCCCACGAGTGCAGCATATTCATGACCTGTCAAAAAAATTTCCTTCTGTTACTATTCGTAGAGCCAAGGAGGTTTTTGAATGAAAATCTGAAGCTGCTTGGACCTGGAGCTGCTTCTCTTAGCAGCTTTGCACTTTGTTGGCACTCATACAAGAGATGTTGCAGTGTCTTCTACAGTGTTACATGATCAAAATCTAGACGAAGACCCATTTTGAATTACACAATGGGGTGCAGTGAAAACTGCACCCCATTTAGTTCTATGGTGCAAAGAATAATCTTGTCTTTGGTGAATGGAATAAATTTACTAGTTTTGTAAGTCTTCCCCTCACATATTCAGTAAATGTGGGAGGGCATATTTACAATCCAGATTATATATTTAACATCTGATTTTTTATTTGGTTCTAATCTAAATTTAATCAAAATTCAAAAACAAGCGAATTACTAATATGACTTTTTAAGAAAGTACCGGGGGATTGAGCTTTACTCAGTGAAAAGAAAGACATTTGTCAGCATAGCTTCACAAAGAAATTACTTTCTTGTTTTCATTATGGCATCTGGTTACAATTATCATCTGTCCAAAAAGTCCAGGTGACTAATTCCTTTACCTCAATACTATCAATTCCAAGTATTTGTGTTGAGGGGCCTCTAATTTCAGTCAGCAGACGGTTTGTGAAAAATATCAAGAGGACTGGGAAACAAATTTTCTCAATGACGTAACCTGTCTAGATCTTTTTTCACAAAAAAAGTTCATAACCACCAATGGCATAATTTACTCTTACAGTAACCGGGTGATTTGTTTATTAGTGTATTGTTTATTTATATGTAATGCTGGTTTATTGGCTGATTCCCTTGTTTTGTTATGTTTGGTGATTTTTCTTTAGTTTTTTCTACTTGTTGTTTTGCTCCTTCATTATTTTTGTTAATTCGATGGGTATTCAATAAATTCAATTCAACTCAGTAATATACCAATTTTCATAAAAAATAATATTTTGCCGTTTTCGAGACAAAAAAATTATAAATAGGATAACAAATATATTTACGATTTGATGAGGTTTAGTCTTTCTTTGTAAATAAAACGTTTAGTTTTTTTATTAAAAATTCTTTAATTTCTATATATGATAATAATTAATTTCTTGAATTGTTTTACCATTGCAAGCACAAAAATCTACTGAAATTCGAGTATTGTCTCTGTTAAAGGCCTTATTTTCACCAGAAGTGCTGTCTGATATGGAAAACAGGAGAAGAAGTCTCCTCCTGATTTATACCATATTTCGGCAGAACCTTGGCGAATCCAGCACTAATTTCATTTCATGAAGGGTTCCAAACTGCTTAAGCGGTTATAATTCTGTTTCAAGCGACATATCAAAAACCAGCATATGTAGCACATCCTGCGGGGGCACAGTGGATTGATGCTCGCATATGTGGCACATCCTGTGGTGGCACAGTGGATTGATGCTCACATATGTGGTATATCCTATGGTGGCACAGTGGATTGATGCTCACATATGTGGTACATCCTGTGGTGGCACAGTGGATTGATGCTCACATATGTGGTACATCCTGTGGTGGCACAGTGGATTGATGTTCTGCTTCCCAAAATAGAGTCCACAGTTCGATTCCATTCGATTTATGCCGGATTTTGGAACTAATGCCATTCAGTAAGGGTTTCTAAACTGATTAGGTGGTTTAAATTCCGTTTCAAATAATATATATAAGACCGTCAGATCATTTTCATCTACGTCATATGCATCTTTGGACAAACAATTTTTATTATTGAAAAGCAATTGGAAAGAAACAAAAAAGGTCGGAAAAAGGGAAAGAAAGGTAAAAAAAAGAAACGATAAGAGAGAGAAAAGGGTCAAATTTAGAAAGAAATTCTTTCATTACCCCTAGTAGTTAATCTCTGATTTTCCCTTACGAGAAGTGCAGGAAAACGCTTATAAATTTTCCTTGGATAAAAACGCAAAATCTCCTATTTCATTTTATTTACAATCTATCATACGAAAAAAATTGGGCTATCACACCAAAAAAAACCATCATACCCAAAAATTCATCTCCAGATCAGTTCCATAAATTCATCAGACTCACTAAAAACAAGAATCTTCCGCCTTTGGCCAATGCCTCAGAAATTTGGTATAATTCCTCAAATTCTGGTTTAGGAGTTACAATCAAATTATCATCATCAATAGTTGGAGGATTTTCTGTTACTATTAGCTTGCAATCTAGATTTTGTTCCAGGGTTGATGCATATATAGAATCCTAACTACAACACTTTCGTATGCTAATGCGCCATTTCGAAATTTTTTGCTCCTTAATTTTAGTCTTAAATTTTAATCTCTTCCGTGAAAGTTCAAGGAACTGTTTAGCTCTTACAAAGATTTTTTAATATTGACAAAAAGCACTAGATATAGAAACTTCGTTTCAAATGAGTCCTTAAGCAGCTCTCTATGTTTTTCTAGGGCCACCCTAGAGGCGAAGAAAAAAAATGAAGAAAATACAAAGTGATGTTCCTTGTTGTTCATGGTGAGGGGGGGGGGGGGGGGGTGTGTAAACTTTTTGTATGAGGCTTTTGGCAATGGCGATTCTAATGGTGTAGTTTTCATTTCGGTCTAACACCATACCCGAGGGTTTTCAGGGTATCATTCGAAATTCTCATAAATTTGCTTTTGCAATAATCTTTCAATATTAAAATTGATCGAAATAATAGTTACCATTATTAAACCAGCTTCAAATGGCGATTTTTTTCACACTTGATAGTTTACTGTTGTTTTTTTTTCATGCTTTTTGGATTTTCAGTTATTCTGGGCCGGAATTCGGTTTTGATCCCTGTAGCTCGTACATTGAAAACAAACTACTCTATTCAGTATCCCAGACCACAGATACACACAGAGCCAGCCCTTAGGGTACATTGATCTTTTGGATACATCTCATAGGAATCTTCTTCTTGTGAGAAGGTACAATGTACAGCCTGAGAAGGTGAGACCAAAACAGCCAGTGGCGTTAATTCATTAAAGTTTAAAAGGAGAGGAGGGCAAAATGTGGTTTTCAATAGCAAGGGAGTGGGCAAATTTATCGTAAATGTTTCAATAAAAATACCATAAAAAGGCATTTTTCATTGAAAACATCCCCCAAAAAGGTATTCTTCAAAATCTAGGGGGGAGGGGTCAAAAAAGTCTATCCTCCCAAATGACGCCACTGGAAAGAGCGCATACGAGACACTTATGCTTAACTTGTCTGTGCATATGCTGAAAAGTTGATAATTATAAAAAGTAGGCACCTAATGCTGAGCTTGCTTGTCTCACAATCCTGGCTGGAGATACATTTCTTGGAGCTATTGTTTTCGAAGCTTGTCGAACTTTAGGTGATATGATAGCCATCCTTCCTGCAAGCCTTCCTCTAGTTGTGGTTTCTGTTGTTTCCCAAGCTGTTGCAGATTGCTGGACTGGTACCTCTGCAATTATATAATGGAATGTTAAAAATAAACTTAATTCCTGCCAGCTCCAATAACTATAAAATGAAGGGATTTGTCTCTACCCACTGAAGAAATCTGAATTATTCAAGCAAGAAGCTGGGAGATTTTGTCTGAATCTTTGTTTCCTGGGAGTTGTAGACTGGAAAAAACAAAAAGTTATCGAGAAAAAAACGAAAATTTTAATTGACGTCATGACATAACATATGACAAAAAAAGAAGAACAAAAAAAAGAGATAATTAAGAAAAAGACTAAATCAAACGACGGCGATGTTCAGCCAGTTAACAATAGCAGAGACGCCGACAAATATTTCTGCTAAGCCCTCATCAGTGCAAAAAATTAAAAAACTGAGCTTTTTGAAGGTTGTACATGTAACCCAAACCTGATTGACACAACGCTCGTTATACTCATGTCCCATTCAACTCAACACCATTGAGCCTAAACTGTTTTGAATTAGTATTTAGTAAGGATTGAATTAGAATTGAAATGCGGTTGACCTAAACAGGGGGTTGAGTTAAATGTCATTGAGTTGAATGAAGTAGAGTTGAAAGAAGGTTGAGCTAAACAAGGTTGAATAAAGCATGGATTGAGTACATGGAACCTTTTAAAAGTAAGCTACACAGAAGAAATAGGGTTATCATTGTCGTTTGGTTTAGTTTTTTTCTGAATTTTTTATTTCATGCTCTGTTTTTGTCGTACATTCTACATAACCAAACGTATTTAAGTAATGACACAGGAAAAGCTAAAGGTGGCAAAGACAGAGGACAGAGCACGGGCAAATTTTATTTTTTTTTAAACCAAGACCCAGACCTTTGGCTAATGCAAATAAATGACGCAAATCCTAAGCAGTTATCTAGCCCAAGGGCGAGGGTGTGGGAGGAGGGGGCAATTTCCCCATCCAGACTTAAAAGCGTTTCCTGGTGTTGTCATTGAGTAATAACTTCTTTTTTTTTGGTATTTGCACACGAATGGAAAAGGCCGACAACCCCCCCCCCTACTTTCTGAAAAAAATACCAACTTTCCCCTTCATTTTCTTTGTATCCCTGATCAAGCCATAGGGTATTGGATACAAAACTAAAACCTATTTTAAGGATTTCAAACTCAGGCTAAAATTTGATGCTAGTGCAACACCTAATATATAAACATAATAATAAGCA
Organism: Artemia sinica; assembly: GCA_027921565.1. Lineage (NCBI taxonomy): Eukaryota > Metazoa > Arthropoda > Branchiopoda > Anostraca > Artemiidae > Artemia > Artemia sinica. Next base: position 71,946,291 of record CM051263.1, on the reverse strand, counting down.
ATAAGTAAACAGTTAGTTACAGATCTCCGTTGTTTAGATGATGATATAGCTTATCAGTATCAATCTTCTATAGCACCCATCTAGTGCTGCAATATTTATTTATTTATTTTACTTATTTATTTATTTTACAATATTTATTTATTTATTTAAAATGATCATATTTATTTTAGTGGCACAAAGGGATGGGGGATCTTCCCATCTAAAAAAAGAAAATGACTGTCTAAAATTTCCTATTTTTTCAAACGAAGGCTGTCCTCACAAAAGATTCTCTGATATCTAATATAAATGTTGGCAAAAGAACTTATAAATTTTTGAACAAATTTTTTTTTAAACACATAAAAAATTTGTTTATATACATTTTTGCTACGTTTTTAAAAGTCCGGGAAAAATTTCGAGGGGTTAAAAACCCCCTACCCTGTCCCCTGGATATGGTCTTGCTCTTACACACTAAGCACTTAACATAAATATTAGACCAACTCAATACAAGTTTTGAAGAAATTATGCAACTTATCCTTCTATGACTTATAAAGTAGAGAGGTTTGAAGAGAGGACCAGATACAGATATAAACTGTAGCAGGACTGTTCCTAGAATAAGTTCTCATTATTCAGTTCTTCCCTATTTTCAAATATGGATTCTAGATGAATCTATAGAATTGTGTGTTGGTCTCAACCATTGATGCACACAGATCCAGCCTATAGATTGAGTGTGTCTTTTAGGCACAGCCAGTGGTGTCAAAATATTTTTTTGCCCCCACCCTTCCCTCTAAATCTTTTAAAGTACCTATTTTTCGGTATTTTTAATTATAAAGTGTATATTTTTGTCATTTTTCATTAAAAAAAAAAAACTTTTTTGCCCTCACCCTTCCCTCTAAATCTTTTAAAGTACATATTTTTCGGTATTTTTAATTATATTTTTTCGGTATTTTTAATTATATTTTTTTTTCGGTATTTTTCGGTATTTTTGGTATTTTTAATACCTATTTTTCCTATAATACCTATTTTTCCTATTTTTAATACCTATTTTTCCTAACCTATTTTTCGGTATTTTTAATTATAAACTGTATATTTTTGTCATTTTTCATTAAAAAAAAAACTTTTTTGCCCCCACCCTTATCTCTAAATCTTTTAAAGTACCTATTTTTCGGTATTTTTAATTATAAACTGTATATTTTTGTCATTTTTCATTAAAAAAAAAAACTTTTTTGCCCCCACCCTTCCCTCTAAATCTTTTAAAGTACCTATTTTTCGGTATTTTTAATTATAAACTGTATATTTTTGTCATTTTTCATTAAAGAAAAACTTTTTTGCCCTCACCCTTCCCTCTAAATCTTTTAAAGTACCTATTTTTCGGTATTTTTAATTATAAACTGTATATTTTTGTCATTTTTCATTAAAAAAAAAACTTTTTTGCCCCCACCCTTCCCTCTAAATCTTTTAAAGTACCTATTTTTCGGTATTTTTAATTATATTTTTTCGGTATTTTTAATTATATTTTTTTTCGGTATTTTCGGTATTTTTAATACCTATTTTTCCTATAATACCTATTTTTCCTAACCTATTTTTCGGTATTTTTAATTATAAACTGTATATTTTTGTCACCCTTCCCTCTAAATCTTTTAAAGTACATATTTTTCGGTATTTTTAATTATATTTTTTCGGTATTTTTAATTATATTTTTTTTCGGTATTTTTCAGTATTTTGGTATTTTAATACCTATTTTCTATTTTTAAACCTATTTTCCTAACCTATTTTTCGATATTTTTAATTATAAACTGTATATTTTTGCCATTTTTCATTAAAAAAAAAAAAAAATTTTTGCCCCCACCCTTCCCTCTAAATCTTTCAAAGTACCTATTTTTCGGTATTTTTAATTATAAACTGTATATTTTTGTCATTTTTCATTAAAAAAAAAACTTTCCCAGGGTTTGAAAAATACATTCGCCCCCCCCCCCTTCCCTATATTGCCGTGAATTGACGAAAGTGGACATAATTCAATAGAAATCCTTTCTCTGTGTATGGGTAGACTCAACTATTTCCTGATAAAACAAAATGGAAAGTGCATACAAGTGAATTCGCTGCATATGAAAAACCAATGCTTGAATCTTCTGCACATCTGTAAAAAAAACTCATAATAACCATGCTAGGGGAAAAATACATATAATTAGGCACCTAGGTTTGTGTCTGCTTGTTTGACAACCCTGGCTGGGGATCTATTTCTTGGAGTTCTTGGTTCCATAGATTTTTCAGCTTTAGGGGGAGTTTCAGCTACATTTCTTCCTGGAGATCTTCCTCTACTTGAAGATCTTAATTGGCGACTAGGACTTTGTTTTGCAGTTTTGGGTGGTCGTCCAGGAGATCGTTTAATTGGCAAATCTTGAGCAAGTATATTTTCTTGTTTTATCCTAGTTGGAGTCCTGGCTTGCGACCTACTTCTACTACGACCCTGTTGTTTTGGACTCATCTGCTTTCCTTCTCTTGGCATTTTCTGAAAAAAAAAAAATCAATCACTATTAAGAAAAAATCCAAGGAAATTGCAGAGGGAGGAAATTTTTCTCAGCCATATGAAAAACGGATTAAGTCAAAACTCAACAAATGGAAAATAGCATTCCAAAACTGCACCTTCGTCCAATTTTGGCCCCCCATCTTAGCCATATGAAATAAGATCCATTTAAAACCCGAAACCTCGAGAATAGTGTCCAAAATTTTTACCTTTTTCAATTTCGACACTCCACCCTTGCCAGAAAAAAAAAAATACTCAGATACCTCCGCCCTTCTAAGGATCAGATATGTGTGCGCTAATGTTATAATTATCTTTACACTATATATATATATATATATATATATATATATATATATATATATATATATATATATATATATATATATATAATATATATATATATATATATATATATATATATATATATATATATCTATATATATATATATATATATATATATATATATATATATATATATATATATATATATATATATATATATATATATATATATATATACTATATATATATATATATATATATATATATATAATATATATAATATATATATAATATATATATATATATATATATATATATATATATATATATATATATATATATAATATATATATATAGTATATATATATATATAATATATATATAATATATATATATATATATATATATATATATATATATATATATATATATATATATATATATATATATATATATATATATATATATATATATATATATATATATATATAATATATATACATCAAAACTTCATGATATAGAGCAGCGGTCGGGGAACCTGGGTAAATTACCCCAAATGGGGTAAAAATTAAATTTTTGGGGGTAAAAATGAAACTTTTGTGTGTAAAAAGTATATATCCTAAACAATTTAGCGACATATGCAGGCCACGCCATCTCACTCCCCACCACTAGTGTTCTCGAGTTAAATCTTTGCGCAGTAAAGCACAGCCCAGGCTACCGGCTCAGTCCGTGTAATGCCATCAAGATATAAATACATTGACAAGTCAGAGAGCCAGTTTTTCTAGTTAGTTGCTGACAAGACCACCATTTTATCTTTAACCACCAATATATCAAGAAAGGTTAGCCAGAATTTGAAAATTTAATTCAAGTATTTTAATTATTATTTTCGGTCGACTTTAAGTTAATTCTGCGGTAATTCTTTATTGCGTCAACCGCAAAGTCGGAGCTTTTCCTTCTCGTGTGATTTAGTATTTCGATTTTCCTGATTAGAAATCAAGCAGGGCTTGCACTATCCCCGAATTTTCGGGTATTTCCCCGAAAATCTATGCGCAACCCCAAAAAAAAATTTGGTTCCCCGAATCCCTGAAAATCACGCAATTACGGTGCCACCCCTAGTGATTTATCACCAGTGACTTTCCCTGCCAAATATTACTTTGCATACCATAATTCTTCACTACTCTCTTGTTCATTAATTTTCGTCTCTTTTGTTACTTTGCATAAAAACCAGACAGATGCAATATGCAATTGCAAATATAGCAATATGCACAGTTCTTCATATGTTGACAAAAAAAAGGTATCATCTTTATGAAATGAGTTTAAATCATTTCGAATGCAGTTTCCCAATTGCTATTTCTTACATCATTCGTAGTCAAGAATTCTATTTTCAAGTTGAATAGAATTATAGAACGCATTCACTACTATACAGCTTCAGCCTTCAGTTGGATTTTGAAATTGACAGCCGACAGATTGTTTCTACAGCTGAATTGTAAGTTTGCAGTTTTTTTTTTGGGTGTTTTTAGATAAGATTTTCTTTATGTTTAATAGTCAATTGTAGAAAATACAATCTTCTTTCTGAAACATTTTTACCCCCCCCCCCAAAAAAAAAAAAAACCTTCTATTGAGACAAAATTTGGCTATAGACTAAGCTATGTACAAGGTTGGGGAATTAAAGATTGAACCGGAAGTTACCCCAAAAATATGATTCATAAATAAATTGTAAATTATTGCCTATAGGGGGGGGGGATAGGGGGCTATCATTTTTAAATGATAATACCTCATTTTTGTTTTTTATTGAAAGCAGGGATGCCAAAAAGATAATTATTTCTTTCATTTAAAGTGGAGACAGAAGAAAATGATATCAAATTCCCTGGGAAACCAATGAAATATTTTGATAGACCCAGGGCCCCCCATTGGGACTTGTTCATTGGCATGGGTATTTTGCGATTTCTCATAGGCTACTGGCCTAATTTGGCTTTTGTGTATGCTCCCTTTTAATTAGATTCTCTGGATCTTATTGAATGCCACGGCGAATCTATGACTCAGTTTTCCAATAATTTGAGGTATATCTGAATAATTTCGATATTTTTTGTTGTTGTCTTTGTACCCCTTTACTCTTACCCTCAATTTTTTTTTCAAGGAACACTAAGCTGTTTAACGTTATTTTGCATGTTTTTTTTTAACCATATAGTGACCTAGTTAATTATTAAGTAAATTATTTTTCTAATGAAAGCTGAGATGGTATCCTATCAAGGTGGTATCCAGAGGGGGGGGGGGGGTAGGGAGGTATTACATTTAAATGATAATATCTCGAAATTTTTTATTGAAAGCAGGGATCCCAAAAATTTATCTTTTTTTTAATTTAAAGCAGAGACGGCATTCTATCAAGGTGGTATCCATAGGTGGGGGGTAGTTAGCTATCATATTTAAATGATAATATCTCGATTATTTTCTTTTTTTGAAAGCAGGGGTGCCAATAAGTTAATTATTTTGTTTTACTTAATGCAGAGACGGTGTCCTATCAAGATGGTATCCAGAGGGGGGGGGCATAGGGAGTTATTATATTTAAGTGATAGTACCTTGATTTTTTTTTTATTGAAAGCAGGGATGCTAAAAAGTTGAAAAGTTGACAAAAAATAACAAGATTTTCGTGAGTAATACTTGATACAGCACTTACATGGTTTTATAGTCCAAAGGGAAAGGGACATATGCGTCCAACCCGTTTTTTTTTTCTTATTGATGAAACGGGTTTACTTTGAAAACATTCATTCATAAGTACCAGGCAGATTCACACTAAAACGAATTTGTGTGACGAAAGTGATATCGACATCCCCACCTAACGTTGCGCTCGAGTGACAATGGCGCCCTTGGTCCAGTGCCAAAGTTACATTAAAAGGCCAGGTCATAATAAAAACTTTCAATATGGGAGGTTCAAGGAGGATTCTTTGACAGTATTATGACCTCAGGGTACTAGATGTTGCAACGTTCTTACGTATCTACAGTGGTTTAAAAAATTCGATCACCCCACAAATGATTACCAAAAATATGCACAAATATAACAAATGTAACACTTTTTTCGAAGCTTTGAAGAAAAGCAAAAAAGGCTAAATACCCCTAACTACGCTTGAAAGCTATTTTAAAAAGAAACTCTTTGGAGATTTCCATGGAAATGACCATGGTAGAAGCTTTGAGGCTGGGTGGGGATCAAAGAGGAGTCTTTGCATATTTTGACCACAGGTGACTTATTGTTGCGACTTTTTGTGAGCATTTGGAAATCAAAGCTTAAACTCAATAACTGATCCTAGGTGTCCTAATATTTTGCTTGGATTAAAAGTGACGAACTAGGATGAAAATCTCAACATCTTCCCGGAGCTACTTCAGTCTGCATATTATTTCATTTAATTACATTTAAAACGGATGAGCTTTTCATTTTTTAGCTACGAAAATAGCTGGCACTTCATTTTTCTTCATACCGAATAAACCATTAAGTGTTTTTTGTTTCATTGTAATTGAAGTGTTCTCATGTGAAGTGTTCATCATGTATTTTTCAATTTGATAAATTTACTCCTTTTTAGATGCAGTTTATAATTTGAGTGATATTAGGTATTTATCAGTTTATAATTTGGAATGAATCCCCAAAAGAAAAAATGAATAATATCCAAAAGAGGAGCCAAAAGCAATAAAAAAGCAGCAGTTCAGCCTTAGCCTACATGACATATATTATATAAAGAAGCCAAAAAAAACTTTAAAATGCATTTTTTTAAATTGTTATTAAAAGACAGTTTTTAATACAAGAAGGCTTTTTAGGAATCCAAAAGAGCAAAAAAAAAAATTAACAGCAAAGTCGCCCATTTCAACTGTTTTAAAGGTGACAAAACAGATATAGGCAAAGGGCATTATGAAAAAATTAAGCTTCTATGTTCAAAGTTATATTCAAAGTTTTTACCCAGATAACTGACGAATTTTGTGATACGGTATTTGAAGTTTTGTATGCAGTAATGCTTGATGAAAAAAACTACTAATTTTGATAATTATTTATGTTAAGAATACATAGCTAATAGATACTTCAACTACTCGTATTATGAAAGGGTTCTGAAACGCCAGAGCCATTTCGTTTCTACCAGATTTCTACTTCTCTTGATGAATAACGAAGAAGACCAGTTTCCAGCCAGCAACTTGTGAATTTTTGAACTCATGAATAGGCTCAAATCTGTTGTAAATTTAAGCTGTAATTTGAGAAAGACTGATGAAAACATTAATGTTTGCAGTCAACATGGATCGCGCCGGCGGCGCGCCGCCGACATCTTACCGGCAGCGCAGCGCAGCGTGCTGTTTTCGGCCCCGCCACCGCCGGTCTTCCCTCATCAGCGCGACGCCGGGGTCTTGTAGAGATTATGTGTGGTCAAAAAGAAGCGAAGAAACTGAATTCAGTGCCCTTGTTTCCGGAAGGAATTGTGAAAGAACAAATTTCTGTATTAGCAGAAAATGTGAAGGAACAGGATATTTTCGCATTAAAACAGGCTAAATATTTTATTATTCAACTTGATGAGACAACTGACTTTGGTAACAATTCACAGGTAATGGTATATGTTCGCTACATAGGTGCTGATAATTTTGAAAAGGAATGGCTGTTTTGCTCTCCTCTCAAGTTGAGATCCCTGGAATTGATGTGTACAATAAAGTAAATGAATACTTCAATGCGCAAAGTTTAAACTGGGAAAACTGTATTTCTGTATCTTTGGATGGAGCTCCAGCTATGCTGGGCCATATAAATGGTTTTTCAGCTTTCAAAGAAAAAATAACCCAAATTTTTAAGTTACTCACTGTATGATACATCGCCAGGCCCTTATGGTCAAATATTTAGAACCTACAATGGAAGCCGTCATGCATGGTATCATCAAGATTGTAAATTTTATCAAGGGACATGCATTAAACACGCGGCTATTTCGTGAATTATGTCAAGACAGTGAAGCTGAATATACGGACCTACTTTATTATACAGAAGTAAGGTGGCTCTCTCGCGGGAATGTACTAAATCGAGCATGGACTCTCAAAACTGAAGTCAAAATTTGTATGGTTGATCAAAAAAATAACATTCTCGCAGTTAAGTTCAAAAACTTTTCCTGGGTTGCGTATCTCGCATATTTAGCGGACATTTTTGAGGGTATAAATATATTAAACAAAGAATTGCAAGGAAATAATATTAATCTAATTTCAACGAGATAAGTAGTGTCAGCGTTTCGATTAAAGCTGCAATATTGGAGACAGAAAGTAGAACAGAACAAAATGGCTTCTTTTTCAAGGTTAGCTTTGTTTTTAGAAGATTGCGAAAAAATTACTTTTGCTGACATCATTGTAAGACATCTTATTGAACTCAGTAAGCGGTTTTCAGATTACTTTCCAGATCTTGATACAAACGTACTGTCAGTTAGATTGTAGATCCTTTAAATGTTAAATCGCTATGATACCAAAAGAACCGTCAGTTTTGGCAGAAGCAATTTTTGAACTTGGATCTAATTCTGAAGCACGTATTCAATTTGAGAGTAAACCAAACCTATTGTGTTTTTTGATGACAAAAGCTGCAAAAACATTCAAAATTGCACATAAAGAGGCGGTTAAAAATTGCTGCCAATCTTTGTATGAACAAGGATTTTCCACTCTAGTGAACATAAAAACGAAGAACAGATACCAATTGATGTTTATGATGATAAATTATGTTTAAATTAAATTTTTAGTTATTGTTTTCTTTTCAAAATTACCATGAGGGGCTATAATATGAAAGATGCCAAAAAACGGCGGTTCCTGTTTTTTCTTGGGCTCTTTGCCATGGGGTAACATTAACTTACAGAAAAATATTTTGGGGTAATGATTAAAAAAGCTCCCACCTCTGATGATGAACCCAGTGTATGAAAGTTAAAACGGTTCATTTTTGGACCCAAATATCCAAACTTTCAAACATTCTAATACATTTTTCCAAAACAGAGAAAGGAATGCAAAAGATATTACTAATCTTATACTCAAAACAATAAATGAATCCTGCATGTCAAACTATGTCAGAGTTCTCCTTTGAAACTAAGGTAGATAAATATATCTTCATTAGAATATAGATAGACAATATTTCCATTGATAAATGCCGGTTTTGAGGGACGGGTATAAAAAACATTAACAAAATGAACTCAATTCAAGGTCAAATTTATGTTCAAGGGTTCTCTAATTGCCCCATACCATTATAGTAATTGAGTATTGCCTAAAATATAATGATTGTTATTTTTTTCCATAGCAAGAATACCTTGTAGCTGCTCCAGACAAATAAAGCCTATGCTATATATACATAGCATGAGGCCAAGTGGCAGTTCCTCAGATGATGGAAAAATCTAGCATCTAGCATCAAATAAGTAAAACTACAATTTAGAAAAAACAAACTTTTTATAATATTTTTTTCATGTGAAATATTATTACAAGTAATAATCATCTAAATCTCTCATTGTTGAGAAAGTACCCATAAATTCGACAACTATCTATTGTCAGAGGACCCTTGAATTTTGACGCCAACTGGTTTTCATCTGTTTTACATGATCAGTGAAGCTTCAACAGAGTCATCTATACTTTAGCAGGGCTGTTGTTGCCTGTCAAAAATTTTGACAATGTTACTACAAGATATTCTCAAAAGAAATGAATCAAACAGTTCATAGTAACAAACTGTAAGTAAAGAGTGAACCGGCTCCATAGTAACCTAAACTCTAAAAAACGAAATTTTGATACCGATAGATACATCAAAAGAATCAGATTTTTATGCTGATTTCAAATATATAAATTTCGTCAAGTTTAGCCTTACTGATCAAAAATTACGCACCTGAGAAAATCTGCCTTATTTTTGAAAAAAAGGGGAAGCACCCCCTAAAAGTCATAGAACCTTAAAAAAAATTACACCATCAGATTCAGCGTGTCAGAGAACCTCACATTACAGGTTTCAAGCTCCTATCTGCAAAAATGTGGAATTTTGTATTTTTTGCCAGAAGAAACATCATGGATGCGTGTTTTTTTTTTTTTTCTTTTCCCCAGGGGTGATCATATTGACACAGTGGTCCTAGAATATCGCAGGAGGGCTCATTCGAACAAAAATTAAAAGTTCTAGTGTCCATTTTAAGTGACCAGGGGAAGGGCTGCAAGTTAATTACTTTGCCCAATGTTTACATATACTCGTAGTATTGGTTATTGGGAAGTATACAGACATTCTCAGGGGAGATTTTTTCTGATAGTGGGGGGAGGGGTTGGATGTTTCTTGGGAGGATCTTCCCATGGAGGAAGTTTTCATGGGGGAAGGGACATTGCTATGAAGGGGGCACCAGATTTCCCAGCATTATTTTAAAAAACGACCAGAAATTAAATTAAAAAAAATAAGTTTTTCAACTGAAAGTAAGGAGCACTTCAAAACTTAAAACAAACAGAAATTATTACGTATATGATTGGGTATATATATATATATATGTATGATTGGGTTAAATGATAATACCTGGAATTTTTTTAATTGAAAGCAGGGATGACAAAAAAGTATATAAATATATATATATATATATATATATATATATATAATAATATATATATAATATAATATATATATATATATATACTATATATATAATATATATATATATATATATATAGATATATAATAATTATATGTTTCTTCCATCTCTACTTTAAATTAAAAATAAATTATTTACTTTTTTGTCATCCCTGCTTTTGATTAAAAAATTCAAGTTATTATCATTTAAAAAAGATAGGCCCCTACCCCCTCCCCCCTCTGGATTACCACCTTGATAGGATACCCTCTCTGCTTTAAATTAAGAAAATAAATAACATTTTTGGCATCCCTGCCTTCAATAAAAAAAAAAAAAATTGAGGTATTTTCATTTAAAAATGAAAGCCCCCTACCTACCCCCCCCCTTTTGATTCTGCCTTGATAGGGTACCGTCTCTGCTTTAAATTGAAAAAAAAATTGGCATCCCTGCTTACAATAAAAAAAATTCAAGGTATTATCATTTAAATATGACAATTCCCTACCCCCCCCCTCTGGATACCACTTTGATAGAATACCATCTCTGCTTTAAACTAAAAAAAATAGTCAACTTTATTGTCATCCCTGCTTTTAATAAAAAGAAATAAGAGGTATTATCATTTAAAAATTATACAGGTTGAACAACAAAAATGTCAAAAATATTCAGATATGCCTCAAATTCCTGGAGAACTTAGTCATATATTTGCTGTGGCATTCAATAAAATCCAAGGCATCTAATTAAAAGGGAGCGCACACAAAAGCCAAATTAGGCCAGTAGCCTATGAGAAATCCAAAAATACTGAAGACAATGAACAAATCCCAATGAGGGGCCCTGGGTTTATCAAAATATTTCAATGGTTTCCCAGGGAATTTGATATAATTTTCTTCTTTCTTCTTTTAAATGAAAATAGTAATTATCTTTTTGTTATCCCTGCTTTCAATTAAAGAAAAATTGAGGTATTATCATTTTAAAATGATAGTCACTTCTGCTTAAATCTTCAATTCCCCAACCTTGTACATAGTCTATGGCTGGATTTTGTCTCAATAGAAGGTTTTGATGTTTTTGTTTTTTTAGGGAGGGGGGGGGGAGTAAAAACAATTAAGAAAGAAGGTTTATCAGGCATTCAAGAACTGTGTATTAAACATTAAGAAAATGAATTGAAAAATAGCAAAAGAAAAGAAAATTGTGCAAACTTATGATTCAGCTAATGCAACAATCTGTTAACTATCAATTTCAAAATCCAACTGAACCTGTATAGTGTATGTGTTCAACTTAAAAAATAAAATTCTTGACTACAAACTATGTAAGAATCTTATAGCAATTGGGAAACTGTATTTGAAATGGTTTAATCTCACTTCATAAAGATGAAACTTTTGTCAACATGTGAAGAGCAGTGTATAGCCTACTGCAATTGTATATGTATGGTTTTATGCAAAGTAACACAAGAGACAAAAATTAACAAACAAGAGAGTAGCAAGGAATTATGGTACACAAAGTAATATTTGGCAGGGATAGTCACTAGTGATAAATCACTAGGGGTGACACTGTGATTGGGGGATTTTTGGGGGGTTTGGGGAACCAAATTTTTGGGGGGGCTGACACATAGATTTTCAGGAAAATCTCCAAAAATTCAGGGTTAGTGCAAGCCCTGCTTGATTTCTTATCAGGAAAGTTGAAATACTTAACCACACAAGAAAAGAAAAGGTCTGACTTTGTGGTTGATACAATAAAGAATTGCTGCAAAATTAACTCAAGTCAGCCAAACACTGCTGCATCTGCTGACAGCATTTCAACACTTCAGTGGCAGTCAAGCATGCCTCTTTTTGGCAGTGTTTGGTTGATGTGCTGGCATGGCACCAAGGTCTAGTGCATATTATGTGTTTTGAACTAAATCAAAACACACTTTATCTGTGCAGATTGTCAAAAGAACTTATCTCAGGAGTGGCTTAGGGTATTAAATTGTAACTTTCAGGGAATGATCAATTGATTACAATGCAATTGTGCAGGCTACTACTACTACTAGTACTTCTAATGGGCTAATGGGGCTGCTACCATGGCTATGGGTATTAATGTGAAAATTTCAGGGAATGTTGAGGGAGAAGTTGAACTAAATACAAAACAAACTGTTTGCATGTAAGTTGTCAAAAGAATGTATCAGCAATGCCTTAGCAATAGCTTAGAGCAATAAGTTGAAACTTTCAGGGTATGTTGAGAGGGATGTTGAACTAGCTAAAAGCCACTATATGCATACTAATACTGCTCTTATGATTACAGCTATTACTGAAGCTAAATGTATTAAGGTGAAGTTTTAGGGAATGTTGAATCAAACCAAAACACACTATAAATACAGGGTATCAAAAGGGTATATAAGCAATATCTTTGGAACAACTTGGAGTATTAAGGCTACTAAGGCTAAATGAATGGAAATGAAAATTATATGGGATATTGAGAGGGAATTTGAATTAAATCAAAACATACTAGGTGCATGCAGTTTGTCAAAAGGGTGTATCAGCAATATCTTAGGAATGGATTGGACTATTAGTTGAAACCTACTGGGCATACTGCATGGGGATGTTGACCTAACAAAAAGGTAATATTTTCATGCTACTACTGCTACATTTACTGCTAGTACTATTAATACCGTTACAATTACTACTACTGCTAAGGGTACAGAGGTGAAACCTCTAAGGAGTTCCAACAAAGAAAAGTAAAGAGCTACATGAGCACTTTATTAGAAAAAAATACATTCTAAAGATCTTATTTTTTTATTTAATATACTCAAAATTGTTAATACTTTCTGGAAAAAATATCAGCATATATATTAAAGTGTCAATTCATATTCATTTTTTTTTCAGTAACTATGGTTATGATGGAGTTGTTTCCCTTATTTTGATTTTATGAGAAATAGAAACACGTAGCTCAAAATAAGGATCGTTTTCAGTAAAGTATAAATCCTAATCTGGTCTTTAGAAGGCACAAGGGCATCAGCCACTCTCCTCTCTAGCTTTTACTCATTTTGAGTTTGACTTGGTTATTTATTGTAATTTTTGTTCATTTGAGGTTTCATTAATTTATTATTATGGAAATTGTGTGCTTGAAAATTATTTAACTTTATTTCTGCTCATCTTTGGTTTAGCATAATGGAGCTCTTTACTTCTTTAGTGGAAAAAGTAACTTAGAATTAATAGCCTATTAAATCCTACCTCACTGGTTTTTGCTCACATTTAGAATACAGCAACATCATCTCAGATGAGTTTGGTAATTCATTGGTCACAAACAGGACTGATTATTTTAGAATTAAGTGGACATTGGCATGTCTTATTTTTTATGATTGTGAGTTCATCAATGGTATAGATGCTGAACAAGGTTGGATCCAAAAATGTGTCTTGAGGTAGGCTAATCTACTTTGTACACCTTCTTATTTGGAGAAGAAAATATATGTCCAAATTATTTTTTTATTTGCTTCCTGTTTATGAAAAAATTGCATCATCAAACTGATTAGGCTAAATCATTCTAAAGGCATATTGCACAGAATTTAGACTCCTATGACAAACTTTACCTTAATTACCTTAATTTGCACTTCAGAGCAAAATAAGGTCCATGCTGGATCTGTTCTGCTCCATGTCAATGATGTTAATTTGGAATGTCACTGTGAAATGGGCCCAGTGATGTAGCATTAGTTGGCATATGAGAGGGATGGACTATCCCACTTATATTTCCATGGCTTGTTGTTCCTTCTTTGTCAAGTCTTGACTTGAAGGAGGCATTAGTGGGTGCAGTCACAGTTTTGTCCTGGAGACTGTTCTAGTTGTTGGAAATATGTTTGGTAAAAAAGTTTTGGCATATTCTGCTCTTCACTCTTTGCTTTGCTCACTTTTGTGAGTACCCCTAGTGTTGTGTGGACCTGTATGTTTTGTGAGGAGGGTGATGTTTGGTTGACTATTATATTTGTAGGTCAGCATCATATCATATCTGCAATGTCTGAAGACCAGTATTGGTAATTTTTAGGTGCTCCAGTCTATTATCATACTACATATTATGTAGACCTGTGATGCATTTGGTGGCACATCTTTGAACTCCTTTAGTTATTCTGGTGTCATGCTTGTATGAGGGGGAGGTCAGGCATGTTTCAAAGTCAAAGAATGGCCTAAAAATAGCCTTATAAAGTCTCAGAAAGACAGTATGGGAGTGGCTGGTGATAGCGCATTTCAACAGGCCTAGACTAGAATTAGCTTTTGACACAACTTGTTGCCAATGCCTGTGGAACTTCAGTTGCTTGTCAACAAGTACTCCCAAGTCTTGTTCTTTGTGACTGGTTTGTAGCTGAATATCAGATTACAACTTGTGGTCACACATGGTATACTGATGGTGAGGATTGTTATTGCCAAAATGGAGACACTGCATTTATTAATGTTAAACTCAAGTAGCCATTCACTGGTCCACTTCTGGATTCTCTGGAGGTCTGATTGCAGGCTTTGTTGAATGGCTGGTCCAAAAAGCTTGGAGTCACCAGTGTAAAGTGTGACATTATTTTTGGATTCCTTTGTCATATCATTTATGTAAATGAGGAAGAGAGTGGGGCCTAGGACTGTACCCTGAGGAATTCCACTGACAACATCACATGGTTTGGAGAATACTTTATTGCCATTATTTGTGAAAAGTCAGACCTGCTGCTCTTGGTCTGTCAATAAATTCATCACCATTCTACAACATCATTGTGGATGCTAACTGCTGATAATTTGGCCCTAAGGTGTCTGTGGGGCACCTTGTCAAATGCTTTGGTGTGGTCAAGCAAAATAAGGTCAACAGGTAATCTCCTCTCCAGAAGGTCAGTGATGATATTTTAGGTTTCGAGTAAGCTGATTTCTGGGAAGGAAGCTGTACTGGTCTGGTGACAGTATACTGTTGGACAGAAGATTTGCTAGAATTTCAGCATTCACAATGCATTCCAGGGTTTTTGCTACAGCTGAGGTGAAGCTGATTGGCCAATAATTCTCTGCATTAGTCTTGTCATCTTTCTTGAATATTGGTGGAATGCAAGGCACAGTCTTTGAGTCAAGGGACTTCTGAAATATTTGATATAATTGAGTTGATATTTCATTAGCCAGGTCTTTTAGGAGCCTTGGGTGAATGTTATACAGCCCTGCTGACTGATTAACATCTAGCACTTCAAGTTGCTTTGTGACAGACCCCAGAGTAATCATGACAGGTGGCATAAGATTCAGTACACTGTATGCTGGACTGTTGGGGAGAGGACTGTCAGCTTCATTAGTAAACACTGATACAAATTGCTTGTTGAGTAATTCAGCAATTTCTCATAGGTCAATGTTTCTGTGCCATCAGATTTCTTCAGTTTCTTTATTGAATGTCTACTATGATCTTTGCTGGATACATAGTTCCAGAACCTTTTAGGGTTCTGCTTGCTATCATCTGCAAGCTTGGACTCCAAATTTGAATACAGTTGTTTAGTGAGATTTTGTACTTTATTTTGAGCCTTTGCAAACTTATCATAGTGACAATCTTTTCCCATTTTATGGTACTTGTTCTAGTATCTGCTTTTTTGTTTTGTTTTTCTCTCTACATATCTAACACTGTGTGTGAGTGCTTTGGCACAAGTTTGGCAGATGTGTGCTTTTTCTGGAGTGTTGTAAGCTCTTCTTGGAATCTGATCCACTGTTGATCTACCTCCCCTTGAAGCAAAGACCCCCAGTCCATGCAACTCAACTCTCCTTTGATTGCTGCATAGTTGGTGTAAGTCTTCTTGATATAATTGTTTGTTATCTTGTGTAAGACTAAATTGACTTTGATGACAAGGTGGTCACTTTTGCCTAAAGGGGGTGGTAACTTATGCTTTGTAGCTGCTCTTTATTCCTAAGGAATACCAAATCAAGAAGGGTTGGTCTCTGAAAAAATTGATGCCTGGTTAGCTTTTCAACTATCTGAGGTAGGACCAGATCATGAAGGCACTTAGAGAAAGGGTTAGAGGAGAACCTTTCCTTTGTTAAATGTATTGGCTATATATAACAATATCCTGTCAACAAGACTCATTATCTATTAGTTTTTGATGCACTCATAGCCTATGCATCAGTGAGGTCAGTATGAAGTTTAAAAGGTAGGCCCATAATAATGGAAGGAGAAATGCTAATCTGATTTGTCAAAACATCCTGCAGTTCATATTACATAAGTAAGAACTTCATTGTTTTAGCCTAGTGTTCTCTGTTATTTTTTAGGCTCTATTTGCAACCATCACGGAGAGAAAGTGTATTCACAGGTGGATTAATTATCATACTTTGAAAGTGCATAAAAAACCCACACTCAAGTGTACCAATTCAGGGTATATATTTGCACATTATGGGGGTAGGGGTAAATTTCATTTCTGATGTAAATGAGAGGTAAGTTTAAACTTTCCTGTCACTCCTCTAATGCTTTCCCTGAATTGATATATATAGGGGTGGGGGTAAAATTCATTTCTGACAAAAATGGTTATTATATTTGGAAAGAGCATAAAAAAAAGACATCAAGTGGCAGGCCTATGTTTACTTTGTTCACAAGTCAATAATATGAATAGGCTAACAAAAAATTTACCAACTAGTGATAGAATAGTGTCTCACCATGGATGTTCAAATTAAGATTTAGGATTTGCCAAGAACCAAAGAACAGGCAATTATATTTTTCCAGGATAAGGGGTTGTTGCCCAAAACAAAACACTGCATCAATGGACACACAATGATTTTGCACTCTTACAAGAAGCAACATTTCTGGAAGCATAACATTAGGTCATGTCTGAAAACTGTCAATCTGTGGTTTTCTGAAAGTAAAATACCATTTGTTACTGTATTTTATTTCATTTATTTCTGGGTTAACAAATTGTAATCTATGACCTGGTGTCAACCAGAGCTAGGCTAGGCATTTCTAATCAGTTGTTGATTGGGATAACATTTTTTTTTATAATATTTTTCACAATTTTGCTAATAAAGTATTCTATTTTCATGATAGGCCTATTTTGTTGTTTTTTTTTTAATTAGCATTGACCAAATTTCACTTCTTGAGTAGGCTATGTTTTATATAATAGGCTAGACAATTAACCCTATTTTTATTTATGAAATCTAATATAGGCTATATTTACTTTGTGCTTGAGTGACAGGTAACATTGCAGTAGGCTAGCCTAACAGGTGCAGCACCTTGTATGGACCAATACTATTAAATCTAGGCTAACATAGCCTACCTAGTATTGAGCCAAAAAAATAATCCCATAGCGCTCAATTGATATGTCTCCTAAATTACCTATTATTTTAATAGCCTATTTTACTTGACATATGCTGAACTTATGATTATACATATACGTTTTTTGTGGCGGGTTGTTTAAATTTCAAAAATGGCGCGCTCAACAGGAAATGACAATGGCAATAAGATTTGGAAAATAATTTATAATATATAAAACTAATAATAAATCAATTATTTCAATCCTCTTGTTTATTCTAAATTCTTTCTTAAATATAATTTTTGGGTTTATTAAAATAAAATTTTTTGTTTACATTCATCATATTCATAATCTTTTGTAAATGGCGGTTTTTCAGAATACAAAACTTCACGCTGAAATTTGATTTAATGGTGGGCATGAATATCACTTTTCTATACATTTTGACCACCTAATCTCGTTCTTGAAATTTTATTTTTCAATATGTGTATATTATGGGTTAGTTTGATTGTTACATGCAAATTCTGTACATTCAACTTCTCGTGAAGCTGCTTAGGGTAAGCCTAATGTAAAGATGAATCCAGGAATTTTAATTCCTGCATTATTTTTCGTGATTTTAGTCTATTGCCTTGATATATTCTGCGTTTGTGTTGTAGGGACCGCTTTGCTGAAATCACCTGAAAATTGTGCCTCAGTTGGAACTTAGGCTATCTCTGCCCTAGAACATCCTAGGCCTGATCTCCAGTAGATAAATAGTCTCTTATCTGTCAGTTTCAGGCTAGTATGTGAACTGTCTAGATCACTTCATCATTTGCAATTTGAGGACTTTATTGTCAAAATGGTAAATATTTTGCAGTTCATATAATTGACTTGGCCTACAAATAAAGTAAACATGCCACTTCATGCCTTTTTTATGCTCTTTCCAAATATAATTATCATTTTTGCTGCAAATGAATTTGACCCTACTCCTATATAAACCAATTCAGGGTATATATTTGTAGCTTAAGGGGGGGGGGGGGGTTGCTGGTAAAATTTATTTATGATGCAAATAATAGGCAAGTTTAAACTTTACCCCACTTTTTGTCAAAGGGAATACACCAGAACATAATGTAACCTCAAGAAATTACATCAAGGTTTTTGTAGAGATAAGTTCATCTCCTTTACCAGCCACATCATTCCATTGGGCTAGGGAACTCACTATGTGAATCTACTTTGTCTGCCAAATCAGTTGACAGCTGCAAGATTGGTGCTGATTATGACTAGAACAACAAACCATGGAAGACACATTAGAACAATTGGTAAATTTCTACCAAATCATATTATTGAGTTAGGAATAAAGTGAATGCACCATTTGATGCCTTTTTTATGCTGATTACAAATATAATAATCATTTCTATTGGAAATGAATTTCAGCCCCCCTTATATATGCCAATTCAGGGTATATATTTCTACTTTTGGGGGGTAGGCGTAAAGTTTAAACTTACCTCCCATTTACATCAGAAACAAAATTTGCCCCCACCCCTCCTAATGTAGAAATATATACCCTGAATTGGCATTTTAAGAGGGGGGGCTGAAATTCATTTCTGATAGAAATGATTATTATATTTGTAATCAGCATAAAAAAAGGCATCAAGTGGTATATTCACTTTATGCATAAGTCAATAATATGATTTGGTAGAAATTTACCAAACAATTTAGCCAGGGTTTAAGCATCTAGCAATCCTTGCTGATGAAATGTTTCTTGTACTCAACCATCCTGTATATACATAGAAGATGATGATCTACAAATGAACCATGCACACAACATCTACTGATTCCTTCAATCTTAGTTGCTAGAAGATGTTATTTCTAGCCAATGCATTGGCTCAACATCTTCACAAACCTATTGCAAATCATATGGCCAAACTGCATTCAGTAGAGTAAAGTAAATAAGTTAAAGTACAGAGCAGCAGCTGTCCAGGTGACATGCCAAAAAAAAGAAGAGTTGTTTTTAGATTGCTAAATTAATGGTTTTGTTCATGTTTTTAATAGTTCTCCTAGCCCCCCTCTAATGGTCTAATATATCCCTAGGCTTTGTAAAATAAAAACTATGAAAAATGATTCAGAAAAGTGGTAAAAATGAGGGAAAACAAGGAAATTTTTGTTCATCAATACTTGATGCTTATTATAAAGTAAGAATTCCATCATATTTTCTATATAGCATATATCTGTATGAAACCATTAGGGGGTGGGGGGGGGGATGGGATGATTTGTCAAAAATGTGAAAAAAATCATACAGTAATTTAAAATGTCTCTTTTTGTTTTAGCAACAAAAAGAGCTCCTTTTTAAGGTTACAGTTGTTTATGACAATTACAACTTTGCCCTAGGATATATGCAAAACCAACATGACATTGGTAACAATAGGTTCCTGATTTTATACTCCCTTTCATCATAATAGTTGTTACCCTGACAATACATTTCATTTACCTTTGAAATCCTTGGAGGAATTATGAAACATTTAATTTGCAACAAACTGCTCATGGACAACCAACATGGCTTCAGACCTGGGCAGTCAGTTAAGACAAATCTTGTAGATGCTTATGCCTATATCACTGAGTTACTGATGTAAGTGTTCTTTTCCTTGTTGGTTGTTTGTTTTTTAAGGGTGTGTATCCCATAAAACAGATGGTGCTGGAAGCATTTCAGATGAAATAAAGAGTAAATTTTGTCCTAGTTTACCTAATTTTTGCCTCTATTACCTTAAATTGCATCTTCTAGCAACTAAGGTAGAACCTATAGATGTTGCCAGGTAACATTGACTTAATAATCTTCATGTCACAGTGCATGAGTGAATCATCACTATTTACATATATACAGGACAATTTGGTTTCCTTTTTGGGTGTCACTAGATGTATTGCTGGCTAGGCATGTTTGGGGCTAAAAGGGGCAGGTGGCACCTAATAGACCCTGCTGGATGATACTGGTTCATTCCACTGCATCTTCAATGACTTGCTGCTCTAATCATGGTCAACACCAATCTTGAAGCTATCAACTGATCTGGCAGACATGGTAGATTTGCTGAGTGAATTCTCTAGTGAAACAATGTGTTTTGTGAAGAAGTTGAACTTCTCATGCTTTCTGCTAAATTTTTGATGCAATTTTATAAGATTTCCTTGTGTTCTGGTGTATTCACTGTGATTGAAAAAAAAGGCTTAATGGTGTCAGTGCTCATCATCTTAGATATAAGAATAACATCTCTCTTTCTACAGTACATTAGGGTAGGCAGATCAGGCTCCTATGTTGTTACTTGTAGGAGCTTTGTTTTTTTGGCAAAAGGGAGCTTGGTTGCTCTATGCTGGACCTTCTCAAGTATCTCCATGTCACACTTAAAGTGTGGTTTGGCAACCAACTTGCCAAACTCAAGATGGGGTGAACAAGGGCTGTGTAAAGCTTCTTGATAACTATTCAGTAATATAAGGCAATTGAACCATTCTGATGAGTAGCTGATGAGAAATTTTTTGCTCACTTTATTGGAGACTCCAGTTAGCACTGGATATATTTCCATATACATTGCTCTTGAGCTGTCTTTACACTGGCTGTAAAGATGGATAGATAACTTGTTGTGGTCTTCTGATAATAATCTTTTTGAGTGTAAATATTGTAAAATGTGTTTCTTAATCAGCTTATACATCATCTCTCTCTCTCTCTCTTTTCTATAAGTAGGGATTAGTGATTTTATTTGCCCATGTGTTTCATCATGTTTTTTTTATGTATGTCTCTTAACAGGTTTTTGTAGCAGTCATATCCATCTTAAACTTGGCTTGAGCAAACACAGCTCTAAACTGTATTTGGATTCTAACAATGACAATATATAATGCTCTTTGATTTTGCTGTAATCAGAGGGTTATTTATGAGATTGATGAGAACATTGTGGTTTTGACACTTTGTTTAGTGTGAGAGAAGAAAAAAATATGGTAAGGGGGATTTTTGTAACATGTGTTTTTAAGTTGTGTTTTGCTTTGTTGCTCTCAAATTAAACTTTCAGGGTTACTTACTTCCTACTGAGCTTCAAGTTCATTGTTGTAAATGTACCTTTTCTTGTAAAGTTATATCTTAATTCTTCTAGGTGATTTGGTGATTGTCCAATAGAAACTAATAATGAATGGTCCATCTCTTAGACCCTCTGGCAAACCAGAAAACCCTACAGTTCAGCCAGTTTTACCCCCTCAAAATGGGGCTGCTATGCCCCCAAGGACTCTGCATCCTCCCCCTGGCTTATATCCTATAGCTCAAATGCAAGAAATGTACAATGCTGCATCTCAATATCAATATGCACCACCAGTAGCTCACATACATAATGCTGCACACTTGGCTGCAATGGCCCCTCCTCCAGCACATCTTCTTGGTACTCACACTGGAATGGCACCTATTCAAGCAATGCATGCCATGACTGTCCCTCAGACCCATTTTACACAAAATGTGAGTGCACCAACAGCAGAGACTATTAAACCACCTAGTACAAAAACTGCTCAAAGTCTGGTAGCATCATCACCAACTAAAGATGAGACAACTAATAATGTGTCTAGTGCTGCTTCTAAGCCAGTAGAAAGTGTTAATGAACCTGATATAAAGAGTCAAAATACTAATGAAGAAGTTTCTTCAATAGAAAAACCAAGTGACCTTGTGCCTGTTAAGAGTGATGAAAATGGTGTCAGGGAAGACAAAGACAAAGTAGAAACAAGTGTTAGTGAGGTTTCTAGCACAGAATCTGAGACAAAAGAGGAAGTTAAGCCAACTGTAAGTTATGTACTTAGTTTAAAGTTTTCAGTCATGTGATAAGCTGTTTGTTATAAGCATGAAAAGACTCAGGTTGGTGGGGGGGAATATTTTCCTAGAATGTGTCTTATGCCTAAATAATTATATTTTTACATCAAACATCTGTAAATTGAGTTTATTTTGTAGGTAAGCCCTTATTATTAATGATATACAAACTTCCTATGAATTTTCAATATTTATTAACATAAAACAGATCCAACTGTTAGGGGATTGAAATTTTTCTGACCAACTCAAAAATGTAGAAAACTTCCCTAGGTGACAATTGTTCCATAAAAAAGGGTGTAGCTTCATTTGGACTACTTTTAAGGTGACCTATTGCCTCCCTTAAATTTTCCATGAACATGAAAACTCTATTTATTATAAATTAATAATATTTATTATTAATTATTTTCTCTATTTATTTATCTAAGTTGCTCTATTTATTTTCTAATAAATTTCTTAGTTTTGTGTCTTTGTATTCTTGCCTGAGAACTAATAATTAAAATGATAAAACTAAAGTTTCAGTTTTTAAGAGACAAGGAAATATCTTTTCTATTCAGAGTTGTGTTTCTTTTGGTTTAAACTATGTTGCCTTCTTTTTATTTCTGTGGTCTTGCTGCTGTGAAATATTTGTGTGCCAAACAGCTTGAATATTTTTGTCTTATTATTTTGTAGTAAAGATCATTGGGTTTAAACCCTTTTGGCCTTATTATATTCCCCAGCTTAGTGAGCCATACCAGCCTGTCAACAAAAGTATTATTATTGTTCAAAATGCAAATATAGTTTCCCCTTCATTCATCAGATTAGAAACAAAACTGCTGCAGCCAGTTTCTGATATTAGATTCATAATATGAGTTAAGGTTGGTCTAGCACAGCTCTAATTCCAAGGGAAAAAGTGTTCATCAAAAAGATATTGGAAGGTGTCTTGGGCAAATCTTACAGGGAATGATTCCCATCCTTCTTAAATCTGTATGTTTATATGCTGGCATAAAAGGCTATCATTAAAGTCATATTACAGATATTTTGAAGTTTGTAATTTTGTTTTTGATTAAGAATAATTGGTTGCAATTTTTTATGATATGTTTTTTTTGTTTATTTTGTGGGAGCTTTATCACACATCAAAATTCATATTTAACAGTAGTAAAATATTTAACATAAAACATTTTGAATTTGTGTAGTCAAAAATCTACTTTTTTGGGCAGCTGCTGATAAAAATTAAACAAAAATACATGAGTCTTAATTTTTTGGGAAATTACTTTAGTTTAATTTTTTTAAAGTAGATACGGTTTATGAGATTATTTTTTCTGTTAATATGTTGGTTTGCAATATGCTACTACTAACAGCAGTATGGTTCATAGTATATGTGTGTCAACTCAAAATTTTTTGGGAAGAGGTGCACTGACTCAATATATAGGTTGAGGGATGTTTGGACTCTTTTTAGAGAGGAATGGATCCCCTATCCTGGGCTACAGTGTACTAGTATGTCAGTGATCTTGTTCCTCTTTTTTAGTAGATGCTGTCTTACATTGAGTTTATATTGCTGTTGATCCATGACAATTTTTTTTTTTTTTTTTTTACATTAATTGTATTAGTGAAGTTGCTCTTGAATATAAGTGCAGATTCATAAAATCAAAATATAGTAACATTCAAGTGTACCTGTATAGACTAAAGTTTCCTTCTCCCCTCTCAAACTTTGTTCTGAATTACCCTATCTTCCTTTAATAATTCCTCTGATACCCAGCCTTATCAATGTTTTAAGGCTACAGTTTTTCTTGGGAGGGAGAGAGGGTGCCTTGGGGATCAATATTAAGGGAGAATCTCCTGTTATTCATGTTTGCTGATATGACTGTAGGATATCTGTTCCTTAAAAATGTTACATTTCATTTCTGCTCTCACAAAAGGAGGAATCAGTGCCAGCAGAAACAGATGAAAAACCAAGTGAAAATGTTGTTGCAACAAAAAGTATTCCTGAATCAACTGATGCTACCTCAACACCTGACACTACCAAGGAATTGGAGGCGCCACAACAGGAAAAAGAAGATGTCAAAGAGGAGAAGAGAAGTAAAGGAATCACCCAAAGAAGAAGAACCAAAGAAGGTGATTTAATTTAAAACTCTTTTTGTAGTGAATTAGTGTCTTTTTTGTGGAAGGAGAGCTTATCTTCTTATGTTGTTTGTTTTTTGGCTGACCCTATTTAGCAGAATTTAACAAATGAATATATAGATAAAAAAAAAGTGGGTATAATATTTAAACAAAGCAGTGGACAAAAAAAAACTTCAAATAATAAAAATCCAAATAGTGTCTGATGACAAACAAATAAAAGTTCAAAATAGGGATAAGTACTTTTATTAGACAGCAAAAACAGATACAAAAAGCTCTGGATAATTCAGATCATATACAACAGTAATTCTCATTACCTTAAATCACACTTGCCAGCAATAAGGACAAATCCTATAGATGCCGGTCAATGATGATGGTGACTCAGCTCATTGGGTGCATCCAAAACTGTGCACCATGGCTTGCTGCACCAATCTCTGTCAACAGCTGAATTGAAGGCTTTGGTATTAGGGGACATGACTGCATTCTGGCTAAGGGAATTCCATAGGCCAAACACATGTTTGGAGAAAAAGTTTGTTTTGCAGCCTGGTATTAGCATGTTTCTGGTAGAGCTTCAGGGGGTGCCCTCTTGTTCTTGACAAACTATCTAACTGGAATAAGTCAGAGATGATATTGTGGTTGCAGATCAATTTGTATGCCATCAATATATCCCCTTGCTTATGTTGGTATGTGAGAGATGGTATATTGAGCCTCTGGAGTCTGGTAGAATATGGCAAATTTTGAAAACCCCTTATGCATTTCATTGCTTGCTGCTGCACCAATTCCAGAATCAATTGGTTGAGCTTGTTAACTGGTGTGGCAATGGACATCCCAAATTCTAATTTTGGTCAGATCAGGCCCTTTAGGAGCTGAGTAATCACTGCTGGAGATCTACTGCAGAATGTTCACTTTATTATATTGAGAGTTTGGTTGGCTTTGGCTACTGCAGACTGCATGTGTAAGTTGAATTTGATCTTGTTATCAACCAAGACTCCCAGATCTTTTTTGCAGTGACTGGTTGTAAGTGGCTGCTTAGAACCACCATTCGATTCCATAAAATACTGGCTAAGAGGGTTGTTTGCTCCAAAGTGTATGACCTTGCATTTCTGGATATTAAATTCTAGTTGCCAGGTTTTTACTCATGTTGAGAGTGCGTCAAGATCTGCTTGGATGTCTTTGGTACTTTGAGGGTCATAAATCAGACCTATTATTTTGGAATCATCAGCATATAACCAAATCTTATTCTTTATGATTGAAGATGCATCATTAATATAGATGTTGAATAGAGTTGGGCCAAAAACAGTGCCTTGGGGTACTCTGCTTTCTACATCTTCTGACTCTGAGAAAATTGATCCACCATCCCCAAATACTCTTACCACCTGCTTCCTGTTGGTAAGAAATTGCATCGTCCAATTTATGACTTCATTGTGGAGGCCTATTGTGTGGAGTTTAGAATTTAGTCTCCTGTGACATACTTTATGAAATGCTTTTGCTAAGTCTAATAATATCATATCAACTGGGGAACCCATGTCCATAAGTTCTGTGACATGCTCATAAGTATCAATGAGGTTAGTATCAACAGATCAACTGGGGTGGAAGCCATGTTGGCTAGGAGATAGTAGCTTGTTCACATTTAGGTGTTACACATTTGTTCACATTTAATGGCTGAGTTAACTATGCCTTCAAGAAGTTTTCCCACTCCCAAGGTGAGACTAATTGGTTGATAGTTGCTGGCTTCATCTCTGCTGCTTCCTTTGTGAACAGGTGTAATATAAGCTTCCTTCCAATCTTGTGGGATAGATTTAGTATTTAGAGACTTTTGGAATAGTAGGGTGAGAGGATGTGATAGTACTGCATACATCTCCTTTAAAAGCTGAGGGGGCACTCCATCAGGTTCTGTTGATTTATTTGGGTTAATCTTCTTTAGTCAAGTCTCTACATCTACTTTAGTAATATTAATGGGCGGTGTACTTTTTTGAATTT
Source organism: Artemia sinica (assembly GCA_027921565.1). Taxonomy (NCBI): domain Eukaryota; kingdom Metazoa; phylum Arthropoda; class Branchiopoda; order Anostraca; family Artemiidae; genus Artemia; species Artemia sinica. The sequence goes on along the minus strand of CM051263.1, from coordinate 71,919,879 downwards.
TGTACTGTGGGGGGTCTGGAAGTGGGGCATTATCTACAACTGTGAATACTGAAATGAACTGCTTATTTAATGCATTAGCTATCTCCCTTGGGTTGCAGATTTTTGATCCATCTTGTACAAGTTGAGTGACAGAATGCCTTCCAGGCTTACCCAATGACACATACCTCCAAAATTTCTTAGGGTTAGTTTTTGTTGCTGCTGCCACTGACTCCTCATACTTCTCGGTGGTATTTCTGGTGAGACTTCTCAGCTGGTTACGCTCCTGTTTATATTTTGTGTAATAGTCAGCCTGGTTTTGATTCTTTGTGTACAGCTTCCAGTATTTCTTTTTTCTGTTCCTAGCCTTTTAATTTCCTTTGTAATATACAGGAGTGTTTTTAGGTTTCCTTTTCCATTTTGTAGAAGAGTGACCAACAATAATTATGTTTCCTCGTAGCTTCATTTTAATATCAATTGAAGTACTCATAGCAAGTAGGGAGGATTCAAGGCTAGGGGAACTGGGGCTTCTATACATGCAACCAATGTAAAATGACCCACAAGGTAGGAGGACAGATATCCACGCTTGTTCAGTATATGGTTGATAATCTGAATTAATATCTATGCTTCCTACCTTCAGAGAGCTTCCGATGTACATGGCTATTCCTCTTCCTCCTTCTCTAGATAAGTTGGTGACCAGGGTATAATTGGGTATCTGGATCTGGGTATCTCCAAGAGGAGTACTGGTCCATTTAGGTTTAATCTCGCAGAAAGCGTAAACGTCTGCTTTTTCTGTCAAAACGGCATATTTTAGCTCATGGAGCTTTGACGTTAAACAATCTATGTTACTGAAGACAACTTTCAGACCATTGTTCATCCAATGCATGCAACTTTTGTTCGGGCTGTGTGCGTTATTATCCAGATCATTACATTCCCCAGACTCTATGTTGCTGTGGTTTGAATCATCACTCATAAAAACAGTCTGCTCGGAAAGAATACAGCTTACTGATCTTGCACTGTAAAAAGATTCACTTGGTTCATCAATAGTACTTATTTCAACATTAGAAGACACAGGGCTATTTACACTACTATCTATATTTCTTTGAGGATCATCTAGTTCGTGTCCATTGCAGCTGGCGCTGTGGAGGTGGGCACGTTTTTTGGAACAATTCTGTTGCCTCAAATGACTAGGTTTTCTTCACCATTAGCTCGTCACGTATGAAGTACTTCATACAGCTTTGTCCTCTTTATATGGTCGGTTTTTGAAACATCATTCTAAACTAAATTTGGCTGGTTCGTTTTCTCCCATATGACTTTTGCAGGATCATTTTCTTAATTTTTAATTCATCAACCGAAAAAATAATGGGGCTCGCCTTACGCGAATCATTTTCATTCCCGGAGTTATTGGGACTGACGAGGGGGCGAACATTTTTTACAGCTATCCGTTGTAGGCTGTATTTGTTACATAAGAAGTCACGAGTGAATGTCTCATCATTGGGTTGCAGGAATACTCCAAATGCTAGGATATTTAATTTGCCTCTTTGTTTGTCTCTATTTTCAGCAATTAATATTCTCACGTGGCTCTCGAGTTGCTGGTTCATTTCATCTTTAAGGGATTCTACTTGAGATTTGATTAGCTTTTGTAACAGATCAGGATTACTAGCAGCCCCCAGAGCTTGCTCAAGTGAAGTAATATGAGTCTCCACATCCTTGAACTTGGCATCAATGTCTTTCTTGAACTCTTCTTTGAATTCACTAAATGAATGTTTAACTGCATTCTTGATTTTAATATCTAGGTCCTATACAGCAGTTATTGCAGGTTCAAGTGGTTCAAGCATTTTGTTAACTATGGCTTGTATTTCAACTGCACTAGTGTCACTATGGGCGTTACCTTTACAAACAGGACACTTCCATTTGGCAGCCTAATCTCCTTGTCATTTTTGTCAGAAGATTATACTCAGGTTTGCTAATTTCAAGGCAATCGATGCAAAGCCATTGTTTACAAATGTCACAGTTCATTGCACTAGATTCTTCATCCAGACTCATAAACAGATAAACTAAAGTATTACAATTAAAACAAGCAATATTTATAGAGAACAACATAATTACTTCCAGGTCGTAAATAGTTTCTGGCTCATTGGCTAAAAGAGGGTTTGTTCAAAGTCTGGAGTTGTTAACTATTCTTCTTTAATGCCTAAATGTAAGTTTTTTCTTATGAATTTTTGATGAAGGTGGCACAATCTTCTTCTTCCAATTGCAAAAGAAATATTGTTGATTTTGCAATGGGAAGAAGAAGAAGATTCTACCACCTTCATTAAAAATTCATTTTTTTATTTCTATTTTGATTCAAAACAGCAGCAGCAACTCTTATAAAAAATTAAATAAATTTTCTTGTGAATTATTATCGCTTCTAATCAGCAGTTATACCAAACCAATCCTGCTCAACTTATCCTCAGGGCTATACTGTGGTGTTCTCCTCCCCATAGTATAGTGCAGACGGTTTGATATCATTCTATTTTCCCTTCTTGCTTTAGTTTTGTTTTTCTCTGTTTAAAGCTTTTTCCAATAGGCAATGTTTAGAAGTCCTCCAAAAAAAAATGTCCCCCCAGATCCCAAATCAAATTCCAGTGAATATGCCGTAGTGAAAGATACCCATCTTGGCTGGTCAAGCACACTTTCTCAAAGTTCAAATGATAGCTCCAATTCGGAGAATAGGACAATGATAAGTGTAGGGGCTAATGTAACCATAAATGATGATAATGGGGTTTCAAGAAGTCCTCTCTAGAAGCTCTAAAAAAAGGAAAAAAAATCTCCCCAATCAAAAGCATTTCCCCTCTCCCTGCCCAAGATCCTCCCTCCAAAAACTTAGGAATTTACCTTAAAATTACTCCTACTACCCCTTTGAAATAAAAATGATCACTGCAATAAGAGTTGCAATTTTTAAATTGCTAAAATCAATGTTCTCTCTTAATATTAACCGTGATGGATCTCTGCTAATAGCTGTAGAAGATCAGAAATCAGCAGATGCAATAATTAACCTAAAATCCCTTCTGAATACCCCAATTTTTGCATCTAATTGGAACCCAAAACAATCACCAGCAAAATAGTAGTTTATAATGTTCCCCCAGAGATATCCACTCAGGAGTTAAAAGAAGGGCTCTCAGATAGGGCTGGAAACACAATCCCAGTTGAGGATGCTACCCAACTTGGCAAACCTAACTCTAATGGCCTAAAAACTAGTATCATCCTTCTTATTCACACTGAACGAAAAAATTAATATCCCAGAAAAATTATTCCTATTTGGGCAAATCAAACCACACAAGGAATACAAACCTAAGCCTATCCAGTGCCAGAAGTGTCTCAAACTGGGACACACAACAAACAAATGCAATGAAATTCTCCGAGAGTGTAGTAATTGTAAAGCTTTCCATCCTAAAGAGTTGACAACTTGCAACAACACTCAGCCTACATGTATCAATTGCAAAGGCCCACATGAATCTACAAATAAATCATTATACCCTGCATACAAGAAAAGAGCTCTAACACTCCAAATATCAACAGAGAAGGCCATCCCATACCCCTTTGCAGCAATGGAAGCAAATGCTGCCCAACAATACCAAATCAAGCCTGTAATGAAACCAACCAAAACCCCCAAGTCAAACGCCCCCAATGCATCAAGCACCCCATATAAAACACCATCTTCTAAGCCCCCTAGCTCAAATCCCTATCTTAAGGAATCACCAAGCCAACAAACCTCCTTGTCCGGTGAGATGAGGTCAGCCTGCCCCCCCCCCTCCCAAGAAGAAACAAACCAGAAACACTACCAGGAATTAACCCCTTAACCGACAAACAGGATGCACAACCAAAAATGCAATCCCCAAATATATGCTTATTCATTCTGAACTGTAATGCAGTTCAGGCCATGAACATACATCAACTACAGAAAACAAAAATCATTGCAGAATTGGCAAAAATCTACATCCCAGATGATATGCTCATTCAAGCAAAAAAAGATCTTGCTTTACTTTTAACAAAGCTGAACATTGATACACAGTCATATGAAGAATAAATCAACAACACAACATATATCAATACTCCAATGGAATGTAAGATCACTCACAGAAAATAAGCTAAATGAACTAATATCTTTTATGAATAATAATTCCATTAATATTGCTTAAGTCTCTGGGATATACTATCCTCAGAAAGGATAGATCTTCAGAGAGAAAAGGAGGTGGGGTAGCTTTATTAGTGAAAAATAATATAAAATTTTGTGGCATCAATTTTCCAGATTTTGCAAATGATGTTGATGCAATTGGTATCAGTGTTTGGCTGAATAATTTAAAAACCTACATAATAAGCTTTTATAACCCTAATGGCCAAACTACAGATGCCAAGGATTTCTTTAATTATATAAATAATTCTAATATGTTAAAAAATATTATTATTTGTGGAGATTTCAATGCCCACAGCCTTTTGTGGGGGAATAAACCAGCAAATAAAGCTGGTAAATTCATTGAGCATATGACTTCAAATAATAATGAATTAGCCGTTGCTACCCCTCCAAACCTGAATACATATTTCAACCCCAAAAGTGGCAGATTCTCCACAATTGACCTACAAATTGTTTCATTAAATTTGTTGAATAAAATTTACATAAATAAAATTGATAGTCTATGTACTGACCACTTTGCTATAGTTTGCTCCCTAAATGAACCTGCTGAAATTATATCTCATACCTCCAAGTATATCAACACTAAAGCAAATTGGTCTATGTTCCAAAATAAGCTAAATGATGAAATTACAAGTTCCACCGAAATTTCATGTATTTCTAACACAACAGTTGACACACATGCTGAAGCCTTGACATCTTTACAAATACAGCTAATCATGCTATCCCCAGGACAACACCTAAGAAAACTTTCCCTAAACAAATTCCTAAAGCATGGTGGACTAATGAGTGCCTAAATAAATGGAGAATAAAAAAGGCAGCTAGGACAGAATTCATAAAAAAAACCATCACCTACTACATATTTAAAAAGATTACAAGCAGAATCTAATCTAAAAAGGACTATAATAGATGCTAAATATAAATACTGGAATAATTTTGCAAATAATCTCTCCAGAGAAACACATGAGCCAATTATACACAAAGTTATAAGCCACATCTGTGGGAAAAAGACTTCCCCCAACCCACTCCTGTATGAGCTTATACATAATAATACCCATTATGACAATGATAATGACAAAGCTAACCTATTTGCAACTCTTTTTGTTAATAAGCTAACATCAAATAATCAAAGCAAACTGTCCCCAATTCCTATGAACCCAAGTTACCAACCACGCCCAGGATCTGAGTACATAACTAATCCATTCTCAATCCAGGAATTGAATAATGCAATACATCATATTAGGACCAAAACTAGCGGCAGCTATGACAATATACACCCTACATGGATAAAGAATCTCACACCTTCATACAAACAAGAACTGCAAAATTGTTATAATCACGCTTGGGCATCTTCTATGTTCCCCAATATATGGAAATGTTCGTCCCTCCTACCAATCCTAAAGAAAAATAAACCCAAAGATAACCCTGAATCTTATAGGCCCATAATGATTACTCCTGTGCTGGGGAAAAAAAATGGAGAAAATGATCTATCACAGACTCCTCTGGTTTGTTGGGAAAATAATATGATCCCTCATACTCAAACTGGATTCAGGAAACACCACTCCTCAACAGATGCTTTCATTTTGCTAACAAATGCAATAAATGAATCTTTCTCAAAAAATAATGTCCTAGTTGCAGCTTTCCTAGATTTTGAAGGGGCATATGACAATGTGAACCACCAAATCCTTTTGAACAAACTTGCAAACCTTGGAGTACCCCCTAAGCTAGTATCTTTTATTAAATCCTTCATAGAAGTGCGAAGTTTCATTGTTTGTGTTGGTTCAGCCTCTTCACCCCAAAAGACAATAACCAAAGGCCTACCTCAGGGAGCAATCCTCAGTTGCCTCCTATTTGCCCTATATCTCTGGGACATGAACCTATCCCACACGAATCTACAATATGCTGATGATCTGGTGCTATGGTCATCTGGCAACACCATTCAGATAGCTCAGTCAAATCTGCAAAAGTCACTTTTCCAGTTTGAAAAATTCTCTCAACATTCAGATTTACCCATTGCACACCCACCAAGTCAAAAATAATCCAATTTCACCGGAAGCGAAACCATGTTAATGCAAAACTAACTCTAAATAAAACAACTATTCCAGAAGATAATCATATTAATTACCTAGGTCTCATGCTTGACCAAAAACTTAATTTCCACCTCCACATTTCAAACACAATAAAAAAATGCTATAGAAAAACAAATATACTAAAAAGACTTCTTTCCACACCCTGGGGCTGTAAGGAGAAAACCTTACTCCAGTTTTATAAATCACATATAAGACCCCATATTGACTATGGGCTCATCGTCTATGGTGCATGTGCAAAGACCCAGATGCAAAAATTGAAACAACACAAAATGATATAATACGTCTCATATTTGGTCTTAGGAAACCCACAAGCACCAAGTTTCTGCTTATGGAGAGTGGATTAACAACAATAAGGGAGAGACGTAGCTTTCTCTTGACAAAACATCTTACAAAAATTGAATCAAATAGCTCACACACACTACATAATTGGTTAAGAAATCCAGTTATGTATAGAGGCATTGCAGATGAGTATGCCAATATTCAGAAGAAGTTCCCCATACCAGCAAAGTCTATTGCACCTACTTTCCCCTGTTCCCCCCCCATGGAATTGGTCAAGTCCCATAATAAATAATGACTTCTCAAAGTGGAATAAAGATTTAACCCCCATTGCTTTTGTCCAGAAAAAATTTGCAGAACTTAATACTATTGCCTATAAAAATCACTTCCAAATATTTGTTGATGGGTCAAAAATGAATGAGAAGGTTGCAAGTGGTGTTTTCTTCCTCACCTGAAAATTGCAATGGGCGAGAGATTATATAATAATTTATCTATAATGTCTGCTGAGTTAAATGCCATAATCATGGCATTAGAACACCTTAAGGAAAACAAACCTTTGATTGCAAATTCAAATAATATTATCATATATTCCGACTCTATCAAGCCTTGAGTTGCTGGCCTCAGCTCCTCAATATAAGTTGGACATTGACACTTATCATTGTCTCAGTATTAAAGATAGGCTAATCTTGCTTCAAGTGGCTTAAGAACTTATTTTCAGTATATTCCTAGCCACTCTGGCATAAGTGGTAATCATCAGGCTGATGAAATAGCAAAAAAATGCTATAAATATTGACCAGCCAAGTGGGAGACCAATCCCAATTAGAGATATTTACCGATGGAGGCTATCAGATATTAATTGTAATAAGATTAATCCTATCTTTTCCCCATTTCCCAATAAGAATCTTTCTAAAATTTATCATAGAATTTGTTCTGGAACAAATGGACTAAATTTCCTTGCATTCTCATATAAGTCTTCTGATTCAAGTGGTTCAATTCCCCTGTCCCCTCTTTGCAGGCATTGTAATATGAATAATGAAACAATTGACCATTGCCTATTTGAATGTAATATGCTGACGTCTGCACAACATACCTTGCTTTGTAAACTGTTAAAATGCTTCAAACACCACAAAATCTCACTATCAGCCAAGAGCCTAGCCAGCGATACATGCACACAGAGCACAGAAATCGATATCTATCATCTTATATTTGAACTCCTTGAGTCAAAAGATCTACTGAAAGATATCTGACTACATCTAATAAATAAGAGACGACCAAGCCAGTAGCTCTGTAGCCCACAGAGTGAAGCAAAAAGAAAAGGGCTAAATAGTACTAACTGAATAGCCCGCCTGCTGGTAATTAGAAGAAGAAGAAGAATTCAACTTACATTTAGCAAAGTCAATATGACATCAAGGCAACAGCAACCTTATAAGAAAATCGAAATATATTTTCTTGTGATTATTATCTCTTCTAATCAGCAGTTATTATCTCTTCTAATCAATACAACAGCAACCTTATAAGAAAATCGAAATATATTTTCTTGTGATTATTATCTCTTCTAATCAGCAGTTGTACTAAACCAATTCTGCTCAAGTCATCCTCAGGGCTATACTGTGGTGTTTATCCTCCCCATAGTACAGTGCAGACGGTTTGATATCATCTATTTTCCCTTCTTGTTTTAGTTTTATTTTTGTGTTTAAAGCTTTTTCCAATAGGCAATGATTAGAAGTCCTCCAAAAAAAAAAAGTCCCCCCAGATCCCAAATCAAATTCCAGTGAAAGTGTCATAGTGAAAGATACCCATCCTGGCTGGTCAAGCACCCTATCTCAAAGTTCTAATGATAGCTCCAATTCGGAGAATAGGACAATGATAAGTGTAGGGGCTAATGTAACCATAAATGATGATAATGGGTTTCAAGAGGTCCTCTCTAGAAGTTCTAAAAAAAGGAAAAAAATCTCCCCAATTAAAAGCATTTCCCCTCTCCCTGCCCAAGATCCTCCCTCCAAAAACTTAGGAATTTACCTTAAAATTATTCCCACTACCCCCTTTGAAATAAAAATGATCACTGCAATAAGAGTTGCAATTTTTAAATTGCTAAAATCAATGTTCTCTCTTAACATTAACCGTGATGGATCTCTGCTAATAGCTGTAGAAGATCAGAAATCAGCAGATACAATAATTAACCTTAAATCCCTTCTGAATACCCCAATTATTGCATCTAATTGGAACCCAAAACAATCACCAACAAAATAGTAGTTTATAATGTTCCCCCAGAGATATCTACTCAGGAGTTAAAAGAAGACCTTTCAGATAGGGCTGGAAACACAATCCCAGTTGAGGATGTTACCCAACTTGGAAAACCCAACTCTAATGGCCTAAAAACTAGTAGATCCTTCTTATTCACACTGAAGGATAAAATTGATATCCCAGAAAAATTATTCCTATTTGGGCAAATCAAACCACACAAGGAATACAAACCTAAGCCTATTCAGTGTCAGAAGTGTTTCAAACTGGGACACAACAACAAACAAATGCAATGAAATTCTCCAAGAGTGTAGTAATTGTAAATCTTTCCATCCTAAAGAGCTGACAACTTGCAACAACACTCAGCCTACATGCATCAATTGCAAAGGCCCACATGAATCTACAAATAAATCATTATGCCCTGCATACAAGAAAAGAGCTCTAACACTCCAAATATCAACAGAGAAGGCCATCCCATACCCCTTTGCAGCAATGGAAGCAAATGCTGCCCAACAATACCAAATAAAGCCTGTAATGAAACCAACCAAAACCCCCCAAGTCAAATGCCCCCAATGCATCAAGCACCCCATATAAAACACCATCTTCTAAGCCCCCTAGCTCAAATCCCTATCAGAAGGAATCACCAAGCCAACAAGCCTCCTTGTCCGGTGAGATGAGGCCAGCCTGGCCTTCCCTCCCAAGAAGAAACAAACCAGAAACACTACCAGGAATCAATCCCTTAACCAACAAACAGGATGCACTACCAAAAATGCAATCCCCAAATATATGCTTATTCATTCTAACTGTAATGCAGTTCAGGTCATGAGCATACATCAACTACAGAAAACAAAATTATTGCAGAATTGGCAAAAATCTACATCCCAGATGATATGCTCATTCAAGCAAAAAAAGATCTTGCTTTACTCTTAACAAAGCTGAACATTGATACACAGTCATATGAAGAATAAATCAACAACACAACATTTATCAATACTCCAATGGAATGTAAGATCACTCACAGAAAATAAGCTAAATGAACTAATATCATTTATGAATAATAATTCAATTAATATTGCTTGCCTCCAGGAAATTCATTTAACCCAAAATCAACAATTAAGTCTCTGGGATATACTATCCTGAGAAAGGATAGATCTTCAGAGAGAAAAGGAGGTGGTGTAGCTTTATTAGTTAATAATAATATAAAATTTTGTGGCATCAATTTTCCAGATTTTGAAAATGATGTTGATGTAATTGGTATAAGTGTTTGGCTGAATAATTTAAAAACCTACATAATAAGCTTTTATAACCCTAATGGCCAAACTACAGATGCCAAGGATTTCTTTAATTATATAAATAATTCTAATATGTTAAAAAATATCATTATTTGTGGTGATTTCAATGCCCACAGCCTTTTGTGGGGGAATAAACCAGCAAATAAAGCTGGTAAATTTATTGAGCATATGACTTCAAATAATAATGAATTAGTTGTTGCTACCCCTCCAAACCTGAATACTTATTTCAACCCCAAAAGTGGGAATTTCTCCACAATTGACCTACAAATTGTGTCTTTAAATTTTTTGAACAAAATTTACATAAATAAAATTGATAGTCTATGTACAGACCACTTTGCTATAGTTTGCTCCCTAAATGAACCTGCTGAAACTTTATCTCATACATCCAAATATATCAACACTAAAGCAAATTGGTCTATTTTCCAAAATAAGCTAAATGATGAAATTACAAGTTTCACCCAAAGTTCATGCATTTCTAACACAACAGTTGACACACATGCTGAAGCGTTGACATCTTTACTAATAAATACAGCTAATCATGCTATACCCAGGACAACACCTAAGAAAACATTCCCTAAACAAATTCCTAAAGCATGGTGGACAAATGAGTGCCTAAATAAATGGAGGATAAAAAAGGCAGCTAGGACAGAATTCATAAAAAAACCAACACCTACTACATATTTAAAAAAATTACAAGCAGAATCTAATCTAAAAAGGACTATAATAGATGCTAAATATAAATACTGGAATAATTTTGCAAATAATCTCTCCAGAGAAACAAATGAGCCAATTATACATAAAGTCATAAGCCACATATGTGGGAAAAAGACTTCTCCCAACCCACTCCTGTATGAGCTTATACATAATAATACCCATTATGACAATGATAATGAAAAGGCTAACCTATTTGCAACTCTTTTTGTTAATAAGCTAACATCAAATAATCAAAGCAAACTGTCCACAATTCCTATGAACCCTAGTTACCAACCACGCCCAGGATCCGAGTACATAACTAATCCATTTTCAATCCAGGAATTGAATAATGCAATACATCATATTAGGTCCAAAACTAGCAGTAGCTATGACAATATACACCCTACATGGATAAAGAATCTCACACCTTCATACAAACAAGAACTGCTAAATTGTTATAATCACGCTTGGGCATCTTCTAGGTTCCCCAATATATGGAAATGTTCGTCCCTCCTACCAATCCTAAAGAAAAATAAACCAAAAGATAACCCTGAGTCTTATAGGCCCATAATGATTACACCTGTGATGGGGAAAATAATGGAGAAAATGATTTATCACAGACTCCTCTGGTTTGTTGAGAAAAATAACATGATCCCACACACTCAAACTGGATTCAGGAAATACCACTCCTCAACAGATGCTTTCATTTTGCTAACAAATGCAATAAATGAATCTTTCTCAAAAAATTATATCCTAGTGGCAGCTTTCCTAGATTTTGAAGGAGCTTATGACAATGTGAACCACCAAATCCTTTTAAATAAACTTGCAAACCTTGGAGTACCTCCTAAGCTAGTATCCTTTATTAAATCCTTCATAGAAGTGCGAAGTTTCATTGTTTGTGTTGGTTCAGCCTCTTCACCCCAAAAGAGAATATCCAAAGGCCTACCTCAGGGAGCAGTCCTCAGTTGCCTCCTTTTTGCCCTATATCTCTGGGACATGAACCTACCCCACACGAATCTACAATATGCTGATGATCTGGTGCTATGGTCATCTGACAACACCTTTCAGATAGCACAGTCAAATCTGCAAAAGTCACTTTTCCAGTTTGAAAAATTCTCTCAACATTCAGATTTACCCATTGCACCCACCAAGTCAAAAATAATCCAATTTCACCGGAAGCGAAACCATGTTAATGCAAAACTAACTCTAAATAAAACAACTATTCCAGAAGATAATAATATTAATTACCTAGGTCTCATGCTTGACCAAAAACTTAATTTCCACCTCCACATTTCAAACACAATAAAAAATGTTATAGAAAAGCAAATATACTAAAAAGACTTCTTTCCACACCCTGGGGTTGTAAGGAGAAAACCTTACTCCAGTTTTATAAATCACATATAAGACCCCATATTGACTATGGGCTCATTGTCTATGGTGCATGTGCAAAGACCCAGATGCAAAAAATTGAAACAACACAAAATGATATAATACGTCTCATATTTGGTCTTAGGAAACCCACAAGCACCAAGTTTCTGCTTATGGAGAGTGGATTAACAACAATAAGGGAGAGACGTAGCTTTCTCTTGATAAAACATCTTACAAAAATTGAATCAAATAGCTCACACACATTACATAATTGGTTAAGAAATCCAGCCATGTATAGAGGTATTGCAGATGAGTATGCCAATATTCAAAAGAAGTTCCCTGTACCAGCAAAGTCTATTGCACCTACTTTCCCCCAATCCCCTCCATGGAATTGGTCATTTCCCATAATAAATACTGAATTTTCCAAATGGAATAAAACTTAACCCCCATTGCTTTTGTCCAGAAAAAAATTGCAGAACTTAATACAATTACCTATAAAAATCACTTCCAATATTTGTTGATGGGTCAAAAAGGATGAGAAGGTTGCAAGTGGTGTTTTCCTTCCTCACCTGAAAATTGCAATGGGAGAGAGATTATTTAATAATTTATCTATAATGTCTGCTGAGTTAAATGCCATAATCGTGGCATTAGAACACCTTAAGCAAAACCAACCTTTGATTGAAAATTGGAATAATATTATCATCTATTCCGACTCTTTATCAAGCCTTGAGTTGCTGGCCTCAGCTCCTCAATATAAGTTGGACATTGACACTTATCATTGTCTCAGTATTATTGATAATCTTGCTTCAAGTGGCATAAAAACTTACTTTCAGTACATTCCTAGCCACTCTGGCATAAGTGGTAATCATCAGGTTGATGAAATAGCAAAAAATGCTATAAATATTGACCAGCCAAGTGGGAGACCAATCCCAATTAGAGATATTTACCGATGGAGGCTATCAGATATTAATTTTGATAAGATTAATCCTATCCTTTCCCCCTTTCCCAATAAGTATCTTTCTAAAATTTATCATAGAATTCGTTCTGGAACAAATGGACTAAATTTCCTTGCATTCTCATATAAGTTTTCTAATTCAAGTGGTTCAATTCCCCTGTCCCCTCTTTGCAGGCATTGTAATATGAATAATGAAACAATTGACCATTGCCTATTTGAATGTAATATGCTGACGTCTGCACAACATACCTTGCTTTGTAAACTGTTAAAATACTTCAAACACCACAAAATCCCACTTTCAGCCAAGAGCCTAGCCAACTATACCTGCACACAGAGCATAGAAATCGACATCTATCATCTTATATTTGAACTCCTTGAGTCAAAAGATCTACTGAAAGATATCTGAATATATCTAATAAATATGAGGCAATCAAGCCAGTAGCTCTGTAGCCCACAGAGTGAAGCAAAAGGAAAAGGGCTAAATAGTTTTTACTGAAAAGCCCGCCTGCTGTTAAATAGAGGAAGAAGAAGCAAAGTCTATACCCATACCAGCAAAGTCTATTGCACCTACTTTCCCCCAATCCCCCCCATGGAATTGGTCATTTCCCATAATAAATACTGAATTTTCAAAATGGAATAAAGATTTAACCCCCATTGCTTTTGTCCAGAAAAAATTTGCAGAACTTAATACAATTACCTATAAAAATCACTTCCAAATATTTGTTGATGGGTCAAAAATGAATGAGAAGGTTGCAAGTGGTGTTTTCCTTCCTCACCTGAAAATTGCAATGGGCGAGAGATTATTTAATAATTTATCTATAATGTCTGCTGAGTTAAATGCCATAATCATGGCATTAGAACACCTTAAGCAAAACCAACCTTTGATTGAAAATTCGAATAATATTATCATCTATTCCGACTCTTTATCAAGCCTTGAGTTGCTGGCCTCAGCTCCTCAATATAAGTTGGACATTGACACTTATCATTGTCACAGTATTATTGATAATCTTGCTTCAAGTAGCATAAAAACTTACTTTCAGTACATTCCTAGCCACTCTGGCATAAGTGGCAATCATCAGGTTGATGAAATAGCAAAAAATGCTATAAATATTGACCAGTCAAGTGGGAGACCAATCCCAATTAGAGATATTTACCGATGGAGGCTATCAGATATTAATTTTAATAAGATTAATCCTATCTTTTCCCCCTTTCCCAATAAGTATCTTTCTAAAATTTATCATAGAATTCGTTCTGGAACAAATGGACTAAATTTCCTTGCATTCTCATATAAGCTTTCTAATTCAAGTGGTTCAATTCCCCTGTCCCCTCTTTGCAGGTTTTGTAATATGAATAATGAAACAATTGACCATTGCCTATTTGAATGTAATATGCTGACGTCTGCACAACATACCTTGCTTTGTAAACTGTTAAAATACTTCAAACACCACAAAATCCCACTATCAGCCAAGAGCCTAGCCAACTATACCTGCACACAGAGCATAGAAATCGACATCTATCATCTTATATTTGAACTCCTAGAGTCGAAAGATCTGCTGAAAGATATCTGAATATATCTAATAAATATGAGGCAATCAAGCCAGCAGCTCTGTAGCCCACAGAGTGAAGCAAAAGGAAAAGGGCTAAATAGTTTTACTGAAAAGCCCGCCTGCTGTTAAATAGAAGAAGAAGAAGAAGTGATATTTAAGGAGAAAGACCAAAAATATCTAGTGTCTGTTGATAAAGGCTTGCGAACGTGGAGTCGAAATTTTCATATTTTAATATTCAAAGCTGGCATATGCCTTTTTCATGATTGCACAAAAATGATGTCATTTTAACTTGTTGATAAATAGTCTAATCTGTTTGATCAGACAAATTTGTCTGATTTTTTTTTATTTTATATATATATATATATATATATATATATATATATATATATATATATATATATATATATATATATATATATATATATATATATATATATATATATATATATATATATATATATTTATATATATATATATATATATATATATATATATATATATATATATATATATATATATATATATATATATATATATATATATATATATATATATATATATATAAAGCCTGAACTCACATGATTTGGAATTCATCACTTATTTTTGTGAATTGATATTTTTAAAGAAAGTTCTGTTTGTGAAATTAGCACACAGGCCACCAAATGTAAAGATGCAACTTTTTTTATGAAAAGCTTAATTACACAGTGGAATTGGGAAACTCCACTCAAATCTGATTTTAATTCTTTGTAAAAACCCCAACTCTCCCGATTTCTATTCACTGCCATGACATTAATTTTTAAATGTTTACATTTTAAAAGAAACTTTAAAAAAGCTCACAGACAACGTAGTCTAAAAAAACGCAACCTCTTTCTTATAAGAAAAGGTTATTTACACATTGGAATTGAAAAAAAAATTACTTATTTCTGATTTTGATACTTTGGAAAACTGTCACTCTCCCAATTCGCCATCCCACTGCTAATTTTAATGTGTTTATATATTTAAATAAACTTTGTTTTTGAAATGAGCATAGATACCACCAAGTCAAAAGATGTTACTTTTTTTGAAGAGTTGAATAATGTAGTGGAGTTGGTAAAATTTAATTAGTTCTCATTTTTATCCATCACAAAGCTCCGAATCTCCTGATTCCCAATTCAACATTTCATAACTAATTAATGCATTTTATATTTTTACAGTAGCCCCTGTTCCAGAAATTAGCACAGTTGCTAGGCCACCAAGTCCAAAGAAAACACCAACAAAAACAAAGGCTGAAAAGAAATCGGAAGTAATCAAGCCACTAGTAATCCAAAAGAAGATTGAAAAACCAGCCAAAGAGCCAAAACCAGAAGTGGACAAGACAAGTCCTCCCAAAAGGAAACGTGATGAATCAGCAGTAAGTTGTTCATTTTGTAAAGAACCATTGTGCAGAAATTACTAAAACTACATTGATTCCCCTTTTCTAGGGGCCGGGGGGGGGGTAGAAAATTATCATCCTTCTTCTTCTGAAAAACAACACCTGGAACTCCAGAGCTTCTAACATGTTTTCTCCTGAATGTTTCCATCACTAATACAGATATAGTGTAACCTGAAAGGTTTTTTCTCTCTTTTTTCTTACCATTAGCCATTTCTTGTGGTAAGTGCCCTTGCTGTATTCGAAAATGTATTCTAACTTTGTCATCTCATGCAGTTATAGTACAGTGCTTTTTAAGGTTTCTTTTTATCTGAAAAATTCGGTGATTTTTAAAATTATAAAATTTATATGCTGTGGAAAGTTTTTCTATTGCTTGTTTTATTATATTCCTATACTTAAATACTATGTTTATAAATTACAGTATAATAAAAACAGGATCTTTTGATATATGTAGCTTCAACAAGTTTTTTGGTGTTACTTCTATAATTATAACGTTAATGCTAAATAACAGCGGCTTTTGCTGTCTCACTAGGGTCTGTTTTTGCTAGGGTCTGTGTGCACAATGGTAATCTTATTAATTGAAAATTTACGTGTTTTCCTATGTTACTTTTATTCAGATGTAGGGGGGGAGTGATTTCAACATCTGTTGAATTTTTTTTGTTGAACTCTTTCAAGTTTGTTAGACTTCGAGTAATTAATCCTAACACCTTTGAAGTTTCCAAGTTTTTTGCCTCAGAAATGTTTTGGTTTCTGGATGGAAATCAAGTAGGGTTTAGAAAGGTATTATTTCAAAAAAAAGGTAGAATGTTTCAATTTGACTGTCTTCTACAAATTTGACTTCTGCTTGAAATTTTGCAATTAATAAAAACGTGGGTACCAATTTTAAAACCTCAACATAAAATAAGAAGGAAATCACCTAAGAAGCCAAAATTATTTAAGGTGACAAATGTTACCTTGAATGGCCGAAATCTGGTTAATGTCAACATTTGCTGGTGAATGTCTGAAATTCCTTTTTCTCTGCTTGGATTGAATTAGCTTTGTGAGTCAGCTTTCTCAGTGTTATCCAAGCTATGATGGTAGAAGTTAATGTTAGTTTAGGTTAGATTATGTTAGGTTAGGTTAAATTTGGTTATAAATATCAGAAATGGATTAAAAACCTAACCAAGCCTAATCTAACCTAACCTGTCATCATCAAACATTGCATTAAATTGAAAAAGTTGACTGGTAACAATGACTAAATCCAAGGAGAAAACAAATTATTTTGGACATTCACTGATTAACGTCGACATTCACGAATTCACGGTAACATAAACATAAAATAAGAAGGAAAATAGCTAAGAAGGAGAAATTATTTAAGCTGATATGGTACATTGAAAATCAATCTATCTTGTCTATTATAAAAAAAAAATAGTTTGTGGCCAAATTGCTTAGAATCGATTGGATGGTCTTACCATAAATTGTAGAGCTTAGATAAGAGATCTGAATAAACGACAACACTAAAATGTGACACATACTTTACCGGAATTCTTAGAAAAATCATTAACTTTTCCGTTTTGTGCTGGAGATAGATCAGCTCAAAGGAATTATCATTTGAACAATCTGATATCTTTCGGAGCTCCCTGTAGTGTCATCTGTTTTTATTGACAAGCCTGCCGACATAAGGGACGTAATAATTTCATTGTCTTTTCAATCAAATTTCATTTTCAACCCACAGATTCTCAATAGCTGTCGATTATAGCTAGTCCCCTGGGACAATTCACTGATGGGCCTTTGTCTTTGTGACGGTCAGGTGACACTGAGGCTCGCAAAATAATTTTAAGGTACCTGTCCTCTTGATTCAAACCAAGTAAAGTGTAAAATCAAATTTTTTTTTATTAATAAAGTTATCTTTGATTGATTAATTAACTAACTATTTTTATAATTAATTATTTAAATTGTTTAATTTTTTATTTTAATTTATTTTAATTTTGTGAATTAATAATTTGTTAATCAGTTTCATTTACTAATTGTGTCCTCTTTTATTTTAATAAAAATAAAACTACAAAATGATTATAACCGTTAGATTGTTTGTTTAAAATTTTGCTCTCCTAAAATTTCCGCTCCCGGGGCAAATGTCCCTCTCCTAAAACCGTCACTGAAGGTACCGCATCCTCTTAATTCGAACCAAGTAAATTGTACAATTAAAAATGTCATTCTAATGACTAAATTGTTGACATTTATAGCCTTGATTCCTCCTCTTTTTTGTCAACTTGAAAGCAGTTTTTCAAAAGGTTCTTCTTGTTGTGGAAGATGGGTAAGATACCCCCCTCCTCCCCTTTTTATAGATAACAGCTCTTGTTGCGGCTCTGAGGCTATCCTGAAAATAGCCCATGCTTCTAGCTTGTGTTTTCAGCTGGATTTTTTTTTTTTTTTTTTTTTTTTTTTTTTTTTTGCAGGGTGGAGAAACACACACATACTTGCCTGTAGCATTTGCGTGTCAAATTTGTAGTTTCGTGATGACTTTACACAATCTGTAGACAAAACCGTAAATTGAAATACTTCTAACCCAGCTTTTTGCTTCAGCAACAGATTCCTTTATTGTAGAATTAAATTAACACCGTTTCTGAAATGATGACATAGTTTATTTTAGATGGTACTTCTCAATGTGTTGGCACAATCAAAATTTAAAGTAAACTTTAAAGCATTTTATTAAAAAAAAGTAATTTTAAAGCAACATTAATGCAAATGAACAGATATAAGTGATTTTAGTATGATAACATCTATATTTAAACATCTTATAATATTTGATATTAAATAATTTGTCTTTTAAATAGAAGCGAGTGACTCCTCCGAAGCCTGATTCTGGAAGTGGGGATGACAGAAAATCCAAGCGAGCTCGAACTCAGACACAGCCATTCCAAGCCGCATTGGAGGATCTAACTTATTTGAGAATGGTCAAAAAGCTATCTCAACCTCCAAAACCGACGGAGGAAAAAGTAACAATATTTTTGAAGTAAGTTGCTGGTTTAATATTTGATTTTTACACATTTAAACTAATTGAAAAGCCATAAGTCTTTTAATTTGAAGCCGTTATTCCTTGGTGTTTCTACGTTACTATATGTTATAAAGATAAAAATTAACTAAGCTCAGTAGCAACTTCTGCTCCTTCCAAATTGATGTAACTCACACGATCATGTCGATCAGTGGCAGTTCGTGTCACAATAAAAGAAAAGGCACTAAGCATATAATAACCACAGTCATTGCCATCGTCATTCAAATTTTTATGTGCCAACTCGAAACATTGCAAACAGAGTCAAACCAAAACCTAAGACATTTAAATGTCCAACTACGTTGAATTGGTAGGAAATGGTCTTTTATTAAAACGGATAAAGTCTAAAATAATACATGCAATGTGAACACTACAATGGAATAAATTCCTTTTTAAAGGGCTTCTGAAGACTTCAGTTCATACCTGGCTTTTACAAAGCTTTCTTCTTTCTTCTTCTATTTCAGCAGGCGGGCTTTTCAGTCGAGACTATTCAGCCCTTTTCGTTTTGCTTCACTCTGTATGCTGAACAGAGCTACTGACTTGGTTGCCTCTTGTTATATGGATATCCTCAGATTTCTTTCAGTAAATCTTTTGACTCTAGGAGTTGAAATATAAGAAGATAGATATTGTGCTCTGTGGGCAAGTATAGTCAGCTAGACTCTTGGCTGATAGTGAGATTTTGTGGTGTTTGAAGCACTTTAACAGTTTACAATGCAGGGTATACTGTGCAGACGTCAGCATATTACATTCAAATAGACAATGGTCAATTGTTTCATTATTAATATTACAATACCTACAAAGAGGGGAAGAGGGAACTGAGCCACTTGAATTAGGGAACTGATAAGAGAATGCCATGAAATTTAGCCCGTTTGAGCCAGAACGAATTCTATGATAATTCTTCTTCTTTTCCATTTCTTTTTCTTCTTCTTCCAAATTTGTAAAAAGAAAAAGAAACCTAAAAAAGTAGTCGTAACCCTTCTTATATTGTCATTCCTTGTTGAGTTTTTTTTATTATTATTTTATTATTTACAGTTTTCTTATTTTTATTTTATTATTGTGTATTATTTTATTATTATTTTAAGAAGTGAAGATAAGTAGACAAACTTGCTCCAGTATTAAATTTTATTCTTTCGAGATAGATGCCAAGAGGTTGAATTGGTGATGAATGCCAAGAGGTTGAATTGGATAATAGGTGAAAGAGGATAAATGCCAAGGGGTTGAATTGGTGATGAATGATTCTTGAATAAAAAGAATAATTTTTATTTTATCATTGTGTATTATTTTATTATTATTTTAAGAAGTGAAGATAAGTAGACAAACTTGCTCCAGTATTAAATTTTATTCTTTCGAGATAGATGCCAAGAGGTTGAATTGGTGATGAATGATTCTTGAATAAAAAGAATAATACATAATCGACTTTGATGGGTCTTTGTCACTGACAACCAATCTAAACCATTTTCATTGAAGAACAATGGTTTCCATTGGCTGTCAGTGACGGAAACTAATTGCCATTGATTGCAATAAGCATTATTAAAGAAACTACAAAAAAACGCATTGAAGATTTGTTTAAATCCATTTCGTTATTTTTTTTACAAGTCAGCAGAAAATTTTTGTGGGTAGGGTTCAAACCTGCCCCCTCCCCCCCCCCCTCCCGATTTAAACAATACTATTTAAACTGTTTCGTTTTTTATTTAAACAAAAACGGAACAAGCCTTAGACTTGTCTCGTTTCAAAGACGATAGAAAAACATAGTAACAAAACCATAAATATAACAGTCTGATAGCCACTACAAAATAACAAAAATAGAGATAACACTTCTGATTCTAAGCACCAAAGCCATAGAGGTTATTGCCCCATTGGCCCTTCACATTACAAAAATGACAACAGCAATGATACAAGATCCTAACCACAGGCGTATATAGGTTCTTATACCAAATCTAATTCATATAGCCGGGTCAATACCATCTTGATTTGATGTGTGTTTCAAATTCATTGCTGTGATTTTATTTGTGTGCGAGTGCGTTTTTTTTTTTTTTTTTTTTTTTTTTTTTTTTTTTTTTTTTTTTTTTTTTTTTTTTTTTTTTGTACTCACGATTTTCAAATTTAATACTTAATGAATTAAGTAATATTAAGAATAAAATAATTCAATTTGTAAGATGCTGTTTACATGGTAAAAATGTTTAGTTTTAATACTATTATGAATATCAATGTGGCTGAGGCTAACAAAGCTATGCATGCTCCTTTTCATTCCTGCTCTGTTCATAGATTCATCCTTATTGTGATGCCTCTAATTTTTCTAAATATTTTCTTATAACCTGTTCCCACCTCATTCGAGGACCCCCAGCGTTTTCTTTGGCTCTGCCTTGATTGCTGCAAAGCGCAATTTTAAGCAACCCTCCCCCACCCGAATCTGGAATTGGATGAACTCCTACTGTTTGAACAATATATACATGGTTTTGTATGATGCAAATATCTTGGTTTAATAACAGATGAACTGATTCGCACATATGTTTATAGTACGATCTTTAAGAAACAGAGAGTTTATTTGTATAAAATATAGTTAGTCAAAACTTCTTATTCATTTTACTTGGTTAAAGATAGATGAACAGTGTCAATTCAGCGCCATCTTTTTCACTCTTTACCCCCACCAATGAAGTCCCTACTTTGTTTAAATGTCTTATTACAACCTCTCCCTATCGGGCTTGATGACATCCTGTTTTTTCTTTCTCGTCCTGCCCCCCCCCCCCCCCCCCCCCTCCTATTAGATTGCCCAAAAGCACTATTTTATCATCTTTTGTCCATGACCTAACTGTATTATTCTTCATTACAACCTTATTAGATAACTGGATCGAACTTCGATTTTGTGTGGTTTATTGTTAAAATACAGTCATTCAAACGAGTGTCTACTTTGTCTATGACAGTCTACGTAGTCTATGTAATTGTCTACGAAAACATTGTCTGGAAAACATCTAGCGTATACCTCCTTTGTTCGAAGTGCCCGAACTCTGCAACTTTCATTACTGCCTCAAGTATCCTACCCTTAGCTCTAAGACGTACCGTCCTATTCCCTATACGTTGTCCATTGTCCTATACGTCTACTATGTCTATACGTCTACTATACGTATACGTTGACCATTCTACTAGGTATGTCTTCACTGTGTCATAACCCGTGAAATAACTTCTCAAATCCTTCCGAGCAATATAAAGTCCTAGAAACTCTGTATTATACCCTTTATGTTGTTGAACATTGGAATACACTACATTGCACTATCTATATTTTCTATTTGTAAATTAGTTTTTAATTTTTAAATATTGCTGATGGTTGTCAAAAGAAATATATTTGAAAGAAATATTTTCTTTTAACTTCGAAATTCTATGTCCTATTAGTTTAGCGTATATATTAGACCATTCCATATCAGAAAGACCATTATTCATATTTTAACTTTTATTCTGTTTAGAAACGAATTTCTCGCTGTTCGTAACCCTGAGGGCAGTTTCTATATTTGTCGAGCACTTCAGGATGTCCTAAGGAATAGCCATAACATAAAAATTTGTTGGATGACGAACGATAAGCAGCCGAGTAAGGACATTTATGTGAAAGACTACAATGACAAAACAGGTAATTTCTTCCTCTCTCTCTCTATCTCTCTCTCCTCTCTATCTCTCTTCTTATCTCTTTCTCTCTCTCTCTCTCTCTCTCTCTCTCTCTCTCTCTTCTCTCTCTCTATCTCTCTCTCTCTCTCTCTCTCTCTCTCTCTCTCTCTCTCTCTCCTCTCTTCTCTCTCTCTCGCTCTCTCTCTACTTCTCTCTCTCTCTCCCTCCTCTCCCTTCTCCTGTATCTCCCCTCTCTCCCCTCCCTCCTCTTTCCTCTTTTTTTCCTCCCCTCCCTTAACTTCATTTTTCTCTTAAATGGGACATTTCACTAATATACAGGATGACCAAGCCTCACTAAAGGGGAGCTGCCAGTTTCTCTGTGTCTTTCCCTCTCTCTCTCTCCCTCTCCCTCCTCTTTCTCTCCTACCTCTAAAAACTCTTACCTTAAATGGGATGATTTCACCTTATGTATAAGAGATGACAAGCCTCACTCCAGGTGGCGTGCATGTGTCTCTGTGTCCTTTCCCTCTCTCTCTCTCTCTCTCTCTCTCTCCTCTCTCTCTCTTCTCTCTCTCTCCCTCTCTCTCTCTCTCTCTCTTCTCTCCTCCCTCTTTCTCTCATACCTCTAACTCTTTTATCTTAAAATGGGATATTTCACGTATGTATCAGAGATGACCAACCTCGCTACAAATGGAGCCGCGTGTTTCTCTGTCTTTCCCTCTCTCTCTCTCTCTCTCTTTCTCTCTCTCTCTCTCTCTCTCTCTCTCTCTCTCTTCTATCCTTCTCTCTCTCTCTCTTCTCTATCTCTCTCTCTCTCTCTCTCTCTCTCTCTCTCTCTCCCTCCTAACTTTGTTTTTCTCTCAGGATAGGACATTCCACTTAGATATCAGGGATGACCAAGCCTCACTGCAGGTGGAGCCACATGTTTCTCTGTGTCTTGCCCTCTCTCTCCCCTCACTATCTCCCTCCCTCTTTCTCTCGTCCCTCTAACTTTTTTTCTCTTAAATGGGATATTTCTCTTTATATATCAGGGATGACCAAGCCTCACTACAAATCGAGCTGCATGCTTCTCTATGTCCTTCCCCCCCCCCCTCTCTCTCTCTCTCTCCCCTAACTATCTCTTTCTCTCCTCCCTCTAACTTTTTTCTTCTCTTAAATGGAACATTTCACCTTTTATATCAGGGATGACCAAGTCTCACTACAGGTGGAGCCGCATGTTTCTCTATGTCTTGCCCTCTCTCTCCCCTCACTATCTCCCTCTCTCTTTCTTTCCTCCCTCTAACTTTTTTTCTCTTAAATGGGACAGTTCTAATCATATATCAGGGATGACCAAGCCTCACTACAAATCGAGCCGCATGCTTCTCTGTGTCCTTCCCTCACTCTCTCTCTCTCCCCTAACTATGTCTTTCTCTTTCTTTCCTCCCTCTAAGTTTTCTTCTCTTAAATGGGACATTTCATCTTATATATCAAGGATGACCAAGCCTCACTACAGATGGAGGCACATGTTTCTCTGTGTCTTGCCGTCTCTCTCCCCTAACTATCTCTTTCTCTCCTCCCTCTAACTTTTTTTTCTCTTAAATGGGACATTTCATGTTATATATTAGGGATGACCAAGCCTCACTACAGGTGGAGCCGCATTCCAATAACCTTTTTTTACGAGAGCTAACATAAAAATGAAATTTAATAGACATCAGTTTCTATGGAATTGTGCATTGAGTTATAAACTTCATTGTTGAAAAGTGACTCATAATAATATCTTGTGCCTACTATGGAGGGTAGTCTGCAAGCGGTGTAGTCTGCAAGCACTGGTTTCAAAAGTTCAGAATATGTTGATTTGTGATGTATTTCAAGACTGATCTTGATGCTTCAACAATTTATTTCATTTGCAATTTTTTACAGTTATTATTTAGAATAACTTTATTTTTGTCTCAAGTCATTACGATTGTACAGTTAGATACACACACACATATATATATATATATATATATATATATATATATATATATATAATATATATATATATATATATATATATATATATATATATATATATATATATATATATATATATATATATATATATATATATATATATATATATATATATATATATATATATACTATATTTGTGCTCGCTTACAATGGATAAATGGGGAAAAAAAACGGAGTACAAAATGAAACAAAAGAAAGAAGAAAAACATATTTGACACTAAAAATTAAATGCAGGTATTTCATTCACAGAAACAGTTGAGTTGGCGGTGAGCGTAGAGTCGCAGTGGCTCTTCTAAAAAGCCGCATGTGGCTTGCGAGCCGCAAATAGATGTTTGAAATATGTTTTCACGTTACGAATCGTTCCAACCCTCCTGTCATCGGCAACGACGTACATTTTTGGAAAGTGTGTGGGGAAGGAGCCCGAAATTTTTTCGAATAGTCAAAATAATGCTAGTTTTTCTATTTGGTACCATATATTTACTGCACCATTTATATACTGCACCTTTTTTTCAAAGTTTGGGACGTTGAAAACGTCTAAAACGTTGCATCATTTTTTTAAAACGTCTGGGAAGAGGGAGGAGGCCCTTGCGACCTGTCTTAGATTTTGAAATCCTTTTATTGTTCCTTTTGTTGGCAGTAGGCATCGAAAGATGGGCTCAGTAAGAGTGGTAAGCTCTCATAAATTAAGCAAGATATACAACTTTATATTATGGAGTGAATAGAATTAATATAGCATGCCTAAGTTAAAATGAATAAATGACTGAAAGTGGCTAGTGATTGAAGCTATGACTGAAATGAAAACGAGAAGCGACTGAATGAAGTGAAAATGAGAAGCGACTGAAATGAAATGAGAAGTAAGTTGATGAAACGCAAAAAATGAAAATTTGATGTATCATATTCTTACAATTATCTATAAATCTCTTAATCCAGTTCCAATAGTGGGAGGAAAATATGTGGAGTCCTTTCATTCCTTAAACCAATTAAAACTCTAAAAAATGACACAATTAAAACTTTAAAAGGTCACAATAGATATAGTTCTGTCAACAATCAATGCATAATCAATAAAAGTATTCGAAAGGCATTAAAGTCTGCTTTATTTTTAGAACAATTTGAATTGGATCCAATTGAAACTAGACTTTTAATATAAAATAAGATTTTGATACATTTTTTTTTTAATTCTTCTGGGTAACACTGCACTGTAAAATGCACAATCAATTCGTAATTCCTATTCTATCCTATTGCCACATGTGTGGACTCTATATCCTTCTCTTGTCCTTTGATCGCGAATTTGAACATCCCTAGCTATGCTAGTAATTCTTCGCAGTCAAATTTTAACAGAACAGTTCACGTTATTTAGAATAGTATTCATATGTAATGGTAGCCTTCTTAGAAATTCTCCTTTAAGGAAGAGATTAGACATTCCGTTTCCTGTGACCTGTTTAGAGGGGTGGGGTGGACAAGACTCAGTTCCTCTAAAAATAAAGGTGAGTAAAGGCTGGAAAAGCTAGTAAGTTTGCTCCCATTGCCTAGATGGCCTTTTGCTATTAAATTTTGAGCTCAATCAGAGATAAGAAGTGAACTTTTTTTTTGTTTCTAGCGACCTAACTCAGAAATCATTGTCATCATAAGTTAATATTAAAAATAATCTAACTCTGACATGATAATATTCTCTTGATAATATTTTTTGAATTATCTTGAACCCTCTTCCAAGGATAAATCTTGGCTCTCTTCCCACCTGTAAGCTCTCATGTTTTCTGAGCTGCCTTCTTTTCTTTTCTTTTTTTTTACCAGTGGAAAAGGGATTTTTGGGCTAATTTTAATTTTTCATAGGGGATTCTGGCTATATTTATTACAAGAATAAAAAATTTATTAGTTTTTAAGTTAAAATCTAAAATTATATTTAGAATTAAAATCTATTTTTTAGATTTTGAATGCATATTGACCAATTTGACATTGGAGAAAGTGGATAAAGACAGTTTTCGATTGCCAGAAGAAGAGGCCAAAAGAACAGAAAACATTTTGAAGAGAGCACTGGACAGAGAAAAGGGAGTTGTTGACGCATCTATTACAGAAGACAACCCAGATGGAAGTAAGTTAAGCATATTGTCCTGTTGTTGATGGAAGTAAGTTAAGCATATCTGGACAATACGTTGGCATAATTTCAAGATTGTCCTGAAGGAAGCTTCAGAGAAACGTGAAAACTTTCGGCTTTAAACTTGAGTTGGATCACAACCATCACCACCCCTTACCAAAGGGGGGGGGAGTTACTACCCCCCCCCCCCCCCCCTTACCAAAATCTTGAAATTTCTTCTGTCTGTCTCTAATATAGATCCTGCTTGTGTATTTTTCTGTTTTGCTTTGTAAACCTTCCGCTTCGCTTTCATTATTGCTTTCTATGTTATGAATTTAATGAAAAGAAGCTTTAACTGCATTCTTATTCCTTTTCTCACTTCTTATTCTTTTCCTCACTTTCTTGTTCCTTTTCTCACTTCTTCTTTATTAAGATATGGATCCAAATTATTCATTATCTTTTTGAATTTTCGATTCGATCTTATTTTAAAGTCATTCTTTCTTTAATTACCACTTCATCAATAGCCAATTTATTATCCCTTACATTTATGTCCCCCTTCTGCCCTGTGAATCTCCTCTTTTTATCTTCTTTTCGTATTCCATTTCTGTTTCTTCTTTTTTTTTTTTTTTTCGCTATTCATCAATATTGGTGGAACTTATAGCATAGCTATTCTTTCTTCAATGACCTCTTCTTTAATACCCAATTCACTATCACTTACATTCGTGTCCTTCTGCTCTCTGAATCTCTTCTTTTTATCTTCTTTTCTTATTCCATTTCTGTTTTTTCTTTTTGTTTTTCCTTTCGTTATTCATCAATATTGGTGGAACTTATAGCATAGTTATTCTTTCTTCAGTGACCTCTTCTTTAATACCCAATTCAGTATCACTTACATTCCTGTCCTTCTGCTCTCTGAATCTCTTCTTTTTATCTTCTTTTCTTATACCATTTCTGTTTCTTCTTTTTGTTTTTCCTTTCGCTATTCATCAATATTGGTGGAACTTATAGCATAGTTATTCTTTCTTCAGTGACCTCTTCTTTAATACCCAATTCACTATCACGCACATTCCTGTCCTGCTCTCTGAATCTCTTCTTTGGGTGTAAGAGAAAATATAGCCCTTAGGAACTAATCCTCTCAAAAGCAAAAAGGTAAGAACAACATTGTAATTGTGAAAGAATAATTTACACCATGAAGGGTGGACTTGCCAAGTGGATTATCCTCTTCCCCCACCACCACCAAAATGTTTATCCCCTCCCCCTAACCTTATAAACTGCCTGTAAATTGGAATCTATTCCAACCCACCCTTTAATTGTTGACATTGTATGCATTTCAAGAGGAATTATATTTAGTTTGAACTCTGATGCTAATTTCTGTTAAATTAAGGACCAAAAAGTATGGATAATGTATAAGAGTTGGAGATTCGGCGATTATGTGTGAGAGGAATTAAAAACCACTAACACCGCTTACCAATGTTGCCAGGAGTACAATGGTTGGTAAGGACTACGAACAGGTTGGTAAGGAGTACAATGGATCAAGATTCACGTGGATGAATACCCATAACCAAGGTTGCCAGGAGTACAATGGATCAAGATTCACGTGGATGAATACCCATAACCAAGGTTGCCAGGAGTACAATGGATCAAGATTCACGTGAATGAATACCCATAACCAAGGTTGCCAGGAGTACAATGGATCCAGATTCACGTGGATGAATACCCATAACCAATGTTGCAAGGAGTACAATGGTTGGTAAGGATTATGAACAGTTTTGTAAGGAGTACAATGGATCAAGACTCACGTGGATGATTACCCATAACTAAGGTTGCCAGGAGTACAATGGATCCAGATTCACGTGGATGAATACCCATAACCAATGTTGCCAGGAGTACAATGGTTGGTAAGGATTACGAACAGGTTGGTAAGGAGTACAATGGATCAAGATTCACGTGGATGAATACCCATAACCATGGTTGCCAGCAGTTGCAAAAAAAAATCACAAGTTATACCATGTCAAAATCATGGCGATTTTCTATTATTTCGAAATACATAAAAGTGGAGAGTCTAAAAAGTATATAGAAAGCTCTAAAAAATAAAAATTGTTCGGCTAAAATTGTTGAATTCTAGGAATAATACTAAAAAACAGCGTTTGTTAGTCCTTCATCTTTGTTAATTGCAAATTGATGGGTGGATCCGGCTGTTATGCCCACTACTTGAAAGAAATTACCTTTTGAAAAACTAGACAATTGGGAGAAACAATTGGTGGTGGCAATCCTACTTAAGACCCCTCCTTACGTCTGCTTGAAATAAACCACCCTACCACTAATTTTTCAAGGCTAATCTAATTTAGTACTTGTTTACAATCATTTTTCTGTAATCTAAATGTAGCCCCCCCCCCTCTTCACAATAAAGATAAGCCTAATAATGAAGCATGTTTAAAGCAATAGTTATCAACCCCTTATGGGCCTGTATAAAACTAGAATGAATATTTTACCAACTAGGTAGTGCCTCAAAGAGGTAAATACCATTTACGTGTTTTCATTATCAAATCACTGTGCTGGGGAGCATTCCGTGGGTCAGATCTGGCCAATGCTCCATGGACTGTATAATGGTCGTTTACCTTATTCTGATTTCTTTTATAGTTGACGTTTCCCTAATAAAAGATAGTGAAGACATACGAAAACGTACACGTTCAGCGGGAGCTGCGTCCACAAGTGAAGAAGATGTTCTGGATGAGGAAGAAGAAGAAGAAAAACCGGTTAGGATAACCAAGAAAACTCCAGTAAAAAAGACGCCCGCTAAAAAAGTTCAACCCACAACCCCTGCACCACCCTTAAAGACAGTAGTAAAGGCAGCGGCGAACCTGAGAGCAACACCTAAATCTAAGAAGGAGGCTATTGCTGCAACAGGTACTTTCACTTGTTTTTTTCGGGTATGTAACAGCAATTACGAGAAAATACCATTGGTCTGTTGACTTTATGTTTTTTTTTTTTTTTTTTTTTTTTTTTTTTTTTTTTTTTTTTTTTTTTTTTTTTTTTTTTTTTTTTTTTTTTTTTTTTTTTTTTACAAGCTCAATATTTTTGTAGATTATATTGCAAATATTATATCAAATTAGTTAATCTCATAAATTTCTCACGGTAAGCCTAGGGATCTTCTGGAAAACGTCTAAGTTCTATTGTTCAATCTCAGAAAACCGTTCCATTTTCTTAATTGGAGTTTTGGTTGTTTTCTCTGATGGTGAGCTAATTTTTTTGTGCTCAATACATCACCTCTCCTGTGATATAGTATATCATAAATGACAAATAACGTATCCTAAAACTCCTTAGACAGTTCCAGTGAGTCGATCTATATAAAAGAAAGAATAATGCGTTCATTTTAAAATGTCAAAGACATGCAATGACCCAATTATTTCCAAACTTTTTATTTATGCCCCATGTTGTAATTGATTGGATATTAGTACTATCCTTTTCTGTAATATATTTAAAATTTAATTACATTAATTAAGTATACTATTAAATTAAGTCTATAATTTAAAATAGTGGCTCCTGTTAAGGTAGATGACAACTAGCGTGATTCAATTAATTCTTGAACTATCTACCGACATCGGTATAAATTGAGAAAGGTCGGCCATTACTGGGGAGAGGGGCTAGAGGGTTTTAATGGGGATTGGTGGGCTACAAAACGATATTGTTGGGTAATACTAGATGGCATTGCTAATCTTTTTTCAGAACAAACTTGAGTTCACATCTATCCCCATATTTACTATATCCCTTCTTATCAATTATGTTCTTCCTTATGTTATCTATGAGCGTGGAAATTTTCAATTTTTGGAAGGGATTCCTTTTCATCAATTTTTGGGGAGGGGCCTCCCTATGCTGAGGGTAAAAAAAAGTGTGCTTTTTAGATTGACAGCTTTTTTTATTCTTTTTTTTAAGGAGCACTATTAAATATCGATGTTTCCTGGTCGACAAAATTTAATGTTTTCTGGGACAAAATTTATTAAAATACATAGGTTTTTAATCCTTTTTTAAAATTAAACTGAACATACGATAAAGTTTGCTATGAGTGTGGAAATTTTCAATTTTCGAAAGGAACTCCTTTTCATCAATTTTTGGGGAGGGGCCTCCCTATGCTGAGGGTAAAAAAATGAAATTGTCTTATATGGTGCATGCTTGGAAAACCACTACACTGTAGAACAAAGACACATTATTTAACTGATGAAAAATAATTTTTAAGTGTCTTGGTTGAGAACTTCGGAAGCAAAAATTTGAGTCTTATTTTATACATTTTTATTATTTTTTTTTTTTTTTTTTTTTTTTTTTTTTATTTTTTTTTTTTTTTTTAGGTGACGAAAAGTCGAGCTCCTCAGAAAGTCGACGGTCATCGAAACGTGCTCGACCTTCAGCTGTTGAGTTGCCACCATTGACAGACGACGAGTTTGAGGAACTGCTCGGTAAGTCAGGTGTGTTCATTTAAATTATTCCCTTTATTTAATCTGACGTGCTTTGCCAATTTAATAATCCTGCTGAACAATTTAATAAAGTAGGAGTTTTCTTCGTAGGGTTTCGTTCAGAGGAAGGAATAAATTGCACTATTACCAAATAGAACTCCATATTTCAATACAAAGTTTTGAAATAATATATTTTAAAATACTCTATTCTTTACTCTATAGAGCGCTCTATAACTCAATATTTTAATACTATCTACTCTAAATAAACTTCTATATTCTATATTTCAATACCAAATATAATATATTGATTATTGAAATTGAAGTCAAGTGACAGTATCCAATATAAATTTATCGTCTTCCAGGGAGGGCTAAATTTTAAATCTTTGGGTTATTGGAGCCTATATAGGCGCTAATTACCTTTCCATTTGTTGCTGCCGTATCCAGGTCACGGGAGGTGATCTAAATATAGACTATGAAACATTAGAACGCCACGAAGGTAACATTGCGATTGCCAGCTAGACGCTAAGGGGAGAAGCTCGTTCATGGGTTTGTTAGAAATCTGTATGGGACATTCGGATTTGGTTTGCTAGTTTCCTCAGTTATGGCCTAACGATTATAATAATTGCAACAGTTGAAAAGTAGAGAAGTTATTAATTTTTGCTTGCCTAATTAGGAACTTGTTCTGTCGTAATGTTGAACAAAAGGTAGGTAACTGGAGCTGGGTAACTAGTTAAAAAAGCTAGGTAACTAGCGCCTCTTGTTATTGGTTGGAAACTACCAACTGGAAATATGTTTTAACTGAGATTTACCCCTATTTGTTAGATTTAAATTTTATAACAATAAACTATTTTTAAATTATTATTTATTAGCGTTTAACTGTGTTGCTACATAAATTCCTCCTTTTTTGGGTAAAAATCATTTGAATTTACCAATTCATACAAGTAGATAGGGATTTGACAACATGGAACATTGATGTGTTCCCCTATCTCTCTCCTCCCTCTCTCTTCCTCCCTCCCTCTCTCTCTCTATCTCTCTCTTTCTCTCTTTCTTTCTACCCTTGACTTTTATAATTAGAAGATGGTACCTCCATGATTCATTATTTTTATCAACTTACAAAATACAAGAATACAAAAAAAAAAAAAAATGGAAGATACACTAACATTTTGAAGGCCGTTACATCCACTATTAAAAGAAAGAGAATACGAACAGATTCAAAGAGAATAGGAAACTTATAAAAGTTGGATCTTAAGCGATTTAACGTGGGAAAATAGGGATTAAAAACTACTAGCGCCACTGACTGTGTAGTTTGGTGGTGACTGGTCTCTGTAGATATAATATATATAATATATATAATATATATATATATATATATATATATATATATTTCTCTGTAGGTAGCAAATTACTTAGTAATGTGATACTTTTTAGACTGAGAGATAATGGAGACTAAGTTTTAAGAGAAGAACATTGCAGTTTTAGAAAAGGTAGAGGATTTGTCGACCAAATTTTAACTCTTAGATTAATAATTGAGAAGTGCCTGAGTTATCAAACACTTTTGGTCTTCAGTTTGATAGATTATGAGCAAGTGTTCAGTTCTGTCGATAAAAGAGCTTTAGCGAAGGTCTTATCCTTGTATGGTATACCAGACAAATATATCAAAAAGATTAGTGCTATGTACGAGAATAACACCGTTGCGGTTAAGGCAGGAAATGAGGTTAGCAGCTGGTTTTGTATTAAATCAGGAGTTAAGCAGGGTTGTTTTCTATCCCCCTTTATATGGATCATTTTGATGGACTTTGTCTTAAGGAGAAGGGCAATGGGAGACCACGAAATCAAATGGGGAGGAAGAACCCCTGGACTTAGATTATGCTGGTGATTTAAGCATCGTAGATGCAAGTGTGAGCAAAATGAATGAATTTTTAGAGGTTTTGTGAATTCAGGGTGCTAGAATAGGTTTGAAAATGAATTTTAAGACGACTAAGTCACTAAGGCTAGGAATTAGTGAAGATGAAAAGGTGACGTTGGGTAACGAAAAGATTGATCAGATGGGCAGCTTCACTTACCTTGGTAATATCATTAGTAAAGACGGTGGGAGCAGTGAAGATGTTAAAAGTAGAATAGCCAAGGCTCATGGTGTTTTTTCACAGTTGAAAAAAGTTTGGAAGAATAGGAAGATAAGTCTGCAAACCAAGATTAGAATATTAGAAGCAACAGTGATGACAGTGGTTAAATATGGATCTGAAGTATGGGCGCTCTGAAAAGCGGATGAAGATTTGCTAGATGTTTTCCAGAGAAATTGCTTACGGATTGTTCTGGATACCCGGCTGACTGACCGTATTTCAAACAATAGGCTGTACGAAAAATGTGGTTCAATCCCGCTCTCTAGAGCTATAATGAAAGAAAGGCTGAGATGGCTAGGGCACGTTGTGCGGATGAAGGATGACAGATTACTGAAGATTGTCCTTTTCGGCCACCCGTCTAGCGCTAAACGGAAAACAGGTTGTCCTCGTCTGGGGTGGGAGGACGTCATAAAGAAAGATTTAAAGGAAATGGGAACTTCCTGGGAGGTGTATAAAGGGAGACTTTGAATAGATTGGGATGGAGGAGGAGCGTGCGTAGCTGTGTTGGCCTCAGGCCGCTAAGTGCTGCGGTGAGTTGTTAATAGTAGTAGTAAATTCTGGGTACTAAGAGCATTACAGTTACTCTATTATTTCTGCAACAGTAGTTTTGAATAGGGTGTATTTGTTTTAATTATTGAAGCACTGTTATCAAAAGTTGAACTTAGTAGAAATAATCACGGTTTGATTCACTCTTATTTAGGAGAATTATATTTTATTTGAAAAAACACCAGAACAGGGCCGTATCCAGTATTTTTGTTCGGGGGTAGGGGTGAGTTTACAGAAAACTTAAAAAAAAGCATCTGAAATTTGTTTACATGCATTTTTGTTACATTTTTAGGAGTTACGCATTTCGTTGGGGGTGGAGGGGGGGTCAACCCTGCCCTTTGGGATACGGCCTTGCACCTGAATAAGCCTTTTTTCTTGAATTATTACTATCTTAAAATTAAAGTTCACTGCACAGGGCGGTGATTTAAGGGGGTAATACTTTGCCTCTTAAAGTTGCCATCAAGCCATGGCCAATTGGAGATAAAGCCAAGACAGATAGTCTGAGTGAGAGGCAAATCTGGCATAAGTCCTTTTTAGGATTGTATAAAAATTATGTTTTTCACTTGTTGATAGATAAGTCTATCATCCATCCTAGGGTATAACTAAGGTAGATAGTCATAGAACTAAGGGATGAAAGATCGGATTGATTTTGGGTTGAACGCTCAAGTGGCTCGACGCTGTAATGATGTTTCATTAAACTTACAATGGTAATTTCAGTAAACTGGCGTTCGGGGGACGCTGCCAGTTTGTTAGGTTTTTCTTTCGTTTTTTATATAATTTTTATAACACTGAGGGATTTTTTGGTTAATATTTGAGTAGTTAAATCATGTTCGTCACAGAGACATTTTATGTCTATGTTTTTATATTTTTTATGTTATTATGTTTTTACCTTTTTATACGAATAGAAACTTGTTTTTGTATAATGATAGATGATGACTGACAGAAGTCAATAATATTTTTTATATTTATCTTTCAAGGTGATTCTCCAGATGACGAAAACGGATCAGAGGAGAGCGAAGGTGAAAAGAAAAAGAAGAAAAAAAAGAGCAAGAAGAAGAAATCCAAAGAAGAAAAAGCAGCCAAAAAGGAAAAGAAATTGAAAAAAGAAAAAGGTAAAGATTTTGTTACCCACTCTCTGGGCGTTCAGTTATTTTAGTTATTCTGTTATTTTTGATTATTTGATATAACAGCTCTTTTTAAGTTTTGGGGAAACACACATTTTCTTTCAAGTGAAATTCTTTGATTATGACAAGGATTTTTTTAATGAAATTGAATTGATAATAAAAATTTAACTGAGGAGAAATTATCCAGTATACAAGTCCCTACCCCCACCCCTCCCCATCTAACCCCTTATGTTCTCATTAAAATTTAACATGTGCTTTGCTGAAAGTTTTACAAATTTAACAAGTTGATTATTACTTAGTGTTTATTCTAAAATTGCCGTTCAAAATAATTTGCAATAAAAAATGTATTGTTCAAAGTAAATGCTACTAAATCAGCCTAATATGCTACTAACAACTCACCGCAGTACAAAGCCGCCAGAGGTCGACACAGCTACGCACGCTCCTCCTCCATACCAATCTAAAGTTTCCCTCTTTACACCCTCCCAGGAAATTCCTATTTTCCTTAAATCTTTCTTTATGACATCCTCCTACCCCAACCGTGGGTGAGCTTCTTTCCGTTTAGCCCTAGACGGTTGGCCGAAAAGGACAATCTTTGGGAATCTATCATCTTTCGTCTGCAGAACGTACCCTAGCCATCTCAACCTTTCTCTCATTATAGGCCTAGAAAGAGGGATTGAACTGCACTTTTCGTACACCCTATTGTTTGAAATACGGTTAGTCAGCCGGGTATCCAGAACTATCCGTGGGAAATTTCTCTAGAAAACATCTAGCAAATCTTCAACCGCTTTTCGGAGCGCCCATGCTTCAGAACCATATTTGACCACTGTCAACACTGTAGCTTCTGATATTCTAGTCTTGATTTTCAGACTTATCTTCCTATCCTTCCAAACTTTTTTCAGCTGTGAAAAAGTAGACTAATTTCTGTGAAATTTCTGCTTTCAGCTATAATATTATGTTCGTTTTAAAAGTTTTTTAATCCCTATCCCCAAAATAGAGGGGATGCTGCCCTCAGCTGTTTTCAAAATGCATTGAGAATGAAAGGACTCATTTGGGAAATCCGAGTCTATAAGTGCATACCTTAGTGCTTTAGACATTTCCCTCCTCCTCACAAGAAGCTCCACTGACTCATCCCCTACTATCTGCTGCATAACTATGCAATATATGAACAATTTATTCATAAATAAATAAACTTAGTGAAGTTGTTCTTACCATTTATTGTTTATGTGTATTAGTGTTTGTGTATAGTATGTGTATGTGTATTAGTTATGTGTTTATGTGTTTTAGTGTATATTGCTCTTTTGTGTAGACTGCAGGTATGCTTAGGGATGAATGCGTCACCGCTGTTAGATATTCCGGGTAAACTTTTACTCATAGACTTTTGATATTTTTTAACTGATAGTCAGAATTTCTACTGGAAAATGTTTTCGCCCTATTCGAGCAAAATTCGGTCCTTTTCGGTAGGGTCTATTCGGCCCTATTCGATAGTCAGAATTTCTACT
Source organism: Artemia sinica (assembly GCA_027921565.1). Taxonomy (NCBI): domain Eukaryota; kingdom Metazoa; phylum Arthropoda; class Branchiopoda; order Anostraca; family Artemiidae; genus Artemia; species Artemia sinica. Next base: position 71,883,443 of record CM051263.1, on the reverse strand, counting down.
CGAAAATATTTTGACCCTATTCGAGCAAAACTGTAGTTTTGTGGTACAAAATGATAGGATTTAGTACCTTGTTCTGGTATTATTTCTTGTTTTTGGAAAAAAAAGTTGTTGAATGAGTCCTCTTCCGATATTATAAGACTATTAGCTCAGTCTGATCATCCCTGGTATCATCCTTCTCAGGAGAATATCGAAGTTTCTTAATTCTTTAAATAGTTTCTTATGTAGATAGGACTCTCACACATTTTGCATTTCATCGTGTAATTTTCACTGTTATCGGTATTATAATTTTGCTATACAAAGGTCGAGGGGAATTCTATAAGAAAAAAACTGCTGTCTTTATTGATACCGCGATGGAGAAAATCAAATTCTAGAAGCCTCATTTTTTTAGAACTTGTCACAAGCCCTACACAAATAAAGATCTAACCTTGCTCTCCTTTTTAGTATGATTTTTACCTAAATATTATAAATATTACATAAAAATAAGTATATATATTTATATAAATTTAATTTCATGGCGTTATCTACGTTTCTATAAGAATCTTGTCATGCAAAAAGGGCATTTGCCTTATTGGTATCTCTGAACAATATAAACCGTATTGCGTACTATTGTGTTTTGTATTTTTTGCATTTATAATTTATGTATGTTTTCATACATTGGATTTTTTTTTTTTTTTCATTTCACTTTAATTTACTTTGCTCTTATTGTTTAGAATCCTCGGAAAAGGGAGAGGAAGAAAAGGAAAAGGCAGAGAAAGAAGAGGAAGAGCCACCAGCAAAGAAAGCGAAAGAAACGAAAAAATCAAAGAAAAGTAAAAAGTGAAATGAATTTGTGAGAATGTCTGGAAATAAAAATTGTTAAAATAGAAGGCAGATATGTGAGATAAAATATAATCAGCGAAAATTAGGAAATAGTGACGGAGAAATATATTAGAATGAAAATAGAAATCATTCAATTGTACAAACTGCCAGTGATTTTTCTCTAACATGGTTTTGGGATCTGTAATATAAGTGTGCACCCCCTATTGTATCTGTTTCTTTTTTCCTTTTTTGTACTTACCCCGGTTCGTTTTTTTTTTTTTTTTTTTTTTTTTTTTTTTTTTTTTTTTTTTTTTTTTGAAATTTGATATTGATAGTATGACAATGTTACAATCCATTTTCTTTTTATGTCATCAATATAAAGATTTATCATCATGTTATTAGAATGGCAAGGATTGTGTTGCAAGATAGTAAAATTTTGAGAATTGTGTTACAAGATAGTAAAATTTTGTATTATTTCCGTTTACCAATATATAGGGGCAAAGATGATGCCAGGAATGCTTTCCAGGGAAAGGGGGCACTTTTCCAATGAATATGTAACTAAGAAAAGATCTTTAAATATGCAAAAAGGCAGTAATGTCTAACCCGTTTTATAAATAGATCTAAGAGTAAAGGGGGCCAAATACACAATGGCCTAGGGATCTAAGTAAAGTTTTGTTTCCCAAGTTCCCCCCTCACCCCATGCACACACGCCCTTGGCTTCTTCTCAATGGCACCAAAATGTGGGTTTGTCCTCTTTAAATGAATCCACAAAATGACATAGCTTTTCATACTTTTTATTATTATTTTTTTTGTATCTAGGTATCGCCTCTCGTCTTTTTTCTGTATACAAGTTTTATTAATGTGAGAACAATTTAGTTTTAGTAAAAGTCTATCCCAAAAGCCAATTTCTATGTTGTTTTTTTTAGAAAATGACTATTAGCCCAAAACTCACGAAATAGTGTTTGATATGATTTTGTCATGTCTTGATATTATCTCTTGGTATGTTCTTGAAGACACAAGTTTTACCAAAGTGGAAAGATAGTAAAGATTCTCAGCTCTATGCCAATTTCATTGCTGCAGTCTTTGTCTGTTTTTTGTTTTTTTCAATAAATTTCAGTGAAAAAATCGTATCTGACATTTTTATTCTGATGTATTTGAAAAAATGATTGCTAAGCTGTTCCCAAAGGGAGGGTCTTCATGGCAATTTGTTTTCGGTTAAATTTTTATCTTGTTTCCTCTTTGGATCCTCTCTTTGAGGATAGTTTTGCAATTGATTTTACATAATTATCTACAAAGTATGAAAATATCAGATACAATCATTAAGCAATGATATATTATCTATGATAATATATCATATATAAGATGTACGATAATATATTACATATTATAAATTTTATCTGTCCTTTTTCTTTACAGCATTCAACTAAAAGATGTCTCTAGATCATAAAAAAAAAATATTTGTTGTTGTAAACATCCTAAGAAAGTAGTAAAGACTAAAGAAACTATTGACTGTATACTATACTATATACTGTACTGTACTATACTATACTGTATACTATACTACACTGTATACTGTTTACTGTATGACTGTAAACTATTGTTTTCGAAATCGTGTGAATTATTCTGTCCAGCTACGATTTAACCAGTCCTGAAAATTAAATATCAGCCAATCGATGGCTATTTATATATATATATATATATATATATATATATATATATATATATATATATATATATATATATATATATATATTAGCTAGATTTTGAAAAAAAAATCGAAAAATTATTGTTGGTAAATCAGCAAAAAAGATGGAAATTGTTGAGAATTTGTTTACAGTATCCTTGCATAGAGCCGATTATTATGTATTGCGAAAACTGCTATTAGGATTACCAAAAAGGGGGAGGGTAACATGCCTTTACCTCTTGTCACTCAAGGCTCATTGGTTTTTACTACTTGACTCAAATTTTCTGTTCGGGTACTAAAGTCCAGCAGTTAAAGCTAATTGTTAAGTCAGCTCAGTAATGAAAGTTGTATCTTTGTGCTCTTTTTACTTGTCATGTAAATGTAAGGGCATGAAGCCATGCCTCTTAACGGGCCCAGGAATCATAGATATCCCACGCATATTATGATTACCGCTGTTCCCTACTCTTATTTATTATTTGACTAACAATAGCTTGAGCTAACTCGTATTTTACAGTCAAATTCTTTTTTTTCTGTCTTCAGTGGTCCCACTTATTTTTCATTTAATAGATTTAATTTGTTTTAAAATGCACTTTTTTGCATTAGGTTAAACTTAGATTCAATTGTGTATGATTGGATGAGTCCAATAGAATATTCAGCATATAGCCCAAGATTATTATGGGAGGTCAAAACTGTTTGCCTCTTGTAATTTGATTGTTTTTGTTTTTTTTTGGGGGGGGGGGAATAAAATTCTTGGGAAAGCCTCCATCAGTTTCTGGTAGGATGATATTTTGTGTATTCTAATTATTAGGTTTTATCGACGGTGCCTAAGTTTAGGATAAGTAACTCTAATAAGTAACTTAGTCACGATAAGTGACTAGGTAACGATAAGTAACTAAGGAGAGGTGACCATCAATTAGAATTCAGAACTTTAATTGGAATTATTAGTTTTAACTGATAAGAATACTTACTATTTAACTGATAAGAATACTTACTTAGTTATAGATGAGGATGATGGATTTCCGAATATCCGATGATACTTTTTGGAGAGTCAAAGGGTCGATTGATCATCACATTTAGAATTTTCGTTTTTTGACTTTATTTTCGGAAAGAAGGATACGCGAAAAAAAAAAAAATCGGAAGTACAATGATGGAAACTATCAAAGATTTCTGTTTTTTTTTTTTTTTTTTTTTTTTTTTTGTTTTTTTTTTTTTTTTTTTTTTTTTTTTTTTTTACCTAATTCCATTCAAAAAAACTTTGATGAATCGCCCGAGTCCAACATTTCCATTCTTTGTTATTCTACAAATTGTGTTCTTTTAGTTCCAGTTATCTCTTATATTAGTGTTTTTATTTGTTATCAGTAAAAATTGTGAAAAGAACAAAACTGGTAAAAATTTTAACATGCAATGATAAAAAACTTAAGATTAAATTTTGTTAACACATTATGTGTAGCAAAACACTGTTGTAAGGGTATCAGTAAGAAAAAACGAAAATTGCTTTGTATGTGTTGTGTAGGGGTGGCGCCGTCGAAAAAGATTAGTAAATAGTTTAAAGAAACTATATTTTCCATCGAAGAGTAAGATCACTTGTGTATAGCAGAAAAATAAATATATTGTGTTGTATGAGTCTTACATATAGGCCTTAGTTCAGACTGTATTTAGCGTACCTAAAGTGGCTCTTTTACTTTTGTATACTTTCGGCTTTACTAGTGTTTTGTGAATTTTTAGTTACTTTAGAGTATGTATTCTTATGATTATGCCCTGATTTTTTGTTTGTTTCTTATGATGGTTTTTTCCTCGCCATTTTTCTTGTTTTGTAAAAAACACATTTCAGTGGTTGAATGGAATAAATAGTGTGGTGTAATTTTTTTTATTATTGTTTGGCCCTTATTAGGGATTTAAATTTACTACAATCCCTAATGTATTAGGGATTATAAATCAAATATTTTCAAGTTGAGGTACAAGCTTGTAAATCTAGGAAATCAGTTTGAAGTTGCCAGGAAAGTTGTGGAAAAAAATATCATGGTTGTAGCTATGACTGCAACTTATTAAAGATTTAACCACGGCCAGTAGTAACCGGAATTTTAAAAAGACGTTTCGAAAAAAAAACACGAAAAAGTAAAGCTAAAAATGTCAAGAGATGAAAAATTGCCATTTGAAGCTGACTCAGGATTAGTAACTGTTGTTTCGGCTATCCTTAATACTAAAAGTATATAGTGAAAACAAATTTGAAACACTTTTGAAAAAGAGCCTGAAGATTGGTGCTGAATCGAAATGAAAACTACCATTGCAATCACTTTTGTCTAAAATCCCATATTTGAGAATTGCAACGGTTCTAAAGTTTACTTATAAGAATTCGTTCCCAAATTTATTAGCAATTTTTATCAATGAACAGATGGCATCATAGTACATGTTTAATAAATTTTAATAAGAAATAAGATTAATTTTAATGTAATATTTTATTATGCTGAACGTGACGTGATAAAGGTGTTATTAGACGACAAAAAGACCAGCCGAGTGGAAGTTTCAGCTTAATTTTGCTCCGTGTTGAAAACAAATTTGATTGTTTGAACTTTCGTCACTGGGGGTGAAACCTGGATAGTCCCCAATCATAAACAAGGATAATCAATTTCGTATGGGAAGCACTTTTCTTTCTTTTTTTAAAGGGTGATTGTACTGAGCTGAGCTGATGGTCATGGAATTTTGGAAGTGGTTCATTTGAAAGGAAATCACCAAATCTAATGTCTTCTTCAAGTAAGAAAAGGTAATGTTAAAATAAGCGCAATCATGGTTGCAGTGGTTGCTGCAACCATGATAGCCTTTTGAAAATAGCCTGAAAGTCCTGAAAAAAGGCGTCAGATGGGAACAGAAAGTGCATCATTGATATTGCTCCGAAAACCCTGTAAAGGAAACTTACACGCCCTGGTTTGAGCAACAAGGAAAAGCTCTTGTGTGGGTAGTACTTGTGTCCAGGGTTGCCACCGGCAGCAGGATTTTACTAGATCTAGTAAAAAAAATAAATCTAGTAAATTTAGAGGATCTAGTAAATTTCCCGAAATCTAGTAAAAACTAGTAAAAAGTCATGATTTATAAATTTTATAATAAATAAAACTTTTTTTTATTTTCCATGAATTCAGGGGAAAAAAATTATCGTAAACATATGACAATTTTTGCTTGTCTGTTTTACAATTTACAATTTCGCTTGTCTGTCTCAGAGACAGACAAGCAGTCACCTATTTTCATAAACAGACACTTCACTTCCGGCGTCTAAAGGTCGACAAAATCAGCTTTCTGTGTATCAAATCTTACCAACTAAAAATGCAGCTATAATGACGCTTGGATTTGTGATGATTGGGAATCTATTGGAATAAAAAAAAAGCCAACCACCCAAGGTGATTAGGTGAATCTCCTCAGTTTGAAAATTTTTATTGAGGAAAAAGGAGCCAGCTGAGAGAAATTAGTAGAAATGTAACATTATATATATATATATATATATATATAATATATATATATATAAATATATATATATATATATATATATATATATCAGGGTTGACAACAATATATATTATATATATATATATATATATATATATATATATATATATATATATATATATATCTATATATATATATATATGTACAGGGGCGTCGTTGTTTAGGGTTGGCAAGGGGGGGGGTTGCCCCCCCGCCCAATAATGTGGAGAAAAAAATATACATCCCATGCGTTTTGACTATCCAGATATGGACCCCTCTTGCCCCTCCCCCCCCCCCAATAAAATTGCTTGAGATTCGAAAAGAGAAAAAAAAGATAAAAGGAAAAGAGAAAAAAAGAAGAGAAAAGGAAAAAAGATTGTGAAAATCGTATTGATTATCCTCCTATAGTAGAAATCGATGCTTGACGGTGCGCGTGCGGTGTAGCCGCACGCGCAAAAAATTTCTTTGAGCATTTAGTAAAAACAGATGCAATCTAGTAAATTTTTCCTCTACGATTTAGTAAATTCTTTCAGGTCAGGGTGGCAACCCTGCTTGTGTCTTCCTTTGTTTTCCTTTTTTCTCACTGGTAGCAGAGGACTGGGATATCTTATGAGCTCATTATGCTGCTGAGCTGCATATGAGCTCATTTGAAGCGAAGTTGCAGTATCTAGTGCCATTGGTAATTAACAAAACATAATATTAAAAATAATGATGGTTATTAAGTTGAAGAAAGTAAAAAAGATGTTCAACAGACCAAGGCTATCGAGAAGCGAAATCAACAGAGAAATAACAAAGAATCAGCTTGACCTTAATAGTGACCCTTATTATTAGCCTCTCACTGTAATTGGTCGAAACTTAAAAAAGAAATTGAGATGCTTAACCATCTTGTTTTAAAAATCCTATTTTATTCACTTTTTCAGGGGGGGAGGGGGGCTCTGAAGATAGCTTATGCAGGCTAATTCCAAGTAATAATTACGTAAACGGTGGTACGTTGGCGTGGGGGGAAATTAGAAATTAGCTAAATCATGCCAAAAAAAATAAGTATTGAAAAATAGTGAGATTTTCGGGGGAGCTGGTCAGAGTAGGTGTTTTTTTTTTTTTTTTTTTTTTTTTTTTTTAAGCCGACGAAAAATCTTTTTAAGTCTACACAAAAAATCTTTTGCAAAAGTAGCAATTTCGGATACATTTCATGCAATCTTGATGACATCTCTTGGCTCCTTTTGATCAAGAGTGTTAAATTTAAGTTTTAATGTCGCTCTTTACTTTCAGTTGAAATAACTTCTCTTTTTCTTCATTTAATAACATATACCATTGGTGAACAATGGGCAAATTGTGAAACTTACCGCCCTTTGACATCTCTTGGCTCCTTTTGACCAACTTTGTTTAAGAGTTCAATTTAAGTTTTAATGTCGCTCCTTACTTTCAGGTGAACTAACTTCTCTTTTTCTTCATTTAATAACATATACCATTGGTGAACAATGGGCAAATTGCGAAACTTACCGCCCTTTCCCCGGGGACTATGGGGGGGTCATTTCATCTCCAAAGGCATATTTATTGGACTTTTTTACTGTGCTGAATCCAATGGCTATCTCATGTTTTGATCAGAAGTCTTTGGGGACGTGAGAGGGGGACGAGTTTCCCTACAATATTTTTCGTTACTTAAAAAAGAGCACTTGAACTTTTGATTTCTATTTGAATCAGCCCTCTTCCGATCTTCTTGGTCCATTGGTTTGAAGTCGGTAACTGGACAAGAAAATAAATAAACACGCATCCGTGATCTTTCTTCTGGCAAAGAAAATCTAAATTTTCGTAGATACGAGCTTGAAACCTTTACTTTAAGGTTCCCTAATGTACTGAATCTGATGTATGAGTTTTATTAAGATTTCTCGACTTTTGGTGGCATTTTCCCGCGTTTTCGAAACTCATGAAAATTTTCTCACGTTCGTAAGTTTTGATGGGTTTAAATTTAATTAATTAATTAAACTTAATCAATTTTTATTATTGGGAAGCTGGATAAAAAGCCAATTCTTTTGATGGATCTATTGTTATCAAAATTCAGTTTTTTTTAGAGTTTCGGTTACTATGGAACCGAATCGTTCCTTACTTACAATTGACTTATAGTTTCGGATAAATATAGTTATATTTGGACAAATCAAAATAATTAAGAACGGACTTGGTCACATGCTCCCGTAAGCTTGTCGTAAATCACAATGCAAATATTTCGGTCAAGACCTCCGCTTGACCGTCTTCAGTGCAGAATAATAAAAATATCAATAAAAATCAAAAGAATAATATAAAAACCGAACCTTAAAACAAATCCCAAAACTAAAAATATAGTTATATTTTATAGGTAAATATAGTTATACACATAATAGAGTTGCTGATATAGTTATGAGAGGTTTTGCTGTAAAAAAAATCTGGAATTTCTGAGATTGTATTACTAAGGGAAAACTTTGGTTTTAATGGTCTTTTAAAATGTGGAATCAATCCTATCACTTAATTTCCTTCCAGATTGTGCCTAGACTTAAGCGGAAACGAAGAGACTTTGGAAGAATCCTCTTTACCCTACAATGCTGTAAAAATTCTTGCTGGTTAATTAGGTTAACGTGTTTTTTGGACAGATCAAAATCATTTTTGACACCACACTGACTAATCATGACAAAACGAAAAAAAAGTCTAAAAAAAGAGAAACGAGGATAAAAGAGAGAAGCCAGTGAAAAGAACCAAGAGGACAATGCAAATATTTCGGTCAAGACCTCCGCTTGACCGTCTTCAGTGCAGAATAATAAAATACCAATAAAAATCCAAAGAATAATATAAAAACCGAACATTGAAACAAATCCTAAAACTAAAATATTTTAGTTTAAAATATTTTTATTTTAGAATATTATTTAAAATAGTTAAAAATATTAAAATATTTTAGCTCCCTATTTTAGTCTCCAAACAACGACGAAGGAGTAACTAAATCAAAAATACAATACTGAAATAGATAGGTATGATCGATTAAAGAGGAAATGTTATACCTTTGGCTGATTGTGTAAATAAGAATATGCTCAGAAGCTCATTTAGTCCTAGAACTGAATTGTCTTAAGGATATTTTATTTTGCAAAGGATATCCCATAAAAATACTGAAATCCATCATAAAAAAAGGATGTGTCAACTCCACAATCCCTGACAGATATCATCACTTTGGTGAGTGATAAGAAACTTATCACTGTTTTACCCTATAGTCCCAAATTGAGTGACAAGCTGAGAAGAATCCTAAAAAAACATAACTTTAATGTCAGTTTTAAAAATTCTAATAAAAGACAACTTTTTCAACAGCGGCAAAGATAAAACTAGTCCCATTCCAGGGAGTAATGTTTATAGGGTTTCTCTTGCGGCTATTTTTATACATATTTCTAATTGTTGGTGGAAAAACCCACCAACAATTGGGGAGATGTTGTCGGAACAAAGGTCCTCAATCTACAAAGCCACCGGGTTCTGCTGAACGTCTGAGACTTTTGATTCCGTTTTAGATCAACATGTCTATGAAAACTCGCAAAATTTCATTTTATTTGACAACACCTCCATTACTGCCCTCGTTAAAGGTTTCAGGGAAGCAGTTGAAATAAAAAAAAAACACATTCAATAAAAGGTCGCCCTTAATAAAGATACTGGAGAAATCATCTAAGCCTCGATTGCAATGAACTCATTAATTCCGATCGTTTTTATATCCATCCACAAAATAATATTTGGCAACCTAATAGGATCTCTGATTATACCATACATGGTAATCGATTAGGTTTTAAGGTTGCTCAACATCAAACAGTTCGTGGTAACGAACTGTAAGTAAGGAGCGACTCGGCTCAATGGTAACCGAAAGTCTAAAAAACGGAATTTTGATACCAATAGATACATCAAAAGAATCAGATTTAATTTTGATTTCAAATATACAAGTTTCATCAAGTTTAATTTTACCCATCAAAAGTTACGCGCCTGAGAAAATTTGGCTTATTTTCGAAAAAAGGGGAAAAGACCCCCTAAAAGTTATAGAACCTTAATGAAAATCACCCCATCATATTCAGCGTATCAGAGAACCCTGCTGTAGAGGTGTCAAGCTCCTATCTACAAAAATGTGGAATTTTCCATTTTTTGCAAGAAGAAAGATCACGGATGCGTGTTTATTTGTTTGTTTTTTTTTCTTTTCCCCAGGTGTAATCGTATTGACCCAGTGGTCCTAGAATATCGTAGAAGGGCTCATTGGAACGGAAATTAAAAGTTCTAGTGCCCTTTTTAAGTGACCAAAAAAAATGGAGGGCAACTAGGCCCCCTCCCACGCTCATTTTTTCCCAAAGTCACCCAATTAAAATTTTGAGATAGCCATTTTGTTCAGCATAGTCGAAAATCTAATAAATATGTCTTTGACGATGACTTAATCCCCCACAGTTCCCAGGGGAAGGGCTGCAAGTTATGAACTTTGCCCATTGCTTACATATTGTATTGGTTATTGGGAAGTATACAGACATTTTCAAGAAGGATTTTTTCTGGTGGTAGGGGCTGGAGGAGGGGGTTAATCGGGAGAATCTTTCCGTGGAGTATGTTTCTTTGGGGTAAGGGAAATTTTTATGAAGGGGGCGCCGGATTTCCAAGCATTCTTTAAAAAACGATCAGAAATTAAATTAAAAAAAAGAAAGTTTTTTCAACTGAAAGTAAGAAGCAACATTAGAACTTAAAACGAACAGAATTTATTACGTATATGAGGGGGTTCTCCCCCAAGTCAATACCTCGCTCTTTATGCTACAGTTTTTTTTAGTGCTTTAAAAAGAGCTATCTATTCTAATTAAACGGCCTTTGTGATTCAGGGATTTGTGAATTAAACAAAATTTTAACTTTTAACGTAAAGAGCGTGGTACTGACTAAGGGGAGAACCCCCTCATATACGTAATAACATATACGTAATAAAAGTTCAATCCTCGCTGAGAATCCCCCCTCCCTGTAACATTGCTTTTGGACGATTTACCCTGAGAAATTCTGCTTTGCATTCTTCCATTTGAATAGGACTTTAATCTCTAATTGGTTTCTCGACCATTCCAGAAATGCCCCCTTCCGTGAAAATTGTTTCCCAGAAAACAAAACACGCGTAAAAAAGACAGCGGATAATTCCCCCGGAACATCTCCACATAAAAAATTTGGCAAAGAGAATGTGAGACAATTAAAAAGAATTTCGTATGGTAATTCTGTCAAAACCCCCCAGTGTAACATTTCCCCTGGAATATTCACTCTCCAGAAATTTCCCTCATCAAGGAAGATTCTTCCCATAGAAATCCACCCCAAACACACTCCCCCCCCCCCAAAAAAAAAGAAAAAATAAAATGTATACTTCCCAATAACAAATACTATATGTAAGCTATGGGCAAAGCTCACAACTTGCAGCCCTTCCCCAGGGGACTGTGGGGGTCATTTTACACCTGAAGACATAGTTATGAGATGTTTCGACTATTCTGGACAAAATGGCCATCTCAAAATGTTAGTCGGATGACTTTGGGAAAAAATGAGCGTGGGAGGGGTCTTAGTTGCCCTCCAATTTTTTTGGTCACTTAAAAAGGTACTAGACCTTTTAATTTCTGTTCGAATGAGCCCCTTCGTAATATTCTAGGACCATTGGATCGATGCGATCACCCCTGGGAAGAAAAAAAAACAAACGCGTATCCGTGATCCTTCTTCTGGTAAAAAATACAAAATTTCACATTTTTGAAGGTAGGAGCTTGAACCCTCTACAGTAGGGTTCTCTGATAAGCTGAATCTGAGGTTGTGACTTTCATTAAGATTCTATGACTTGTAGGGGTTTTTTCCCTTTTTCGAAAATAAGGCAAATTTTCTCAGGCTTGTAACTTCTGATGGGTAAGACTAAACTTGATGAAACTTATATATTTGAAATCAGCATAAAAATTCGGTTCTTGTGATGTATCTATTGGTAGCAAAGCTCTCAACTTGCAGCCCTTCCCCAGGGGACTGTGGGGGGTTATAGTTATGATAAGACATAGTAATGAAATTTTTCGACTATGCTGAACAAAATGGCTACTCAAAATTTTGGTCCGGTGACTTTGGTAAAAAAAATCAGCGTATGAGGGGGGCTAATTGCTCTCCAATTTTTTTTTCACTTAAAAATGGCACTAGAACTTTTAATTTCCGTTCGAGTGAGCCCTCTTGCGACATTCTAGGACACCTAAAAAAACAAACAAAAAAAAAACACGCATCCGTGATCTGTCTTCTGGCAAAATATACAAAAATCCCACATTTTTGCAGAAAGGAGCCTGAAACCTCTACAGTAGGATTCTCTGATACGCTGAATCTGATGGTGTGATTTTCATTAAGCTTCTATTGCGCTTTTTATAGTAGATTTATGAGTCTATTGTTTAGTAGAGACCTCCCTCAGGTCACTCAGTTTGTTCCCACGTGGCGATAGAGGAACACCCTACAGATATGTAGGGTAACTCAATAGGAGGCACAGACCAAGGGGGGCCTTGTCCCTGGAGGTCCATAATAGAAACTGGGTCACCCTCACCAGGGGCAGTAAATACAGGTGAAGGAAGAAGGCCCCTCAAATATACACTCAGCAGGGTCCATCGGTGTGTACACACGTCTTGTGAGCTACAAGCCTTTTCCCAGTAATGGGTTAAATTGTATGGTGATGCAGAACACCATCATGGGAGGATCCTGCAAAGGAGGACAACTGCGACATGGCGTAAGATCTAGATTTATGGACAACAGCCTCTGCAAAGGGCTGCCTCGACCCTGTCGGGGTACCTGCAAGACTGGGGACCTTACGGTCTACTCTATTCCCACTTGAGGCGTGGCGCCACTCGAGTAAACTAGAGCCTAGTAAACGACACAGCATTCGCATGGGATTCTGATTAATAGATGATTCCTCTGGACCTGGTCTGTTTTGGCGGATGTTTTCGGGCTAAAAAATCTCTTCCTAACTTAGTTATATACTATGGGTCTCCTCCTCGTAGTTGCATAATATTTGTAGGCATGAATATATAATGAGTCGGAGGTAATAGGCTTGAGATTGTCTGTGCAGGATTTGACTCTTGCTGTTAGAAGAGCATCGCCAAGTGCTGAAAACCATGTTGTGACCAAGATGGGCCCAGGATTGCTCAAAGTTCCCATTCATACTGGTGGCCCCAGGGGCTCCTTGCTGTCCGGTTCTAAGCCGGCTTAAGCTCTTCGGTGTAGACTTGAGAATATGTGTTGGTCCCCGTCCTAGTGTCCGGGACCAGTGCTTTTCCTGAGGCCAAAATAATTTCGATGATTACGACGTTAAAAAATAACTATCTTATCGACGTTTTGGCTGACGAATTCAGACGATTTGAACTGGGCTTACTAAGAGTTTTTGAAACTCATATCCCAGGGGTAGGAAGCATGAAATTGGGTGATATAGAATTTATTTACTCGGGCAGGAAGGATAAGGTACATAGACAGGCAGTAGGGCTCATGATGAATAAGGAAGCTGCTAAGTCTTGTTTTGGCTGGGAAGGTATTAATAATAGAATACTAATCGCTCATTTCATGACTAAAGAGTTCAGGGTATCAGTTATAGCAGTATATGCCCCTCTAGAGTTGACTGACGACTGACATTAGTGACTCAGATGGATTTTAATTCCAGTTACAGGAGCAAATAGACAGGATCCCCGGTAGAAATATGGTGTTTTACTAGGAAACTTTAACGCCCAGGTCAGTAGAAATAGAGATACATAGTATCCTAGCCTAGGTAAATTTGGTGTAGGAAAAGAAAACAGTAATGGCTACAGACTGTTGCGATTTTGCAGGTATAACAATCTAGTTATAACCAATATGGTATTAGATCATAAAATGGACCATAAGTTAACATGGTATTTACCTGATGGTAAGACAGCTAACCTTATTGATTGTGTTACTGCAAAACGAAGACTGGCAGTATCAATACAAGTTAATAGGGTATATAGATGTGCTGTTATTGATGTTAAAAGTAAAGATCACCATCTAGTAGTGTCTAGGGTTAATTTATAGCTGAAATTTCAGAAGGGTAACTACCTCCCTGGAAGTTATGCTGCTGGTAGACTCCAGGATAAGAATTTGAGAGAAATTTTCCAGGAACAGTTGAATAATAAATTGGGGAGTTTAAAATTTGACAATGTAGAACAGGGATGGAATAATTTTAGGAAAACAATTTTTGAAGTTGCTGATGGTGTCTTAGAGAAAAAAGTTAGGAACGCAGCTAGGAATGTTAGTGAGAAAGCTTTATGTTTAATAGAGAGGAGAAGGGGCTTGTACAAAAAAACTTCCGTATTATGGATTATAAGAAAACAAGAGGAATGTAAAGAAAGTGGAGAAAACACTAAAATAGTAACTAAGAAGGTGTGAAGTGGAGGCCATGGATAAAATTGCCGAAGATATTAAATATGCAGCTAGACGGTGTAATAGCAAAATATTGCACTGGCATGTTAATAAATTGAGAGGGAGTAGTCTATCCAGACTTGTCCCAATTAAAGATAGGAATGGGCCACAATTAGTGATAAGAAAAGAGTTAAAGAGAGATAAGCAGAACACTCTGAGAATGCGCTAAACCGAGATTGAGTTTCAGGAAAAGATATAGAGGAAAATGAAAAAGTTTGTGATACCTTGGATGTGAAAGAAGATTTGTTTTGTGAGGAAGAATTAGCGACAGTACTAAAAAGATTAAAAATAATAAGGCCCCAGTTGCTGATAGTGTGGTAAATGAGTTTCTTAAATATGGTGGCTCTAAGATTAGAAATAAGTTACTGAAGATTACGAATATGTTTTTGAAAAAGGGAAAGTACCTGACAATTTTAGGAGATTCCTAATTAAACCACTGTATAAGAAAGGTGATAAGAATGAGTGTGGTAATTATCGAGGCATTAGCCTGGTCTCTGTAGGTAGAAAATTACTCAGTAATATAATAGTTTTTAGATTGAGGTGTGCTGTAGACAAAGTTATAAGAGAAGAACAGTGCGGTTTTAGAAAAGGTAAAGGATGTGTCGACCAAATTTTCACTCTTCGGTGCAAATTACTTAGTAATATTATAGTTTTTAGACAGAGAGATGTTGTAGACAAAGTTATAATGTCTACACCATTTGAGTTCCTGCTTGGGGATTAGAATAATGCCCATGGAGAATCTTGCAGTACTTCGAAAGGTTATCGAAAATTACTCAGTAATATAATAGTTTTTAGATTGAGGTGTGCTGTAGACAAAGTTATAAGAGAAGAACAGTGCAGTTTTAGAAAGGGAAGAGGATGTGTCGACCAAATTTTCTCTCTTAGGCTAATAATTGAGAAGTGCCTGAGTTATCAAACACCTTTGGTCTTCAGTTTGATAAATTATGAGCAAGTGTTCAGTTCTGTTGATAAAAGAGCTTTAGCGAAGGTCTTATCCTTGTATGGTATACCAGACAAATACATTAAAGTGATTTGTGCTATGTACGAGAATAACACTGTATGGTTAATGTTGGAAATGAGGTTCGCAGCTGGTTTCGTATTAAATCACGAGTTAAGCAGGGTGGACTTCTATCCCCCTTTATACGGATCATTTTGATGGACATTGGCTTAAGCAGCACAGGAAAGGCAATGGGAGAACATGGAATCAAATGAGGAGGAAAAACTTTCCTGGACTTATGTTATGCTGATGATTTAAGCATCCTAGATGATAGTGTGAGCAAAATGAGTTAAATTTTAGAGGTTTTGCGAGTTCGAAGTACTAGAATAGGTTTGAAAATTAATGATAAGAAGACTAAGACGCTAAGACTACGAACAAGTGAAGATTAAAAGTTGAGACGTTGGGTAACGAAAAGATTGGTCAGGTGTACAGGTTCACTTACATTGGTAGTTTTATTAGTAAAGACGGTAGGTGCAATAAAGATGTTAAAAGTAGAATAGCCAAGGCTCAGGGTGTTTTTTCACAGTTGAAAAAAGCTTGGAAGAACAGGAAGATAAGTCTGCAAACCAAGGTTAGAATATTGGAAGATACAGTGATGATAGTGGTCAAATATGGCTCTGAAGCATGGACGCTCCAAAAAGTGTATGGAGATTTGCTAGATGTTTTCCAGAGAAATTTCCTACGGATTGTTCTGGGTACCCAGCTGACTGACCGTATTTCGAAAAGTAGACCGTAAGAAAAGTGTAGTTCAATCCCGCTTTCTAGGGCTATAATGAGAGAAAGGTGGTTATGCCGTTATGGCTAGGTTATGTTCTGAGGATGAAAGACGACAGATTGCAAAATGTTGTCCAGATTGTCCTTTTCGACCAACCGTCTAGGGCTAAATGGAAAGCAGCTCATCCACAGTTAGGGAGGGAGGAAGTCATAAAGAAAGACTTAATAGGTATGGAAACTTTACGGGACGGTGTAAAGAGGGAGGCTTTGAATAGAGTGGAATGGAGGAGGAGCGTCAGTAGCTGTGTTGGCCTGAAGCGGCTTGGTGCTGCGGTGAGTTGTTAGTAGTAGTGATAAATTACAAGTTAAATTTTGTTGCAAAGAACAGGATCAAAAGACATCTTTTTTGTGTTTCAACCGAAAAACTTAACGATGTTCATTAAAATCTAAATATAAATCTAAAAATAACAAAGTTCATTAAATCTAACAATACTTTTAAACCGTAAAAATCAAACATTAGCCATCTGATGGTTCCCAAGACAATACACCTTCAAAAGAAACCAACAACTTCTTAAGCTCTTTGGTGTCGTATGTTTTTAGTTTATTTCTGCTGACTTTTTACCCATGTTCTTCTAATGTAAGTTTTGCGCCCGCTACTATCAAAAACTGCATAACTGTGCATGGAAGTCTTTATTCTTCCTCTTTAAGATGTGTAATGTTAAGTAAGTTTCTATTCAGCACATCTAATTTTCACTATACTTGATACTTGAAATTAGACCAAAACCCTTAATCAAACTGATCATAACCCATGAATGTTTACTAAATGTCGACATTGCTTGAAAAATTGGTTGACACATCAAGTATCCTTGGCCATTGTAAGAATTGCGTACTTGTCACTTCAGTACTTGTAAATAGCGTCGTAATCAAAGAGTATGCGTAACTTAAGAGTGAGACTGGCGCAAACTATCGAAAACATCTAGCGTTTGATGACACTTGGCATTTTTCAAGCTCTGTAATCATTTTCTGTCAGAAACTGATATCAGGCACTCATTACTACTCTGATTTTTATCAATTACACTGATTAAATTAATTATTCTTATATCGTACTGAAAAAACTGCTAAGAATCACCAAACGCAAGATGGCATTGATACTTTTTACTGTGGACACATGCGCAAGTTCCCGCTCTTATGAGTAACCCATACTCTTTGGTCGTAATGACAACTCTATTCGGATGCACAGCTTGATGATTCTTAATCTTATCATTCTTACTCTAATACTCTTATATAACCACAATCCTATATTTTTTATCCCATCTCTTTTTGCCCCACCCTGGCCCAAAATAATCTTAATTTAAACCAAAACTAGGCATAGAATTGATGAAGGTTTTCTAACAGATCATAATAACCAAGAATTGCCGAAATTTGACATCCACTGGGAAATTGGTTGTCACGTGGGTATTCTTGGTCGTTCTACAGACATGGCCGTAATGCAAGAATTTCAGCTGGGGGTAAGAATTTCCCCTCCGACCACTTTCTACTCTTAAAAAGGAAACTAGAACTTTCGATTTCCAATTGAATGAGCCCCCTCCGAAGTTTATACGACCATCCCTTCCATATGAAGTTCCTTTGGTGAAAACAGAATAAAACATTAAAGCCTTTTGGTGGGGGGGGGGGGCTAGTTGTCCACAAATCTCTTTTGACTCTTAAAAAGTGAACTAGAACTTTCAATTTCCAATCAAACGAGCCCTCTCTGAAGTTTATACGATCATCCCTTGTATAAGAACCATATATTCCCCAGGGCATAACTTAAAACGCCTGCCCCCGGGGGGCTATGTCGACACCGGAGTTTTGTTATCTGAATTATTTGAATTTTTTTAACAAAATTGCTTAAAATGCAAATGAATTATTTTTAACAAAATTGCTGTCTGACACATGCCTATTCGGGCCGAAAATCCTTCTCTACTGAAGCGTTTTTTTCTTCTTTTTTGTTACTCCACTTTAGGTTTTTTTTTATCAGATTTTTTTTTAAAGAATCTAAAAGAAATATTTAGTGTATGGAAGTTTGGTTAGCCTATTTAAAGCGCTGTACTTAACTTACCTTCCTGTTAATATTTTATCTTACGACAATTTATGTATTTGTTGATGGTTAGTGCCGATTATTTATCTCCTGTCTCTTCTTTTTTATTTATTTATGATGTATTTTGTCTATATTTCATTCCAGTATTATTTACGAGTCTGCTTATTGATAGTTGATGATTTCTTTTCTAATCGTTCAGTATATCGTCTAACCAATATGTCATTCGATTTCAATTTACTTATTTACGATAGTTCCGTTCTATCTTTTTGTTATTTTTTATCGCTTTGAGATATATTTTTTCACTATTTTATTTGAGAGCAATTAAAGCATTTATTTACTAATATTCCCAAGAATTTATTTCCCCTTTCTGTTTTTTTCAATATCTTAGTATATCTTCTTATCTGTGTTTTATTTTATTGCAATTTACGCAATTATTAATTGATAGTTTCGCTTTTTGTTTATTTCAAGCATCCTAGCATAAGTGTACTGCAATTATAGGTACAGAAGGGTGACACTAAGGACGAGAGGTGTCTGAGTGTTTTCCATAGGGGGATAGGGGGGTAGTGGCGACAACCTTCTCGTAGTGCCCTTGAGAGCAATAGGTACAAGTATGAGCCCGCTACTGCTAATTTCAGTCACCATCCAGCCACTGATCGTTCTGCCCAGTGTCCGACCATGGGACAGTGTGTTTTGTAGAATATGCTGCCGGATTGAGCAATGGCTGTCAAAATTATGCACATCTGAAGCGCCAACCATGGCACAAGAGTCGATTATTAAGTGGCAATCTCAGGGAAGAAAGAAGTTCCCTTGCTATTGCCAGTTCTGAAGATCTAGAGCCGCTGATGACTGAAGACTGTGGATAACTCTTCCCTTCCTTTGAATAAACGAGTTGTACCTGTCCAATCCGATCTGAAGCTGGCAGGTGGGTCGAGGGAAAGCTGGCTCCTTGACACTAACAAGGAGGGCTCTCTAAAAAGCGAAAAGCCCACCGACATTGGTGCTATACTATATTTTTTGGCGAGGAGGTAATGGGCCTTTGTTATCTCAGCATCGAACCAATTTTTGAACCTGCCCGCAATAAAAATATTAACAATAACATTCTTTGAAGTCTTCCTGGACAATTAAAAAAACAAAACAAAAAAAAAGTATTACGTATTTTGAAAAAAAAAAAAATTGCCCGCAGTAGAAACGAATTGTTACTTCGAACAAGAAGTGAACCGAATATTCGCCCGGATTTTTATCCATTGGGCGTTGAGAAATTTAGCTGTCAAAGCGACACACTCAGAAATTAGCGTAAAAAGATTTGAGGCAGATTTCATTTTGGCTGTTAAAGGTCAATTCTTTATTCTTTTTTTTTTTTTAATCACTGATTTTCTTTTACTATATTCCCCCCAAAAAAGCACTATAGTTTTGAGAGAATTTAGCATATGTGGCGACAAAGTAGAACCCAGTTTTTCAACTTTAATCCGAAATATAAGCGAACCAAAAATTTGTTAAGAAATGAAAACATTTTTTCATCAGACGTGACACAAGTGACACCTCCTGTCCATCTAGTAGATTTGGCTTCGGTTGTTAAAATTTAGTTCTTTATTTTTCTTCTTATTGTTGATTTGAATTTAGGCACTTTTTCTTTACAACACATTGGGCAAACTTAAACATTAGGTATTTTTATAAGAAGTTAGCATATCATGGATTCAGAAATTTTAAAATAAAAATTGCTCGTCCTTTCGTAAAAATTTGTGGTTTTTGTGACAAAATTTGGCTTTGTTTGCACGGAAATTTTGAATCGATTGTACGGGATTTCATCCAGGTTAATGTTCGTGAAACTGCACATCTTGCTGCATTTAAGGCCACGGTGAATGGATCTTTACCCGCAAAACAGTCAAGAGGAAGAAGTCATATTTACTTCTCTTTTCTAATTTTTTCTTTTATTTTAAAGTAATTTTTTTCTCATTTCTTTGAGTCTTTTTTAATGGACGTATATGAAACATTGGCGTCAATTAGGAGGGGGAAGCATTTGCTCCTCCTAGATTAAAAAAACAAAACAAAAAAAAAAACAACAAATTTACTCCCTCCAGATTTTGAAAAACACTTTGTGCCTCCTCCTTTTAATGATCGTGAATCGACACCTCTGTAGCGACTATTCAAACAAGTCCCTAGAGACTTCCCTCTGGTGAAGTAAACTTATGTTGTAAATATTTGTGTTCATTTTTTTTTTGTGGTAAACCTATATAGTAACAGAGTATTCAGATAACCAAGAAACATACTTATATCTATAATCAGAATTTCATCCTAAATTCAAGCATGACATTCGTTTCCCTTGTAAAATCAACTTTAGCCCAACCTTCCTAACCTTACCCAAATATCTGGACCATATTATACATTGCCCATGGGTAAACCGGTTTTGACGAATGGGTAAACCGGTTTGACTGGTTTTGATTTACGCTAACATAGGTATATAAGCCATCTAAAACAAGAGAAAAGGGCATCATCTCTGACAGTCTCTAAAGGGATTCAATTTGCAAAGGAAACGAATCTCACATTTGGATTCAGGATGAAATTTTGACTATAGTAATACTAATAGCAATTTAGTATATATATATATATATATATATATATATATATATATATACAGTGTGCTACTTACAAAAAGAAAACCAAAAAAAAAGTAAAAAACAAAATAAAGCAGAAGGGTGAAACCGTGTACCGAAAAAAAAATTTCATAAATAATTCATACACAATAAAACAACATAATATCATGATCCCGAAGACAAAAAAACAAAAAACAATAAACAATTATTGTCAATTTTAATTCCACCAATCTCAATATGTTTCGAAGGTATAGAAGTAAGTATGGTATGTTTCTTGACTATTTGAATACTCTGTTAATATATAGGTTTACCGATTTTTTCTTCTCTTTCACTCATCTTTTAGGAATTTGCATATAATATCAATTGCTTTATATGCAAATGGCAAAAATCCACCAAAATAGAGCAGTAGTTTACTGTAAAACATTTTTACTATAAAACATACCAATCATTGATGTTGACGGTTAAAACAAAATGACTCAATTGTCCAAAGTGTCTGTTGTTTTTCGATCAAAACGAAGCCCCTAAGTGCATTAATTCGCTATATCACACATTACAAAATTACCCAACCATCAATCCACAGCCTAACTGAAACTTATTTTCAACATGATTCAATCTACCACTTAATATAAATGTGAATGGAAGTGGCACCAACTTCCTTTCTAAGGCTATTCCGACGTTCCAGTTTGTGTCCACCATACCTGAAAAAAAAGGCCAATTAATAAAAACGATAAATTTAGGAAAATTAAATAAATTTAAAATTAATCAGGGCGTCAACTCGTGAAAATAAAAGGGGAGGGGGGGGGGGAATGTATTACTTTAAATCAAGGAAGGCCATTTTGTTATTTTTCCATTTTTTAATTAAAATGTCAAAAATCCATTTATTTTTAAACCTAGGGGGAGAAGAGGAGGAGGCAATTACCCTAATCTTCTACTCCAAACTGACACCTCTGAAATTAAAAGGTTTGAAGAGATAAGTTAATGTTTATCTAAGGAAAAGGAATGTAGTAGAATGAATAGCTGGTACAGTTGCGTCAATTCGCGTGGGGGAGAGGGTTGCTAATTCTTCGATTTTGTTTTCAATTAAAATACTGAAAAGGGTATTTGTAATGAAAATACCAGACGAAAATAGCTTTCAAAATCTATGAGGAGCCAAAAAATCTAGGGGGCGGATTTCCTATCCCCCTCCTAATTGACACCCCTGAAATTAATAAGCTTAAAAGATATAAGAAGTCTAGCTACAGGAAAGATATGTACTACTATGAGGGCATACCCTTCCCATCCCATGAATATCCTGTAGCGACATTGGATGAATTTCTGGACGTTTTCAGCCCTGAGTTGGAGAGTAAGTTATAAAACAGAGGATAAAAAGCCTAAGTCGCTTACATTAGGAACAAATGAGTCCAAAGAGGTGATGTTAGTTAACGAAAATTTAACAAATGGATATCTTCACTTACCTAGGTAGCATTATTGGTAAGAAAGATGAATGCAGTGTAGATGTAAAATGTAGAATAGGTAAAACGCAAGGTGTTTATTGTGTTCTTTTTTCTGTTGAAACATTTGGAAGAATGAAAGTCTTCAAGTTCAAAAGACGTCAAAATAAAAACATTTTTGTCCACTGGACCTAGCTTGGGTCGGTTCCTACTTGGAAACTCGATTTTGCAAGATTTTTTCTTCGTTTGTTTTAAAGCTATGAAGTTTTTAGTGTCGTAGCACATTTTTGTCACTGTTGCCATGTTGAACCGTGAAAATAAATGAGGCAAAACTAATTAGATAAATTTGACAACGCTCTCTGTTCATAAAAATTGAAACATTAACAATCTCTTCATTCCCAAAACGACTACAACTTCAAAGGGGTACCCAATTGACTGACCGTATTTCAAACAGTAGGTTGTACAAAAAGTGTGGTTCAAGCCCGCTTTCTAGGGCGATAACGAGATAAAGGTTGAGATTTCTTAGGCACATTGTGCGGATGAAGGATGACAGATTGCCAAAGATTTTCCTTATTGGCCAGCCGTCTAGGACAAAACGGAAAGCAGATCGTTCTCGGTTTGAGCGAAAAGATGTCGCAAGAAAATATTTAAGGGAAATGAGAACTTCCCATTTCAAAAAAACAACAAACTAACCCCCAAAACAAGAAATACATTATGAACAAATCTTATCTTACGTTTGAAGAAAAAACACACTGCGCATTGACTACTTCACACAAGGCCATATTCAGTGGGGGGGGGGAGGGGGGAAGGTAGTTTGGGAAAGGGAAGGGGGGGGGGGTAGGAAGGGGGGGGGGTATTGAATCACAAAGAGGAGAGAGCTAAGTAAAATATGGAAGTGTGAACCAATTAATTAACCAATTAACCAATCATAGGGTAGTAGGGTAACTGGGGAAAACTTAATTAAATGGTTGGGTGATATATGTCTATTATACACCACTCAAGTGCTTCATTTAATTAGAACCTGTTCCTTTGACGCTCAATCCTAATGAAAAAATGTTCCAAAGCAATTTGGCAATATGTCAAAGACGTCCACGACACATTACCTGATTCGTCTGCTTGATTTTATTTTCAAACATGTGGATGAACCAGGTAGATGGCTTAACCTTATAACAATCGATTTAAAAAAAGATTTTGCTTTAATACAGCATGATATGTTAATTCAAAAGCTACTTGTGGAATTTTCTGTAAATCCTAATTTAGTTTCTGTTATTCGAACTTTTTTATCTAACCGATTTCAAAGAGTAAAGTATAAAAGAGTTTTCTCAGATCCTCAGCCGGTTTTTTGTGGAGTTCCTCAAGGGACTATTTTAGGCCCAATTTTATTCCTAGTCATGATCAACAACATTGCCATTGATATGGAAAGTAGATGGAAGTACGTCGATGACTTAAGCATAGTAGAAATATGTGATAAAGGTGACTTCAGCAGAGCTGCGGCAATCATCGAAAAAGTGAGACAGGAGTCGGCGTCTTCACTGATGACCGTGAATGAAAAAAAGAGTAACATTTTACCATTTTATTTTTTTAAGAATTTTAACCCAACTTTTGATCCCCCTGCCCCTGAACAACAAATTGTAAATAAAACTAAATTACTAGGAATAACCATTACTTCTGATCTAAAGTGGGAAGCGCTCACTACAGAGTTGGTGAAGAGAGGTAACGCTAGCTTACAAATGTTAAAATTAATGACAAAATTTCGCGTTCCACCAACCCATCTTTTAAGAATTTACTGTACTTTTATTAGACCGCTTTTGGAGTATGCTGCCCCTGTGTGGCATTTCGGCTTAACTCTGGAACAAACTAATCGCATCGAAAGAATCCAGAAACGTGCTCTTGTTATAATTTCCCGTGGACCTGAAATTCCGTATTCTGAACTATTAGTTAAATTTGAGTTAGTTTCGCTGGAGCGAAGGAGGCTGAAGCTGAGTACGGATTTCGGCAAAATATGCCTTGATAATAATAAACACCGTGATATCCTTCCCTCAGATTTTATCCCTAAACGACCCACCAAGGGTTGTCGCGGGACCAGTCCCGAAGCTGACAAAAATAAAAGCCAAACATTTGCGGTACGATAGAACGTTTGTTCCCAGTTTCGTGAACGAGTACAATGTTACCCTCTAAAATGTAGCATCTTTATTTATGTTTATTTGTCTATTTTTATGCATTAATATGATGTATCTTTATGACACATTGACCTATGATATGTATTTATGACGCAAACCGTAATTTGGCAATTGCTATGAAAGTGGTTTTAGAATAAAATGATTTGAATTTGAAATATCACAAAATATAATGAAAATATAATACTTTAAAAACCAATATGGGCTATATAAAAAAAACAGCAAAGTTTTTTTTTTAGAACATAAAAGAGTACGGAGCAAAAGATGCTTTGATTTGATTGAATATCGCGGAGTTTCGAAAGCGTTCCCCAGGGAAGGGTTGAGGAGACAGTGAGCCAACAGCTCACCAGTGGCGGATCCAGAGGGGGGGGGGGTGCGAGGCCCACTCCCCTAACGTAGTCTAAAGTAGTGTAATTTACTTAATTAACGCAAGTTTGCGTTAATTAAACTTGCTCCTAACGCAAATTTATCGGAACAACCTATTTTGCCCCCCCCCCCTAAAAATCCTGGATCCGCCCTTGCAGCTCACAAAGCAGTTGTGCAAATTAGGAGAGACAAGGAGAGGGGCCCTCTTCCTTCCAGATTTCGAAAAATGATGTTTTGGTATTTTCAGTGAAAAATTACGAAAGCTTGCCCACTAAATTTTGAAAAATTCATTTTGCCACCCCAGCATTTTCTGCAATTCGCCCCATTGCTCTGTCCTCAAAAGATGAAAAACGATGCAATGAAATTTTACTTGGAGGGTGTAGGGAGGGGTGCTTTGAATAGATTGGGACGGAGGAGGAGCGTACGCAGGTTTGTTGGCCTCAGGTGGCTTGGTGCTGCCGTGAGTCGTTGGTAGTTGTAGTAAAGAGTGCTGTCAAATTAAACTAATTTGTTTTGGCGTATTAATTTTAGATGGTTTAACGTGACAACACTGACGAAAATGTGGTTTGCCCAGAAAACTTCACAATTTTGATTTAACCAACAGAAAAATCCTATTAAATCCTGTTTTTGTGGTTATGAAAAGACCATAGATGGATCTAGGCGGTCAAAAGTGTTTTCTTTTTTATGTTGTTGCTTATTTAAGGATAGTACCACTGAGCTTAGCCCCATAGAATACTATTATTTGACTTTCAAGTGAACAGGGGGACAGGAAACCACAATTTTCCCTAGGGTTCAGTTACGATTTGGTAATATTCACTTACCACGTGCTGTAAGATTAATCTTTGGTAAATCCACTTGATATCCAATGGTTGCTACAGATTCTTGAGCTGGTATTCGTGTCTCCATTTCGATTCCCATTTGGAGCTGTTCACTACATTTTTTATAATGTGATAAGTGAATGTTATTGAGTCCAATGGTGGCACACGATTCTGTAGTGGGAGCTGAAGAAAGACAAAAATTAGTATAATAAATATAGTAATATATAATAAATATATTTTTTGTTAAAAATCAGTCATTTTTATTATTTATTCAACCTTTTTATACAGATCAGTTTACTATATGGTAGACTCTTAAATATGTTTGTACATATATATTTTTTTTATTTAGTTGTTTCTTCCTTTTGTCTCATTTCCTATATTTTCTTTTTTGATCTTTGCTAGTCTCCCCTCTCCTCTCCTGAACAGAAGAAACCCCAGCAACTGCTACAGAAATTTATACCATCCATATTAATAAAAACATCACTAATTTGATGTTTGGAAATAAAAACAAGATTCGTGCTTATAAAGTTTCTCACGAGTTACATTCCTTACCATTTATTGAAATGCTGTAGGTTCTTCGGTCTTTAGTCAGTTCCTTCGAGTTAACGATACCCCTCACTCATGCAAGCAACCTTAAATTTTTTTGGAGGGTAGGAGGGGGGAATAATTAAGAAAATTCTGGGTTCTTTTTGTCTCATTTCCTAAATTTTTCTTTCGTAATTTGTGTTGCAGTGAGTGTTCTTATTTACACGACAAGCATTGTGCTAAACGTCATTTGTATTGATAAATAAAAAATAAGCAAGCTAGAAAATAAGGCTTTTCTCTCTGATTTTCTTTTTCTCCGGAAATTTTCAAATGGAAGAATGTGTGTCAAGGTTCGAGATGAGATTGGAGGGGTTGACCCCTCAACTTTTCTCAGAAGTTAAATTCATTAAATCCATTTTGTTTGATTTTTTTTTTGGATTTTAGCCTCGTTTGACTATTAATTCAGCACCATAGGTAAACATAAGAGTTTACTTGTAAAAAAAAAAACGTCGCAAATATTTCTCACAAAGGACCAATCATATTTTAAAAAGGCAAAACCATTTGGCTCTCCAGAAACCTCAAGAGCCTCGTACCGTGAAGTCTTGAATTTTCATATGTTACCGTAATTAAACAACACACCACTAAAAAAAAAAAAAAAAAAAAAAAAAAAAAAAAAAAAAAAAAAAAAAAAAAAAAAAAAAAAAAAATTTGAAGGCATTAGTGTGTTGGTCTCACAGTTTATAGACAGTAAGCTTATCGCAGATAATTTCTGGTCTTCGGTCTCGGTGCGAACAAAAAGCTCCTCCCACTTGTTTCTGCCTTAGCGGATTAGTCTGTTATCGTCAATCACTGAGAATGGTTACCAAGTGCATTATTCGTAATAGCGGGTTTCCACTTGTGTCGTGTCCAAGAGAAATCTGACTTGTCTACCCGCGAAAAGATCTGATAACGCCTATGTTTCTATCTGCAAAAACGTTCTCCGGAGCACTCGCACCCCTGTCCGGGTTTTTATAATGGGAGAGATAGAGAATGATCATACTGCTAATTCTATAAACTGTGGTTGGTCTATAGAGTAATTAAAGTAGTTTCTACAGGGCTCTTAAGATGTCCTATTAACCATAGCTCCTACTACTAATTCCTAGTGGCCAATGTAGACCAAGTCCACTTAACTTTGTTTTGCTTCA
Source organism: Artemia sinica (assembly GCA_027921565.1). Classification (NCBI taxonomy): domain Eukaryota; kingdom Metazoa; phylum Arthropoda; class Branchiopoda; order Anostraca; family Artemiidae; genus Artemia; species Artemia sinica. Next base: position 71,856,187 of record CM051263.1, on the reverse strand, counting down.
TTACTCTAGGATTTCACAGGAAGAGAAAAAATTAACATCTATAACAAGATCATGAAAGTGAAAAAAAGTAATTGAAAAACTAACTTGAATATTTGCCAACAAGTGAAATGACAGCAATTTCTCCACCGGGCACTTGTCCCCCTTTTTGATACATCAATTCAGCTCCTAATGCTAAATTTGGTGTCAACGATTGCAGGTACTGTCCAACTGCTATACCTACAATAAAAAATGGAAAATACAACAAAATTTAGTATAATAAATATATTAATATATAATAAATATATTAATATACGAGGGCAATTCAGAAACTAACCTCCGATTGGTCACAGTGCGTGTAGTGGGGGGAGTAGCGCGCCATCTGTGCATTCACGCGCTCAGCAGGTCAGTCGGGATCAAGCCGTAGTCGAGTGAACATCGTACCTGCGCTAGTTTAGTTATTGTGGTAGTTTGAAATGTGTGCTGCAATAGAAAATCCCGCCAAATGTGAAGTGCGTGCTGTTATAAGGTTTTTTACAGCCAAAGGATACTCTGCAGCAGCTATTCATCGTCAGCTTTGTGCCGTGTACGGACCAAAAGTTATGAGTGAAGGAGTTGTCCGTGAATGGGTACGTCTATTTAAAAGTGGACGAGAAAACGTTCATGATGAAGAGAGGAGTGGTAGACCATCATTGGTGACTGACGAACTCGTTCAGACAGTTGATGCAAAAGTTCGTGAAAATCGACGTTTCACAATGGCGGAGTTGTCTACTGATTTTCCACAGATTTCTAAGACTCTTTTGTACGAGATAGTGACAGCAAGATTGGGTTACCGTAAGTTCTGTGCACGATGGGTGCCCAAAATTCTTACCGACCACCACAAAACTCAAAGAATGGCCTCTGCATTAGACTTTCTGTCACGTTATGAGGACGAAGGAGAACCATTGTTAAACAGAATCGTGACCGGTGACGAAACCTGGATTAAGTACGTGAACCCTGAGACAAAAGAACAGTCAAAGATGTGGGCACATTCAGATTCGCCTACCAAACCAAAAAAAGCCCGGCAAGATTTTTCTGCCAGAAAACTGATGGCAACGGTGTTTTGGGATGCCAAAGGGGTGTTGTTGGTTGAATTCATGGAACGTGGGACGACCATTAATCAAGACGTGTACTGTGAAACACTAAAAACATTACGACGGGCTATACAGAACAAACGCCGTGGTATGCTGACTTCTGGTATCGTTTTTTTCCACGATAACGCCCGTCCTCACTCTGCTCGCAGAACAACAGCCCTTCTTGAGTCCTTCAAGTGGGACGTTTTCAACCATCCACCTCGTATAATAAATATATTTTTGTTAAAAACTGTCCAACTGCTATACCTACAATAAAAACAAAAAATTAAGTCAGCCAGCCAGCCACTGTCTGCCCACACATACAGTCAGCCACTCACTGCATTTGAAGTTAAGTCCACAGCATATACTATCGCATGTCTCATCACAATAACATTCTGTTTTAACAACATTAGTTGTCCCACATTTTTGGGGCAGTAAAACACTTGCAGGACATGAGACGTCATAATCCTAAAATTGATGTGTACTTCATAGGGCATAAGAAAACATCAGCCTTTTCATAAATTCAAAAATCGCGAGAGGGCCAAAGACCGGGGTTGGCCTTTAGTCTTCCCAACAAGTCCCCAACTTTCAGAAATCACGTGCACTAGGTGGTGCGTGTCAAGCAAGGTGAAAGTGTACCAAGCACGGCGGAGCTGTGTCGTGTGGGGAATGTGCCGAGCATGGCGGAACTGTTTCAGTTTCAGTTCAGTTTCAATTATCTATATTTAAAAACAAAATACATAACTTACATAACATTCCTGCCGGGAAAGCACAAAAAAAAAATGCTTGGCTAGGGCAGGACATTAACTAATATTAATTAAAAACAAACAGAAAAAAAATTAACTGAACGTATCAAGAAGAAAAAAATAGGAGAAAAGCAAACCATTAAATAAATCTATGGTTTCAACTTCAAAGGTAAAAAAAGAAGAAGAGAGAGAAAGCAATAGAGACCGAGAAAAAAAAAAGGAAAAATAAAAATGGGGAGCACCAAACCCTTTTTCTATAATGACCTTTCGCAAAGGGTCCTTCACCATTATGCAGCATACGTGACACCCTGTGATGTACACCCATTGGCAGAAAGGGGGCAACCCGTCGGGTCTTCTCACCCCGATCATAAAGTTTCCACCAGGCCAGCACTATTGCTAATAATTATATCTTCTAACTGGGATCCAGACTATGAAATATCTCTAACCAATGTCTCGTTCTAACTGAAAAACCATCTATTAGGCTTTTAAGAATTTTCACGGCGATCCTCCAAACCTGACTGCCTAAGGACTCAGCCCTATTTAATCATTAAAAAAACTCCCCAGGAAATCTTTCTGCCCTCTTTCTACGCTTCATCTTCTGGTAGGATTTCTGCAGGATTTCATTTATATTCTTGGATAAAATCATATTCTAAAACCCATATCAAGGTTTTTCTTAATTGGATAAACATAGAATTTGTATAATTAGAGCAAACACACTTTTTTCCTGTAACATTTCTTTCGCTTGGTTAATTGAAATCTTATTTATTCTTCATCTAAACCTAAGTACTAGGCAGGTATAATACAGTTTATATTTTGTTTATACACTAGTTAATTTTTTAGTTTTTTTCAGAGTTTGTAGATACATGTTTTGTTGGAGTTGATCTTTGGGAGAATAAAAACAAGTTATTTTCTCCAACCATGTAAGTTTATTTTCCCCGAACCCAGGCAGGGTAGGAAAAGAGTTTGCGAGAAATAACGTCATTAATATATCGACATGGGGGGTCTGTTTACCCTCGAAAGAGACAGCTAGGGATATTTGTGATGACACAGGTTGTGGCATCCTTGGCCCTTTTGATCGTTCGATCACGTTACTAGACTCTAACGGTACCGCCAGTGGTGACACTGTGGTGTTAGATATCAAAGAGTGGTAGCCTATATGATACCATATCAAATAGCTGGTAGCCCCAAGGCATCCAGTACGAACATCAACGTTGCCAAATAAATATTTTTTCCCGCTTTATATCTTTTCTTACAGATTGTGACATTAGATATTCACATTATATTTAAAATATCTTGTATATCCAATATGTGGCCTGGAAGAAAATTTTCTGCAACTCAAGTGCGTGTATCATAAAATAGGCATCCGGTTTAACGCTGACAAATCTACAGTGTTTTTGTTTAATTCAAAAGTAAGTGAGCACGCGCCAGTTCGATTAGGTAATGCCGAAGTTGAGCTACTTAATTCTGTTGTGCATCTAGGTCTCCCGTTCGGGCGTTCAATTACTGAAACCCGTCGGCTTCTTATGGCTCACTTCCACAAACGCGCGTCGTACACCTACAGCCGTATTGTTGCAAATAATCGGAAATTTGATCGCCAAATTCTATCACGACTTTATAACGCTATGGCGCTCCCTCATTTGCTGTACTTGAGCCCGTGCTGGCGAATTTTTACTCTGAGTGATAGGCGTAATCTTCGAGCTACATATTATAGGTTTGCAAAGTTTTTCCTGCGGGTGCACCCGTGGACGAGCAATCGGTACATGTCTAGGAGGTTTCACATAATTGACCCAGAGGCTGCTATAGGAGCGCAAATCCGGCGTTTTAATTTGTGTATTTGCGGCCACCCACTGGCTGAATTGCTACGACAGTAATGGACACTCAAGTTTTGTCTTGTTGACTGTGTATGGCTTTTTATATTTTGTACTATTTATTTTGAAGTGGTGTTTTCTCCCACAAGGGCGATCTGTACCAGATAATGGGAGAGACAACAGCATGGAAAAGTTTTGAAATAATAAATTGATTGAACGACCTTTTGCATTTGACAGTTTTCCCATAAGCCGATCGGATACATCTACAGATTGTTTCAGTCAATAAGCCTCTTATGTATAATGTTATTATATGTATAATGCAACTACTAATGATTTAGAAGGTGTTTTAATCACATTGAAGTAGGATCACCATCAATACACACCCCGTGGTCAATAGAGCTTACTGCAATTATTTTCGCAAATTTGTCAGTGGAAAAGGTCTCTGATTGGTCGGGAATTAAATCACTTTCAACCAATCAATGGCCATGTTTAGAGATAAACGTACGACAATTATTTGTAATATATTATATTGAACGCAAGAACAATCTTTTGCTAGGCATTCTAAAATCTACAAGCTCCTAAAAGTCATTTTTTATTGTTATCAGCATTTCTACCAGAAGGGATTGTCCAGTTTCAACTGAAGTATGTAACAGGATCCTACTTGCACCTTTTGAGCGTTTGGACACCTAAACTCTGTAGGGAGATGAGGTCCCTAAACTCCTATCATCGCGGCATCTACCAGGGATGATGACTCCCAATAACTTTTTTTTTTAGAAAGAACGGAAGAGATGGGGGATATTTAAGCTCTTTTCATTACGATCTTCTACCAGAAAAAAAATGTTGGAGCTCAACCAAACTTAATGGTAAGCGAAAGTAAAGTCAGTCTGTACTAATTTATTGCTAAAGAAGTCGGCATTGTTACATATTCTGGCTTAGGAGTCGGGATAATAACTTAGGCTATAGGAGTGGGGATAATAACTTAGTAGGCTATATTTAGTTATTGTTCTAAAAAAAGAAAAAAGATAAGTTACTTCAACTGACAAAATACTACTTCAGATGACGAGAAGACCTTTTAGATAATATCATACTAATAAAACTAATATTATAAAACTAATAAAACTAATAAATGCAATTTAATAAAAAGCTAATATTTGAACTTAGCATCATACCATCAAAATTTAAATTAGTTTAGGGTGATTTCCCTGAAACTCTAGGAGCCAGGCCTGAACTATGCATTACTAATTTACCGTCCTCACAGCCATGGGTTTAAGTAAGTCCATAATATACTGATATATAGTAGTAATGACCATATCTTTTTCATCTGTGTTATCCCAAAATATTTGTTTTACTCATTTGTATTATTTTGACATTACTTCACAGCTAAACTATGTAATACTGCAATAGCCCTTTATGCCACCATTAATCAAAATTGTTGTCATTTAAGGAAATTTAGATCATTCTCTAAAAAAAAAATCTTAGTGAAAAGAAAAAATCCATTGAATTTTAGGAATGCACCTGCCCTAAATTTTAGGGCATTCCTGCCCTAAAAGGTGCGCGCTAATAGTTTGGTTGCCAGATTGATATCAGACACGCTGAAAGTAGGCAAAAGTGAAGTGGATAGTATCGATTACTCAAAAAAAAGAAAAAAAAAAAAAACACAGTCGGTCTTGAGGATTCCATATAAAATTTCCAAGCTGTTTATACCAGAGCTTTGCTTATATTTCTTTAATAAAAGGTTTCAGCCTTTTTTTTTTAGCTGAAAAAAACATTGCACAAAAGGTTTCAAAAGAAATCAGCATTTCCCCATTGGAGCCCCTGCCATAAACTTACCGCTTGCAGCGCTATTTAAATGCAACATCCTTACAGTAAATAGCAGTACTCTCTTATTCGAGCTAAGCTCTACGTAGCCTTAGGATTTCATACAAAATTTGTAATCTGTTTATACCAGAGTGCTTAATTTTCCTTAACATATTGTCAGTTATTGTTTTAACTATCACAGAAAATAAGAAATTACGGCAGCAGCACAACTCATTGCTAGGGACCTCCGCTCGCTACGACATCCTTAGGTCTTCCTGGAAATTACTCTAAGCGCAAAGCTGATTGGTTACTCAAGAGAGGGACAAGCTACCCAGGAACGCCTACTTACCTCATAGGCAATTTATAGACAGTTTCTCAGTGTTTCGTTTTATATAGCTGTAATAACCACCATGAAGACAGATTCATGCAAAAGAATAACGAACTACTAATGGATAATAAAACAACTATGACAAAAATAAAGAAGGAGATTTATAAAGTAACTAGAATTAATAAAGGCCTAAAACTGGATTGTAAGTAAAATAAAATATTGCAAATAAAATGTGGAAGTAGTACATTTATAAAGTACATTTACTTTATATTTTTACTAGGTACATTTATCAGGTGCTTCACATTACATTGGGTACATTACGTACTTTACACTAGGTATCTAATATATATCCTAGGTACATTATAAAGTGACTTTTTGATGGCTTTCTATGCCCCCTCGCACTGTCTACTGAGAGTGAGTTCCAACATGGGACCACACGCATATTGAAGGGATAGGTACTATCTCTTTTCATTTTCCAATGTTTGATACATTTCTTAGTGTCCTCTGATCCGACTATTCCTCTCAATGATCAGGGAAAGTGTGTGTGTGTGTGTGTGGGGGGGGGGGGTTATGCCTGATTTCAGAGAATTGTTCCCGATTCCCTAAGATATTTGCATCAGACCTGGCATTGTAAAAAGCAAAGTACTAACTAACAAAAAAAATAATAATATAAAAGCAAATTATTTTTTTAAAGTGTCTAGAACGAGTAAAGCCACTAAAGGACAAAAAGTGGATATTCCACATAAAGTGTTAAACAGGAAAAAAAATTGCGGAGGAAAAAACCGTCGAAGTAAATTCTTAGTCAGATAAAATTGACCTTGTTGTTAAATTTGACTTCTTATTTTATAAGACTCCATCTTCATTCTAAAGAGTATGGAAACTTATAACAGTAGTAACTGGGACAAGGGTCGAAAAGAAAATCGCCATCACCATCTAGCATGCTAGCCATCTAGGAATACTAGTTAAACAGTTTCCTGTTTTGTGACTTCTTGAAGGCTTTGACTGTGTCCACTGACACTGTCTTCTCAGAGAGTGAGTTCCAACATGACACCGCACGCACAATGAAGGGATTGATCCTAGCTCTTACATCACCCTATATTTAATCAATTTTTTAGTGCCCTCTGACGCTACTACTTCTCTCAATGATCAGTGAATGTGGCTGGGAGAGGGGGAGGATACCAGACTTTAAAAAATATTGATCCAAAATTGTCAATCTCAAAGTTGTCATCTCTCAACATTCTAAATTCCAGGAGGGTAGCATTCGAATAAGTCAGGCAATCGTTCTTCTATCTTTGGATAATAAAATAATATCTTTGTCTATTAAAAAGCCCACATAGCAGGCTTTTTGATGGCACTTGTTTCATTTGGGCAGTATCGTAAGCAGCTCAGGTCTTCCGCCCTCGCACATTAGATCCGTCATTTATCGCAAATAAATGGCTTCCTTTTGGTGAATATTTTATTAATTTTTCCTTTCTTTTTCGCTTACAAAAGAAAAACTTATCAGCCCATCTTTCTTCTGGTGTTAAGTACATCAGAATTGGTGTTAAGTACACCATGCACAAAATTCCTAATGTGAATGCCTCGTTGTGGGAGGCATAATGTTAGAGCACTGAATGCCACTAGAGGATTTTTATCCTTCTCATCAAAATTTGTAAAAAAAAAAAAAAAAAAAAAAAAAAAAAAAAAAAAAAAAAAAAAAAAAATATTCCAAATATTAACCATTCAGTAAAAAGAAATGGTCAGCATTTTAAGACAACTAAAAGACTCGGTATGGATTACACATAGACCAGTTACAAGAGGTTAAAGGAAAAATTTTCAACATGGCTCACATGCCTATTTTTTAAGAAAAAAAAAGCAGTTATCCCACTCCTAAGCAAAAATGCACCTGTACCCCCAATCATTGCCTGGTTGGGGGTACAAAAAAATTTATCCCTAAATAACAAGAAAAAATAAGAACCCAATAACAGTTTTCTCCCAGACTCCTAAATCATGTTTCACATTTTTTTTGTACACACCCTTTTTACCCTTTTTTATGTTGGTATTTTTATTTTTTTCCTTTTATTTCGCAATATTTTCACTTCATCTCTTGGCCTTGGCATTATTTATATCTGTGGCCTGTTTTGTCACCGTTTCTATATATGTTTATTTTGACTAAAAAATGCTAATTTTGGCCATCAAGCCTTGAAATAGTCCATTTTAAGCAGTAAATCATACCCTATCTTAGCATAGCACATTCAGAAAAAAATAGGAAAAAGAAACAGACATAATGAATTTACCTGAGCCATTAACAACATCAGGGTTTGCAACTGTAATTGCAGCTGAATAATCATTGCTTTTATAATCTGTAGAAAATTGAGTTGCAACAAATTTATTCTGCTGCACCTAAAAAAAAATAGTCGCGAATTTTAGTGATCAAATAATATTATTTGATAATAATAATATTATAATATACCATAATAATAACATACCATAATAATACCATAATAATAATAATATACCATGCAACATGGCAATACTTGAGTCATTTCTAAAAATCAGTAGATAAGTAAAATTGCATTTGGGGATCCAACAAAAATCTTTTTCAGGGTAGCAAATTTGATAATAATAATACTATAATATACCATAATAATAATAATATACCACGCAACATGGCAATACTTGAGTCATTTCTAAAAATCAGTAGATAAGTAAAATTGCATTTGGGGATCCAACAAAAATCTTTTTCAGGGTAGCAAATTTGATAATAATAATAATACTATAATATACCATAATAATAATATACCATAATAATACCATAATAATAATAACATACCACGCAACATGGCAATACTTGAGTCATTTCTAAAAATCATTAGATAAGTAAAATTGCATTTGGGGATCCAACAAAAATCTTTTTCAGGGTAGCAAATTTGATAATAATAATATTATAATATACCATAATAATAATAATAATATACCACGCAACATGGCAATACTTGAGTCATTTCTAAAAATCAGTAGATAAGTAAAATTGCGTTTGGGGATCCAACAAAAATCTTTTTCAGGGTATCAAATTTGATAATAATAATATTATAATATACCATAATAATAATATACCACGCAACATGGCAATACTTGAGTCATTTCTAAAAATCAGTAGATAAGTAAAATTGCATTTGGGGATCCAACAAAAATCTTTTTCAGGGTAGCAAATTTGATAATAATAATACTATAATATACCATATAATACCATAATAATAATAATATACCACGCAACATGGAAATACTTGAGTCATTTCTAAAAATCAGTAGATAAGTAAAATTGCATTTGGAGATCCAACAAAAATCTTTTTCAGGGTAGCAAATTTGATAATAATAATACTATAATATACCATAATAATAATATACCATAATAATAATAATATACCACGCAACATGGCAATACTTGAGTCATTTCTAAAAATCAGTAGATAAGTAAAATCGCATTTGGGGATCCAACAAAAATCTTTTTCAGGGTAGCAAATTCACTTCCAATAATATGGAGTTTCATTTTTGTATATTATAAGCTTAAACTGCATGTTAAAAATACGTCACGACAGATTACCAAAGATCGTCCTAGGGCTGAACAAAAAGCAAGAGCCGCTAACCATCTAGGGCCGAACAGAAAGCAAGTTGTCCCCAAATGGGACGGAAAGAGGTCGTAAGCAAGAATTTAAGGGAAATTGGAACTTCCTGGGAGGGCGTAAAGAGAGTGGCTTTCAGTAGATTGGGATGAAGGAGGAGCGTGCGTAGCTATGTTGGCCCCAGGTTGCTTGGTGCTGCAGTGAGCTGTTCAAAATTTTAGAAGAACAAGAGATAGTGCTCTAAAAGCGGCGAGAGAAGTAATCAGTTTAAAATTGAAGAAAATAAAAACAATAACTCCTGAATCTGTGATTTCCATTGGTATAGTTCCATTCTTTAAAAATATGGCTTCAAAGGAGTTTGTTTAATGTCCTTTTTTATATATTTAATATATAAAATTTATATATTTATTTATGAATAGACATGAAATTATTTCTGTATAATAAGCTTACACAAGTCTTCAAAACATAACCTCAAATAATAAATCCTCCATAATAACCTAAAATGGCTCTTTTCCATAAAAAGCTCACAAAAATAGCAAAAAACATGACCTTTTACTCTGTTAAGCAACGAAATAGGAGGCAAATACATTTTGTTGATTAAATCCTATAGTTTAAATGGGTGTTTTTTACCTTTCAATCAGGGACCGATATGAACATACATTATTTACATATGTAAATAAAACCACGCATATTTAATATATAGCAGCCTATATATATTTACTTATATATGTTTATTATTTATGTAATTTTAAGATATTCTACAGCTGTTAATATAACAACGACCACAGAAATAAACCCACACAAATATGAACATCCAAATCTCTGACTTTGTTCTCAGATGAACTGTATGCTTTATAAATAAAGATGAACAAATAAAACACATATGGCCAACAGATCCGTTCCTAGGATTGGTGGTGTCCAGGAAAAAATAGATTACAGCACCCCCTCCTGACTCATATATAAGCAAAACAAACTGAATCATAGTGAAAAATTGGATCAAAGTGGGCAATAACCCAGCCGCCCCCACCCGTTACGCCAGGTGTCACTCTCCCTGTTGCCCCCCCCCCCAGGAACGGCACTGATGACAAAACAATATACAATGTATTAACCACTCAAAATTCTGCATAGTTCTTCATAACTATTAAAAACTATCACTCGACTATAAAGTTTATCACAAAACAAGGAACTAACATTATCAATAAATAAAAAAAAAAACTGATAAGATATTAAAAAAAAAAAATTAAAATTTAGGAAGACCCATACAATTTTGACGAACTGAATAAATAAAGTAAAATCACAAATATAAGGCAAAGATAAAGCACAAAATATAATAGAAAGAAAATCTCAAAAATTCTGAAACAAAAACATGAAGGGGTTATATAAATGAAGAACATTGAAGTACCACAGACAGTGAAAATTGAATTTATTGCATGAATTGGTTTATTAGAAACTTGCAGAACCACTTACATCTTTGGAAATCAGGAAAAATCGGGAATTCAATTTTCAATAAAAAAAAGACCTTCATATGCAGTTATGCCAATTTTGATAGTAGCAGGCACCTAATTTAATAAACAATAACATGCATGAAAAAAGGCAAAAAAAGGAAATAAGTAGCTTAAGAAGGTTTACTTACAGTGAGACAAGATGCCAAGAGACATCAGTGAAGAAATGGATTCCGAGTAGACAAAGCTCAAAGATAGACGAAGCTTAAGAAGGTTTACTTACAGTAGGACAAGATGCAAAGAGACATCAGTGGAGAAATGGATTCGTGTAGACAAAGCTCGAAGATGGATGAAGCTTAAGAAGGTTTACTTACAGTAGGACAAGATGCCAAGAGACATCAGTGGAGAAATGGATTCCATGTAGACAAAGCTCAAAGATAGACGAAGCTTAAGAAGGTTTACTTACAGTAGGACAAGATGCGAAGAGACATCAGTGGAGAAATGGATTCCGAGTAGACAAAGATCAAAGATAGACGAAGCTTCAGAAGGTTTACTTACAGTAGGACAAGATGCCAAGAGACATCAGTGGAGAAATGGATTCCATGTAGACAAAGCTCAAAGATAGACGAAGCTTAAGAAGGTTTACTTACAGTAGGACAAGATGCCAAGAGACATCAGTGGAGAAATGGATTCCGAGTAGACAAAGATCAAAGATAGACGAAGCTTCAGAAGGTTTACTTACAGTAGGACAAGATGCCAAGAGACATCAGTGGAGAAATGGATTCCATGTAGACAAAGCTCAAAGATAGACGAAGCTTAAGAAGGTTTACTTACAGTAGGACAAGATGCGAAGAGACATCAGTGGAGAAATGGATTCCGAGTAGACAAAGCTCAAAGATAGACGAAGCTTAAGAAGGTTTACTTACAGTAGGACAAGATGCCAAGAGACATCAGTGGAGAAATGGATTCCATGTAGACAAAGCTCAAAGATAGACGAAGCTTAAGAAGGTTTACTTACAGTAGGACAAGATGCGAAGAGACATCAGTGGAGAAATGGATTCCGAGTAGACAAAGATCAAAGATAGACGAAGCTTCAGAAGGTTTACTTACAGTAGGACAAGATGCCAAGAGACATCAGTGGAGAAATGGATTCTGTGTAGACAAAGCTCAAAGATAGACGAAACTTAAGAAGGTTTACTTACAGTAGGACAAGATGCAAAGAGACATCAGTGGAGAAATGGATTCCGTGTAGACAAAGCTTAAGAAGGTTTACTTACAGTAGGACAAGATGCCAAGAGACATCAATGGAGAAATGGATCCCGTGTAGAAAAAGCTCAAAGATAGATGAAGTTTAAGAAGGTTTACTTACAGTAGGACAAGATGCCAAGAGACATCAGTGGAGAAATGGATCCCGTGTAAACGAAGCTCAAAGATAGACGAAACTTAAGAAGGTTTACTTACAGAAGGAGCGACATTAAAACTTAAAACGAACAGAAATGATTCCATATATGAAAGGGGCTGTCCCCTCCTCAGCGCCTCACTCTTTACGCTAAAGTCCGACTTTCTCACAGCTCTATTTTTGTTAAACAATAAAAAACTTTAGCGTAAAGGGCGAGGTGCTGAGGAGGGGACAGCCCTTTCATATACGGAATAATTTCTGTTCATTTTAAATTTTAATGTCGCTCCTTTCAGTTAAAAAAAACTTGTTTTTTTTTTATTTAATCTCACCCAAAAGGCAGACTTAAAGTTTCAGAGCAATGCTAGGCTATAACTAATAATTAACAAGCTGGCCCATCTGAAGAAGGAAATTAGCTAAGCCTCTCTGTCACTGACATTGCTGTAACAGAGAGGGGGGGGGGTACAGGGTTTAGCCTCTCCCCAAAAAAATATCTTACTCATAAATTGGTCATACAATGTAGGCAAAAAGAGTTTTTGTCTTAAAAGATTAAGATAAGAAATATTCCTCCAATTTGAAATTTTTTTTGAAAATACAGGTAAAAATATCTCATTCCCACCAAACAAAAATTCTTTTGATACTCTCTCTTTGATGCAAAGTTATATGGGTTAAACCATCAGCCCCAGAACTAAAATCCTGGATACATCCCCAGCTGTTGATAAGCTTGTACAAGCAATAAACTAAACACTCTTTAGAGACAATGGTTAAGTCACTGAATTTAGCAAATTTCATGTACTGATATTAAGGCTCTTTTAATTCCAGAAGTAAAAAAAAAAAAAAAAAAAAAAAAAAAAAAAAAAAAAATAAAAAAAAACCAACAACAAACCTGGGAAACAAGTCTCATTTTTATATTGTTCCACCCATGGATTATGTTTGCACTAAGGTCTCCATCAGGATCAATCTCACCAAGTAGTATAGGATATGCTTCCCCTGGTCCAATAATGTTTGTTCCCACATATGTTGCACCAAACTTATAGGTACTTGGCACTGTGGAACTTAATGACATGGTATGGGAGATCTGAAAGTGATTACTCAATCCTTTGCTGATGAGAAGTTTTGCTCCTTCAAAATTTGAAGGCTGAACATCTGAAATCATAAAAAAAGGAACTATTTACTGACTAGAAGTTTAAAATAAACTGAACATTCTTTTTTAACTTGCTAAGTACACAACAAAACAAAGATCTTCTTTCCTTACCAAAAATATAAGTAACTGTGTATTTTTTATACTTTTGAATATTACATGTCACATATTTGGATCAATTTATAGTTAAAGGGGTGTTGGTTCCAATAACTAACCCTATATATTTTTCTAGTATATTTGCAACATAAAAATACATTTTGCATTTTTTAAAATTGGAGAAGTATTAAAAAGAGTTTTTGGACTCTACAGTTAGAACCATCCTAGCCAAGTGGTTAGCATGCTAGACTTGAGACTCTTTGTCCATGAGAAGAGGAGTTCTGAGCAGGGGCGTCCCGAGGGGGGGGGGCTCCACCCCCCTTACTTTTTTGGTATTCAGTAAAATTGTCACTGAAGGCAAAAATTTTAACAGAAGTTTTGCAAAATCGGCAGAAAATTAGCAAGATTATTGATTTCTGCAGAAAATTTTGTCTAAATCAGGTAGAAATCCGGTAAAATTTACAAAGATCACCCCCACAATAAAAAGACCCTTGGGATGCCCCTGGTTCTGAGTCCTGGTGTTGCTAGTTATTAGGTTTTAACAGTGGCATGACTCTGTAAGCAGAGCCAGATTCAACCCAGCACTAAATGGGTACCTAGAGATATCTGAGGAAGGTAAACAGGAATGGTGCACAAAAGCATAGGATGGCTGTGCTCCTGCCCCTCATTGCACTTCCTGGCTGAAGGGCCATAAAACAGAGAACAGCACCACCAGCAGGGATTGTAAAATCCAATACTGTGTTCTTTACCTTTTTAAATTATAGCCCACAAGGGAAATTGTAATAGTTTTGATTTATAATGAGTTTTCAGAGAAGGTAAGTGAATTGTAATTATAATCCTGTAAACTTCTTTGATAGTCTAAGGAAACATTGTCAAATTGGAAATTTACTGGAGTAGCTGTCAAAAAAGGGAATCATACTTGGAGTATTTTCAATTTATTTGTCTGGTTGACTTTTGGAATATGATAGTGTTACATAGTGACTCATTTTCATTACCTAAAGTTAAAAAGTTAAGTTGATCAAAATATAAAGTTCATTTATTCAATACTTTTTGGTTTTTTATTAGTATTTTTATTTGTAGGTTTTCAGTCTCCTTTTTTGAAACATTATAATCCAACTTCATCTATTTAGGTAAAAAAAATAATCACAAGCTAATTTATACCAAACTACCACAATTGCATATTTCACAGAAGAAGTAGGTGTGGTCTCATGGTATTTCATACTGCACTGGTGCTGAGTAACAGATGGTCTTGACAGGTCTCAGATCAGTTATACAATGCATGCTAAAATTTGCATGGATGTTGAGGGAATAAAATGATTACAAGATATAACAAAGAGTAAAATGAAAAAAAAAACTATCTCCTCATGTGCTTAAATCCCAAGAATAAAAAAAAAGATTTTTTTCTGCTACCTTGAAAGAAATGACAATTTTTTCAGAGTAAAACTGAAACCATGGGGTAGTAAAAATATGAAAACTTATCCTTGAATAGTCACAAAACAGTCACTGGTCCATATTTCATTTTTATTAATAACAACTTCAATTTTTCTATGTAGCAGGAGAAAAAAGTTTAATTTTTTAGGGCATTTGAAGATACTTTAACTCCTTTAATGTTAGTTTTTCATCTTTTAGTTTTATTTTTATGCACTTTTCAGTATTATTTTTAATCATTTATTATCCTTTTTAGTATTTTTCAGCTTTTTTTTACATTTTGTTTTTTTTTTCACTGAAGATGTAGTGAATATTAGTTCTATATATTTACCACATCTTTTACTATGATTAGAAACATCTCATTTATACAATCTTCTAAGCCCTAGAAATAAGATTTTTTTTTTTAGAAATAATAGCTTGACAATACATTCCAGTTGTATGTTGTTGGCCCTGGACTCATTCCTGAAAATTTCATTGACCTAACTACACCACTTTCCAAGATAGTAAAAGCCCCCTAAATTAGAATTTTTCCATGTCCTTTTGTGTGATGATGGCTGGTGCTATGACTGTTGCTGAAGATAGTTGAATTTCCTTGTAAGTCAATATCATAACACTTTTTATACATCTACAAATACTTCACTAAGTAATGGATTAGTTGCTCATAATTCTACAAATTTTGGGAACTATTATAAGTCTTTTTATTTAAACCAATATTACTGATGTATGTTACATAAACTACAAAGCAATAATTTATGTTAATTTTAAGGTTCATCTTTACTCTTTCAATTGATCAGATAATCAATGTTTTTTTTTTTTTTAAGATGCAAATGAACTACTTTAAAAAATATATATTTTTATAGAGGCAAACTCTACCAGTAGAAAGTGTAGACTGTGGTTGATTTTGCAATTTTGAGCTAATTACTTCTCAAACCAGTTTTTGAGCACTTTCTTTTTTGTTCTGAAAAGCTCACCTGGAATCAGAATTGAACTCTTTTTCTCTTCAAACAGGTTTTTGGTTTTTCTTTACCATGTTGTACTCTCTTGCCTTTTCTTAAAATCAAAAATCAGTCCTTGTGATATTGTTCAAATTAAAGCACAGATACGTATGTATACCCTTCCTCTAAGCTTTATCTTGGATCCTTTCTAAAAAAGATTACATAGACTTTACCACAAAACTCTACTTTTATATTTGCATTAAACACTTCATGGGAAAATTTTGTTCCAGAATTGGTCAATGAATGGCTTATGCATCAGATAAGGAGAGTTGTTTAAAAGTTGTTTTAAAAGAAAAAGCAAGAGAGTAAAACATGATAAAGAAAAACCAAAAATCTGTTTGAAGAGAAAAAGGAAGTGTGGCCTTTGTTACTATTTATGTCAATTCTAATGCCAGGCAAGCTTTTCAGAACAAAAAAGAAAGTGCTCAAAAACTGGTTTGAGAAGTAATTAGCTCAAAATTGCAAAATCAACTATATTGTGCATTTTCTACTGGTACAGTTCCACTCTATAATTTTTTTTCAAGTAGTTTATTTGCATCTAGAATATATATATATATATATATATATATATATATATATATATATATATATATATATATATATATATATATATATATTATATATATATATATATATATATATATATATATATATATATATTTATATATATATGTATATATTAATATATAAAATATTTTTCATCTGATGAATTTAAAGAGCAAAGATGAACCCTGAAACAAACATAAATTATTGCTTTGCAGTTTTTGTAACATATATCAGTAATATTGGTTCAAATAAGCAGACTCATAATATTTCCCTAAATTTGTAGAATTATGAACAACTAATGCTTTACTAAGTAAAGCATTTGTAGATGCTTGAAAAGTGATATGATATTAACTTATAAGAAAACTTAACCATCATCAGCAACAGTCATGGCACCAGCCATCATTGTACAAAAGAACATGGTAAAATTCTAATTTAGGGTTTTTTTGCTACCTTGGAAATTGGTGGAGATAAGTCAATGAAACTTTCAGGAATGAGTCCAGTGCCAACAATATATAACTGGAATGTATTGCCAAGCAGTTATTTCTACTCTTTTCTTAGGCTATTTCTAGGGCTTGGGAGATAGCACAGGTGAAAGGTCTATACCTGCCTGATCTCTGACCATAATGGAATTTAAGGTAAGGTGACTCAATAGGGTAAAATACCACTTTTCTTCAGCATTCTGGAAAAATAGCAATGTTTTTGGTAAATTTCTACCAAATCATATTATTGACTTATGCATAAAGTGAATATGCCTATGCCACTTGATGCTTTTTTTATGTTGATTACAAATATAATAATCATTTCTATCAGAAATGAATTTCAGCCCCCCCTATATATGCCAATTCAGGGTAGGGTAAGACACCCAGTAGTCGGCCACCTGCCTATTCTTGGACAGAATCTTTTATACTATTTTAATGACCAATTTACAATGACCCATTTGTATGTCCAAGTTTAGGCAGAATTGTCACTTGTTAGTAAATTCAAAAATAGGAGGCGCTGTACAAGTGAAACTATTTAAATTAGTAACCTTCTTGTTCAGAAATTCTTCAGAAATTTTTTGATACAAAAATTAAGTTTCTAGGTGGTATAATACAGTAATTAGAGTAGTTTAAATGTCAAAAAGTTTTCAAAGTGATTAAAGTGTCCGACTACTGGGTGTCTTACCCTATATATTTCTACATTAGGGGGGGGGGGGGCAAATTTTGTTTCTGATGTAAATTGGAGGTAAGTTTAAACTTTACCCTCACCCCCCCTAATGAAGAAATAGCTATACCCTGAATTGGCATATATAGGGGGGGGGGCTGAAATTCATTTCCGATAGAAATGATTATTATATTTGTAATCAGCATAAAAAAAGGCATTGAATGGTGTATTCACTTTATTCCTAACTCAAGTAATATGATTTGGTAGAAATTTACCATGTTTTTTTTACCATCCCTATTTTACTACAGCATGATGCAATGTGAAGGTAGTAACAAGAACTCCACCTTCTTGGTCAAGTTTTCACCAAAAATTTGTCAGCACAAATTAAAAATGTGGTTTCTGTTTTGACAAGCAATTGAAAAAAATTATATTTAATATTTGCAATTTATATAATTGGCTAAATATCAAGCAAGAAAAGTTATATTTCTGGATCAGAAGAAAATCAGCTTTCTGTTAATATGTGAATAAAGCTGAAACACTAAAAGGATATTTAAATCAAAATAGGATAATTGGTATTTCCAAAAAGAGGTCCTTGTAGGTAAGTCAATAGACTAATAATTTTAAGTGTTTGATCTTAAATAGGCCTAATTTTAATAATAGGCCTAGCCTAAACATATTGAAGTACAGGTTAGATTTTTAGCTTTTCTCTGATATATAAAATTATTCTAAATTCCTTTTTGGTAACAAGATGTGAGGGTTTTAGTTAGACCCTAAATCAAGACTTTGTCACACATGACATAGGCTAGCCTAACCCAAGTGCACTTCTGGTCTGTGCAGCCTACCTTTGCACTTCTTATGGAGCTCTTCAACGGTTCCAGGGTTTGTCGAGTCAGATTTTTTATCTTTCTCATCTCCGACTTCCACCACTGGCATTGATGGAGAAGCTGCCATGACGTTTCCCATCTTGGAGGACTATTTTTTTTTTTTTTTTGAATCTGCGTGGATTTGTGATGATTTTACCGATTACGAGTTTAGTGGAGATATAATTTACCTAATAAAAGTAACAAAGCATTTGAAACTTTTTCTTATTTAATAGGTAAACTTCATAACATACTAATTCTACAGGATAAATTTCATGGGTCATTTTGCATACGATATTTTTGTTGCTACTGTTCAAGCTATTAGGGATTCCAAGTTTATGCACACTTAAAACTAAATATATATATATATGTTAAAAACAGACGGAATTCAAGAAAAGAAAAAATGAAAACAATAATAATTTTATAAGAGTTGTAATGCGTACAAAGAACAAATAACTTTTGGCAAAGATTGATTTCATTCTATAGAAGGATTAAATCCTTCTAGTTCCATTATTTAAATACCTAATCACGAGCACGTGAATACAGAAGAAATTCTAACAGTTAGCCTAAATTTCCGAGATGGTATCATCTGAAAATGGAAGCGAAGCTATCCGTATAACTGAAGATGAAGTTGATGTATATGATAGGCAAATTAGGCTCTGGGGTGTACATGCTCAGATAGCGTAAGCTTCATAGGCTAATAGCCTAGGCTATTCACCTTAGAGTAGGCCTAGCCTCCTGTTACAACAGGCCTCAGCTAGGCCTAGTATTCCACTATAATTAGAAAATGCAAAAATCTTCTTATTCCTAATAACTATCACAACAAACAAATTGTGTTAAACCTAGTCTAGGGTTTATCTTAATTTTGGGATACCACCAGATGGCTAGCTTGACAGTGTATATAGCTATATACAAATCTTTAAATTAGCCAACCAGTGTTTTAAGCCTAGGAGTCCAGCTGGACAAAAGTAAACATAATAAGAAAACAATTCTTATTCCATAATAGGCCTATGTAGAATAATCCTAGTTAACACATTTTTCAGGGGGAGAGCCTTTATCTTCCTTGTTTTTCCAGTTTTTTTTCTAAGAAATTCATGAATTTCTTAGAGCTATATATTCACAGAATATATACCTAGGCTACCTCCACCCCCCTTATGTGTAAATATTTACCTAGAATTGCATCCTCAATCTAAATATAACCTATCCATTTGCATCACAAATGAACTTTACTTCCAAGGCTATTAGCCATGGGGTGGATGTCCCTTAATTTCCTAGCTAGGCTAGCCTAAAAGATGGAAACAGGCTAGGCTAGCCTTGTCTACCATTCAATTTACCTTTACACTCTTTCCAGTAAATACCTTAATCACTACTGTTAAAAATGACAAATTTTTAATGTTTAGGTTATTTTGGGGTAATTTTTTGCAGTTCATATTATTGACTTACAAATAAAGTAAACATTCCACTTGATGCTTTTTTTTATGCTTTTTCCAAATAGGCTATAATAATCATTTTTGTCAGAAATGAATTTTACCCCCACCCCTATATATACCAATTCAAGGTATACATTTGCACATTAGGAGGGTGGGGTAAATTTTAATTCTGATGTAAATGAGAGGTAATTTTGAACTTTACCCCCCCCCCCCCCCCCACTGCCCCCCTAATGTGCAAATATATACCCTGAATTGGTATATATAGGGGTGGATGTAAAATTCATTTCCAACAAAAATGATTATTATATTTGGAAAGAGCATAAAAAAGACATCAAGTGGTATGTTTACTTTATTTGTAAGTCATTGATTTGAACTGTAAAAAAAATTACCTATTTTGGTAGCTAAAAGATGATGCACATTTTAATATTTTATTCAAATATTGGCTAGTCTACTAGGCTGCCACTATAAAATTCCATTTTGAGTCTTTAAAAGGACCTTTAAATTGTCATAACACCTTGTTCCATTTCTTGCTAGGCTATCTGTACTAAGATATTAGATGGGAAAAAAGAATATTAGACTAGTCTAGCCCACTATTGCATTTTCTAGGCTATTCAATAGGCCTGGTTTTTCCAAATAGGCTATAATGTTTCCTGCTATCATAATTTTATCCCAGACCCCTCCCCCTGTATTTGCAACAATTTCAAGTAATGAGTTTACTTAACCCAGGCTCCTAAAAGAACAAGTAATACATGTGCAAGCAATAACAATACTAGAGCACTAGCAAAGCAATCATAATGTAGAAAGTCTTAACATTTATTCTTTAGACATAGAAATCCTGGTCACCTAGAACAGAAAGGTAAGAATATTACATCCTTCCTCCTTTCTGAACTAGCAAGCTAGTACAAAATATGATAAAACAAATTTCAATTTAAATACTAAACATACTGCCATAACACATTTTTATGTTTCTTTATGAGGAGGCACTAGACTTGCTCCTTTTTTTTCATGAATTTTGGAAGATGTGAATTGTGGGCTGTTGTCAGTAATGAGCATATGGGAAATTCCATAATGTGCAAAGTGCTTTTTGAGATATAGTATGATTTGTTGAGCATATGCACTACTTTCCACTCTAGTAACTTTGAATAATCAACTGTAATAGTCAAAAGTAATGAGGAAGTATTCCCTGTTTTTGTAGAAGAGGTCACAACCAATTTTCTCCCATGGTAAGTCAGAGATGTCATGTGGCATCAAGGGCTCTTTCTGGTTGGAATTCTGGAGTCTGGTGCATGCATAGCAGTGTTTGATATGTCCTTTGATATCTTTTGTCATCCTTGGCCAAAAAATGACCAAGTGAGCATGCTGTTTAGTTTTTTCAATACCCAGATATGATGTGTGTATGCAGCTGAGGATGTCTTTGTGGGAGTTTTTGGGTATGACCAGGCAATCTCCTTTTAGTATGATCTGGTCTATGACTATCAGGTCATGCTGGACATTCCAGAATGGGGTGAGAGTTGCTGGGAGATTTCTTCTGGATGTTGGCCAACCACTTTTTATTGTCTTAGCCAGCTCAACCAATTGAGTGTCAGCTGCTGTCTCTTGTTTGAGCCTTTTAAGTCTGTTACTGCTGATTGGTTGGATTGACATAACAGAATGCACATATGATTTTATCTTTTTTTGCATCTCTCCATTCTCTTTTGGGAGATACATGCACAACAGGGCATCAGCAACTGGAATTTTTTTGCTTGGGTGGAATGTTATGCAGAAGTCATATGATTGGATTCCCAGTAGCATCAACTGAAGTCTTGGTGACAACTTTGATATTGAGCAATTCAGGATCACTTGGAGAGGCTTGTGATCCAATACAATTATGAACTTCTGGCCATAAAGGTACTGGTGGTAGTGTATGCAGCCAAAGAGGATAGCATATAGTTCCTTTTCTATATGCAAGTAGTTCTGCTGGGTGGCATTCAACAAGTGTGATGCAAAGGAGATTGACTTCCCTTTTTGAATAAGGATGGCTCCTAGGCCAAACTTCCAAGCATCAACTTGTAGCTTGATGCCTGCTTTTGGATCAAAAAATGCCAATGAGCTGCAAATGGATTCTTGATGTTGTTGAACAATATATTTTGTTGTGGCTCCCACTTGAGCTGTCACTGTTTTGCCAGGTTATGTAGGGGCTGCTTTAGTGATGGAATTATTACCTTAAATTTGGTATTTTTTTTCCCAAGTGAATAGGAATTATTCTCTCATCTCTCTCCATTTATACTAACCCTGAATAAGGGTGCTGTGGGGCAATACCTCTCTTCTTATTGCAGGAAACTTGTATCTAATCCTTCTTGATTCCCAAAAATTTCTTTGTTTCACGCCTTTGTTATTGATGCTGGGGAGGGGGTAATAGTACCCATCCCATTGTGATATTCTTTGACTATGTAGCACAAAATATCAGTCACCTGCTTACCAGTAGGCTAGAGTGAAGATCTAAGTAGGATAGAGTGATTTTGTGATTGGGGATGTACCTTGCTAGGTAGGTCATCATTCCTAGTATAGTTTGTAGTTCATCCTTGGTAGATGGGGCTCTCATTTCTTTCAGTGCACATACCTTTTGTGGGTCTGGGTGGATGCTACCTTTTAATATTATGTGTTCAAAGTATGGTATGCTGTTGCACCCAAACACACATTTTTTCAGGTTGAATTTCACAGTTCTTTCATGTGCTCTGATTTGTGCACTGCAAACATTTGCATTGTGCTCCTCTATGGTTTTCCCAGATATAATGATATCATCAACTATGACAGAAAAACCTTTGATGCCTTCAAATGTCATGCATTTGAACATGTATTGGCTGTATGCAGTGTTGAATTGCTGTTAGTTGAGATGATTCATTGTCAAGGACTAGAGACCAATATCCATGACAGGCATCCAGCTTAGTGAAAAATTTGGCACTGGAGTGTTTTAGTATTGCTTCATCAAATGTGGGCATTGGGTGGTGGGGTCTTTTGATGGGCTTGTTCAGGTCCTGTGGGTCAATGCAGACCTGGAATGTTTTGTCAGGCTTTTCAACCACAACTGCTGTGTTTACCCAGTCTCTGGGGTAAGTAACCTTTTGATGACCCTAAGTGCCTCCATCCTATCTAGCTCCTTCTTGAACCTATTTTGGAGGACTATTGGGATGTGTCTGGCTGGTACAGCCTTAGGTTTGGTTCCTTCTTTGGGTGTTATGTGACACTCGCCTTCAAGCTGTCCTATACCTTGGAATATGTCTTTGGATTCCTCTTTGAATGGGGTTGGTATCAGCTTAATTCATTTAAATTTTTTGCTGGTTTTAAAGCCTAGGATTGGGACAGGATCATCTTTCACTATGAAGAAGGGCTGTGTCTTGTTGCATCTATTGGTGTATGCACAGTTAAGGCTGCTAATGCCAAGTGTTGGGATCTTCTTTCCCCCAAAATTAGTAAGGATTTGTAGTATCTTATTGACTTTGGGCCTTGGTTTGAGAGTATTCAAACAATTTTCAGGTATGATGTTGGCCTGTGTACCTGTGTCAATTTTGAAAGTGATACTGATGTTACCATTTCATCTCTCATGGCTTTTGTGGAATATGTGCATTCATGAGCCAAAAGATTCAGATCAGTTATGTATTGATCCACTTGTTAATTGCGTTTATGAAAGAGATATCATTGAAACACTGTATCAAACAGTTTGTGGTAACAAACTGTAAGTAAGGAGCATCCCGGCTCAATAGTAACCAAAACTCTAAAAAATGGGATTTTGATACCAATAGATACATCAAAAGAATCAGATTTTTATGCTGATTTCAAATATATAAGTTTCATCGAGTTTAGTCTTACCCATCAAAAGTTACACGCCTGAGAAAATTTGCCTTACTTACAAAAAAGGGGAAACAACCCCTAAAAATCATAGAACTCAGTGGAATTTTGTATTTTTTTGCCAGAAGAAAGATGATGGATGCGTGTATTTATTTTTTTTTTTCTAGGGGCAATTGTATCAATCCAGTAGTCCTAGAATATTGTGAGAGGGCTCATTTGAATGGAAATTAACAGTTCTAGTGCCCTTTTTAAGTGACCAAAAAAATGGAGGGCAACTAGGCCCCCTCCCACGCTCATTTTTTTCCCAAAGTCACCCAATCAAAATTTTGAGATAGCCATTTTACAGCATAGTCGAAAATCTAATTAATATGTCTTTGAGGATGACTTAATCCCCCACAGTTCCTGGGGGAAGGGCTGCAAGTTATAAACTTTGCCCATTGTTTACATATAGTATGGGTTATCTGGAAAGTATACAAGTGTTTTCAGGAGAAATTTTTTTCTTGTGGGGGGTTGGGGTCGGAGTAGGGGTTACAGGGGAGGATATTTCCTTGGGGGAAGGAACATTTCCATGAATTTCCAGATTTCCCAGCATTATTTAAAAAACGATCAGAAATTAAATAAAAAACAAGTTTTTTTTTCAACTGAAAATAAGGTGCAACATTAAAACTTAAAACAAACAGAAATTATTATGTATATGAGAGGGTTTGTCCCCTAGTCAATACCTTGCTCTTTGTGCTAAAGTTTTTTTGTAATTTCAAAAGAGCCATCTGTTCTAATTAACCGGCCTTTGTGATTCAGGGGTTTGTGATTCAAACAAAATTCGAACTTTAGTGTAAAGAGCAAGGTATTGACTAGAGAGTGAACTCACTTATATACATAATAAAAACGTACGAATATAGAAATTCGCTATGTAAGTTAATTCGTAAGTTACATCAGAACAAAATTTCAAGAAAGCCAATTAGCCAAAAAAAGGAAAATTAATATGCAAATTTCGTTTTAATTATTCATGTACTGTGATCCAAAATAAAAGCTGCATTAATTCAAAAATGTTCAGAAATTAACTAAAAAAAACAAGTTTTTTTTGACTGAAAGTAAGGAGTGACATTAAAACTTAAAATGAACAGAAATTATTCTGTATATGAAAGGGGCTGTCCCCTCTTCAATGGCTTGCTCTTTATGCTAAAGTTTGACTCTGTCTCACAACTTTATTTTTTAAAACAATAAAAAAAAACTTTAGTGTAAAGAGCAAGGCGTTGAGGATGGGACAGTCCCTTTCATATACCGGATAATTTCTGTTCGTTTTAAGTTTTAATGTTGCTCCTTACTTTCAGTTAAAAAAAACTTGTTTTTTTTTAGTTAATTGCACTAAGGGAGGAAATATTCACTGAACTCGTCCATGTAGGGTTGAATTTTGTCCTGTTCTTCAGCTGTAATTGTAAAGGTACTAAAAATGTCTTGCCCTTATATCCAAGCCAGATCAGCAGGAAGGAACATTGCACTTTTTCTGTCTTTCCACTAAAAAGTGCAATAGCACTGCCTAAGTAAAGAACAATGTTGGCACAATGTATTGTTTAATTTTGGTCTTAGACCAGGGCACTTTGTATTGAAGGAGTTGTCATAGAAACTTCGAAAAGGGCTCATTCGATTGGAAATTGGAGTGGCTTGTGCCCTTTTTAATAGTCAAAAGTGATTGGAAGGGAACTAAAACCCCTTCCACACCCACCATTTCCCCAAACACATCCAATCAAAATTTTTAGAAAGCCATTTTGTTCAGCATAGTTGATTTCCAGATAGAAATTATGTTTTTGAGGAGGACACTCCCCCACAGCCCTCAGGGCAAGGGTTTTAAGTAATGCCCTGGGGGCATATAAGGTTTTTATAGAAAGCGTTGTCATAGAAACTTCAAAAAAGGCTTTTTCAATTGGAAATTCAATGGCCTAGTGCCCTTTTTAATAGTCAAAAGTGATTGGAGGGCAACTAACCCCCCTCTAACGCCCACCTTTTCCCCAAACACATCCAATCAAAATTTTTAGATAGCCATTTTGTTCAGTGTGGTTGATTTCCAGGTAGAAATTAGGTTTTGAGGAGGACACTCCCCCACAGCCCTCAGGGCAATGGCTGTAAGTTATGTCTTGGGGCATATGAGGTTTTTATAGAAAGCGTTGTCATAGAAACTTCAAAAAAGGCTTGTTCAATTGGAAATTTAATGGCCAAGTGCCCTTTTTAATAGTCAAAAGTGATTGGAGGGAACTAACCCCCCTTTCATGTTGGCACCTTTTCCCCAAACACATCCAGTCTAAATTTTGAGATAGCCATTTTGTTCAACATAGTTGAAAGTTCTGGAAATTAGGTCTTTGAGGATGACACCCCCCCCCCCACAGCCCTCAGGGCAAGGGTTGTAAGTTATGCTCTAGGGGCATATAAGGCTTTTTATAGAAAGCGTTGTCATAGAAACTTCAAAAAACGCTCGTTTGATTGGAAGTTCAATTGCCTAGAGCCCTTTTTAATAGTCAAAAGTGATTGGAGGGCAACTAACCCCCCTCTCACGCCCACCTTTTCCCCAAACACATCCAATGCAAATTTTGAGATAGCCATTTTGTTTGACATAATTAAAAAGTCAGTAAATTATGTTTTTGAGAATGACACTTCCCCCACAGCCCTCAGGGCAAGGGTTGTAAGTTATGCCCTTGGGGCATGTAAGGTTTTTTTTATTATAGAAAGCATTGTTGTAGAAACTTCAAAAAGGAATCATTTGATTGGAAATTGAAACAGCTATTGCCCTTTTTGATAGTCAAAAGTGATTGGACAGCAAGTAACCCCCCTCTCAGACCCACCATTTCCCCAAACACATCCAATCAAACTTTTGAGATAGCCATTTTGTTCAACGTAGTTGAAAGGTCCAGAAATTATGTCTTTGAGGATGACAACCCCCTCACAGCCCGCAGGTCAAGGATTGTAAATTCTGCCTTGGGGCATATGAGGTTTTTATTGAAAGCTTTGTTGTAGAAACTTCAAAAAGGGCTCATTCGATTGGAAATTGAAAGGGATAGTGCCCTTTTTAATAGTCGGAAGTGATTGGAGGGCAACTAACCCCCCTCTCACACCCACCATTTCCCCAAACACATCCAAAAAACAATTTTTAGATAGCAATTTTCTTCAACGTAGTTGAAAGTTCTGGAAATTAGGTCTTTGAGGATGACAACCCCCCCCCCCCTCCAGTCCTCAGGCAAGGGTTGTAAGTTATGCCCTGGGGGCATATAAGGTTTTTATTGAAAGTGTTGTCACAGAAACTTCAAAAGGGCTCATTCAATTGAGAATTAAAAGGGCTAGTGCCTTTTTTAATAGTTGAAAGTGATTGGAGAGCAACTAACACCCCTCTCACGTCTACCATTTCCCCAAACACATTCAATCAAAATTTCAAGATAGCCATTTTGTTTAATGCAGTTGAAATTTCTGGAAATTAGGTCTTTGAGGATAACAACCCCCCTCAGAGCCCTCAGTGCAAGGGTTGTAATTTATGCCCTTGGGGCATATAAGGTGTTTATAGAAAGGGTTACTGTAGAAACTCAAAAAGGGCTAATTCGATTGGAAATTGAAAGGCCTAGTGCCCTTTTTAATAATCGAAAGCTATTGGAAGGGTTGACATTTTTATAGTAAACAACAATGTGGGTACAATGTATTATTGTCTTTTTTTTTTCTTTTTTTTTTATATGTGCCCTTTATTTATTGATACTGAAAAAAATACAAATGAATGTGTATTGTCAGTTTAATATACATATACTGATATTTAGTAATCAAAATGTTAATATTATTTGATTTATTAAAGTTATAAAACTTAAAACATTTATCTTTTTCAGTAAAGTGCAACTTATGTTCTGGCCTTTGTATGGCATAGGGGTTTTGAGCCCTACTCGTGTTAATTTCTGCTCGTTCTGAGTTTGACTCAGTTATTTATCATAATTTCTGTTCGTTTTGGGTTTAATTTATTTATCGATGCTGATTTGTGGTAGTTTCAAGCTTGGTAGATTATTTGATTTTATTTTTGCTCATGTTTGGTTTAATAGAGTTCTTTAATTTTCTTTGAAAAACTTATTTTGTGGAAAATGTTTTTTTTTTTAATTAATAGTGCAAAGGATGGAAATGAAGTTGGAAGAAATTGTACAAATGTCATTAAAGCTATCATTTTTGTTTGTTTTAAAGTAATAGTGTTACACTTTACTTTTGTTTGGTAAACTATTTTTGTATTCAATGGTATGAATGAATAAATGTTTATTTTAATTTTGATCCTCAATAGGATAAACTTTGTATAGAAACTTTGAAAGGAGCCCATTCAATTGGAAATCATAAGTTCTAGTGCCCCTTTCAAGAGTCAAAAGTGACTAGAGGGCAAACTACCCCGCCCCCATGTCCATTCATTCCCCAAACACATCCAAAAAATGTCTTTTGTTTTAATGAGGTAGTTTACTTTTCTTTGAAAAACTTATTTTGTGGAAAAAGTGTTTTTAATTAATAATATCAAATACTACAGTATTGACGATAGATAAAGTCTAGCTATATAAAAAAGTTGACTTGTTTCTTGTAAAACTTAAGACCAGGGACCCATTTGAAGAAAACCATAAAAAAATTATGAAAACTAGGCTTACCTTAAACCCATCATTAATGCTCGAATAGAATGAATAGAATTTTATTTTAAAAATTACTATCACAGCATGATCGCCGAATTTGAATTTTACGTCCAAAAAAAGCACTATATCTCAAAAGCACTATACATATATATATATATATATATATATATATATATACACATATCAACTTCAAAACGTGATGTTCACGTCAAACATAATTCATTATAAAAATTCCATTAAAAAAAAACTATGCTTAGTTAAAAATTCAAAACTAAAAATAAATAGAAAACAATAAAATTAATGAAAATACCTAAAAAATATGATGGGTCAAAATTTAGAAATTTTTCTTATACATATTTACAAAACTAGGTATAAAACTTTTTGCTAACCGCTCATGGGCACAGTGTACCAGTTGAAGTTTCTCAACAGGCACTGCAGCCCTGTGCGGGAGTCGTTTTGTTGTGAATCAAGGGGGAAAAGGGTTTTGTGAATTGGGTGGCTCAGAAATTTTCTTCCGAAATCCATGCAGAGTTTCTCTCTTCTTTTTCTCAGAGTTTGCATTTTACACTTTGTCAGCAGCTCTTCATATGACATTTCTGCCTACTTTGAAACTATCATTAGAGCTCTTTTCTGAGCACTTTTGATCCCGGCGCTTTGCTCAGTAGTCAGTCCAAAATGCCATACAGGAGCTGCATGTTCCAGAATTGGGCGAATAAAAGATTTAAATATTCGGAGGAGGTGATATGGAGGGGCGCCCTGTTTTGACATAAGCTTGAGCATCTGCAGCCCAGCATTCCCCTTTTTTACTAGACTAGATGTGCTTCCCATTTTAAATCACTGGTAATAATAACTCCCAAGAGTTTAATTTTCCTTACTTTAAGAGAACCAGAGATAGTTGGTAGAAAATTTGGTTAAGAAGAATTCAAAAATGAAATAGTTGAAATTAAAAATTTACTGCCATTTACTTTCATATTTGAACTGGAAGCTTTAGTTTTCATGTTATCAATTAAAATTTGAGCTTTGCTACATTCATTTGCTTCACAAATTTCTCCAAGGGTAAGGTCGTCAACATATTTCCAGCGGTCTTCACAATCATTAGTGATATCATTGATCATAATTAGAAAAAGAATCGGACCCAGAATGGTACCTTGAGGTACACCACAAAAAACTGGCTTGGGTTCAGAGAAAGACTTCTTGTATTTTAAAATTTGGAACCAATTTATTAAAAAAAACTGAATCATTTTCACAACAGCAACATTCACTCTAAAATCAATTAAAAGCTTAGAAATTAAAATGTTATGATCAATCAAATTGAAACCCTTTTTAAAATCAATTGTTATTAAGTTTAGCCATTTACCAGGTTCATCAACATGCTTAAAATTAAAATATAAAAGACTGACTAGATAATGGGATGTTGATGTATTCTTTCTGTTACCATACTGATGAGGATCAAAGAGGGGTTCAACTTCAGCTTTTAGCCAATTAGCTACAAAACTTTGGTACATTTTGCTGAACAAGGGGGTCAAAGTTATTGGCCTCACACCATCGAAATTAAGTTCAGTATCTTTTTTAGGGATTGGAGTAACATACCCCGTTTTCCATATTTGTGGGTAAACAGAAGACGTTGAAATGCAATTAAAAGTTTGTGTTAGTGGCTTAGTCAATTTGTCAGGAAATGTTTTTTTAAGTTCAATCGGAATATCCATGGGAGTTACACTAATTCGTTTAGGTTTCTTTATTTTACTAAAAACTTGATCCTCAGAAATAGTAGGTAAAGGTACGCCATCGTGTGGAATTTTCTGATACTCTTGATTTGTTTTATTTACATCAAGACGCGGCAAAGACTGGATTATTCTGGCCAAATGACCATTTAACTGATTAGCAACTGTTTCATCATTAGAATCTGAACAAAAATCAACACCACTAGAGGATTTTCCACAAATTCGTTTTATTTCCTTATACCACATACTTGGCTTTGATTCAAAAAGATTATCAATTTTTTTGTGGTAATACTCAGCCCCAGCTTTTCTTGTCATTTTACGTACTTTGTTGTGGAGCATATTAGCATTTCCTATTTTCCCTTCTTTTCTTAGTTGAATTTTATATTGAATCAAATCTTTAATTTCTTGGGTTATGTATGGACGATCTGTGTTGCACCACTTGAACGTTTTCTCAGGAAAGCATTCTTCATATTTATTTCTTAATTTATCTTGCAAAAATTTAGCTTTTTCATCAGAGGACTCTAGATTGGCTACCTCATCCCAGGACTCGGATGTAATCCAATTTCCAAATTCTAAGAGGCCCCTGTCTGAAAGAGGGCGGTAGGAAACTTTCTCAATGACACATTTTACTTTATATGAAGGCAGCGGACCCCACTTTATCATGTAGTGGTAGCTACCACCAAGGGGAGGTAGGTCTTGAGCTTCATTATAATATTCTGACAGATTTGTGCAAATTGCGTTGAGTTTAGTATTACCTTTAGTAGTCGGAAACTTTACTATTTGCCTGAGTCCTTGACTTCTGAGGAAACTTTCAATTCTTAGATCGTTCTTATCACCAGTAACGCAAACTCCAACATTTGGGTACTTAGAAGTAATAAAATCAATACACAAATCTAACTTTTCAGTCAAGACCTTTTTTTGGAAAGATGCCATACTAGGTGAGCAATAAAACACTCCAATAACAAAACCAGTTACAGATCTCGGAAGCTTTTTTGGTCGAATCATAATCCAAATCATTTCATCATCGTCATCAATATGGGGAGTCTGTAGAAGCCGCGGCGCGAACTGCTCATGTACAAAACACGCTACGCCTCCACCTTTCTCACTTAACGGATGATTCTGATGTCTTATTTTAATAAATTGTTTGTAACCTTGTATTGTAAGATGTTCAGGACTTTGTTTATGTACTTCTGTATCTGTAATAATATCAGCTCCGGATACATGAACATAACCCTCAAGTTCCCCCATTTTATCAACGTTGAGACTTTCCGCATTTAAAGTCAAAAAAGAAGGAAAATGAAAATGTGATTGAGGACTTCTTTTTCAACAACTTTAGCTTTGCTTACTTTTGTCTGTTTTGGGAAAATCTGTTTAGGCGGGAGAGAGACTTCAGTTTCATCTAATTCCATAACTAGGCTATCTGATTCATCATGAAGGGCTGCAAAACGGTTACGAGACAGAAACGGTGACCTAGGAGCAGAAAATATATTAGCGTTCATCTCACTATTTGAAGTTTTAGAAACTCTGCATGGAGCTATTACCTGTGGATTGTTCTGCCTGCTATCTGAAAATTTCGAAAATGGTTATGCCAGGGTATGGTGGGAAGAAGTGGGGGAGAAGTGCGTATGGGAGGGGGAGGAAAATTGAAAGGGGATGCTAAAGTAGGGGTATTGGGGGGCTTTGGGGATTGAATTCTGGTGATTGAAAGCTTGGAAGATATTCGAAACTATTTCTTGTCTGATATTCGCAAGATTGTTCTTTGACACCGGCAAGTGCCACCATCAAGGAGCGATAATAGCGTGCTCGTTGGCGCATGCGTTATTTTCCGAAAGTCAGGTGTGACATGGGCAAAAAGGCATTCTCTGTCAGTACTTGTTCTTAAAACACTACACAAATTTACGTGGTCAAAACTACAATCATTTTTGTTGCAACATTTTGATCTAAAATTTAAGCATATTTGTAAAAACAGACATTTTTTCTTCCGTCTACAAAACCCTCGTTCAAAGAACCGGCAAAGCGTGTTGTATTTACGAGCGGCACTGTCCTTTTTACTGCCGTACGTTCTTATGTCACTCTTCACTGCGAGAGTCGGATTGGGTACACTTGCACTAGCTGATGACGTATCACCAGGATTCATTTCGTCTGTGAAAATCACACAGTCGTGGGCTACGCTTGGGCTAGATTTTATGTTTTGCACTTCATTATTAGGGGGTGAATTTTGGTTAGCAACAGCAAAATCATTGTCCGTTTGCGTTGACACGGTAACTTGGTCCCGGGAAGTTTGCGAAGGGTCACAAGGGCGGGTTTCAATAGCCACCAAGAGCTCTTGTTTCAGCTGGGCTATAAGAAAGTCTTTAACCTCCAAATGACCTGTCAACACTTTAATTTGATCGTTCTTTTCCTCCATTTCTGACAGGAAAGTTGAGTGCTTTGTCTGGATTTCTAGATTTTCTACTTGAGATGCCGATAAACTGTTTTCCAGGGTCTTAATTTTCTCACTTAGACGAATTGTTCGGATTCATAATTAAGAATGTCTACACTTACTGCAGACGGCTTAGTCCCTTTTGGTAGCTTGGGGTTAGTTTTTGGTCCCGTAGTAATTTGTGGTGAAGAGGTGCCGATTCCGCTTCCTCTTACAGGTCTCTTTGCACTAGGCTTTTGTCGGGGTTGAGATGCTTGCGACTTCGGAGTCACGGGAATTTTTTTTGCATGACAGTTCATGAATAACCATTCACCGGTGTGGTCCTTTAGCCCGATTTGGGCACATTTATTAACCCCTGCGTGGTACCAGCGGCCGCATCCTGACAGGCATTGGACAGAATTTGTGGTTACCAGCAGTCTGCACTCGAGACAATAATTCTTTGATTTCGACATATCACAGAGTGGGTGCGGGGTGAATTTATATTATAGACAAAAGAAAGTCCGTAAAACGAGATTCAGTGAGTGGAAAAGCGAAAGAATCTTCAACTCAATCGGTGATATTTTGATTCTCACTTATTCAACTGCAACAGTGGTCTTGCAATTAGTAATCGTTATAAAAATAGTATTATTCATCCAAAATTCAAAACAATCAATGATTTAAACTATTTGCCTATTAGGTCAAGGTCACTGAATCCTAATTATTGATCCAAATTTTCAAATAGTCAATGATTTAAAATATTCGCCTATTAGGTGAAGGTCACTGAATCAATCACAGATAGACTGGTTATAAAAAAAAGTCTCATGGGAATAATCCAGACTATAAAATAACTAAATAATCTAAGTTCAAAATTTCAAATTCAAGGTTGATTATGAAAAGTCCATGGGGAATCACAATTGAGTCTTACTGTATAACGAGACTATATCCAGACTACATCTAACAGAGGTGTTCACAGTATGAACTCTCAATAAAGACTGATACTCACTTATCTCATAGCCTACTTCTTCATTCACACACATCCATTTGATCAATAATAGACTAGGCCTATTTCTTGACTACCATATTGTTGTGGTCTACATTACTTCTAGCTTACTATTTTCTTTGCTGTGAAGAGTGTTTGCCATTGTTAAATTTTATTGTTTGTTTTGGTGTCACTGCAGAATTAGGGCTATTGAAAAGGAAACATCTTGAGAAAACAATTCATACTTCATAATAGACAGAATTTTCTTGCACCCCCCCCCCCCAAAAAAAAAGAATCGTTTTGTAACCCCCCTCCCCCTCTCCATCAGGTACCTGTGTGACCCTGGCACTGAGAAATATTCTGTGAATTGGTATTTTTTGAATAATAAATGAAATATGTTTTTATTTTTTAACAGACCTTGATAGTTTTCATTATACGTTGATAGTTTTCATAGACGTTGATAGTTTTCATAGACGTTGATAGTTTTCACATTTTCATATTTTAAACACCACCTCCCCTCTCACGCTTGTAAGGATTTTGTATACTAGTGAACAAAAAGTTTGTAGCATGCTAAAAGTGCTATTGAAGGTTTCCTGGTAGACTTGAAAATGTATTTAATTAAATTTGCCTGAGTTCAACTTTTAGGGTGTGTGTGTGGGGAACATAGACATAATTTGTTTTAGGAGAGATATTTGATGCATCTTTAGATGTAACTTTTGAAATTTTATAGAAGGCCTTAGAACTAATGTTAGGAGTTGGGCTCCCTTCCCTTGTTTCTTCAGGAATGGTGTTTATCACAGTCATATTTTTGAAGATTTTGTACAGACTACCAGTAATTCAACATCATAGACTTAAAGATATTTGTGCACTGTTATGCACATATGCAGCTTTGGGGAGAGAAGGGAAATTTTGGTAAAATGACGGTTCTTTCTTTTCATTCTCTTTGAACTTGTTTGGATTAATCTTGAATGAGCAATACTGTTCCCCTGTTTATTCGTGTATAGTTGCAGTTTTATGTAGTATGTAGCAGTTGTATGTACCAGTTGTACTTTTGAAGTTTTTTTCAGAAACTGCTGTTAACAGAGCACCTTCTAAAGTCAAAGTGCTGTTAAACCAGACTGAGGCCAGCAACTTATTGGTTTTTAATATTTTTTTTTCATATTAATTTTTAGGTTGAAAGCTGCAAGGATTATCATTATAGGCTCGTCTTATCTGGCTAATGAGGTTGCCAAGAATCTTGCATTGGTTGGAGTGAATGAACTTATGATTGTGAATCAGAAGAAGAGCTCAGATACAGTCAGTTACTCATATTCCCTAGTTACAAATGATTATTATTATTAATATTTTTAGATGCAACTATTTAAAACCCTTTACAGGACCCTAAATATTTTCCCAGGGAAAATAAGTCTGTTATTTTCTAAAGTTTTTTAAGTGTTTAAGATCTGTGTGTCTCGCCTATTTTGCCGTGTTTTTCAAATTCTCGGTTCCTAATTTGTTTCATTTTGCCTGTTTCCTTCTATATTTAAAATTTTTACTGTATTTCCCTGGTTTTTCTTTTTCAACCCCCTTCCCTCAACGCTGATCTTTCCTGAATTAAATACCAGCATGTCTAACTACAATTACTATGTCCTTATCCTTTCTTTGGTGAAAATAAATAAATAGTGCCCACTAAGTCGATTGTAGGCATTAGGGTCTGTAGCATTCTTGCCAACTACAACATATGCAGGCTAACCGTGGACATTATTATCAATTCAAGGAATTATTTTTAAAGGAACTTTTAAAATTTATATTATTTAAATTTTCTTTACTTTGAAACTTTTGTTGTCCCAGTCCAAAGAAATTGCATCTTTTGATTTCCTTTCATTCTTCTCAACTAAAGAGGAAATAGCACAGGATATGAGTGACAAAAAAAAATTGGGCCATTAAACAATTGGCAAAAGGGTTTAAAAGACTAGAAGCAAAATTAGCATATGAGTGCTTGGTTGAATCATAAGGTTACAAACTAAATGTAAGACTTAAACACTAGTTTGAATGCTTAAGCTACTTTAAGCTTAAAATATGAAGGCCATCAAAATAAAAATATTCTTCCCCCTAGATCTACCTTAGACCTATTCGTAAACACGATTTTTTTCTGATTTTTCTCTTAGTTGTTTAAAAATGATGTAGTTTTAAGGACAGTGCCTCTTTTGGTAGTGTTGCCCCATTGAACCATTAAAATAGATAAGAAAATAATTTGTCGAATTTGACTGCTTTTTTGTCTGCAAAAATATAAACATTAACTACTATAAATATAATATGAAAATATGATATAAACATTGACTAAAAACATTATACAAGGGGATGCCATAATTTATGGAAGACCACTTGCTAGGGTAAGGAATTTAAAGATTCGAAACCCATACTGGCAAGTGTGTATTCCTCTGATGAGCCCTACTCTGGGGTAATCACTTGGGAAGATTTCATTAGACTTGAGGTGCTTTGGTTTGTAGTGTTATAACAACTTAAATTTATTAATGGTAACTTGGCATGAATTAGGACATTTCTTTTAGGCTGATGATTTGGCTATACTGTTTTGTCCTAGGTGATTGGATAGATGAGTAAGGTCAAGACCTTGTTCAAGTGCTTGTTTATGTAAATTGCTAAAGTAGGAAAACAGTTTTTATATAAAAACCATTTAATTATCTTTAATCCATTATATTAACTAATATAAACATTATGTTGACTTGTAAAGACAGCTACACCTTCGAAGGAAAGCTACATCTTCTATTTGATTCTATTCTGAGCTGTTTGGTGCTGTACGATTTGAGCTTATCACACCCACGTTTCTTTTTTTTAATTTGTCGCCTGCCACTATCATAACTGCATGGGGTGGTATTTTTTATTAACATTTTGAAAAGCTAAAGGACCAGGTTACGTTTAGCCACCAGTAAGTCTGAACGCACGGTACTGTTGTGAACTCCAGCACAGATTCTACCTTCAGAGGCTTTCAGGTATAATCACACGGACGTAGCCTCGCACCATTCGCAGTTTGATCAAATGCAAAACCAAATGTCTGAACCTGCAGTCCCTCTCGTACTTTGCAGGATTATGGGAGTGGGTAATTTGCGTGCCTGTTGCCTTCCTTGGATGTGGTAGCCGTTTCTCAGGCTGCCTCTCCGGAATCGAACCCCGATCCCCGTTACCCATTGCAACCATGGTAGGTGCATAGCCTACCATCGAAAACTGATAAAGCAGACATTTGAAAGACAAGTCGCTGGTGCGAGACTGTACGATTGGCTATAGTTATTCTGAGTCACCAAGAGACGAGCCGAAGCCCGATTGGTCTTGATCTAATAAAAGCACCCCTTCCATGAAGTTGGGGCTATTGTGCATGTATTAGTTCTAGAATTACCACAGTTATCCAAGTAGGATATAGTACGATCTAAGGAACCATAACTGATTTATAATCAGTTAGACACATAGAGTAATTCCCAATTTTGTTCTAGTCTATTGATATATATATTGTTGTATAAGTTTTTA
This sequence comes from Artemia sinica, assembly GCA_027921565.1. Classification (NCBI taxonomy): domain Eukaryota; kingdom Metazoa; phylum Arthropoda; class Branchiopoda; order Anostraca; family Artemiidae; genus Artemia; species Artemia sinica. The sequence goes on along the minus strand of CM051263.1, from coordinate 71,819,271 downwards.
TTGAACGAGTTAAAAAAAAAGAAAAAGATTTCATTTCACTCTTCCCCCATGAAAAATCTGCTTGTGATAGCAAGGTTATTTGCCCCGCATAGCTGCAGGAAACGGGTTCCGATTTCATTGACAGGGTCTGGACTTGCTCCACCAATCGCACCGCGCCATACCCTCAGCTGAATGAGAGACAGGGGCGTTATAGTCAACCAGAACTGTTATGGTGTCATGGGACAATATCCATGGCAACAACACTGACAGCTGAGAGTAAAACTCATCTTCTGTAGACTCGTCGGCATCGTTATTCGTGGGGTAACATACTATTATACTACACTTGCCATGCTTGTGTTGAAGCTGTGCTGTCATTAACCTTTCTTAGATTTGCTAGGATTAAATAAGGCACTTCTTTGTATTTGCAGTCTTGACAAGGCCCGCGCCATTCCGGCGGACTGAATATTTTCCTGATGGTAGCAAGTAGTATCCATCCCTTATGGATTCGGAGTTATTACCGAGCAGATGTGTCTTGCTGAGAAGTGAAGCCTAATAGATAAATAAAAAGACAGGTTGTTTTGGTACCAGACAAAAGAGAGCATGTCTTTTTTCAACATTTGTTTGTTACAGTGTCTGTTTTGAGTAAAAAATATCAACGTTTTTACACATGTATGTTCAATAATATTTCAATGTAATATAGTAATGGTTAGACAGTGGAAAAGTTACAACATTTTTTTAAATTAATAATAATAAAAGTCCTTATATTTAGGCTTCAAATTCAAAAGCCCCTATAAACGAAAACCAAAAAGAAAGAAAAAACATACTGAACTAAAGAATACATATAAAGAAAAGGAAAAAAACAAAGCGCAAATGATATAAGGCACTATGCAATAAGGTAAGAAATGACAAACCAAAATAAATAGGTTGTCTGTCTGATAAATGAAATATCTTCGGATTCATGATGTAACAAGGCAACAAAATAGGTTACAGTTGGTTGTTTGACTGATAGAAATTTAGAAAAATGAAAGGCTATTTATTTTCAAAATTTGTATATCCCCTAGGTTAACTACAATTCAATTTAGGGTAATTATTGAATTGACTTATATTAAACTTTCTTGAACATTGTTGAACTTAATTGCATCTGATAAATAACATGAATCTTTTAATTTGTCAATCCAATCTTGCAGAAAGCATACTGACTCTTTCCCAAGTTCGGTTCATTTTAACTTTTATTTATTAGGTTTTAAACTTGTTTTGGGCTGATTGTGCTTAAGGCCATTATTTGAAGTATATGAAATTTTGGCCCATCTTTTAATTATACCATAATAAATGGGATTCAGTTTATGTTCCCTTCATCTCTATTTTTGCTAATCACACCCATAGATAAGTTTCTTGATTTCAATAATTTTCATAAAAGTTTGTAACAGCCCGACATAATTATTGATTATTTTTGTTGTCTCTCCCCCCTCTCTCTCTCCTCTATGTCCCTTTCTCTCTCTCTCTATCCTCTTTACTTATTTTTCTCTCTGTCTTTTCCTATCCCTCCCTCCTTTGAAAACAGCTTTGAATTGAGCTTTTTTTTCATTTTCAGGAGTTTTTGCAAGCTGTAAACAGAATTCAACGTCTAAATCCGATGGTTAAAGTTAACGCTGCTGAAGGTGGTTTAAACAGTATCTCGAATGATGTGTTTGCTGAATACAGTGTCATCTTAGGAACGAACTGTCGTCGGGATGAAATACAACGGTTGAAAGACATAGCTGACACTAAACAAAAATGTTTGTTTATTGGTGACACTTTTGGTTTGTTTGGCTTCTTTTGTGCTGATTTTGCAATACAGCCCAAAAGGTGAGTGCATTCTCCCCTTCTTATTCCGTTCTACCTCTTCTTTGTACTTCTGCTAATTGTGCAGAATAGCTCAATAAGTGGCTTCTTGTACTTTTTCTGTTCTTGCATAACAGCTCAATAAGTAAGTGCCTTCTTTTCTTCTACCCCTTCTTCCTATGTCTGTTCATCTTACAAAAGAGTTAGATTAGTAAGTGCCTTCTTTTCTTCATTTACCCTTCTACCCGTTCTTGCGACTTCTCCTGATCTTGCAAAACAGCTTATTAAGTGCCCTCTTCTTCTTTTATTGATCTTGCATAACAGCTTAATAAATAAGTAGCTTCCTTCCTTCTTCTACCCCTTCTTTCAACTTCTGCTGATCTTTCAGAACAGCTCAGTAAGCACCTTCTTCTACTTCTGCTGATGCTGCATAACAGGTCAAAAAGTAAGTCTACCCCTTCTTGCTAGTTCTGCTGATCTTGATAAACAGTTCAATAAGAACCTTATTCTACTTCTGGTGATCTTGCAGAACAGCTCTAAAAGTACCTTATTCTAATTCTGATGATCTTGCATAACAGCTCAAATGTTTGTGCCTACCCTCCAACTCTTTCATGCTACTTCTGCTGATCTTGCAGAACAACTCAATAAGTACCTACTTCTACTTCTGCTGATCTTGTATAACAGCTCATTAAGTACCCTCTTCTTCTTTTATTGATCTTGCATAACAGCTTAATAAATAAGTAGCTTCCTTCCTTCTTCTACCCCTTCTTTCAACTTCTGCTGATCTTTCAGAACAGCTCAGTAAGCACCTTCTTCTACTTCTGCTGATGCTGCATAACAGCTCAAAAAGTAAGTCTACCCCTTCTTGTTATTTCTGCTGATCTTGTAAAACAGTTCAATAAGAACCGTATTCTACTTCTGCTGATCTTGCAGAACAGCTCAGAAAGTACCTTATTCTACTTCTGAGGATCTTGCATAACAGCTCAAATGTTTGTGCCTACCCTCCAACTCCTTCATGCTACTTCTGCTGATCTTGCAGAACAACTCAATAAGTACCTACTTCTACTTCTGCTGATCTTGCAAAACAGTTCAATAAGAACCTTATTCTACTTCTGCTAATCTTGCATAATGGCTCAATAAGTAAGTGGTTTCCTTCTTCCACCCTTCTACTCCTTGTTGCTACTTCTGCTGATCTTGCATAACAGCTCAATAAGTACCTTGTTCTACTTCTGCTGATCTTGCAGAACAGCTCAATAAGTACCCTACTCTACTTCTGCTGATCTTGCAGAACTCAATAAGTAAGTTCCTTGTTTCCTTCTTCTACCCTTCTGCTCCTTCTTGCTACTTCTGCTGATCTTGCAGAACAACTCAATAAATGCCTTGTTCTACTTCTGCTGATCTTGCAGAACAGCTCAATAAGTACCTTACTCTACTTCTGCTGATCTTGCAGAACAGCTGAATAAGAACCTTATTCTACTTCTGCTGATCTTGCGTAAGAGCTAAAACAAAAATTTCCTACCCTTCTTCCCCTTCTTGCTGCTTCTGCTGATCTTGCAGAACAGCTCGATAAGTACCTTATCCTACTTCTGCTAATCTTGCATAACAGCTCAATAAGTAAGTGCCTTCTTTCCTTCTTCTACCCTTCTACTCCTTCTTGCTACTTCTGCTGATCTTGCAGAACTGCTCAATAAGTACTGTACTCTACTTCTGCTGATCTTGCAGAACAGCTCAATAAGTACCTCATTCTACTTCTGATGATCTTGCATAACAGCTCAAAAAGTAAGTGCCTACCCTTCTACCCCTTCTTTCTACTTCTGCTCATTTGGAGAACAGCTCAATAAGTACCTTATTTTAATTCTGCTGATCTTGCATAACAGCTTAAGTGCCTACCCTTCTTCCCCTTCTTGCTGCTTCTTCTGATCTTGCAGAACAGCTCAATAAGTACCTTGTTCTACTTCTGCTGATCTTGCAGAACAGCTCAATAAGTACCTCATTCTACTTCTGATGATCTTGCATAACAGCTCAAAAAGTAAGTGCCTACCCTTCTACCCCTTCTTTCTACTTCTGCTCATTTGGAGAACAGCTCAATAAGTACCTTATTTTACTTCTGCTGATCTTGCATAACAGCTTAATTGCCTACCCTTCTTCCCCTACTTGCTGCTTCTTCTGACCTTGCAGAACAGCTCAATAAGTACTATTGCACTTTTGCTGATCATAGGCAGCGCAATAGCGCTGCCTAAGTAAAGAGCGATGTGGGCACAATGTATTATTTTTTTTTTGGTTTTTGGTTCAGACCAGGGCACTTCGTATCGAAGGAGTTATTGTAGAAACTTCAAAAGGGGCTCATTCGGTTGGAAATTGAGAGGGCCAGTGCTGTTTTTAATAGTCGAAAGTGATTGGAGGGCAACTAACCCCCTCCCACGCCCACTATTTGCCCGAACACGTTAAATCAAAATTTTTGAGATAGCCATTTTGTTCACAGTATTTGAAAGATCCGGAAATTATGTCTTTGAGGATGATCCCCCCCTCCCCAGAGCCTTCAGGGTAAGGGTTGTAAGTTATGCCCTGGGGGCTTTTAAGGTTTATATAGAAAGGGTGATCGTATAAACTTCAGAGGGGGCTCATTGCGCTGGTAATCAGCATTTCTAGTGCCCTTTTGAAGATTCAGAGTGATCGGAGGGTGGATACCCTCCACACACCTCGTATTTTCCCGAAATGCCTCTGATGAAAATTTTGAGATGGCTATTTGTTGTCGTAGAAACTTCGAAAACAGCTCATTCGATTGGAGATTGAAAAGGCCAGTGCTGTTTTTAATAGTCGAAAGTGATTGGAGGGCAACTAACCCTCCTCCCACGCCCATCATTTCCCCAAACACATCCAATCAAAATTTGAGATATGCATTTTGTTCAAGGTAATTGAAAGGACCGAAAATTATGTCTTTGAGGGTGACATTCTCCCCCCCCCCTCCCCCACAGCCCTCAGGGCAAGGTAAGTTATGCCCTGGGGGCATATAAGTTATTTATAGAAAGGTTGATCGTATAAACTTTGGAGGGGGCTCGTTGGATTGGTAATTGGAAATTCTAGAACCCTTTCTAAGATTCAGAGTGATCGGAGGGGGGATAAAACCCACTCCCCAAATCTCGTAATTTCTCGTAATGCCTCTGATGGAAATTTTGAGATGGTCATTTGTTGTCGTAGAAACTTCAAAAAAGGCTCATTCGATTGGAAATTGAAAAGGCTAGTCCCCTTTTTATTAGTCCAAAGTGATTGGAGGGAACAAGCCCCCCTCCCCACGACCATCAATTGATAAAACGCACCTAATCAAAATTTTGATTAGAGATAGCCATTTTGTTCAGTGTAGTTGAAAGGTCTCGAAATTATGTCTTTGACAAACCCCATGCCTTCTCATGATCAGAACATAATTTGCACTATACTGAAGAAAATGGCTGTGGATTGTCAGTTTAGTATACATATACTGATATTTATTCCTTAAAGTTTTAATAATTTTCAATTTATTAAAGTTAAAAAAGTTAAAACATTTTAAACGAATTTTGTTTATTTAAATCATACAATAAATAACCAAGTCAAATTCAAAAACGAGCAAAAATTAACATGAGTAGGGCTGACAATCCCTATGCCTTCTCAAGACCAGAACATAATTTGCACTTCACTGAAAACAAAATACATTTAAAATGTTTTCATATATATATATATATATATATATATATATATATATATATATATATATATATATATATATATATATATATATATATATATATATATATATATATATATATATATATATATATATATATATATATATATAGGAGTTAAGCAGGGTTGTGTTCTATCCCCCTTTATATGGATTATTGTGATGGACTTTGTCTTAAGGAGTACAGGAAAGGGAATGGGAGACCACGGAATCAAATGGGGAGGAAAAAGTCTCCTGGACTTAGATTATGCTGATGATTTAAGCATCCTAGATGAAAGTGTGAGTAAAATGAATGAAGTTTTAGAGGTTTTGCGAGTTCAGGGTGCTAGAATAGATTTGAAAATTAATGTCAAGAAGTATAAGTCACTAAGGCTAGGAATAAGTGAAGATGAAAAGGTGACGTTGGGTAATGAAAATATTGATCAGGTGGGCAGCTTCACTTACCTTGGTACTATTATTAGTAAAGATGGTGGGAGCAGTGAAGATGTTAAAAGTAGAATAGCCAAGGCTCAGGGTGTTTTTACACAGTTGAAAAAAGTTTGGAAGAATAGGAAGATAAATCTGCAAACCAAGATTAGAATATTAGAAGCTACAGTGATGACAGTGGTCAAATATGGCTCTGGAGCATGGACGCTCCGAAAAGCGGATGAAGATTTGCTAGATGTTTTCCAGAGAAATTGCTTAAGGATTGTTCTGGGTACCCGGCTGACTGACCGTATTTCAAGCAATAGGCTATACAAAAAATGTGGTTCAATACCGCTCTCTAGGGCTATAATGAAAGAAACGTTGAGGTGGCTAGGGCACGTTGTGTGGATGAAGGATGACAGATTGCCGAAGATTGTTCTTTTTGGCCAACCGTCTAGGGTTAAACGGAAAGCAGGTCGTCCTCGTCTGGGGTGGGAGGACGTCATAAAGTAAGATTTAAAGGAAATGGGAACTTCGTGGGTGAGTGTAAAAAGGGAGGCTTTGAATAGATTGGGATGGAGAATGAGCGTGCGTAGCTGTGTTGGCCTCAGGCGGTTTGGGGCTGCGATGAGTTGTTATTAGTTGTAGTAGTAGTATATAGATAGAATGACATTTTGTTTGAGTGTATCATTAGATGATACTAATGATGACAGTGGTCAAGTATGGTTGTGAAACTTGGGTGCGCTGGAAGACGGAGGAGGATTTATTAGATATTTTCCAGAGGATTTGCCTACGGATTGTTTTGGCTAACCGTCTGACTGACTGTATTTCAAATACTAAGCTGTTCGAAAAATGTGGTCCTGTCTAGGCATCGGCAATGTTTCTGTTTCTGTTTTTGTCTAACCTGTTTCTGTTCTTGAAAAAAAAAGTCATCTGTCTTTGTCGGAAAGAAAACAAGTGAATCTCCTCAATTTGAAAATTAAACTAGGACTGATATAAAACCCACTGACAGATGTAAAAACATTAACCTAATCTTCAAAAAGAGATTTCTTCTTACATGCTTTTAAACTGTTAATGGATCTAAACCTACAACACCATATATATAGTAGGTCAATTTATGCTGACTTTATTGAATTGGACACACCCTACTGTGATTATACCACATATTTTTACCTAATTAGCTGATTTACATGTGTACATATTCATCTATATTTTGAATATTTATAAGCAGTGTTTACAACAACGCCATTTACTATAATAGTAACGTAATGTTTGCGACTAGAGAAATTAAATAGTAAGGCAACATCTTATTCAGCCGCAAGTGAATTGTCCCAAGAAGAAGCCTTCTAAGTAACACTGGTAACACTGGGTTTATTTAAAAAAAAAAATAAAATATACATCATCGATTCCCTGAAGTATGCTTGTGCGGGAGAAAACCCTCCTAATAAATAAAAAAAAAAAATAAATAAAAAAAATAATTAGAGCTCAACTTACCGGACCCAAAACCAACGAACCTCCAAACAACACACAACAAAATTATAATAATTATAATCATATTCAGCTGCAACTAAACCCTCCTCAAAAACATAACTTAAGTGGCATAGAATAATCCATTCAAAATATACACATCAAAACAATGGTTCTTTAGCAACTTACGAAATTCCTGCAAATCCCCAACATTCCTCAAATCCTCTGGCAAACTCTCCCAAACTAACGGAACAACATGGCGAATTGAAAACCTAGACCTAGACGTGACCATAGCTGGTCTTCGCACCAACTGAGAAGATCGTGTCAAATGATCGTGAATAGTAGACGCAAGACTAAACATTCCTAGAAAACATGATGGTAACTCCGAAGCTAAATATTTAAACATAAACAGAGCATTATAGAATACGCATATTCTTGCCAACGGTAGAATTTTTTACTCGCGGTAAAGATGCCTCGCCGATACAGATAGGTCAATTTGATTCCCATACAGAACTCTAATTGCCATATTCTGTGTTACACAGAGCGGATGGAGGTGAGTTACGAATGTTTTCGACCAAACCATACAACAGTAAATGAGATATGGGTGAACCATAGAAAAATACAACATTCTCAGAATTTCACACGGAAAAAGATACCTAAGTTTACGCATTACGCCAATAATACGAGACAATTTGCTGCTAACAGATGCAATATGGCCTTTAAAACTAAGGCTTTCCTCAATTATAACACCAAGATATCTAGTACTAGTAGATCTTACAATAGTATGGTGCCCTACTTCTATCCTATTAATCCATGGATAATGTCCAGTAATTCTACCATAAATAAAAAAATTCGACTTATTATGATTCAGTTTCAATTTATTTACTCGCATCCACTTTTCAATCGAAGAAATACCTTGTTTCAATATAGTCATCAACTCATTTTCAGTTCTAGCAGCTACAGTAAAATGGGCATCATCAGAAAAACATGGTAGAACTCCTTTAGTACCGTAAGTATCAAGATCTAAAGAACAAGACACATTACTTGAAGCTCTACAAAGGTCATTAATATAAACCAAAAACAACAAAGGGACCAAAACGGAACCCTGGGGTAGTCCAATCGAAATATATTCAATTTTAGATGTAACTCCATCCATCACGACACACTGAGTCCTTCCACTAAGAAAACCAACTATCACATTTAAAAAATCACCACGTATACCACTACTATATAGCTTTTGAACTAGTATATCATGATCAACAGAGTCAAATGCTTTAGTAATATCCAAAAATATCGAAGCTATCTTCAGACCCTTGTCTAAAGCATCATTAATAAAAGTTGTTAAAAACAAAACTGCATGCTCTGTAGAATGATGACTCCTAAACCCAAACTTACTAGAACTAAAAAATTGTCTTTTCTCGAAAAAACTTACCATCCTACTATGAATCAACTTTTCAAACACTCTAGAAATAAATGGCAGTAATGAAATCGGTCTATAATCACTAAAACAATTCTTATCCCCTCCTTTAATTATCGGGATAACATTCGCGCACTTTAGACAATTTGGAAATATTCCAGCTTTTAAACAATTATTTATCAGTCCTAAAAAATAACTAGATATAACAGGTAAAATCGACCTCAAAACCTTCAACGAAATAAAATCGCCTCCTGATGCACCATTTTTCATGTTATTTATAACATCAAATAATTCATCAATAGTTACAGATTTAAGGTACGCAGACACATCACAATCTTCAGGTAGGAACTGACGAAAATCTCCATCTTGATCAAATACTGGCACCGATGATGACACATGCTGCCCAAAAGAAGAACAATTCAAAGATTGGGATATATTTTACAACCCAACCCAGAAAGAAGAGGGGCAAATGATCTGATTTTCATGACAAACGTCTTGATTGTCTACAGTTGATTGAACAAGTCAAGTGTGGTCTAGTGAAGAAATAACAACGAATAAATGATCCAGAGTGGTGGTAAAAGGTTGAGCATTGAATGTTGCATTGTTGTGAATAAACTCGTGAGATCCAAAAAGGTTAGCTAACCTAGGTCTGAAGTGAGGTCTAGGTCTAGGAGAGAACCTAAAACTTTAAAACTGCCTTAAATAGTTCTTTCTACATTCATAAAACGAAGATTCATTGTAAAGCTGCGGGAGCACTCCCCTCCATAAATATGTGCTTTTCCAAGAGAAGGTAAAGGTCGATTTATTCAGGTGCTTATTTTCTTTTGTTTGCAGTTTTAACACTCTTTTTTGAATATTTTGTAAAAAAAAAGCCTTGAAAACATAAAAGCCACTCTAAAATTGATCTTCTATCTTCTATTAGTACATGCTCAAGAACCAATCACTTGGAAAAACACAAAAAAATTCAAATTAGAAGTTACAAGTACCAAAAAATCTTGCCTTAAAAATCAAGGATTCAGCTTTATCCATAGAGCTGACACTACGGACCTATATCCAGAGACCTAGTCTTTTGTATACCTTGTATGAACCGAACAGCCCAAAATTAATTAAAAACTGTACATTTTTCTTGGTTACTTCGATTGTAGTGAAAAGGAAACGCAGAACGGAGGCATAGCATTAAAATTGTTGTTTTCCGCTCTTCATCTGACTAAAACTGAGTGTTAGTTGCAAACTGGTTGAATCAATTTTTGGTTTGTTTTCCATTTTATTCGAAGCTGTTGTGCTTTTGTATTTGAAAGTAAAGGATCCATTTTATTTCATACTCCGTTGTTCAACATCTTGAGGTGGTAAGAACGAAATTGTGCTGTAATAGGATTTAGAATCACTTGTGCAATCAGGATCGTGTCGTATGCGCATGTGGTTGATTAAGAAAGAGGTGGATTAGTGGATTTGAGATGGTCTTGTGACGGTTTCTTTACGCTAATTTGTGAATTGCAGCGAATAATATCGCCCAATATAAATGAGAGGGTCTCACATCCTATAAAAGAGGAAGATAAGCAAAAACATTGGAAAAAAAAACACAGCAGAAACAAGTCACCTGTTTTTGTCGGGTCTGTTTCTGTTCTGTTTTTTTTTTTTTTGGGGGGGGGGGTCTGTTTTTCTGATACACAGAAACAGGGCCGATGCTTAGCTCTATCCTGCTTTCTAGGCTGTATTGAGAGAAAGGTTGAGATGGCTAGGACACATTCAGTGGATGAAGGATGACAGATTACCAAAGATCGTCCCTTTCGACCAACCATTTAGGGCCAAACGAAAAGAAGGTCATGCCTGAGTTTGGTGTAGGTCGTAAAAAAAGATTTGAAGGAAGTTTAAACTTCTTGGGAGGGTGTAAAGAGGGGGTTTTAAATAGATTGGGAAGGAGGAGGAGCGTGCGTAGCTTTGTTGGCCTCAGACGGCATTGTGCTGCATTGACGTGGTAGATGAAATTGTCAAGAAAATAAATACATTTGCCCTTTGTCCAGTTAGCATTGAAGAAAATATTTGAGAGTACCTAATTACAAAGAGTTATAAAAATATTTGTGTACCATTTTTATGCTTCTAATCGTCCACTATAGTAGAGGCTGGCGAGGGACAATTTTGGATCGTTGTAAGAGGTAGCCAAGTTTCCAATACAACGGGTATTAGCCTGTTGCCTGTTAGCCCGTTATTTATTTGTGATAAGTGTGTGTCTACATACAGCAGACGGGGCCTGAGTTTGGAGTCCAAGACTCATGGACATGCCGAAATTTCATTTTTTATTTAGCTGCTTATTTCTGTCGATAAACCGATTTTTTATGCGAGTATTTCATTAGGAAAATACTGGTTAAAAGAAGCGGTTTGCTATAATTATGTCTTTTTTTCTAGGAAGGACGAAGAAAGCAATGATAAAGAAAGCAATGATGTAGAAAGCAATGATAAAGAAACTAAGAAAGCAATGATTGCTGAAGTCAAGAAAGCAAGACATCTCCCATTTTTAAGTTTTGAAAGTGGTCTCTCTAATGCAAAGAATAGATCTATTGGTGCTGGTTTCATGCTTTCTCAAAGTAAGTATATTGCTATAATTATTATTTTTTTTCTCCCTCCTTTTAATGAGTCATTAACACGAAAGAATTAATGGTAAAACTAACATAAACATGAAACATAACATTTTCTGTATAGGTTAGATTGTTGGAAATTATAAGTTTTTTTTTCTCTTGAAGTTTTTCTCAAAGTTCGTTGGACTTCACCTCACAGTCTGTTAAATGTCCTACTGCATACAGCTTTAGTTAACCATGACTCTTTCGAATAAACGCCGGATTCCAAAGAGTAGAAAGGAATCTTTCGCTCTGCATTTATTCCAATTGCTCTCTAATTTACTAATTTAATAGAACCTGTTCTGGAAAAATGTATTTTATTTGAAAAAGAATACTAGAGTGTGCGCCGTCGCTATGGGAGTTAAACTCACAAGTCCTTATTATTATTGTTATTTAGTGGAAACCCGTCTTCATACAACCAAAATTCGTCAAAAATGACGAAAAAAGAGAACTATACGAAAAAGAAGAAAACTATATTAAATGCTAGATTAAATCGCCGTCGCTGTGGGAATTGAACTCAGGAGCTTTTATTATTAGTAATATTATTTTTTGGAAGCCCCTCTTCATAGAGGGGATTCCCCTCTTCCTGCGAAAATGACGGAGCACTACAAAGAAAAAGAAGTGAAAAAGAGCGCTATACTTTTTAGGACGACAGACAATTCAATAAACACTTAAATAAAGAAGGAAACGGGCACTTGTAACGCAAGTTAGGAAGAAGAGCCCTGATAATGTGTAAATGTAACAAGTGTAGGGGTTGTTTCCATGCGTGGTTTGAAATCTTTTGGTTGTATTTTTCTATAAATTTAGCAACAGCTATTGTAGGATCTGCTGTAGATATATGGATAGATAGATAGATTTATTCGCACGAAAGCCCAATTGGGCCATGGTGACATACACAAAACAAGCGAAAAAATACAGCAACAAAACGTAAACTGAAAAAACACTAGAACTGGTTATCTAAGTAAATCATCCCGATACCTTATACCTACCCGGACCAACTTTCTAATATTTTTTTATATTTAAGTAACACTCACTTTTCAAAGTTTCAAACGCACACCTTCAAAACACATAAAAAATTTGCTTATAAGCATTGTTGTTAGGCTTTTAGGAGTCAGATTTTTTTTTGTGGGGGGGGGGGGGGGGGTTCAAAGACCGTAGGTTTGGATTGGATGTCTCAGTAAGTATTTTTCGAAATGGAAGAAAGTAGAGGAGATTTCCAATTTATCAGCGTGTGTAAATATTTTCCAAAAGTGTGGAATATAGAGGATGTGTGGGAGAACAACCGTGTTTTATAGGTTTATCGGATAGCGGCGATTAAAGAGAATTCTGCCTCGCAGAAACAATACCAATGAGGTAAAGGAATATTGGCAGAGGAAAGGGAAGCTTTTAAGATCCTTGGACAGAGAAAATGACCAAAAGAAATGAGGGTTATCTGTGAGTATGTTCTGTGATTTGCTTGCGGTGGTTCTGAAGCTCCTGAGCAAACTGTTTCTTTGTTGCGATACAGATGGAATTAACAGGACATTTATTCAATAGATTTAGCCAAAACTTGGCTGAATCACGTGACTGAGAGATTTTGATTTTTCTGCCACTTAGGAACAGTTCTTAGATTGTGACGCTTCTGCACGAGATTCTGTTCTTAGACGGAACTGCACGAGATTGTGCATATTTTAAAGTGTGGTATACCTCTGCACAATAAATATCAAGGAGGAAATGTTTCTCCTCAGCGGCCAGCGGTGAGTACTTAGTCATCAGGACAAAGGGTACCTTAATCTTGGAAAGGAATGTAGAAATATTGTCCCAATACAGTTCAGTGCTGATTGATGCCCAATTACGTACAGGCGATGAATGTTTTGGTGTTTTGGGGTTATTAGTAGGTATACGAAGATTTGAGTTTGGTGAGAAGGAAAACAATACGGGCAGGTGATCAGATATTAAATAATTCATAAGTATCTTCGGTTTAGGGACATCTTTGTCTTTACCAACACTATTCAAATGATTATCAGATATTTCACCACCCAGAGAAGAGCCGGCAGATAGAGCAGTTAGAATACAGTTAAAATCTTCAACTGTTAGACGTGCAGAATCACGTAATGCTCTACATAACTTTTCAGATGTAAGAGCAAAAAGGTGCTCAGACGTATCATCATAGTAATCAGTCGTGTCATCATAGTAATCAGTCGGAAAATAAATATTATAGATAAATACATAATCAACTTCGGCAGCAAGAAAGTAATCACTGGAATCTTTAAGCACCGAATGTATAGCGGAATTCACGTAAATCGCAAACCTCCCGACGGTCTACCTCCAGCACTATTTTGCTTAGCTGGAGTTGCATAGCAAGTGAACTCTTCTTTGGTATCCAAAAGACTAAAGCTTAAATTACTTTACAGATGCTCTTGTAAGCAAATCACATCATGTTTTGACACGAGCTTACACTTTCGAACGAACCCACCGTTAATGTTTAGAGTTAAGCACGTAATACTGACATTCTGGCCGACCATGGGCACTCTGACCATGACCATTAGGCTGAACCTTGACTGGACGATTATTTGGACATTTTACACTGTAGCATGTATGGCCAACAGCCTTGCATAACACACAGACCATACTAGCTGTTAACGTGTTAGAACGGTCGGATACGTGATCGGCAGAACCACATCTGTCACAGATAGAACTTGATTGGTAATTCACTACTAGGTGACATACCTCGGGACACTTTAAGCATCGGCATCGAAGAAAGATAAATTTCTGATCAGGCAGCCGTTCATAACGAATGAACGCTTGTTCCTTTGGGAAAAAGGATTGGATTGAGGCTCGAACTGCACTTTAAAAGGGAGAGAGGCGCCACGCTTACTTTTCTTACGGGTTTTTTGGAGGGATTCGTTGCTGAAGGCTGGAATAGTCTTAACGATTGGGTCACTTGTTTAACAATGTCTGTGAAGACTTGTTCTCTCATAGAAGCCCTCGTAGAAGGTTGAGCGGCTTTCACACTCTCAACTATTTTACTAGCCGCTATTTTAAAGTGCATAACAATTTTCCAATCGTCATCCGATCGCTTCAGATCCGTAATATCATTTGAAGTTTTTTTGCGTATATTGTAAATAAACTATTTACGGTCATGAGAATCCCTGATATCTCGTGGACAGTTTTTTAGTGCTACGATGGCCTTGCGCTTTGCAAACTGTAAGCAGCAGCGGTTGAGGCTGCTGAGGCTTGACGTTAATAAATCCATCTAGCTTACGGGAAATCTCGTTTACTTCTCTAGGCTCTGTAGCAGAAACAGCATCGAAAACAACTGGGGTTTCAGAGGGATTGAAAATGACGAAATGCGGTGTATTTTCTTTTCCTTGGCGTCTGAGACGAGGAGCATAACGTGTAAATAATGTGTATTACTAAAGTTTAGTTACTATGAATGCCAACCTTCCACAAAATTTGTTTTCCTCGATCCTAGTTCCTCGTTCGTTGCTGCTTTCCGACACTCTTGCAACTAATAGTTCTTGGGTACGTCATTAGAAGGAGCTAAAGGAATAAAATCTTCGCCTTTCTGCAGAAGCTATCGTGTCTCCTCTTTCGTGATTCTGACAGGCCTGTCTTCACAATTCTGCACTTGTTTTCGCATATTCTCCTCCGCTTCCAAACCAGTCACTTTAACCCAATCGTGTGAAAATAGGTAAGTGACACCATAGGGCGAAAAACACTATCCTCTGATGTTGTTCATCTCCCTTTGAAGCCGTTTTGCCATCGAACACGTGACCAGTAGATAGTGTCTCCTTGCTTTTTTTCAATACAATAAACGTATCTTTCGTTGCAAAGAACAGGGTTGTCAACTTTAACCAATTAATTTTCTTTTTTATTTTCGCGTGTCAACGTGTTAACTCTGAGAAAAGTGTTGGGCTGTACTAAAAACTTCATGATTTTGAAACCACCAAAAGCAAAATCTTAGAAAATCGTGGTTTTCAGGTATGGATAATTCCAGGGAGGACACGTCCTAGGATATCCTAGGATAGGACGTATCCTAGGATACGTCCAGGGAGAAATAGGTTTTATGTTGATGTACTTGGTACTTTAAGATGTGTTTCTTTCAGTTATGTTGGAGTTTCGTGAGAAGTTTGATAGACTCCCCGAGAAGGACAAGAAAGATGAAGATAGAGAGAAACTGGTCGAAATTCGAGAGACCATTCGTCAGCTCTCTAAGACTGACAAGGTTACTGATGCTATGCTAGAGTAAGACAATATCATTTCTATTGTTTTCTTCATTAAAAGCAGGAATGTCGAAAGGAAATAAGTCAATATTCTGTTTTATGTGACCTATAGTTTACAGTGCACCCAATTCTTGTATATGTTTTAGGTTTAATATGGTTTTGTTTTGGGTTTGGGTTAAGTTTAACCCAAACCCGAATAATCATTTTTTTTTATATTTAGGTGAGATGATTGTGTTTTCGGGGGGGGGAGGGAGGTATCCGATAGTTAAGGTATGATATGTGATTTGTAATTGTAAAGGAGGTGCGTTGTTGTCTTGAGGAGAGAAGTGAGAGCTGTTCTGCGTGATAGTGAAGAATCTTTGTGTTTATGGGTCTCAACGTCGATTGCGTCACAGAGCAGCGTCTTTTAAGTTAATATTTTTCGTTTTCTTTAAAAAAAAACGATTGAACTGATTGAACTGAAGGTTTTAGGTTTAAGGTAAATGTTTAAGTCAAACCCAAAGCTAAGCCAATGCCCACTAAAGAAACGTCACAATAAGCCTCTGATCTAAATTTCTCAATTTAACGACAGCTCATGTGAACCCCCGGATAATATTTTTGAACGCGAATAAGCGTGTTAGTGGGAGGACTTCCACGCAGCGACCCACTCGACGGAAGATTGCAGGCTACTCACTGACGCCCTATGTGCCTCTGGAGGCACTAAGGTCTAAGGTAAGGTCAAAGCTTGGTTGTTATAATTTAAAAGGGAGCTATGATTCACAGGGCCGTATCCAGGGGAGAGGGTAACCGAGTTTGAACACCCCCAAACTATTTCTCCGACTCGTAAATGATCGTAAATATGCAGGCAAAAAAACTTAAACGACCACCCCTCGAACAAAATTTTTTCCTGTAAAGGATAATTGGAATTAATTAAAATATTAATTGCACGCGTTTTATTCTCCTACTGTCTTGCTCATTTTAGACCGTTATATCAATATATGTACAACTCAATTCTAAATAATTAAAACGTTTATTTTTGTTGATAGTAATTTTAATTACTAGCAATGGTTTGTCAACTACTAAATGTTTCTCGGTAAAAACAAAAACAAAAATAATAGGTTCTAGAGTGTGAACTGGACATTCTGAATGGATTTTTCCAGCTCTTTTCTCTTTAAAAAACCAAATGCGTCCACTCTGTCTTTGAATTTATTAGCTGAAAGATAGATACGCTTCACACTGTTCAAATCTGAATAATGTGATTATTATCAAAATGTATGACCACAGGGAAAAAATCACATAAAATTCACAATACATAAGTAAGATTTTCGCTTTTAGTTAGACCCAAAAAGTTTCCATCCTGCTGTCAACTTTTTAGATGAAAGATGATGACTACGAGGGGCACTATTTGCGGGGGGACCACTACAAAGTGGGCCCCCTGGTCATCCAAAATTCCCCACCCCAACTTTTTAGTAGAAAGGTTGGCATGTTACACCTCGTTCACGTCAGAAATTGTGCAAGGATTTTCAATATACAAGATTAGAGAGGAGAAAGTGGTTCTCTTGGCCCATTCAACTCCATTCTAAAGTCTGACTGTGCAATTCTGAGACTGCAACCATGATATTAGTTAGCTTTGTAACACGGAATTTAATTTAATTTCAATAAATTTTAATTTACTTTGTGAAATATAAAATGAATAATTTATAAATAAAAATTTAATAAAAAATTAAAATGAAATTAATAAAATATATACTATTAATAAATATAAATTTTATATTTCTTTAATTTTTTTATTTTAATTTTAGGAATGTCTACGGAGATGAGATATCAGTTGCTGCTGTTGTTGGAGGAGTTCTGTCTCAGGAGATTGTGAGAGCTATTACTTGGCATGAGAAGACTATTGACAATTTCTTCTTCTTCGATTCTTTTGCTTTGTCTGGTACTGTCCAACAATTGCAAGCTGAATAATTATTTTCATATTTATTTTATACCTGAATAAATAAGCAATTTCATATTAACAAGCTCATTTAAGGCTTAAATTTGTACTAGGCATTGTTGGCAAAAAAAAAATGTTGTGACTGAGGTGTCCACTTTGACCCTGAAATCTAATTGTGTCCTGAAATTCGAAAATAATTTGCTCCGTGCAAGATGAGAGTCCTTCGTGGATTAGTTTGGTTATCGTGGATACATAATTGCCCACATTTCTTCACCATCATTTTTATCGTCAGCGGTTGCATAATGCAATTTCGCCACAATGAGAACAAAATTAATTTTTGATTAAAGAAGACTAGATGTGTAAAATTATAAATTTTAATTTTATCTTTAATTTTACGAATTAATAATTGAATTATAGTGCTATTGATTAAGAGAGAAAAGGAGACTGATGGGAACTAGTTCACATCGCAGGGCAAATTCATGGTTTTCAGCTGGTTTGCCCCTTTTAAACTTATTTATTGTCCTTAAAAAAAATTTGTAGATCTTGGAAATAAAAAATTTGCTACTGGCTGAGGAAGTATATTTGTTTAATTTCCTATACGCCATTCTGTTATTTCATTCAAGGCATCTTTCCTGCATTAAATATGTTCTTATTGTTCCAATGGGAAATCCCACGAGGAGAATTTTCCGTCGGGAGAAAAATATAGGGGGGTATTTTCCAGGGGAAATTTTACACACGGAGAGGGAAAGGGATTTCCTAGCATTATTTGAGAAACTGTCCGAAATTAAATATAAAAAACAAGTTTTTCAAGTGAAAGTAAGGAGCAACATTAAGACTTAAAACAAATAGAAATTATTCGGTATATGAGGGTGGCTTCCTCCTTCTCAATCCTTCTGTCCTCAGTCCCAAATACCATTACCCTAACTTTTTGTCACATTCTTTTAAATAAAAACTACTCAAACAAGGGCCGTTGAAGGTCCTGCCTGTCGTCGGATCTTTTTCGTAGCATCCTGCTAGAGTTTAAATTGTTACTGAACTAATTTATTCATAAATAACAGTATAAATAAAGTAAATAGTACCAATGTCCCTAATAATGCAAGTGTCAGGCACACAAGAGGTATCTACGCCCAGGGTGTGTGTACCGTATATGACGATGGCTGCCCCTTCCTCATCCATCGTTCTTTGCGTTAAAGTCTTAAAGTTCTTCAAAAATATTTCTCATTCAAAATCAACAACCGTTTGTTTCAGGAGTGGCTCTTAAAGAATTGTGACTAAAACTCAAACTTTAGTGTGCAGAGGGAGATATGAGGAAGGGGCAGCACCCATCATATACGAAATAATTTCTGTTTGTTTTAAGTTTTAATGTTCCTCCTTACGATCAGTTGGAAAAACATGTTTTCTAATATTTAATTCCTGACTATTTTTCGAATCATGATAGGAAATCTTCCCCTTGAAAATCCTCCTGAAAATTTCCTCCCCTGGAAAAATTTTCTGATGGAACCCCTCTCCCTCTCAGAAACTTTCCCTCTCCAAAATATTTTCTTATGTTTCCCAATAATGAATACTATGTGTAAACGATGGGCAAATTGCATAACTTACAGCCCTTTCCTCAGGGATCCTAGGGGGTAGTGTCATCCCAAGAGGCATAGTTTTTGGACCTTTCAACTATGCTGAACCAAATTGATATCTCAGAATTTTGATCGGTTGTCTTAGAGGAAACAGTGGAAGGGGGGGTGTGGGCTAGTTGCCTTCCAATCTTTTTGTTCGCTTAGAAAGGGCACTAGAACTTTTGTTTTTGAATGAGCCACTCACTATCTTCTGGGACCATTGGTTTGATACGATAACTCCTGCAAAAAAAGAAGAAGAAAAAAATAATAATAAATAAACACGCATATGTAATCTTTCTTCTGACAAAAAGAAATCCAAAATTCCACATTTTTTAGATAGAAACTTGAAACCTCTACAGTAGTGTTCTCTGATACACTGAATCTGATGGTGTGATTTTTGTTAAGACCGCTTGACTTTTTGTGGTTGTCTCCCCCCTGTTTTTGAAAATCTCTCAAATTTTCTCAGGCTCTTGGCTTTTGGTAGGCAATATTAAACTTGATTAATTTTATATTTTGGGAATCAGTATTAAAAACCAATCTCTTTGATGTATTAATTGTTATCAAAATTATTTTTTTTTTTTAGAATTCTTCTTACGATTGGGCCGAGTCGCTCCCTGCGTATAGTTCATTACCACGAACTGTTTGATTGTCACTACCAAATACCTACGCACGATTTTTTTACGGGGGGGGGACTAATAACTTAAAAAATATAGCTTAATAATTTGAATAATTACTGCCTGTAAACTCGGAAAAATTAGGATATCGGATGGAAGGCCCCCTCCTTGTGTACATGCTTACCCACCGTGTTTACCTATGAACTGTCATGAAGAATTTTGCCTTTCGATGGCCCAGTATGCGCCAACAGTGCTTGAATGAAACTGTGTTTCAATTATTCTGTTTGTGTTTTGATCTGGAATGTGGAACGAACTGTTTCATATTATGAGAGAATTTTCAAAAAGGCACTTTGACGTCATGTCCCCTCCCCTGCAACATCGATATTTTAAGATTTTTCATATCATTTCTTACATTTTCCATATAATTTGCCAATTTTGGCTTCACCTTAGGCCTTATCCAGGGGGGACTAGGGGGTTCCTTCCCCCGAAATTTTTGTCCGACTCGTAAAAACATAACATAAATGCACATAAACAAATTTTGATGCGTTTTTTCGTATCCCCCCCCCCAAAAAAAAAAATCTTGGATACGGCATTGCCTTCACCCCTTCGAAATAACATCTACTCTTCATCCCCCCCCCCCAGAAAAAAACAAAATCCTTTATATTTGCCTCTTTCTAAAATATCGTTTCACCTTTTTCTCTGGGACAATATTTTTAAGTAACCGTAACTACTGTTAGTTTCGGATTTTTTTTTTTTTTTTTTTTGGCTTAAATACTTTTTTAAATTCAATTTGTAGTCGAAAATTTTTTCATTACTTCTTTTATTACTTCTTTTATTCCGTTGAAAAGAAAATTGAAAGCTAAAAGGAATCTGTCACAACGCTTTAGAAAACGTTCTTTAGAAAAATATTGGGTTTCCGGGATTCTGAGGTTCAAACATTATTTTCGGAAATAAAGTTAAGGTATCTATGCCTCATTTAATTTGATTAAGGAGAAAATATGGATTGTTTATATAGAAATAGAGCACTTTTAGCTATACTTATTTTGATTTTATGAATGCCAAGGAGAAAAGTGCATTTGAATTTCATATTATTCCAGAGATCTTTCTACTAATAAATAACTTATTGCCTTTAAGTACGGTCGGAAACAGTACGGATCTGATAAACTTAGGACCAATTTCGTCACCTGATGTGAATAAAAATCAGTTGACCTTTTTTTTACGGTGATGGCCAGCTTGGACATGTTTTACAGTTTTTCAACATGTGGACCTGTAAGATAGAGAGAGATAAGATAATTTTTTTGACAAATAGAGTATAGAACATTTTTGCTGCACCTTCTAAAAAAACACTTGAGGGCTTTTTGGCAGCAGGTGGGAGTTAAATGTGCCTTACGCGCGTGCCTTAAATGTGCATAGGGTAAAATAAGCGAATAACAGTTCAATCTATTATCTATTATAAAAATAAGTGAATATAAATAAGTGAATAGCAGTTGAAATAAATAGTAATAGCAGTGTAAATAAGATATAAATAAGAATAACAGTGAAATAAAATAAGTGAATAACAGTTCAATCTATTATAAAAATAAGTGAATATAAATAAGTGAATAACAGTTAAAAATAAATAATAATAATAACAGTAAAGAATATATAAATAAGAATAACAGTGAAGTATCCCAATCAACACTATTTTCGAATATAATGGTCACTACCCTGAAATGTGTCCCATCCCTCCTCTTAATGGGGCTAGATATAGCCCTAAATAATATATTTATCAATTGTTCTTCATTGTTCGAACCATCATGCCTCTTCTTTAACGGACAAGTCATTCTTAACCTGATCAAATGCATCATATCATTGTGGAATAATGAGAGCAAGTTGAAAAATATGTTATTTAAAAATAATTTAAAAACGTGGTTAAAATTTAAGGAAACATGAAAATCTGATTAATGGAAACTTTCCACTAACTTTATTATTATAGTGTTTTCTTGTACTTTAGTATGTAGCCTATGACCATATCTATCCCAATTTGAAGGTAGGCTCCGTTGTCACGATACCAACCATTATGTTTGGAAATAGTGATGATTTGGGACTCAGGAGTTGAATCATACTAATCGTTTGTTATTGTAGTAGTAACAGAATGTTATCACTTAAATTACCACCATTTCTTCACCTCCTTGTTAACCTATTTACAAACCTGAACAATTCCTTTTTTACGGTCATCTGCAGGATCCCCGGGATCTCAACGTTATCCCCCTCAAAAAATTACTGCTTAAATGTTAAAATTGCTCGCACTCTACAGGAATTTTGGCCAATCCTCAACTCCCAAATTACATCTGGGTGAAGAGTATCTATATCTGAAGCCAATCTTTTTCTTTCATATGCCCCTCTTTGATTTTTTTGGTAGAAGAATTGCTCGAATACCAAACCAAGTCTCTTATGTCTTAGCCGGTAAATCAAGTTTGAAATACTCCAAACAAAAACCGAATACCTCTTTAACGTAGGAATAAAAATACATCTCTGATATTATCACTGCCTGGGTCCAAATCCGAATTTTTGGATCTTTCATTCTACTCATAAATTGGTCCGTAAGCACTTTATCTTTATCTGGTTGTCCTAGGCCCTCATTCCAAAAATATGACAGTCCCGCCTCATCTATAGACTGTTTTTATTTGATACGCAAGGCCGTATCCAGGGGGGGGGGGGTTACCCGGTTTGAACCCCCCCCCCCCCGAAATTTTTGACCGAGTCGAAAATAAGTCAAAAATTAGTAAAACCTAGGTAAAAAGCAGTATAGTTAGTCGAAAACTGAGTCAAAAATTAGTAAAATCCCCCGAAAAAGTCAAAAATTAGTAACCCCCCCCCCCCCGAAAAAAATCCTGGATCCGCTCTTGTTGATACGGTCACGATCTTTTCCGTCTTGAACATAGCATTTCCAAATAAGCTGCTTTTCCAACCTGTCTTCCGGTAGGCTTAAACGTCCTGCCAGTACTGTAGTATCTGTGCTGGCCTGCTTAATTTAAGCGAAAAAAAAAAATCCAAAGTCACCTTTAAAGCTTGATTATGTGTCGTTCTATGGGACCAGTTAATCTTTTTTAAACTGTTGCAGATGCAGTGCTTCTATCTTTTCAAAGTCATGTCCCCAGTTCCGTAATGTATTGTAGGTAGCACTCTTGAATTAGAAACATGTAAATCATTTCTGCCTGAAAGAGTTGAATGGCGTAGAATTGTCGATAAAACTGCCGAGGGTGCGCCGGGGGAAACCTTTTTTTTGAACAGGGAAAACTTTGTCTTGTAAAATTAGTATATGAAAATAACTATGTGTAGTGATTGAGCGAGTGTATGATGGATTCGAGGACGATGGAGGGTGGACGATGGAATGCAACTGATATAGTAGATTTCTGGACCGACTTATTCTGTTTTTTTTTTATGCAAAGGTTATTCCATCCTAGTTATTAAAGATGCCGAAACAACGCTTTGTTTAGTTCTCAAAACGCAGGAAAACACACACTCTATTTTTCGCTTCTACAAAAGTTACACTGATCAAAAGTTACAAGCATTTAAAATTCAGTAAAAACTGAACCTTTGATGCCAAATGACGCTAAACCTACAATTGCGTTTCCCGGATAAAAAGTTTGTTCAGTTTCACGTTGTTCTTTTGCAGTGGGAAAACAGAACTCACGAAATAAGTTTTTTGCACACGAAGAAACTATAAAACAACCCTTCTTGAAGGGATGATCCCTTCAAGTAGATATCCTAATTTCAATCATTTAAGGACTAAAAAAAATGCAAAAGTCAGATTAGGTTTGGAACTCTAAGAGGAGCAGAGTGGAAATAAGCTCTCGCTACCCACCAGCTTTTGTGGAAACCTGACAACCTCTAAGCGTCCTAATTACAGTACTTCAAGGCATCTCCCTAGTTCTCTAAGGATAGAGAATCCGGTCATTAGGTCTAGACCATAAAAGGCATAAGCACACCGGCTTTGGTTTACCATCAATTTTACTAGAATCTGACAACCTGTTCTGGTAAATCTAATAAAAAATAATTAAAGGATGTTCTTACCCCCGCTGGTCGAATTGGCTATAAACTCCCGAAAGGCACATACAAGGAACTTATTCCTTACTTTCCAACAATGTTTCTTGTTTCTAGTTTCTTGTTTCTTGTTTCTTGTTTCAATGTTTCTTGTTTCAATGTTTCTAGGACGCTTAGAGGTTTCTTGTGGAAACCTCTAAGCGTCCTAATTACAGTACTTCAAGGCATATCCCTAGTTCTCTAAGGATAGAGAATCCGGTCATTAGGTCTAGACCATAAAAGGCATAAGCACACCGGCTTTGGTTTACCATCAATTTTACTAGAATCTGACAACCTGTTCTGGTAAATCTAATAAAAAAAATAATTAAAGGATGTTCTTACCCCCGCTGGTCGAATTGGCTGTAAACTCCCGAAAGGCACATACAAGGAACTTATTCCTTACTTTCCAACAATTTTAGCTGAGATTCGACAGTTCCTTCTGGGTAGAGTTCGTTTTGACAAACTCGCAAAGACAAAACTATGGCGCACTGCTATTAATAGTAAAATACTATTAGTCTGTAACAAAGCGGCGCAACGAGGGAGCTAAGTCTTTTTTCTCATGAAGTTTAATTGAGATACTGTATCATATTTTGGTGGGTGTCTTAGTGATAAGAATTTAGGGACTCCTCACCTCATGGAGGTTGGAACGGATATGGACCGAACATCACATCTAGGACACATAATCTTACTTACCACCAAGTTTGGAAGAGATTTGATAGCATCTTGTAAAAGTTGAATCGGCTCTAAACCACCCAAAGGTATAACTAAGGCACAAGCTCTTATTTTCAAGCAAGTTTTATTGAGAACCTGTCTGGTAGATGAAAACTCCAAAAGGCACTACTAGGACACTCATTCCTACTTTTTATCAAATTTTATCCAGGCATGGTAGCTCATTTTGGTAGATATCCTAATGTATGAATTTAGGGACCTCCTCAACTTTGTCTGGTTGGGTTCTTATCCTCAAAAATATTATTAGCCCTTTCAGTCCCGAATTTTAAGAAAGTTGGTAGGATTTTTTTTAATAGTCATTTCTGAGAGAGAAAAATGCGCTCTTTCTTGTGGTGTAACTTGCATCTTTGCATCACCGCTTGGTGGTGCAGAAAAATATGTCCTCATATGTGGACGGTGGGAACTAAGGTTTCTAATTTTTCACAATTTCCAGCAGAATTATTTGCGAACAAAAGTATCATCTATTTATTTTCAATTACAAAAAACTGACACTTAGCGTGTGTGAAAACTCTCAAAACATTCAAGGCACAAAACCTTTTCACATTTCACACACTTGATCCGCGACTTGCTAGTACACGACTCTAGCGAACAGCGTCCTGCGTTGGCGGCATTCGTCTTGGTAGGCCAGTGGCCAGTCAGTCCGTCATAGCGAATCTCGGTTGCAACAATGCAATTATACTTTCGTTTTCGTGTCTGAGAAACCGACGGTGACTGGGAAGGTATCCCGCGAGGTCTAGCAGATGCTGCAAAACCAGTTTTCCCGGTGTTGATCAAAGTTCTTGCTACACTGGCCTTGAACTCCAATAGGCCAACCTCTTTCAGTCCAGCGTCTAAATCGTGCTTTTCCATCCCTGCCTTTTGTGCCTTACGATACAGAATCCAACGTCAACGGCAACGTCAACGAAGTTCCAAAAGACCTTCATGTAGTATTTTTTCCCTCTCCGGTTATGGCGGTACAAAGCAATGAAATAGTCCATGAGATCGACACCTCCCATTGATTTGTTACATTCTTGAATGGCATATGAACGCCTCACTGGTACTTGCATTCGGTCTTTCTTTGACCACCTTTTGACTTCATCTTGAGGTTCGACACCAGCGTAGGTGGAAATGGTGTGGACGATCTTGTTATCAAACCAGCGCAAAATTGTGACATTGTTATTTGTGACGACAGAACTTGCTCCACGACCCTCAATCTTCAACTCTCTTTCTGGCTTCAGCTTAGAAGCTGCTTCTGCGATTCGATTCTGTCTGACTGTCCCAACGAGATGAATCTGATTTCCAGCGAGATACTCAGCTAGCAAAACTGAGGTGAAGAAGTTATCAGCATAGATTTTATAACCTCTTCCAGTCAATTTCTGGGAAAGACGAGCAACGACATCACCACCAACGCCTAATCCAAACGTTTCTTTCCCTAACGCAGCTCCTTCATACATTTCGAACTCGTAAATGTATCCTGAAGAACTAGCTCGAGCCCAACATTTGAAACCCCAAGGTTTGGGTTTGGATTTGATGTACTGCTTCATTTGGGAGCGACCTTTGAAGGGTATCATCATTTCGTCTATGCTGTGGTGTTCTTCGAGAGGACCATTTTGTAAGAATGTACTCTTCAAAACGTCAAGAACCGGTCTTACTTTGAAAAATTTATCATTTTCCCCACTCTGCGCTTCATTGAAATGAAGGTATTTGGAAATTTCGTCAAAACGATTGCGAGACATTGAATCAGCAACAATCGGAATCCGCATTGCTTCGTCAGATTTCCAGTACCACTTCAGGCGCGGGTATTTGAGGTAAGTGATTACTAGGTTTATCCCCAGGAAGAGCTTCATTTCATGTACAGAAACGCTGAAACTGCTACCTTGTGAAACAGCATAGCGGGTAGATTCGAAAGCAATTTTCTCGATCAAGGCATCTGGGAACAGTCTGAGGAAAAACTCTACTGGCTCCTTCAGCAATAGAATGTCTGGCAGCAATTCATCACGGTCTGCTTGGAAGGTCGGTCGCGCTCCTGCTAATGGATGGTCAGCAGCTCTCCAAACACCCTTTCGCTTGCTTCCATTGTTAGAACTTACAGCTGGAGTCTCAGAAATATGAGCACTTGCAGATCCATAAATAACATCCTCAATAACAGCAGCGACTGTATCGCTTTCACTTGCACCGTCGAATTCACAGCCGAGTTCCGTTTCTTGATCGTCAAGCAGCTCGTAGAAGGTTTCCGCATTTCCTGGAAAGTCAGATGGATCCCATGTGGGATCGCTGTCATCTTCTTCGCTTGAAAGATCAGTAACATCGAGATCGTCAAAGACGACAAGGCAATCTGCAGCACTGAGTTTTTTTCGTCTTTCCATTCCTGAAAGAAACACTATGCCGATTATTCACAGATTTCGGATTTCCCAGATGATGCGTATCGTGACGTAACACCTTTAAGTAGGCATTCCCTTCTTAGACCACACTGCCGTTCTATCACAAACGAATAAATTTCCAAATGGGGATAAATCCATTTATTTAGACAGTGAAAAAAACATTTTTTTGACAGTGTTTTTTTCACTGTCTAAATAAATGGATTTATCCCCATTTGGAAATTTATTCGTTTGTGATAGAACGGCAGTGTGGTCTAAGAAGGGAATGCCTACTTAAAGGTGTTACGTCACGATACGTCGTACATATGGGGAAATAAGACCTACCAAGTACACAACTATAAACTCAACATTTCTTTTGCAATTAGAAGACACAGAAGACTTTGCCATCTTTATTACAAATTTATTTTACGTTTGGGCAATATTAAAGAAGAAAATTTACATCGAGACTTTGAATGAACTCTGTCAGTGACTTTTCTCTGAAAATAATCCAAAGAATAAGCCGGAAGTTAATTATTTTGTGAATGACCTGAAAAGTTACTTTTTTTTGTATATAAATATGCTAGTTTCAGTTATATTATTTTAGTAATTCTACTGATGACGATTGCTGTATATGTAATCGAAATATCTGGACTTTTGTACCTGTTTTTTTCACTGTCTAAATAAATGGATTTATCCCCATTTGGAAATTTATTCGTTCGAGATGATGCGATCCCATGGATACGATTGTACTTGTTTTTCCGGTCTTACCGTGCATGGAACTCTGAATTTCCCATTGTCCACAAACAAGGACATGTGCTTATCGAATACCTTGGTGCCCTCTAGCAACAGAAATCGTAAAAACAACAAGAGACCCCTAGATGTCCCTTTGACATTCACTACTACAGTGTCATCGGTCCAACTACCCTTGTTTCCCAGCGTCCACAAACGGGGACAAAACTCAATGGCGATGTGCTGGTAACCCAGAGTTGCAAAGATGATGTAACAGTTGTCTAAGGAAAGTTTAATGACATAATTTTCTACAGCAAAAATCCCAGACTTCCAAATCCAGCCCTTATCAGAGTAAAAAAATTTATAAAAGGAAGAATTCTTACCTTTCTGATGTTTGACCTACCTGAGACTTTCTATCGGGCTAGAACGCATGGCTTACCTTAGATGGCGATACTGTGTACAGGTGAAATACTTGAAAGACACTTCTCTAACAGATGGCATGTCAGTGATTTCATTATATTTTCACTGGGTTCTGGGATGAAAGATTAAAGATTTGTCCTCAATTGTGGTCAGTGGGAACGAAAGGGTTAGGACACTAGCTCTTTTTTTCCACTAAACTTTGTTGAGATACAAAGACTCCTTTTGGTAGATATCTCCGTGACAAGAATTTGCCTCCTACCCTAAAGAAGTAGGATGTAATATGAGCACTCAAAAGGCTTAACTGGGATGCTAGCTTTTGCTTCCCAAAGAGTTTAGTTGAAACCTGACATCCCTTTCAATTTCAGGATTACAAGCAAATGACAAGATTCTGGAAAATAAGCTTCTGAGATGGATTGCAGCTGGAGATGTTATTGCTTATTTCTTGGCCCAAGCTGTATATGCATACAACATTTCGAAAAATCAATCAAGATCAGAAACGTTATTAAAAACTCAAAATGAATCGGAATTTTGAACTTTCGGGTTCACCTTGAAGAATTATTTCTTACAAATCTAGAGATAATACAGAAGTGTTCTATCTCTGTGCCCTAAGAGATAATTCTATGTTCGAAACGAGTTTACTATTAAGTAATCTCGAAGAAATATACTATCAAAGCTAGGACAGTTTTAGTTTTCTTTCTTAATTATGCAATTATTATGCTAGAATTATTTGTTTTTCAATTGCTGAAATTTCAGTGAAACTTATCTTCTCTATTTCACACCCTCCATAACGCATAACTATCGGAAAACAGGTTTTAATTTTCGTTTCTTACCGTTATTAATAAAAAAAAACTTTTCGAAAAAGAAGTTTTCCAAAGAAAAGTAAAGGCCATATAAACATCAAACTTAAGATAACCATAAATAAAATCTATTATATTTCAAGCTCAAAAAGACAAGAAATTACTATTCAAGAATAAAGGAAACCCGAAACAAACAGAAATTAAATAAACAGTCAATAAACACAATGAAAAGTCATAGAAAAAAAAAAAAATCCTTTTTTGAAAATTGCTAAAATTTCAGTGGAATTTTTCTTCTCCATTTCCGAACCCCCGTAACGGAAAACAGGCTTTAATTTCAGCTCTTATCGCTATTAAGCAACAGACCACTAATCACAGGCAGCGCGCTAGCGCTGCCTAAGTAAAGAACGATGTGACCACAATGTGTTTTTTTTCTTCTTCTTCTTTCTTCGACAGAAACTTCGTATCGAAGGAGTTGTCGTAGAAACTTCGAAAAGGGCTCATTCGATTGGAAATTGGGGTGGCTAGTGCCCTTTTTAATAGTCGGAAAGCGATTGGAGGGCAACTACCCCCCCTCCCCACACACACCCATCATTCCCCCAAACACATCCAATCGAAATTTTGAGATAACCATTTTGTTCAGCGTAGTTAATTTCCAGACTGAAAATATGTTTTTGAGGAGGACACTCCCCCACAACCCTCAGGGCAAGGGTTTTAAGTTATGCCCTGGGGGCATATAATGTTTTTATAGAAGGCGTTGTCGTAGAAACTTCAAAACAGGCTCATTCGATTGGAATTCGAAGGGCTATTACCCTTTTTAATAGTCGAAAGGGATTGGAGGGCAACTAGCCCCCCCCGCCCATCAATCCCCCAAACACATCCAATCAAAATTTTCAAATAGCCATTTTGTTCAGCGTAGTTGATTTCCAGAGAGAGAATATGTTTTTGAGGAGGATACTCCCCCACAACCCTCAGGGCAAGGGTTTTAAGTTATGCCCTGGGGGCATATAATGTTTTTATAGAAGGCGTTGTCGTAGAAACTTCAAAATCAAAACAGACCCATTCGATTGAAAATTCGAAGGGCTAACACCCTTTTTAACAGTCGAAAGTGATTGGAGGGCAACTAGCCCACCCCACGCCCATCATTTCCCCAAACACATCCAATCAAAATTTTCAAATAGCCATTTTGTTCAGCGTAGTTGATTTCCAGAGAGAGAATATGTTTTTGAGGAGGATACTCCCCCACAACCCTCGGGGCAAGGGTTTTAAGTTATGCCCTGAGGGCATATAAGAACGATGTTGGCACAATCTACTATTTATTATTTTTGTTCCTTTAGAGCTGGGCACTTCATATGGAAGGGGTCGTCATAGAAACTTCAAAAGGGGCTCATTCCATAGGAAATTGAGAGTTCTAATGCCCTTTTTAATAGTCAAAAGTGATTGGAGGGCAACTAGCCCCCCCGCCCCCCCCCCCAACGACCATCATTCCCCCAATCAAAATTTAGAGATAGCCATTTTGTTCAGCGTAGTTGATTTCCAGATAGAAAGTATGTTTTTGAGGAGGACACTCCCCCACAACCCTCAGGGCAAGGGTTTTAAGTTATGCCCTGAGGGCATATTATAGAAGGCGTTGTCGTAGAAACTTCAAAATAAAAACAGGCTCATTCGATTGGAAATTCGGAGGGCTAGTACCCTTTTTAACAGTCAAAAGTGATTGGAGGGCAACTAGCCCCCCCCCCCCCGACGCCCATCATTCCCTAAAACACTTCCAATCAAAATTTTTAGATAGCCATTTTGTTCAGCGTAGTTGATTTCCAGATAGAAAATGTGTTTTTGAGGAGGAAACTCCCCCACAACCCTCGGGGCCAGGGTTTTAAGTTATGCCCTGAGGGCATATAAGAACGATGTTGGCACAATCTACTATTTATTATTTTTGTTCCTTTAGAGCTGGGCACTTCATATGGAAGGGGTCGTCGTAGAAACTTCAAAAGGGGCACATTCCATTGGAAATTGAGAGTTCTAGTGCCCTTTTTAATAGTCGAAAGTGATTGGAGGGCAACTAGCCCCCCCCCCCCAACGACCATCATTCCCCAAATCAAAATTTTGAGATAGCCATTTTGTTCAGCGTAGTTGATTTACACATAGAAAATAAGTTTTTGAGGAGGACACTCCCCCACAACCCTCAGGGCAAGGGTTTTAAGTTGTGCCCTGGGGGCATATAAAATTTTTATAGAAGGCGTTGTCGTAGAAACTTCAAAATAAAAACAGGCTCATTCGATTGGAAATTCGAAGGGCTAGTACTCTTTTTAACAGTCGCAAGTAATTGGATGGCAACTAGCCCCCCCCCGGACGCCCGTCATTCCCCAAAACACCTCCAATCAAAATTTTGAGATAGCCATTTTGTTCAGCGTAGTTGATTTCCAGATAGAAAATATGTTTTTGAGGAGGACACTCCCCCACAACCCTCGGGGCAAGGGTTTTAAGTTAAGCCCTGAGGGCATATAAGAACGATGTTGGCACTATCTACTATTTATTATTTTTTTTCCTTTAGAGCTGGGAACTTCATATGGAAGGGGTCGTCGTAGAAACTTCAAAAGGAGCTCATTCGATTGGAAATCGAGAGTTCTAGTGCCCTTTTTAATAGTCGAAAGTGATTGGAGGGCAACTAGCCCCCCCCCCACGACCATCATTCCCCCAAACACATCTAATCAAAATTTTGCGACAGCCATTTTGTTCAGCGTAGTTGATTTCCAGATAGAAAATATGTTTTTGAGGAGGACACTCCCCCACAACCCTCAGGGCAAGGGTTTTAAGTTATGCCCTGTGGGCATATAAGGTTTTTATAGAAAGCGTTGTCGTAGAAGCTTCAAAATCAAAACAGGCTCATTCGATTGGAAATTTGAAGGGCTAGTACCCTTTTTAATAGTCGAAAGTGATTGGAGGGCAAATAGCCCCCCCCCCACGCCCATTATTCCCCCAAACACATCCAATCGAAATTTTGAGATAGCCATTTTGTTCAGCGTAGTTGATTTACAGATAGAAAATATGTTTTTGAGGAGGACACTCCCCCACAACCCTCAGGGCAAGGGTTTTAAGTTATGCCCTGTGGGCATATAAGGTTTTTATAGAAAGCGTTGTCGTAGAAACTTCAAAATCAAAACAGGCTCATTCGATTGGAAATTTGAAGGGCTAGTACCCTTTTTAATAGTCAAAAGTGATTGGAGGGCAAATAGCCCCCCCCCCACGCCCATTATTCCCCCAAACACATCCAATCAAAATTTTGAGATAGCCATTTTGTTCAGCGTAGTTGATTTACAAATAGAAAATATGTTTTTGAGGAGGACACTCCCCCACAACCCTCAGGGCAAGGGTTTTAAGTTATGCCCTGGGGGCATATAAGAACGATGTTCTACTATTTATTATTTTTGTTCTTTCAGAGCTGGGCACTTCATATGGAAGGGGTCGTCATAGAAACTTCAAAAGGGGCTCATTCCATAGGAAATTGAGAGTTCTAATGCCCTTTTTAATAGCCGAAAGTGATTGGAGGGCAACTAGCCCCCCCCCCCCCACGACCATCATTCCCCCAATCAAAATTTTGAGATAACCATTTTGTTCAGCGTAGTTGATTTCCAAATAGAAAATATGTCTTTGAGGAGGACACTCCCCCACAACCCTCAGGGCAAGGGTTTTAAGTTATGCCCTGAGGGCATATAAAGTTTTTTATAGAAGGCGTTGTCGTAGAAACTTCAAAATAAAAACAGGCTCATTCGATTGGAAATTCGAGGGGCTAGTACCCTTTCTAACAGTCGAAAGTGATTGGAGGGCAACTAGCCCCCCCCCCCCCCCGACGCCCATCATTCCCCAAAACACTTCCAATCAAAATTTTTAGATAGCCATTTTGTTCAGCGCAGTCGATTTCCAGATAGAAAATGTATTTTTGAGGAGGAAACTCCCCCACAACCCTAGGGGCAAGGGTTTTAAGTTATGTCCTGAGGGCATATAAGAACGATGTTGGCACAATCTACTATTTATTATTTTTGTTCCTTTAGAGCTGGGCACCTCATCTGGAACGGGTCGTCGCAGAAACTTCAAAAGGGGCACATTCCATTGGAAATTGAGAGTTCTAGTACCCTTTTTAATAGTCGAAAGTGATTGGAGGGCAACTGTCCCCCCTCCACGCCCATCATTCCCTCAAACACATCGAATAAAAATTTTGAGATAGCCATTTTGTTTAGCGTAGTTGATTTCCCGATAGAAAATATATTTTTGAGGAGGACACTCCCCCACAACCCTCAGGGCAAGGATTATAAGCTAAGCCCTGGGGGCATATAAGGTTTTTATTGAAATATTTGTCGTAGAAACGTGAAAAAGGACTCATTCGATTTAAAATTCAAAGGGATAGTATCCTTTTCAATAGTCGAAAGTGATTTGAGGGCAACTAACCCCCCTCTCCCGACCACCTTTTCCCCTAACATATCCAATCAAAATTTTTAGATAGCCATTTTATTCAACATAGTTGAAAGCTTTGGAAATTAGGTCTTTAAGGATGACAACCCCTCCCCCCACAGCCCTCAAGACAAGGGTTGTAAGTTATGCCCTGGGGCATATAAAGTTTTTATTGAAAGCGTTGTCGTAGAAACTTCAAAAGGGCTCATTTAATTATAAAATGAAAGGGATAGTGCATTTTTTAATAGTTGAAAGTGATTGGATAGCGACTAACGCCCCTCTCACGCCCACCATTTTCCAAAACACATCCAATCAAAATTTTGAGATATCCATTTTGTTCAACGTAGTTGAACGTTCTGGAAATTAGGTCTTTTAGGATGATAAACCCCTCAGAGCCCTCAGTGCAAGGGTTGTAAGTTATGCCCGGGGGGCACATAAGGTTATAAACTCAAAATGAGCAGAAATTAACATAAGTTGGGCGCAAAACTGCTGAGCCTTCCCAAGGCCAGAACAAAATTTGCACTTTACTGAAAAAATATAAATGTTTTTACTTTTATAACTTTAATAAATCAAATAATTTTAACATTTTGATTACTAAATATCAGTATATGTATATTAAACTGACAATGCACATTCCATTTGTGTTTTTTTCAGTAAAGTGCAAATTATGTTCTGGCCTTGGGAAGGCATAGGGGTTTTGAGCCCAACTTATGTTAATTTCTGCTCGTTTTGAGTTTGATTCGGTTATTTATTCTAATTTCTGATGGGTTTCATTTATTTATCGATGCTGATTTGCGGTAGTTTCACGCTTGGTAGATTATTTGATTTTATTTTTGCTCATTTTTTGTTTCATGGAGTTCTTTACTTTTCCTTGAAAAAATTATTTTGTGGAACAAGTATTTTAAATTAGTCACAACAAAAAGCCAAGAAAGCAGTTTTGTTATTCCATAATGCATTGAACCTAGGCTATGTAAGCTTGGAGCAAGCTAATGCTGAATATCTGACCAATTAAATATTTAACATGGATTGTTTTATCAGCTAATTAGCCACTGGGTGCTTTAAAGCAGCAAAATTCCAAAAGGGCATTACGAAGAGAAGAAACCAGAACAAATAGTTTTCAGATATTCAGCTGCTCAAGATAGATGATGCACCCTATCTACAAAATCGACTTTACAATTAAAAAACCTTTTTTTCGCATGCAGACAATATTTGCGTAGCACAAGTTTCGATCTCCTGATTCCCTGCCTTCGGCAGCGAATGCCATGTAGAGTTGGAGGCAAATCACCGTACAACTATCATATTTACTCTGTTCAACTATATTTTTATATGTAATTTTTCTATGCTACTACTACTACAAACAAGTCATTGCAGGACTAAACCAGGCCAGCACAGCTATGTACGTTCCTTCTCCATCCCAATCTATTTCAAGCCTCCCTCTTTACACCCTCCCAAGAAGTTCCAATTTTTCTTAAATCCTTCCCTACGAACTCCTCCCATCAAACTCGGGGATGACCTGCTCTTTGTTTGGCCCTAGATTCTTGGCCGAACAGGACGATCACTGACAATGTGTCACCCTTCATTCGCAGACTGTTTCCTAGCCATCTCAACCTTTCTCTCATTATTGGCCTAGAAAAATTGGGTAGAGCTAGATTTGTCGTACAGATTACTGCTTTAAATACGGTCAGTCAGACGGGTATCCAAAGCAATTCTTAGGCACTTTCTCTGGAAAACGTCTAATAAATCCTTCTCCGTCTTTCGGAGCACCAACGTTCCAGAAACTATACTTGGTCACTATCATCGCTGTAGCTTCTAATATTTTACTCTTGGTTCGCAGAATTATCTTCGTATTCTTTCAAAAAATTTTCAACTGTGAAAGAACATCCTGGAAAACATCCTTCATTGCATCCACCATCTTTACTAGTAATACTACTTAGATAAGTGCAGCCATCAACATGATAGATCGTCTCGTTTCCAAATATACCCTATTCACCTTCACTTATCCCCAGCCTCAGTGACTTAGTCTCCATGGCACTAATTTTCAAACCTAATGGTGCGTCCTGAAAATATTTACTATTCTAACTAATATAATCATCCCGAGTCGCTTAAGGTTTCTGATAGTCTCAACTGATCAATAAGTATGGATACGTTTTTCATATACATGCATTTGTCATGCATAGTTTTTTATATACACAATTTGATATCCACACAGGGCGGCTAAGTCCCTCGCTTCATTCTTGAGGAAAAAAAAAATAGTTTTCTGATAGACATGGCTCTAAGAGATAGAAAAAAGTAGAGGCCAGTTTTTACAAAATTTTACTGTAACGTTCCGCCATTAATCCGAAGTCAAGCTACGTTGTAAAATGGAAACGGTAATAGAATAAATAAACATCAAATAGTGAGAAGCTGGCCCTGTTTTCTCTTCCAATCACTACGATTTGGCCAAAGTCGCCAGGAAAAACTTCTCCGCGGTAAGTTACCGAAAATTGCGGATTAGAAGAAGAAAGGTTTTTCATTTTTTTCGTCCAAATAGCGACATGTTATTTCCAAGTACTAAAAATATGTGCACTTTGTGTGTATGTTTAATGTACCGTATAGATGGGCTGATATCTAGCCTAGATGGGGCTGATATCTATTTTAAATAGGCTATAAGCAACAAGATGCCAATTGACGAAAATGTAGGAGGCGGGACAAGATTTTTTTTCCAGTTTCTTTTTGATGAAAAAGAAGGTTTTCAAATCTAGAGGAGGTGGGGGGGGGGTAATTTTTCCCCCGTGAAAATAACAAAAAGATATTCTCCGGATCTAGAGGGGGAGAGGCAATTCACATTCATGATAAACAAGTATTTATAACCTGTCATTTATCAGGCTTCCAATTGTATCATTCATCATATTGAATTGCCTAGGCTACAAATCAGACCAAATCACGCAACTTAGAAACCTGTCATTGAAAGTGAGAAGATATAGGAAATTGAAACCTAAAACTCCCCCTAAACTGTGATGTATGGAAAAACTGATAGGTAATTACTCTTTTGTGTGAAAACCACGGTGATCAGATTGCTATCCTTGAGTACGGACCTGTTCTAATCAAATATCTTTGGCAGGTGGGGATAGCCTAGAAAATAGTCTAAAGTTTTAATGAAAGCAATTTTTTTGTGTCATTAGAGTTCATAGAGGTTAAAAGACTGAAACGTATGCGTGAGGCGAAAAGTTTAACATTAAACAGGCATAAGAAATGTCGTCAGTCGAAAGGAATAGTGATTAATCTTGCTGTGGTAAAAAGGGGACCTCCTCGATTAAATTGAAAGAAATTTGGGTACTTTTATGATATAGCTCCTACCTAATATTCTTCATCTAAGTAGAACCTGTTTCTCTGACGCTCAATCCTAATGAAATATGCCAAAGTATGATAAAAATATGCTAATTTATAAACAAATTCGGGCTATATATTTGCACATTGGGGGGGGGGGGAGGGGGTAAAATGCAACGGGTATGCATTCCTAATGTGTTAGGTACAATTGTTCTGCATATTATGAAGTAAGAATTGTTTTTAACTTGACACCGTCCAAATGCTTTACCCCCCCCCCCCCCTAATGTGCAAATATATAGCCAAAATTATATATTACCCATCTATTCTGTCACTTCTCTTTGTCTTGTCTCACGCTAAGCTGAAAGAAACTAACGAAAAAAACGGTTCTAGAATTCGTCAATGGATGAACAACTTGAGTGGTCGGCGCTATATCATACAAGTACCGAATTTTTTTTTTTATCAAACAGTTTATGGTAACGAACTGTAAGTAAGGAGCGACACAGCTCAATAGTAACCGAAACTAAAAACCGGAATTTTGATACCAATAGATATATCAAAAGAATTGGGTTATTATGCTGATTCCAAATATATGAAACTCACTAAGTTTGGTGTTACCAATCAAAGGCTACGAGCCTGAGAATATTTGCCTGATTTCGAAAAAAAGGGGGGGGGACCCCTTAGAAGCCGAAGAATCATAATGAGAATCACAACATAAGGTTCTTTGTATCGGAGAACCCTACTGTAGAGGTTTTAATCTCCTATATGCCAAAATGTGGATTTTTTGCCAGAAGAAGGATCACGGACGCGTGTTTATTTTTTTCTCCCAGGGGCTATCGGACCGAACCAATCATGTTAAAACACCGGGAGAGGAGTCATTCGAACGAAAATTTCTGTTCTATCGAGAATTTCTTAGTTTCTACTCTGAAATTCTTTCTATTTGTCTTACTTCTCTGCGACTCAATTTTACGTGTAGAGATGTTAATGTGGATTGAATTGTCTAGATGATTTTTCTGTGGGGAAGGGAAATTTTTCCGTCGAGGTGGAGCCGTGTATCCTGGCATTATTTGAGAAACGATCAGAAATTAAATAAAAAAACACAATTTTTTCAACTGATAGTAAGGAGCAACACCAAAACTTAAAACGAACAGAAATTAATATTATGTATATGAGGGGATTACACCCTCTTCAACATCTTGCTCTTTGCGGTAAAGTTTTGGTTTCGTCTAAGCTCTTTAAGAACGACTCCTGAAACACAAGGGTTGTTTAGTTAGAAGAATAAGGAACTTATCTAAAACTAGTAAGTACTGCGTAAGTAGTAACTCCGTACTTTAAAGTACTAGCGTGAAAAGTGAGGTGTTGAAGAGAGAGCAAACCCCCTCATATGCGTAATAATTTCTGTTTGTTTTAGTTTTGATGTTGCTCCTTACTTTCAGTTGAAGACACCTTTTTTTACTTAATTGAGGGAGAGGCATATAAAGAACTTCATCTAAGATCATACTAGGACAAAAACTTAGCTAAGATTCATGTAGGCTAGAGAGAAGGCGACACATATTTCATCAACAGATAGTATGAAAGGCGGAAGGGGCGGAATTAAAGCAATTTTTGGTGTTATTAGAGTTCATAAAGGTTAAATAATAGAAATGAATGCACGAGGTGAAAAGTTTAACTTTGATCGGGAATAAGAAATTTTGTGAGGGGAAATGAATAGTGGTTAATTCTGCCGTGTTGGAAAGAGTAATTTTTTGATTAATTTGAAAGAAGCTTGGAATTTTAC
This sequence comes from Artemia sinica, assembly GCA_027921565.1. Taxonomy (NCBI): domain Eukaryota; kingdom Metazoa; phylum Arthropoda; class Branchiopoda; order Anostraca; family Artemiidae; genus Artemia; species Artemia sinica. The sequence goes on along the minus strand of CM051263.1, from coordinate 71,780,918 downwards.
TGAGGGAGAGAAATAAACACGAATTAATTTAAGAACATACCGGGACAAAACTTTAACAAAGAATTCACCAAGGCTAGAGAGAAGGCAACGATCATTTTGTGAACAGAGAGTATAGCATAGTTAATAAATAACTTAATTATTTGAGGGTGCAGGTTTACTAGACTTTCAAAAAGTGTCTTTAAGGAGCAATCGTTTTTCTTTTCAGGAGGGAGACAGAATTTTCACAGCTCCTCAAAGCTAAAAAAAAAATCTTAAGCATTGAATTAAGAATGCCGAAAAAGTGAAAAATTATATTTACATTCTCTTTAGAACGATTCTTTCCTGTTGCTCCCTTCCCTCTAAGGATATTTAGTTTTTTCTCCGGTAGGCTACATTGTTCTGGGTACCCGGTTGACTGACCTTATTTCAAACAGTAAGCTGTACGAAAAGTGTGGTTCAACCTCGCGTTCTAGGGCTATAATGAGAGAAAGGTTGAGATGTCTAGGACACGTTCTGCGGATGAAAGATGACAGACTGTCCTTTTCGGCCAACCGTCTAGGGCTAAACGGAAAGCAGGTCGTCCGCGGTTGGGTTGGGAGGATGTTATAAAAAAAATTTAAGGGAAATGAGAACTTTCTGGGATGGTGCAAAGAGGAAGGCTTTGAACAGATTGGGATGGAGGAGGAGCGTGCGTAGTTGTATTGGCCTTACGCGATTTGGTGCTGCGGTGAGTTGAACCGTTATAATGCTCACAATATATAAAGTTATGCCAAATATTTCAGTGTAGCACCATTTTATGTACTATAACTGCAATTAAGGAGAAGAAACAAAATTGAAAGACTGGTAAAATGTTGTTAAAACAGGGAAAATAACAAAAGAAGCTTTCGCTTCAAATGATAATAAAAGTCCAATTATTTTGGCTTCACTTCCATAATCCTTGTTCAACGGAAAAAGAGAAAAAAAAACTAGGTTAGAAAAATGTATAAAAAGATGATCAAAAGTAAAATAAAACACACACACCAACGTTACACAAAAAAACACACTATACAAAACATGAGAAAAAACACAAAAACACACACCAAAGTAACACAAAAAACCAAAAAGAAACAAACGAAAACTTGCATTTAAACAAAGTCCATTATATCTAGTCTTCAAAATACTGCCCTCCAAAATTACATCGAATTTTAGAATCCGTAGGAATTCAGTTTCGAAAGCTGGTCTTTTCATTTTCTTTCGTTTTTTTTCGTTTTTTTTGGCTTGTTGATACAATAGGCACGTATATACTTTTTCTTTGAAAAATGAAGGACGAGTTTGACATAAGTATAAAAAAAGCGAGTTATACTGAAAATATTTGAAGTAATACAGATGAAACTAAAAAACAAAAAGAAGATTGAGATTTTGTGGTGAAGAGAGGGAAGCTTCAGACCTGCATAGTCTCCCTTATGCATACATGCATCTAAAATGAAAAAAAACTTCAACAAGTTTAAGTATATCATCCTAAATCCTTCGATACTGTGCAAAGTGTTTTGAGCTTCGTCTCAAGTTTGGCAGCTAGGTGAAAACAAAGACCTAGAAAAAAGAAGCAATTGTTTCCTGGGGTCCACTCTGACATGGTGTACCCTGCAGTGCCCATTCCCCTTCCCCAAAAAATCCTTCTTTTTAGCTAATTAGAAATTAGAACACTTGTGTACATTTTTGAAAATGGTCAAGTTTTCATTGTTATGTTATTTGGCAGCTTCAACGGGTGAAAGAAGCTTGGGTTGTTTTCAGCGGTGTGAGGCAATTTAATGGTAATAAAATAGTAAATAAAAAAGTGACACCCACATAGTTTTTTCCATTTAACACCACGCTCTGACAAAAGGGATTAGATAGGCCCACTTAAAAGTATTGATTTATCGCTTAGGCCTAAAACGGTGTGAAATTATGAGTATTTTACCGCTCAGTATGCAAGCGGTTTTTCATAGTACCTCTATGTCTTCTGTGAAAGTGGAAGGACTAAGAGACATCGTGCAATAAATTTTTTAGACAAATGATAATTGATTTTTTTTAAACATTTAAGGAAATGACTTGTGTAAAACTGTGAAATAGTTTTGACTGGTTAAAAAACACGTGTTGGTGGTAGCAGATCTAAATTAAATTTTAGGGAGGCTTTCATGTTTTAAAGCGTTTAGAATTTGATTTCCGTTTTTGATGCTACATCCTTCCAGATGATGAATTACTTGTACAGGTGCAAGAAATACAGGCAGGGTTGCCACTGTCACTAGGATGACAGTCTTTGTCCGGAATCTTTGGGATCAACTACGTTCTGAATTTTGGAGCTATCCGTATTTTGGGAGAATGATAGAGAAAGCGGGTTAGAATACCTAGTAAAAAGGACTAAAAAACTATTCTAAGGGTTTCATAGTTAATTTACAAACTGATATGCTCATAAATTAAATAAATGTAGGATCAACAAGTGAAATTATTTTTATACAATTCTGAAAAAGTTGTACCAGTTTTGCCTTTCACAGAGACTATCTGTCTTGGCTTTACTCTAACTAGCCTGGCTCTGAAGTTTTTCATCACTTTAACCCAGTTGATTTCAATTAAAAAATCAACAGACTTTTGAGAAGAAAGAAAAATTATTCATGCTACTGAATAAGTTCATACCAATGCTAACCACAAAAATTTCAGGTTTGTTTGGCGCTCTGCGGAATTTAGAGTTCCGCATGAAATTTGTGCATATTTGTGAAGCATTTTCATAATTTTAAAATGGTCTGTAAAAAATTACCAGATACAAGGTTACTACCAACATGATTATGATCATGAATTAAGGGGGAGAATTTTGGAGGTTTATCCAGTTGCGCATGTGTCAGCTTTGTAACCTAAGGTTTTACTGAGTTAAAGTGACTAATTATATATTTGGACGGCTGACTGACCCCTATCTTCATAAAAACTTATGAAACATACTTCCAAGTTTGCCAATGTTGACACATCGAAAATTTAATTCTAAATGGTCATTTCCCCGGTATCGCTGAATAATTTAAAAAACATGACATCTGTGTCTTGGGGAGTATTTTGTATTTTTAGTATTTTAAGTTAAACATACTCTTTGTGCTTATTGCCCTCTTGGTTCGATTGAACAAGTTCGTGAATTTGTTGCATATGCCTTAATCTTAAAGGCAGTATGAACAGGCAATTTTTCCTATATCCAAAGCGTTTTGGACTTAAAAACTGCAATACTAAACATTAAGAACTTTAATGTCTAAATAGATCACAAATATAAATAGCTTCAAAATACAATGAATCGAATTACTTAGTATAAGGATTGCCGTTTACAGTTTTAGAAAGGGTATTTTTAAATTCTCGCATTGAAATTTTCTTGTGACACAGCATATAAACTATATTTTTATCTCCTTCCTTTCACGTTTCAGTTTAATGGTGGTTTCATACTACACCGTAGACCTTTTCACACAAGCATAACTTAAAGTTTATGTTACCGTATGTACTCCTACGGAGGAAATTTTGTCCGTAGCGTAGGCAGTGCCATGTAGACTCGAGCTAAATATAGAATTTTACTTTGCAGAAGTCTATATACGTTATGGGAAATTCACGATAGTAGCAAGAATGTGGAATTTCAGGATGAAATAATAATAAAATTTGAAGAAAAATTGATAAACTTATCCCAGATGGCCTTTGACGTTTAATCGAAGCTTGAATCCCTATCTGCGTTCCACATATTTAATTTTGAATATTTTGTTAATGATGAATACCATGATTTTAGACAAGGATTATAATGGCTTATGGATATACATTTAGCCTGTTTTGAAAGGACTTGCTTAAGTATGGATGGTTATACATAACGTAACATAACTTAACTTCTTAACATTGAAAATTAACCTGTTTTGAAGGACTTGTTTAAGTGTTGGTCGTTATACTTAACGTAACCTAACTTAACTTCTTAAAATTGAAAATACCCTGTTTTGAAAGGACTTGTTTTAGCGTGGGTCGTTATACTTAACGTAACATAACTTGACTTCTTAACATTGTAAATACCTATGTAGTGTCAAATCTGCTTAATGTATTTTGTGTATTTTTTGCAGTAAAATACTCTTGTGTTTTTTCTGGTAATTATTTGTTCAATAGCTTCCGTATCATGAACATTGGTACTTTTCGGGTGAACAATTTCTTTTTCTGCGCGAATCACACTTGCAAGTCAGTGTTGCCATGTTGGATGCATATGTGGCCTTTTAGCACTTTTTTAGGTGGCTGCACCACAGAGATATGACAAAAAGAATGTCTGATTCTACAAAATCCGTCGTTAACCTGGAACTAAATTACCAATCTTGAATTAGAGCCGTAATTTCAAGAGCTTAGAAGAACAACAACAAAATTTTAATTGTCATTCTCTCCTAGACCAACCAATAGCAGAGCAAGCAGTAGGCTAATCTCTTAAAATTACAACCATGGTTGACAAATTTAGCGTGATTCCAGGTTAGTGGCAAAACATGACCGCAGTACTTTGCAGAATCCTGCCTCTATTCTTTTGTTTCTATCTATTGGGCTACGCATTACACTGATTCAAATAAGTGCAAATTCCAAAGCAAATTTTCTAGAAAAAATGCACCATTCGCCAAGTTCCATAAAAAAATTTGACAGATTTTCGATTTTATGACTGCTATTATTGCTATTATGAGTTATAAAAGGGCTTATTTCAATCAAAACTAGACTTACAACAATATTGTCCCAAAATCTTTTACTTTATTGTTACTCTAGTCCAAACACCTTACGCAAACGCAATGTTCCTTAGCTCGGTAGGTTTATACAATTCGGTAGCAGCCATAAAAAAAATTTCTTTATTTTTAGCTTTACAGCGATTCGAAATGCTGAAGGAATTTCTTACAACTAAAAATTGTTGTAATGAATAAACTTGTCAGAAGCATTATCCATGGTATTATTGATCCACAGTTGGCTGTGTTACGTTCAACAATTTGGATCCATTTTATTCTTTATGTATCCCCACCTTAGAAAGAAGACACGATTCTGGATCTGTTTCTGGCTTTTGTCATCAAGATTTGTACCCGAAAATAGGTACCAAACTGATTTGACCCCTGTTGTGGAGGAAGGAGGGGACTCCTAAAATCTTGTCATTAGTAAGTCTATCTTGACATTAGTAAGTCTATCTAGAAGGGGAAGGGCGTCTGATCCCACCCAAACTTCATAGTATGTAACAGCCCATAGTTGTGCCTTTCTTGCGTTTGTACATCATTCCACCTATGTGGAGGGGGCAATGGGTCTAAAATTTTTCGTAATAAGCATATTTACTTGGTGGGCTGGCTAAATTCAATCGAACCCGGGCATAAGCTACATCTATGGGGTAGCTACACTCAATCCAGCGTCTGTGAGGGAAACACAACACTGCAAACTTTTGAATGTACGTCTTAGAGCGAGAAACATGCCCCGTAATTTTAATGCAATGTGGGTCAGTTCTATCTTGCGATCTATATTGGATTCTAAAAGTCTAAGTGGGACACCGGCTTATAGAATTTACGATGCTTTTGTCTTGTGGAAATGGGTATCAGAAATAACTAGGTTTATAATACCAAAAAGTAGAACGTGTCTCTAAAAACCTTGGAAACCATAGTGGAACTCAGACAATTTTGATATGGTGGAACGTGTTTCTAAGAACCCTGAAAATCGTATTATATATGGATTTTCTGAAGTACTAAAAGCATTTCCTCTCGTACAGCACTTTTGTAAAGTTCTTCTCTTGTGTTTGTTTTCAAACCGTGTGTATAAACTTTGTAGAATAAATGAATAGTTTATAGTAAAGACGCTCTTCTTCCATCTCCTCCCACGTAAACCCTTAGCTCTGAAAGATTCGGCTACACGTCTACCAGTACACGAATACCAATATTAGATGATATCAATATAAACTCAGTCATCACCAGAAAGGTGTAGTAGAAAGGTTTACAACTCTTAATTTGCATACATCAGAAGGATCATCAGATCTCTGCCAAACGTCTTAGGATTCAGCATCGAGGGTTTAAGAAGCATCTTCAGGAGTTTGAGTCTAATTTGGTTGCTTAAAAAGCATTTGCTACTAGAAGTAAGTGCCATAAGACTCAATGTATAGTCAAGGTACATCTTTACCGAATGTTTATACATGGCGTTTCAAGGAGGGTCAATACGGAAAGCTGAAATGTGCCATCACACCGGCGTTCAAAACCGAAACCTTTTGGCTATAGATACCAACAAAAAGGTTTCTTCAGTGCGTCCATTTGATGTTTCTTTTTGAACATCAAACTTATTTCTTAAGTCGGATAAATCTCGAGAGATAATGAAACAGAACATTCGCGTGTTCCCCGCGAGAGTTAATTACGTGTGCTGCTCTGCACCTGTGGTTCAGAGATAATAAGTATTGGGGGGGGGGAATGGGGATGAAAATGAACTTAAAAATTCTAAGGAATTACATGTTATATAATATAGGCAAAAATAAAAGTTATAGCATTAACCTCAAGAGGCAAAAGGTTTGAGGCAGACACACACTTTTGTCTTTTTTAGTGTATACCAATTCCCTATGGATGAAGGATATCGCAACTTTTGGGAAAATCCTAAGAATATGTATTTTTATGGAAAGGGCGGGGGAGGACTCTTTTCCCTAAGAACATGCTTGGTTTGAGGCTGTAAATTTTTTTGGGGCTCGGATTGAAAAAAAAAACATTTCTCTCTCCAAAATAAATCTCATAAATGAACGATAGACATTTCCCTTATCCTATCTTGAATTCATTAAGCAACACCTACATCGTGAATAATTGACTATAGCCATTATCAACAATGATGACATTTAGCATGAAACACAGGATGCAAAAAAAGCGCACTCCGTCATGTGTTTTCTCTCGTTGTCCTCAGCAACCCTATCTCTATATACGTTCAAGAATTATCTATTTGCGTGCAACATACACTTGATCGCAGTCTACTGTTTTTCTAATCCTTCATCAATCAATTGATTACTCCGCGTATCTAAGGATAATAGCTATTTGTTGGAATTATATTATAAAAATGAATGTCCAAAGGAAATGGAATTTCGGTTGACGTGACAACTAGGGGAAGCGTGTTGAATGACTTGAAATTGACTAGTTGCGTTTATGAGGACAAATAGAGAGCAAAAGGCTTAGAAAGCTACGGAAATGTATACACGTATTGATGCACGCAGCAAAAACGCATGTGGGAAGGAGAAGAGGACTTCCGAAGGGGGGTATATTCTGGAAAAAGACATTATTTCTATTAAGTCTACTTTTACCATGCCTTTCATAGCTGTGCAAGTCTCCCGCAACAAGTGTTTGTCTACTAAAATTGTGGCATAAAACACATTATGTTTTTGAAACCCACCCCCCCTGCAAATTCTGTATATGAAAAATATTTGAATTTTCTTTTGTTGTTATGGAATAGTGAATAGTTAGTTCTACGAGTATTTATTTCGTTTATTCATTTAGTTGGGAACTTACCTACAAAAGGTTACTATAGACAGAAAAGCCTTTGTGGGGATCACTAAATTATGTTTGTTTCATGATTTTCGTTTATTGTTGGAAAAAATATCTTGTATTGTCCTATCTTAAAAATACGAAAAAGACGGAGCATAAATGGGAAAATAAAATGAAAAAAGCGAAAACAAAAACTAATAAGAATATTTTTCCGTCATAAAGAAATGATCGTTGCATAGCTTTTGACTTTGAATATTTTGAAAAAGACAGCCTGGATTAGTTTTTTGGATTGAAAGATAGTTTTTCAGGTTTTTGGCTTCAGAATTAAAAAATCGGAACTTAATTTCAAACTGAATTAACAACTAAATATTTAAAACTGAAAATCCAAAACTGAATAAACACACTGGAAGTTATATCATTTATTTGACTGGAATATCTGGTATCATCCAAACCTACTCTTTAAATTGACATAGTCTGAAGATCTGGTTTAGCTTGCCTAACAGTCCAGTGGAAAAGGCAGGCACGACTAGCAACCTCCACCTCTGGGGCGCAAGCGGTGACCCCCCATGTATAGTTTCCTTTTTCCTTTCTGCTTGATACCCGCATCTCTTCTCAGTTATCTGTTCCAATACTCTTCCCCATGTCTTACAAGAAAGCTGATGGATTCAATGTGGACAAAAACTCATCAGCAAGTACCTTAAATTCGTATTTCACCACGCTTCCTTCGGTTCTCAATCCACTCAGAAGTAGAGTAAGTATTATTCCCTTAGCAGAAAAGTTTTTTTTCTTCCCCCATGCCAGCAATATTAAAATTTCTAGTATTATTTCTCAGCTTCCGAAGAGCCATTTGGTTGATGGTTTTGGTTTCAATCAATCAATCAATTTATTCAACCAATACATTTACGACAAAAATACTTCAACATAGAATCTCCCGATCTCTATGACCGGGAAAAAACAGGGGAAAAGCAGAAATGAAACAAATACTATAAAAAGAGAAGAAAAGTATTTTTAATATAATGCACAACACACAACAAAACAAAGAAAAAGAAATAATTAAAAGACCCAAACAATAAGGGATTTTAAGAGACCCCCCTCCAAAAAAAAGAAAAAAAAAAGAAGATATAGGACTATCCAATGAATTAAACAAAATTCCAAATATATATTTGAAACCAAGCCACAAGAAATGTTAAACAAACTCAAAACCGCTCGCAACAAACAATTCTAACCTAAGCTAGGGTCACTCCCTCCCCCTAAAAAATAATAATAAAACAATTTTTTTTTTATAAGCATAAAACATCAAGACATTAAAAAGTTTCTTAAATTGTTTTGAAACTACCAAAGGATTGACATTCTTGAGTTAACTCAAGTAGGCTATTCCAAATGATATGACAAGCAGTTAATGGATTAAAGTCAGACATCACCGATGGGGCAAATAAAATATTAATATTCCTTGAATTGCAAAGATGATGCGTAGACCTATCATTGACGAAAGAAGGATTAGTTTGAAGGGCTGTGGGAACATCACCATGAAGCTGATGAAAAGTGAATGACGCGCACAAAAGAATGTAGAGAGACTGCAAATCAAGTAATGGGCGTAATGTAATGATTTGAGTAATAATGTCCTGCAAAAAAATTGGTCAGTTTGTCTCTAACCCTGTTTCACATATATCTTACCTTTCTGTTTCTTCCAGTGTTTTTTTTCTGTTCTATTTAAAGTTCCTATCATTGTACCTTTGTATAAGTAAGGTCATTCTTAATTTAAAATCTAATTAATTTCTCTCTAATTTCAAATTATCGACCTATTTCTCTTCTTCCCGTAGTCAATGAAAGAGTATGTATCGCAGACTCTCTTCATTTGTATTTAGTACTATTGCAACTACAGGAAATTCTCACATAACTAACCATCAGAATGGTTTTTGTCCCTCAATTTTCTACTTAGCAAGCACTTTCAAACGTTAGAGAGTTTATGCGAGTTAATCTTGACAAGGGTTGTGTGTTTTGGGTCTATTTCTTGACTTTTCGAAGGCATTTGATATGGTCAACCACTCTGTTGTTCTGTCTAAACAATCTTTATCTGGAGTGCATGGAATCCCACTAGAAATATTAAAGGCTTACTTCTCAGGAAGATATCAGTAAGTTTTGGTTAATGGTATTTCTTCATCTACTTTGCCTATATCGAAAGGTGTTCCACAGGGCTCTGTGCTTGGACCATTTTCATTTTCAATTTATATCAACGATCTTGTTGATGGTCTTCATCCTCATTTACACCCTTGTTCTTTTTGCTGACGGCAGTAACTGTTTCATTGCTGCAATGGACCAATCATCTGCCACTTCCTTAGCTCAAGATCTTTCTGATGGAGCGGTAATGGCCAAATAGCATGGCTCTTAACAGCCGGAAGAGTGTCTTTGTACATTTCAGAACCCCTTATTGTGTGTCTAACGTACAGGATATAATCATCCTGACTTATGGGAATGATAATATACCGCAAGCTACTAGGGTGGAATTTCTCGGTGTGTTTCTTGATTGTTTTCTTTTTTTTAAACCCCATATTACTCACAACCGTACCCTCATCCCCCATCAGTCTTCGATGTTGCACCCGGGTCGACTCATCCCCCCAGATGTTATGCTTTCTCTTTATTACTACTACTACTACTAAAAACTCATCGCAGCACCAAGCCGCCTGAGGCCAACACAGCTACGCACGCTCCTCCTCCACCCCAATCTATGCAAAGCCTCCCTTTTTACACCCGCCCACGTAGTTCCCATTTCCTTTAAATCTTTCTTTATGACGTCCTCCCACCCCAGACGGGGACGACCTGCTTTCCGTTTAGCCCTAGATGGTTGGCCGAAAAGAACAATCTTCGGCAATCTGTCATCCTTCATCCGCACAACATGCCCTAACCACCTCAACCTTTCTTTCATTATAGACCTAGAAAGCGGTATTGAACCACATTTTTCGTATAGCCTATTGTTTGAAATACGGTCAGTCAACCGGGTACCCAGAACAATCCTTAAGCAATTTCTCTGGAAAACATCTAGAAAATCTTCATCCGCTTTTCGGAGCGTCCATGCTTCAGAGCCATATTTGACCACTGTCATCACTGTAGCTTCTAAGATTCTAATCTTGGTTTGCAGACTTATCTTCCTATTCTTCCAGACTTTTTTTAACTGTGAAAAAACACCCTGAGCCTTGGCTATTCTATTTTTAACATCTTCACTGCTCCCACCATCTTTACTAATAATACTACCAAGGTAAGTGAAACTGCCCACCTGATCAATCTTTTCATTACCCAACGTCACCTTTTCATCTTCACTTATTCCTAGCCTTAGTGACTTAGTCTTCCTAACATTAATTTTCAAACCAATACTAGCACCCTGAACTCGCAAAACCTCTAAAACTTCATTCATTTTGCTCACACTTTCATCTAGGATGCTTAAATCATCAGCATAATCTAAGTCCAGGAGACTTTTTCCTCCCCATTTGATTCCGTGGTCTCCCATTGCCTTTCCTGTGCTCCTTAAAACAAAGTCCATCAAAATAATCCATATAAAGGGGGATAGAACACAACCCTGCTTAACTCCTGATTTAATACAAAACCAGCTGCTAACCTCATTTCCTACCTTAACCGCAGCAGTGTTATTCTCATACATAGCACTAATCACTTTAATGTATTTGTCTGGTATACCATATAAGGATAAAACCTTTACTAAAGCTCCTCTATCAACAGAATCGAACGCTTGCTCATAATCTATAAAACTGAGGACCAAAGGTGTTTGAAAACTTAGGCACTTCTCAATTATTAACCTAAGAGTGAAAATTTGGTCAACACATCCTCTACCTTTTCTAAAACCGCACTGCTCTTCTCTTAAAACTTTGTCTACGGCATCTCTCAGTCTAAAAAGTATCATATTACTAAGCAATTTGCTACCTACAGAGACCAGACTAATGCCTCGATAATTACCACACTCACTTTTATCACCTTTCTTATAAAGTGGCTTAATTAAGGTTTTCCTAAAATCGTTAGGTACTTCCCCTTTTTCAAAAATCATATTCATAATCTTCAATAACTTATTTCTAACCTCAGAGCCACCATATTTAAGAAACTCATTTACTACCCTATCAGCACCTGGAGCCTTATTATTCTTTAATCCTTTTAGTACTGTTTCTAATTCCTCCACACAAAACAAATCTTCCTTCACATCCAAGGTATCACAAACTTTTTCATTTTCCTCTATATTTTTTCCTGCAACTCTATCTCGGTTAAGCAAATTCTCAAAATGTTCGGCCCATCTCGCTTTAGCTTTTGCCTTATCGCTAATTGCCACCCCATTCCTATCTTTAACTGGGACAAGTCCGGATTGACTGCTACCTCTCAATTTGTTAACGTGCCAGTACAATATTTTACTATTATGCCGTCTAGCTGCATCTTCTAAATCCTCGGCAATTTTATCCATGGCCTCCACTTCACATTATCTTTCATATTGTTGCTCTGTCTGGGGTAGCATCAACAAATCTCTTCTGTGCTCACTTCAAAGAGCCCAAAATAGGGCGGTGAAGGCTACTTTTCTTCTCCCTCGGCTATACCCTCCTTCTGATCCATAAAGTGATACTGGAATAGCTCCGCTGGATCATATTGTAGGTAAAATTAATCTTTATTTAGCGCATTCTGCTTTTCAGGGGGCACTTCCTCCGTCTCTGCATCAATTTTTCAAACAGACAGGTTCATGTAGGTAATCTTCTTCCTTGAATAGTTCTTATCGCAAATTGTTGTGACTAAAGGATCACCAACAGCAGCTCAGTGGTCTTTTTACCAATCTATTTTACTATGGAACTCCATCCCTTCTGATGTCGCTCTATCTCTCTCCGCGAAGGTAGTTTCTCGGTGGGTCTTTCCGTAGTTTTGCGCCCTGTTTTCTCTCTCTCCTTTGTTAGGTTTCCCCCTTTTCTCTTTTCCTATTGTTTCTCCCTCTTTCACTCGTTTGATCCGATCTTGGCCATTCTCCAGTCGATTGTTAATATTTTCTTCTATTTTATTGAGTCATTTTCGTGGGTGTTGCCAGTTTGTAGTTTTATAAATGTTTAATGGATCCTCTACAAGCTTACTTCTGAGGACTGTTTTTTTTTTTACTTTTCCACTAGTTTTGTTTTTGCTTTTGTTATATTGATGATGATAATAATGAAATAAATAATGATGATGATGGTTGCGACATTTGCACCTTTTTCTTTGAAAGATTTTTGAGGATACACCCTTTTCAAAAAAGCTAACTCCCTGGCTGATTCAGCGATAATGAGACCACCCTTGTTTTAAGTTTTACCTCGATATTCGTGAAATGGCTAAAAACTCTTAAAATATTGCAAAAAAGCAGGGAGTGACATTCTAAGAACTCTAATTCTTTGTCATTGTGCATCACAAACAGTAAACACTAAAACGGTAAAAAGTACACACCAAAAAATGAACCCTTTTTCCAGAAGTAGAAAAACTATTTTACTATTATAAATATTCTATACTACCTCAGTTTTCTTAATAAACATAATTATTTGTTCTATAAAAGTATCGTATCGATGACGAATTTGTGAAGGCGCGCCCTATGTAAGTTCTTTATATTGTAACGGATAGAGTTCTTCCCTTTTTTGAAATTTTGTTCTACTAATAAAATAATTATATCCTTTATAGGATGATTTTCTCTTTTTTTGTTTTTCGGTCTAAGTAATTTGTTTCTACATTTCCATTGTCAGATTTCTTGCTGTAAGAGTGAAGTAATAAATAAACAATGCTAAAAAAAAGTATAAGAAGCATAAAGTTGGCTGACGTAAGATAAGACCGGATAGTCTTTGTAAATTCAATGAACACTCGGGATAATAATCTTCTGGAAAATCACTAATTATCCTTACTTTTATTAGTGTTTTATTTTTTCAGTCTTGTTTTTAAATTTAATGTGAATAATTGAATTTATAGGCTAACATTTTTTCTTTTATCTGCCCGTTCCAATATCTACGTTTGATGGCACCCAGTCCACATTATAATCTCTCATCCAATAAACCCTAATTTTCCGTCATATCGTAAAAATAGGCCGCGTTGTAAAAATTTTATTACGAGGCATAGTAGAAAATTTCTTATTAAAGGTTTCATCGAGCCGTAACGATTAAAGTAATAGGTATATGCCGATAAATAATAGATTTGGGACATTTATTGGCAACCATTATCGGATGACATCCTGGGGGTTTAGCCCCCTTTATCTTTCGACCTCTTGTAAAGGTTAACATAGCGTCAACTTTTCTTGGTTTCTCATAAGAAATGCACATAAAACTAAGGATGGGTTTTCTTTAGTCTTATGGTTCTTTCACACTACACCGTAGAACCTTTCACACTAGTATGACTTAAGACTTTACGTCAAGTTAAGTAATCTCCGAAGCAAATTTTGACCATACGTAGGTAGTGCCAAGAAAACTCGAACCCTACTTAGAATTTACGCTGCGCAAGATTACATTACATCCTGGAAAAGTCAATATAGCAGCAACAAAATGGAGTTTCTGGATGAGTAATTTATAAATTTCAGAATAAATTCATGAAGTTCTTCTAGAAAAACTTTCAAGCTTGATCTGAACTAGAATATCCATCTCAATTATACAGTTTTTGAATGTTTTCCTTGAAATGATTATGATGGTTTTATGCGTTTTTACGTTAGTTTAGTGTGAAACGACTTGTTAAGCGTGAGAAGCTCTACTGAATGTGACGTAACTTATCCACTTAGCATAATAATCACGTACATAGCATATAAGACGGCACGCTTGGGCATACTTAACCCTGCGCTAAATCTAGCCCCTAGTATCTTTTGCCCCTTGTAAAAGTTAACACGGCGTCACCTTTTCTCGGTTTTCCATACGACATTAGTACATTAACACACCTACTACTTTAAGTAAAATGTCCAGCCTAAGGACAAGAAAATAAAATGAAACCATGCCTTTTTTTCATATTTTACCCTCAAGCTGTTACACTGCTACTACTGCTGCTACTGCTACTAAAAACTCACTACAGAATCAAGCCACATAAGGCCAGCACAGATCCGCACGCTCCTCCTCCATCCCAACTGATTCAGAATTCCCCTCTTTACACCTCCCAAGAAGCTTTGATTTCCTTTAAATCCAATCTCTTCCCATTAACCTGCTTTTCGTTTGGCCCTAGATGGATAGCTGAAAAGGACGATCTTTGGCAATCTGTCATCATTCATTCACCAAAATTTGTCCTATCCATCATAACCTTACTCTCATTATAACCCTACAACAGGGGCGGAGGGGATAACGAATGGGCCGACAAAATCATCCAGTCTACCGAAAAATGTGGACACATAAGCTAAATTAAGACGCCAAAAATGTCCAAGGTTTAAAGTGCCTTGGAACTTCAAGGGGCCCAACTCCCCCCTGAGCTGCACCCCTGCCCTACAAAATGAGATACAACTACATTTTTCGCATTGCTTACTGCTTGAACTACGTTTAGTCAAACAGGTACCCAGAACTTTCCGTAGACAATTCATCTGGAAAACATTTAACAAATACTCCTTCATCTTTCAAAAGGCTCACGTTCTAGAACCATTCTTGATCATTGTCATCACTGTAGCATCCAGTATTCTAGTTTTGGTTCGAGGACTTATCTTACAATGCTTCCAAACTTTTTCCAACTGTGAAAAAAAAACCATCCTGGATCGTGGCTATTCCACTTTTTACATCTTCACTGCTCCCACCATCTTTACTAATAACACACCCATATAAGCAATTGTCTCCACTTGATCGATCTTCTCCTAACTATTCTTGCAACCTGAACTCTCACAAGTTCCAAATTCATTTGGCATATATTTTTATCTAGGAAGATCAAATTATCTGTATAATACAAGTCTAGGAGAGTTCTACCTTCCTACTTGATTCAATGCTCTCACATAGCCTTTGCCGTATTTCTTAGGACTAAGTCCATCAAAATGATCCTTATAGTTGGGGAGAGAGCATAACCCTGTTTACCTCCTGATTCAATACGAAACTAGCTACTAACCACATTTCATATCTTAGCCACAGCAATATCGTCTTTGTGCATAGCACTAATCATTTTAGAGTATTTATCTTGGTATCAAAAAGTTCTTGGTAACAAACTGTAATATAAAAAGCGATTCGGCCAATAGTAACCGAAACTCTAAAAAACGGATTGCTTATAACAATAGATAAATGAAAAGAATTGGTTTTTCATGATGGTTTTAGATACATAAATTCATTAAGTTTAATGATAACCATCAAAAGCTGCGAGCATGCTAAAACTTGCCTGACTTTCGAAAAAGGGGCGGAACACCCCTGAAAAGTCTAGAAATATTAATGGAAATCCTACCATCAGATTTATCGTATCGGAAAACCCTACTGTAAAGGTCTCAAGCTCCCATTGCAAAAATGTAGATTTTTTTTTTGCCAGAAGCAAGATAACAGAAGGATGTTTACTTTTTCCCCCGGGGGTGACCATATCAAACCAATAGTCCTAGAAGATTGGCAGAGGGCTCATTCAAACGGATATTAAAGGCTCTATTGCTCTTTTTAAATGACCAAAAATTGGACGGCCATTACACCCCTGCCATGTCCTTTTTTTCCTAAAGTCGTCTGATCAAAATTAGGTGATAGCCATTTTGTTCAACATAGTTGAAAGGTCCAATTGTATAGTCCAATTCCTTGATTTCGTTGCCGGTAAAAGCTATTGAGAGCTTTATAAGTTAGATATTTAATTTCTGCGGGATACTTGAGGATTTTCAGTTCCTAGGTCTGTTTTGTTGCGTCGGTTTTGCGTTTTCAGTAGTTTACCATGCTTCTTATACAAAAATGATTTCCTCGGGAGAATCTTTCCGTGGAGGATGTTTCTTTGGGGTAAGGGCCATTTCTATGAAGGGGGTGCCGAATTTCCAAGCATTATTTAAAAAACGATCAGAAACTAAATTTAAAAAAAAACAAGTTTTTGCAACTGAAAGTAAGAAGCAACATTAGAACTTAAAACGAACAGAAATTATTACGTATGTGAGGGGGTTCTCCCCCAAGTCAATACCTCGCTCTTTACGGTACATTTTGTTTAGTGCTTTCAAAAGAGCTGTCTATTCTAGTTAGACGGCCTTTGTGATTCAGGGGTTTGTGAATTAATTTTTTTTTTAACTTTTAACGTAAAGAGCGTGGTATTGACTAAGGGGAGAACCCCCTTATATACGTAATAACATATACGTAATAAAAAAAAACAATAAAAAAACAAGTGATACGGCTCAATAGTAATCGAAACTTTAAAAAACGGAAATTTGATGTCAATAAATATATCAAAAGAATGGGCTTATAATGCTGATTCTAAATATATAAATTTTATTAAGTTTAGTATTACTCATCAAAGGCTACGAGCCTGAGAAAATTTAACTGATTTTTTAAAGAGGGGGGAGACATCCCCTACAAGTGAAAGAATTTTAATGAAAATCAGACCGTCAGATTCAGCGTATCAGAAAACTCTATTACATAGGTTTCAAGCTCATATCTGCAAAAATCTGCAACTTTGTATTTTTTTTGCCAGAAGAAAAATATACGAATATAGAAGTTCGTTACGTAAGTTAATTTGTAAATTACGTCAGAACCAAATTCGGAGACAGCCATTTAGCAAAAGAAAAGTAAAATTTTTATGCAAATTTTGTTTACTTATTCAATGACGGTGAGCCAAAATAATAAAAGCTGCCAAAATAATAGAATAATTAACTAAAAAACGATCAGAAATCAAATAAAAAAAACAAGTTTTTTAAACTGAAAGTAAGGAGCGACATTAAAACTTAAAACGAACAGAAATTATTCCGTATATGAAAGGGGCTGTCCCCTCCTCAACGCCTCGCTCTTTACGCTAAAGTTTGATTCTGTCTCACAACTTTATTTTTTAAATCAATAAAAAACTTTAGCGTAAAGAGCGAGGCGTTGAGGAGGGGACAGCCCCTTTCATATACGGAATAATTTCTGTTCCTTTTAAGTTTTAATGTCGCTCCTTACTTTCAGTTTAAAAAACTTGTTTTTTTTTTATTTAATACCAGCAAAAGGCTCGTTCGAACAAAAATTCTAAGCTGTAGTGTTCTTTAGAAGTTTAAAAAAGAAATCGTGTCACAGAAAGTAATGAATTTTAATACTTCGTACAAAAGAGAGGAGGTGGGGATGGCAGCCCCGTCATATATAGAATAAGTTCTTTTCGTTTTGAGTTTCACTTCTCCCTGCGTTTTTATTTGAATAAACATACTTTTCTTAATTTAGTTTTACATGACCTCCTAACCAAACCTTAATCTAAACTTTAATCTAACCTTAACCTAACCTTAGGTTAACCTTTCACAACCTCATTAATCTAAGGTTAAGATTTATTTTTTTCTCATGGATAGGACAGAAACCTCCCGTAGAGCAAAAGGGCAAATGCTGGCTTCGTGCGATATAACTTTCATTATATTTTCCAGAATCCCCAATTAAATACATAAGTTTTGCCTTGAATTTTTAGCTCCAGACGCTGAAAATAAAAGAGCAACAAAGGCCAAATAAGCCATCCCAATTAGAACTTTATTCCGCCTTAAATCTGTCACCGCCACTCTTTTCTAATTTCTCTCTGGCCCAGATGTGGAAACGTGTCCGGTTGCTCTAATTGCTTGCTTAATTTGTTCAAATCATGCTTCATTAGAAATTCGTTCTCTATCACCTTTTCCATGTGTGAGAGAGAAACTCAGCAGTTTCCCAGTGAACGAGGTCCTAACCTCTAATTTGTTTTCAGCCGACACAAGAGGTTATGCCTCATTGAGTGAGGTGGTGGGTATCGGGTTCTTCTGGACGGGTTAAGCAGAAGCTAAATTGAGTTCTCATGTTTTTCATAAGCGGTTAATAGGCAGCGGTGTATTTTCTTAAAGAAGTGAAATTAAGTGTGTGAATACTTCTGATTGAGTGAGATTGATCAAGATACGGACAAATTTGAGGGGCTACTTACAACAAATCTTGGTTCAGAGTTAGGAATTTAATTATGTTCTATTTAAGAATTGTGCTATTTGATAGACATTCGATGTCTCTTTACAGAGATACTTTATTTTTTTATTCGTTTATTTATGCTCCAAATACATATTTTGAATTAAAATTTTGAAGAAGCCTGAATACGGACGGGTATATACCCAGGATAGGAATTTTAGGATTAGGTCACATATAGGGATGCCATTTACGGAAATATAGTAGGGAGGGGTGTATTTATTTTCATTTTTTTAATCGAGCATACAAAAAAGATATTTCATAATATAGGAATGGAGGGTATTTGCCTTTGTTTCGATTTTTGTTTTTCAAAATCTAGGGGGATATTACCCCACTCCTTACCTTTCTTCTCGTTGGCACTCATAGCCCCAATGCATTTTTAGAAATTTATTATTTATTCTGCAATATTTTTTACTTTTTGCACGATTTATCTGTTTATACACGATTTGTCTTTTTTTTTCACGAAATATATGGTATAGACTCGGTTGGAATTATTTGCAAATCAAAATGTTTACAGAAATATTTACTTTGACACAGAAGAAGTAGCGGGTATTGTTAAAAAAAAAAAAAAAAGAACCAAAAAAGTTGAATTTGCTTTTGTAAATTAAGTTATTGATCTGTAATTATAGTACCTAATTTTAATGCGCTTCTATAGCTGAATAAAGTCATGTATAGGGATGCCATCCATATTACGGTAGGCGCGGTCTTTACCTAGGTCAGAAATTCAAAGCGTTGGGACCCATAAAGGTGGTTATATGACAACCCTGATAAGCTATAGCTGATGATAACCATTTTGGAATAACTTATTTGATTTGAGCTGCTTTTATTTCTGAGTTATGATTATAGCTTCAATTTTTGGTCCATATTTACCAACTACAATCTTAAAAAAACAGAATTTGTGATAAAAAAAAACACCCAGGTCCTAGGCTATTCTGCTTTCAGCACCCTCGCTCAATCTACCATCTTTACTAATAATACTACCTAGGTAAGCCAAGCTGTCCATTTGATCAATCTTCTCGTTACCCAATATAACCACTTCACCTTCGCTTATTCCCATTCTTAGTGACTTAGTCTTCTTAACTTAAATTTTCAAACCTATTCTTGCACCACGAACTGTCAAAACCTCCAAATATTAAATCATTCTGCTAACATCAAACAGTTTGTGATAACAAACTGTAAGTAAGGAGCAACTCGGCCAAGTATTAACGAAAAGTCTAAAAAACAAATGTTTATAAAAAGCAATACATCAAAAGAATTGGCTTTTTTGGCTGATTCTGAATATTTAAAATGTTACCCATTAATGATTAAGTTTAATGTTACCCATAAAAAGCTACTAGCCTAAGAAATTTTGCCTGATTTTGAAAAAGGAGGGTAACACAACCAAAAAGTCGAGTAATTTTAAATTCTTTTCCAATGGCAATCATATTGAACAATAGGTCCTAGAAGATCGAGAGAGGCTCATTCAAGCTAAAACTAAAAGCTCTATTGAGCTTTAAATTTCAGCTTGAATGAGCCAAAGGGCACTATAATCATAGGCAGCGCAATAGCGCTACCTAAGTAAAGAACGATGTTGGCACAATGTATTATCTATTTTTTTTTACTTTAAACCAGGACACTTCGTATCGAAAGGGTTGTCGTAGAAACTTCAAAAAGGGCTCATTCGATTGGAAATTGGAATGGCTAGTGTCCTTTTCAATAGCCGAAAGTGATTGGAAGGCAACTAACACCCCTTCCACGCCCACCATTTTCCCAAACACATTGAATCAATATTTTGAGATAGCCATTTTGTTCAACGTAGTTGAAGATTCTGGAAATTATGTCTTTGAGGATGACAATCCCCCCACAGCCCTAAGGGTAAGGGTTGTAAGCTATGCCCTGGGGGCATATAAAATTTTTATAGTAAGTGTTGTCATAGAAACTTCAAAAAGGGCTCATTCGATTGGAAATTCAAAGGGCTAGTGGCCTGTTTAATAGTCGAAAGTGATTGGAGGGGAAATAACCCCCCTCTCACGCCCACCATTTCCCCAAACACATCCAATCAAAATCTCGAGATAGACATTTGGTTCAACATAGTTGAAAGGTCCAGAAATTATGTCTTTGAGGTTGACACTCCCCCCACAGCCCTTAGGGCAATGGTTGTATGTTATTCCCTGGGGGCATATAAGGTTTTCTATAGAAAGCGTTGCCGTAGAAACTTCAAAAAAGCTCATTTGATTGCAAACTGAAAGGGCAAGAGCCCTTTTTAATAGTCGACAGTGATTGGAGAGCAACTAACCCCTTCTAACGCCCGCCATTTCCCCAAATAAATCCAATCAAAATTTTGAGATAAGTATTTTGTTCAACGTAGTTGAAGATTCTGGAAATTATGTCTTTGAGGATGACAAACCCCCCAAACCCCTCAGGGCAAGGGTTGTAAGCTATGCCCTGGGGGCATATAAGGTTTTACAGAAAGTTTTTTCGTAGAAACTTCGGAAAGGGCTCATTCGATTGGAAATCCAAAGGGCTAGTGTCCTTTTTAATAGTCGAAAGTGATTGGAAGTTTTCTTTTTCGTAGATTCCAACCTGGTTCTTTTTTAGTTTCTGTTCTGTCGTTGACAAGTAAACTTCGAAAGGTTCGATTTTCGTTGGTTTCTTTTTCTTTTCTTTCTTTTTTGTTTAGCACTGAGGACGACTCGGAGGAGGTCCTTGTCGAAATATTTGCTTGTTTCTTTTTCTTCATGGTTCGCCACTGGCTAACAAAATCCTCGTTTTTTCACCTCTTTTGATTTTTTCACTATTTTTCACCATTTCGTTTTTTCACCATTTTTTGACACCAACCATTTCCCCAAACATATCCAATCAAAATGTGAGATAGAAATTTTGTTCAACGTAGTTGAAAGGTCCGTAAATTATGTCTTTGAGGATTACACTCCCCCTACAACCTTCAGGGCAAGGGTTTTAAGTTATGCCCTGGGGGCATATAAGGTTTTTATAGAAAGCGTTGTCGTAAAATCTTTAAAAAGGGTTCTCTCGATTGAAAACTGAAAGGGCCAGTGCCCTTTTTAATAGTTGAAAGTAATTGGAGGGTAACTAACCCCACTCTTACGTCCACCATTTCCCCAAACACATGCAATCAAAATTTTGAGATATCCATTTTGTTCAACGTAGTTAAAAGTTTTGGAAATTAGGTCTTTGAGGATGATAACCTCCTCAGAGCCCTCAGGGCAAGCGTTGTAAGTTATGACCTGGGGACATATAAGGTTTTATAGAAAGTGTTGCTGTAGAAATTTGAGATTGGATTGAATTTCCAATCATTTGATTGGAAATTGAAAGGGCTAGAGCCCTTTTTAATAGTCGAAAGTGATTGGAGAGAAACTAACACCCTCTCACGCCTACCATTTCTCCAAACATTTCCGATCAACATTTTGATAAGGCCATTTTTTTCAACGCAGTTGAAAGGTCTGGACATTATGTCTTTGAGGATGACAACCCTCCCCCCATAGCCCTCAAGACAAGGATCATAAGTTATGCCCTTGGGGCATATAAGGTTCTTATAGAAAGTTTTGTTGTAGAAGCTTCAAAAAGGGCTCATTTGATTGGATATTGAGAGGACTAGTGCCTTTTTTTATTGGTCGAAAGTGATCAGAGGGCAAATGACCCCCCTCAAGCCTATCATTTCCCCAAACACTTCCAATCAAAATTTTGATACAGCCATTTTGTTCAGCCTATCAGAAAGGTCTGAAAATTATGTCTTTGAGGATAAAAAATCCCCCCAGCCCTCAGGGCAAGGGTTGTAAATTATGCCCTGGGGACATATAGGGTTTTTGTAGAAAGTATGGTCATATAAACTTCGGTGGGGGCTCGTTGGATTGGTAATCAGACAATCTAGGTCTCTTTTTATGAGTCAAAGTGATCAAAGGGTAGCTACCTTCTCCCCCCTACATACACGTCATATTGTCCTGAAACTCGTCTAATATAAATTTTCAGATAGCCATTCTATTCAAAATAGTCCAAATATCATATAACAAGGCTTTTGGGGTTGAAACAAACCCCAGAGATTAGGGACAAGGGTTGTAAGTTATGACTAGGGGGTATTTAAGGTTTTTACGGAAGAGATGGTTGTTTAACATCAGAAGAGGCTTTGTCTTTCTCTCTGAAGAAGACCATCATAGGCAGCGCGCTAGCGCTGCCTAAGTAAAGAACAATATGGGCACAAAGTGTTTTTTTTCTCCACCCGGGCACTTCATATCGAAGGAGTTGTCATAGACTTCGAAAAGGGCTCATTCGATTCGAAATTGGAGTGGCCAGTGCCCTTTTTAATAGTCGAAAGTGATTGGAGGGCAACTAGCCCCCCCCCCACGCCCATCATTCCCCCAAACACATCCAATCAAAATTTTGAGATAGCTATTTTGTTCAGCGTAGTTGATTTCCAAATAGAAAAGATGCTTTTGAGGAGGATATTCCCCCACATCCCTCAGGGCAAGGGTTTTAAGTTATGCCCTGGGGGCATATAAGGTTTTTTATAGAAGGCGTTGTCGTAGAAACTTCAAAAAAGGCTCATTCGATTGGAAATTCAAGGGGCTAGTGCCCTTTTAAATAGTCGAAAGTGATTGGAGGGCAACTAGGCCCCCATGCCCATCATTTCCCCAAACACATCCAATCAAAATTTTGAGATAACCATTTTGTTCAGCGTAGTTGATTTCCAGATAGAAAATATGCTTTTAAGGAGGACACTCCCCCACAACCCTCGGGACAAGGGTTTTAAGTTATGGCCTGAGGGCATATAAGAGCGATGTTGGCACAATGTACTATTTATTATTTTTTTTTCCTTTAGAGCAGGGCACTTCATATGGAAGGGGTTGTCGTAGAAACTTCAAAAAAACTCGTTCGATGGGAAATTTGAAGGGCTAGTGCCCTTTTTAATAGTCGAAAGTCATTGGAGGACAACTAGCCCCCCCCCCCTCACGCCCATCATTCTCCCGAACACATCCAGTAAAAATTTTTAGATAGCCATTTTGTTCAGCGTAGTTGATTTCCAGATAGAAAATATGTTTTTGAGGAGGACACTCCCCCACAACCCTCAGGGCAAGGATTATAAGTTATGCCCTGGGGGCATATACGGTTTTTATTGAAATCTTTGTCGTAGAAACTTGAAAAAGGGCTCATTCGATTTGAAATTCAAAGGGATAGTACCCTTTTTAATAGTCGAAAGTGATTTGAGGGCAACTAACCCCCCTCTCACGCCTACCTTTTCCCCAAACACATCCAATCAAAATTTTTACATAGCAAATTTAATCAACGTAGTTGAGAGTTTTGGAAATTAGGTCTTTAAGGATGACAACCTCTCCCCCCACAGCCCTCAGGGCAAGGGTTGTAAGTTATGCCCTGGGGTATATAAAGTTTTTATTGAAAGCATTGTCGTAAAAACTTCAAAGGCCTCATTCAATTGAAAATTGAAATGGCTAGTGCCTTTTTAATAGTTGAAAGTGATTGGATAGCGACTAACACCCATCTCACGCCCACCATTTTCCAAAACACATCCAATCAAAATTTTGAGATATCCATTTTGTTCAACGTAGTTGAACGTTCTGGAAATTAGGTCTTTTAAGATGATAAACCCCTCAGAGCCCTCAGTGCAAGGGTTGTAAGTTATGCCCTGGGGGTATATAAAGTTTATATAGAAAGTTGTTGCATAAATCATAGGCAGCACGATCGCGCTGCCTAAGTAAAGAACGGGGACGCTCGAGAACGAGACAAGAAACGGGAACTAAGTAAAGAGGAGGACACCCTATCACAACCCTCAGGACAAGGATTTTAAGTAAGGCCCTGGGGGCATATAAGAAAGATGGCACAATGTACTATTTATTAATTTTTTCCATTAGAGCAGGGCACTTCGTATCGAAGTTGTTGTCGAAGAAGTTGTCGTAGAAACTTCGAAAAGTGCTCATTCAATTGGAAATTGGAGTGGCTTGTGCCCTTTTTAATAGTCGAAAGTGATTGGATGGCGACTAACACCCCTCTCACGCCCACCATTTCCCCAAACGAATCCAATCAAAATTTTGAGATAGCCATGTTGTTTAACGTAGTTGAAAGTTCTGGAAATTTGGTCTTAGAGGATGACAACCACCCTAGCATACCTCAGGGTAAGGGTTGTAATTTATGGCCTGGGGGCATATAAGGTGTTTATAGAAAGCATTATCGTTTCCAAAAGGGCTCATTCGATTGGAAATTGAAAGGCCTAGTGCCCTTTTTAATAGTCGAAAGTGATTGAAAGGCTTGACATTTTTTTTTAGTAAAGATCGAAGTGGGTATAATGTATTATTTGTTGTTGTTGTTCTTGTTTAGATAAGGGCACTTCGTATCGAAGGAGTTGTCGTGGGAACTTCGAAAACGGCTTATTCGATGGAAAATAGAAAGGGCTGATGCCCTTTTTAATAGTCTAAAGTGATTTGAGGGAAACTAATCCCCCTTCCACTCCCACCCTCCCACGCCAACCCTCCCATTTCTGCTCTTAAAATTTAACCAAATAAAAATAGCGTAAGTATATCCAAGCTATCAAAGAAAGTAAGCAGATTTTTTTGCAAATGGTGTCAAGTTATCCATTTCAGGTCAACTAGAGGAGGTATGAAACTAAATTAAACAGTACTATTTGTGTCCAGATTTTTAAAAGGGTGTATGTTGTTAAAAATTGCTGAAAATTTTTCCCCAGCATACAAATAACAGGCCTAACTATAAAGTCTTAAAAAAACAAAAAAGATTTAAAGTATTATTTTCTTCTCTCTGAAAAGACTATGTCAATATAAAACGAAAAGAAATTAACTTAAAAAACTTTTTCCACAAGATAAATTTTTCAAAGAAAAGTAAAGAACTACATTAAACAAAACATGAGGAAAAATAAAATCAAATAATCTACCAAGCGTGTGAAACTACCACAAATCAGCATCGATAAATAAATGAAACCCAAAACGAACAGAAATTACAATAATTAACCGAGTCAAACTGAAAACGAGCAGAAATTACCATAAGCTGGGCGCAAAACCCCTATGCCTTCCCAAGGCCAGAACAAAATTTGTACTTTACTGAAAAATACAAATGAATGTGCATTGTCAGTTTAATAAACATATACTGTTATTTAGTAATCAAAATCTTAATATTATTTTATTTATTAAAGTTATAAAAGTAAAAACATTTATATTTTTTCAGTAAAGTGCAAATTTTGTTCTGGCCTTGGGATGGCATAGGGGTTTTGCGCCCAACTTATGTTAATGTGAGTATAAAACGAACAGAAATTAATTAAAAAAAATTTTCCACAAAATAAGTTTTTCAAAGAAAAGTAAAGAACTCCATTAAACAAAAAATGAGCAAAAATAAAATCAAATAATCCACCAAGCGTGAAACTACCACAAATCAGCATCGATAAATAAATGAAACCCAAAACGAACAGAAATTACAATAATTAACCGAGTCAAACTGAAAACGAGCAGAAATTAACATAAGTTGGGCTCAAAACCCCTATGCCTTCCCAAGGCCAGAACATAATTTGCGCTCTACTGAAAAAAAAATACAAATGAATGTGCATTGTCAGTTTAATATAGATATACTGATATTTAGTAATCAAAATGTCAATATTATTTGATTTATTAAAGTTATAAAAGTAAGAACATTTATATTTTTTTCAGTAAAGTGCAAATTATGCTAAAGTCCACAATCATTTGTATATCTCCCAAAGCGTTGTTTCTCGTGTCATAAGACTGTGCATCTGGCATCGCAGCGCCCTCTGCTCTCGCTGTGGATCATGTAAAGTTGCCGGCCATACTTGCTACAGTGTAAAGTGTCCTAATAACAACAGTCAACTAGCAAAGCCCACGGTATGATCTGGATGTGTGTACTACTGCGCAAGCTGTATTTCCATGGAATATTGATGGTGGACTTTTAGTCAAAATCCCTGTGATTAAAGGTTTGCTTTCGAATTGTGGTGTATTGTGCTTGCAAGAACATTTTTTGACGAGTCATAGTTTAGGCCTTCTGAAAATTGACAATAATTTTACTAGCTATTCGGTGCCCGCTAAACGATCCGCTTCCAGTGGCCGCTCCTCGGGTGGTATTGCGATGCTTGTTAGGACCTCGTGCCGGTCGAGTATTTTTGATTCATGTGGTTTTTTTCTTGCTGTCCGTGTAAAAGAGTTATGTTATTGTAAACGTCTATCTCCCGACAGATTACCGCAATGACCGATCGGAATTTTATTTACTTCTGCGTGTGAGAAACTAGGGTCTTGCCTTTCAAAGATTCGTCTGCTAGGTAAGAGTTGCATTATTATAGGAGATTTTAACTCAAGTCACGTGTCGAACCTTGACCATGCAGTTTCTTCTATAAATCTCCAAGTGTCATCTGTTCACGTCGTTACTGATTTCCAACTATCAGACCACCTTCCAATATCTGCATCTATTTACTGTCCCTCTGCTCACTCTACTCCCACCACACAGCCACATCAGCCCCGCGCCCAATTTTACAGGGATTGGGAAAACATCCAATATGATCTTTTTGCTGCAGTTGCTAATTCTGTCCTACATAAAATTCATGTTCCGTTCCAGCTGCTCATGAAAAATCCGCAAGTTGATGCATATGAAATACGGGTGTTGCTAGATATCTATCTTGCACAAATTTGCCTCGCTCTGCGATGCGCAGAAAAATCCGCTATACCTCTTAAATATATACTTCGGGGTATCACAAAGCATTGGTCTAGTAATTCGAGCTTAGTTGAAGCTTGGAGAAAACCCAAATTTTGGTACAATTTGTGGCTCCAGTGTGACCGTCCTCGCTCTGGCTGGGTTTCTGACATTCGTCTATCTACCAAAAGAAATTTTGCAAGAGAACTATCTATCCACATGAACCAGATAGTTGAAGAGACGTCCCAGCAAGCTTCTCTGTCCCAACCTTCCTTATATAGAAATTTATCAAGAGATCCTTCCAGCGCCCGCCTATCTGCTCAAGTTATTCCGGATGGAATTCATACTTCTCTGCTGAATTCTCCGCACCAGATATCTCCCTATAGTCCGAATATGAAGATAAGCTGGATAAATCTCTGTCTTGTTGTCCAACCGACAATTTTGCTGTTTCGGTTGATTCTGTACTGCGAGCAATCCAACGCCTAAAGCGTAAGAAATCTTCTGGCATCGATAAATGAGTGCTCTTCACATTCTACATGGAAGCGAGCTGCTGGTAAACCATATAGCTCTTTTGATACAGATGATTGTTATACAAGGAGTTGTACCTTCTTCTTTTTCAATCGGAGATCTCACTCCAATTTCAAAGAAAGGCAAACTCGCTACCCAGTGCTCGTCCTTCCGCCCTATAACAGTGGCTACTACCTTCTGTAAGCTTTCTGAACTTCTGTTCATTGGCCATCAGAACGCGAGATGCTATGATCCACCATACCAATTTTGATTCCAGCCACGTCTCGGTTGTGCCCACGCTTTGTCTGTAGTCGCGAACGCATTGATCGATGCTGATGCATCAGGTGAAACTCTCGTGTTGGCCGGGCATGATGTTCGTAAAGCGTTCGACTCTCTCATTCACGCCGCTATGCTACTCCATGCAGCAAAACGTGGAGTGAGCCATTTATATATCAGAGCCCTTAAAGACATGTATTATCGTCTTAAAGTTCGCCTAATACCTCACCCATTAGCTAAAGTTGACGGCTCTCTAGTCTACGCACCAACCCCCAATATTTTTGTCAATGTCGAAAAAGGTACCCGTCAAGGTGCTGTTTCTTCACCTTCACTCTTCAATCATGGAGTTCTTGATGCACAGTCAGCTGTTCCACATCTTTCATCTCTGCAGGTCTTGATTTATCTCTCGTAGGGTATGTTATGCGGACGACATTCTGAATTTGAGCCGCACTATCCAGCGTATAAGCGAGATTTTCACAACGCTACAATCTGAGTACGTAAAGCTAGGTCTTCAGTTCAATGCTGAAAAGTCCGAAGTTGTATTCTTCAACTGGAAGCAAGCGTCGCCTAGGGATATTCCCCTCGGAAATAGTAGGATTAAGCCAGTAGATTATATCACCTACCTCGAATTCCCATTGGTTCGTCAATAATGCACAAGCGACAACTATTAATTGCTCACATTGAACGTAGAGTTGGGTTATCATATGCTTCTTTTGTAACTAGTAAGTTACGCTTCAACCGCCGTCTTCTTTCGAAACTTTTTAACTCTGTCGCTCTACCACATTATCTGTACATATCGCCGTTTTGGAAAATGCACACAAATTCTGACAAGCCAAAAATTCGTTCAGTTTTCTTCCGGTTCGCAAAATATCTTTTACGTTTCCCCTCTTGGACGCGCTATTCTTATCTTATTAGAAAACTCAGCATTGCTGACCCAATTATAGCTGTGAAAAAGCAAATTCTTGCTTATAATTCCCGTTTAACGAAGTTGAACCATCCTTGGTCGTCAGTACTGGCCCACAGTTCTGTGGGCCAGTTCTTACTTATCGGTTCTTTTAAACATATTGCTTTAAGTAAAGATGTAAAAGGATCCGTGATTGAATAATTTCCTTGTTTCTGATATCTATGTATATCGGAGTAAATGAATCATTTGTTGAGTGATCTGAGTTCAAGACCAGTGGGCGAAAGTGTCGTTTAATTGTTTTTACCGTTTCTTTTCATATTTACACTAGTTGATATGATTATCTACTGTATATCTATTTTAATTCACTGATGATTATGTGGGTTCTTTTTTTTTTTTTTTACCAATTGTAGCTTGATGCAATGATGTTCATATTGCTTATGTTTGTTCAGTATTTAGGGGCCGAAAAAAATGAAACATGTCGCGTACCTGCAGAGCAGTGTATAACTGTGTTTTTCTTTCCCGTTTTTGTAATTTGTTCTAAGCGCTGAATTAGATCTTGTCTCCAGCGTTCGTCACTAAAAACCACATGAATAACTGCTAAGTTAATGTGTATTTCTTTTTTTTCGCTTATTGCTCCGTCTTTTCCTTTTTTGTATGATGGGTTTTACAATAAATAATAATAATAATAATATATATATATATATATATATATATATATATATATATATATATATATATATATATATATATATATATATATATATATATATATATATATATATATATATATATATATATATATATACAGATATATATATATATATATATATATATATATATATATATATATATATATATATATACATATATATATATATATATATATATATATATATAATATATATATTATATATATATATATATATATATATATATATATATATATATATATATATATATATATATATACATATATATATATTAAATTCATGTAGATATATTTTGGTAGGGACTTGCGGGGAGGTGTGGCCTCCGGGCCTCCACCCTCCAAAAATTTTTAAGTTTTCCTGAATTTTTCTGTTCTTTGTTTTCAAATTATTAAATAAAGTTTATTTTTATTATATGTCCCTTCTCCCAAAAAAACAGCCAAAATTAAGCGTACGTGCCTGAATTTTGATTATCAACATTTGACAACATACTGACTATGAATATAAATATTTGTATTTTGTGTTTACAATTAATAATACTTGTGACGATAGTTGTTAGATCATAGCATAGTTTATTCGCTCTTCATGCTTGGAAAACAATTTTAGACTCAGCTCAAGGGACTTAAACAAATATAGTAGGGCTACTCTTGTCACGCAATAAAAAGATAATTCATATTTAGTAGTAACTCTAACAAAAGATAATAAATACGAAGAAAACTATTTTTCCCTCAAAATCTGCACGGGATATTTGCTCAGGTGGAAAACAGCGAAGTGAAAAAAAGAGTTGGAAAAATGATTTCTACAATTTTTCAAATTCACTTCCTTGGAACGGCAATCATTGGAATGTATATTAGCTAGAAAAGAGAGGAAAACAATAATAAGCAGTGGAAGGTGAATGTGACACGACGTAACGGATAAGAAAAAGATGGAATGTAGGAATTAGAAAGACTATGATAAAATTAACCACTAATAAAATTAACATGCATATGCATATTGAAGAGCAACAGAGAGAAAGAGAGTCAGAGAGAGGGGAGATAGAAAGATAGGGAGCAAGAAAGAGAGAAACAACTGCTACTCTACCACTGTAACTATAAATTCATTAAATCTTAGTAGACAGTCGCCTACTGCATGTGCCTTTGCGTTATGTTTAAGATTTACCATATGGAGAAGATGGGAAAGAAGCGATCACCCAAGATTGCCGATTTAGGACTCAAAACTGTGAACTGCTACGACTACTGCTAAGTGGATGCCGCGAACTTGCTGCCTCCCAAAAGCCGTTTCTGAAACTTTGAAAATTCGAAACCTTTCTGTAGAATACTAGGCTACTACTACTACTACTGAAAACTCACCGTAGTACCAAGCAGCCCGAGGCCAACACAGCTACGCATGCTCCTCCTACATCCTAATCTATTCAAAGCATCCCTCTTCACACCCTCCCAGTAAGTTCCAATGTCCCTTAAATCCTTCTATACCACATCGTCTTACGCCAACCACGGACAACCTACTTTCCTTGTAGTCCTAGACGGTTGGTCGATAAGAACAATCTTCAGGAATATGTCATCCTTCATCCGCGGAAACCGCCCTAGCCATCTCAACCTTTCTCTCATTATAGCCCTAGAAGGTGAGATTGAACCACACTTTTCGTGCAGCCAACTGTCTGAAATACGGTCAGGCAGCCGGGTACCCAAAACAATCCGTAGGCAATTTCTCTGGGAAACATTTAGAAACTCTTCGTCTGTTTTTTTTTTGAGCGCCCATTGCTTCAGAACCATATTTGACCACTGTCATCACTATAACTTCCAATATTCTGATCTCGGTTCGCAGACTTATTTTCCTATTCTTCCAAACGTTTTTCAACTGTAAAAAAAACAAACACCCTGAGCCTTGGCTATTATACTCTAAACGTCTTCACGGCTTCCCCCATTTTCACTAATAATACTACAATGTAAGTAAAGCTGTCCACTTGATCAATATTCTTCTTACCCAGCGTCGCGCTTTAATTTTCACTTATTCCTAGCTTTAGCAACTTGGTCTTCTTAACTTTAATTTTCAAACCTATTCTCGCACCCTGAATTTGCAAAACCTCTAAAAGTTCCTTTATTTTGCTCACACTTTCATCTAGGATGCTTAAATCATCAGCATAATCTAAGTCCAAAAAAGTTTTCTTCCCCATTTAGTCTTGGAAGTCAGGAAAACCTAAATAACGTCTTTAGGAGAGACTTTGCCAGGTCATGATTTCGTTGATTGTCATATCAATATTTTCATTTTATTGCTTTTGTCTTTTTAATTTAATTTTTGAGATTTACTGAATTTACACAAAGCAATGAAACCACGGAGCGCCTTTTTTAATCATTCCCCAAAATATTGCGGAAGAATTTGTCCCCCCCATCCATAAAAGAAGCCTCTGCGCATCACACTTTTACGATTATTACTAGACATATTATGTTCAAACCAAAATCCTAATTCATAATAAGAAACTATTTTCAAAAACTTTGAATGCTCAATGATCTGTTCAAAGTCTTTATTTTGCTCGCTTGAACTGTCATCCGATGTGAAAGGAGAAATTCTAAGCCTAGGTTACGTTACATATATCTAACCAGATCATATATTGCATGATAGTTTAAGTATCCTTACAAAGAACGAAAGAACAAGTAGTATTCCATTAGGCACTTCAAACGCTTGCCCTCCCTTTTCCCATAGGATTTCAAACGTATGCCCTCTTTTTTCCCATTAGGCACTTCAAACACATGCCCTCCCTTTTCCCATAGGAGTTCAAACACATTCTCTGTGACATCATGACAGCCCTGTTTCCTGGTGGCAGACTTCCCAGGTATTATATTATTTCCCCTATTGATTTTCTATTTTCCAATGTAGGTGTCTAGACGGCTATTAAGGAAGATGTCCAGGTGTTTCCTCGTCTTTAAACGGTCAGATAGGGAAACTAAAATTGAATTTCTGTGACAGCCATAGGGAAATTAACACGGGATTTTAAAGACAACCATAGGAAAATTAACATGGGATTTTAAACGCAGCCCTGTTTCCAGGTGTTCCAATATTTCCCCATAGCAACCCCTATTGTTTATCTATTACCCCATATATTTGTCTAGACGACTATTATGGAATATGTCCAGGTGTTCTAGTATTTCTTCAGTATTCAAAAATAGTTCAGCGTGTCAACATCAAAATCGATGCTCCAAAAATACTGGATATTTAAAGTAATAGTGAGATGGAACCTAGAGTGCCTAAAATAGCAGTGGAAATTACAAGGGGTTGCCGACTAACCCTAGAATGGGACAAGATATATGCCGGATATGCTGTATCATTAAGCAAATTCAAGTCGGAAGAACAATTATGCTTTGCGGCTAAAGTGAATATAGTGGATATACAGTGACTACAAGATGGATTAAATGTATTAGCGAATTATATTGAAGAAAAGAATCTATAGAAAATGGTTTTTTATTAGCAATTGTTAGTCTATATTTGCTAGTGAGAGCGTTAAAATGGCTAGATTTGAGAACAAGAAAATCTTACGTAATCTGGTAAAATTGGAAAAATATTTAATTTTAGATGATTACTTTCAGGAATTATTTCTTCAACGGAAAATATTTCCTCGAGAAACACATAACGATATAATGGGAACTGATTTCCCCAACTTAGGACTATTTCATGAAGCTTTGTCGTCCTAGTTCAGCTGCTTTTACTCAATTTATAGATACATTAATTGAGACAAAACAAAATGGTATTGTGGTTTTGCTCTTATCCACTACTTAGCCAGCCATCTTGTACGAAATCTTTTCTAAACATGTTTGTAACGTCCTAGAAGACATTTTTATTGGTCGTGAGTCAGTTTCTTTTTAGAAGTGAGACAGTCAAAATCGAAAAATAGTTTTATACATGCCCATTATGCTTGTATACATGGGGCAGCTGGTTATCCCGTGAGAATTGTGCTTTTGCTGATGACTATAATGAAAAGTGTAAATTTTGCAATCCATGTAAATTGCGTAAAGGATATGCTGTGCAAACTAAAGACTGTGGATCCTGTCTTGAAGAGATTTGTGACTCTCAAAATAGAGGATTCTTATGCTTAAATTGCCACTATGACAAATGTGATCAATGGAAGAACCTGTGATCAATGGTAGAAGAACCTGGTCTACACTTCAATTTCTGAAATAATAAAAGAGTCTGGTTTTTACGACATCGCTGTGAAGATACTGGCTACTTTGACTATAAACCTACAGACTTTTATTTAGCTGTTACAGAAAGGGATTCTTCATATGAGAATTTTGTATGTGACATTGCTTCAAATAAGCAAATTGAAACATATGAATTTTATAATATGAATCAGAATAGTATTATTTACTTTAAAAAGAGATTTAATAAAAATAAAGTTACAATATATTGTAGAAAACGTGGCCCTGACTTTGCATGTCTAGATGATTACAAGCTGAATCCTGACGAGCTGCTCCCACTTATCGTTTCTGATGATTACCTATACATAGAAGAAGAAATCTAAAAGGACACAGTGTTTTGTATATATACAAATTTTATTAATAAACAAATTTAAATACATTTTTAAAGCATTTCACTATCAGGGCACCAAAATTTATATTTTAGAGGTAGGAAAGAGTATTTTCAACTAGAAAGTCGTTCAATCAAGGATTGTCGCCATAAATTTTGAGGAATTGACTCTAAGTATGTCCACGACATCGTAAAATAAAATATAATAGTGCATGAAAACCGCAGCTTTTCGTCGATAGATCTTGTACCTGCTTCCGATTTTGAATAATAGATTTTACACTCTGCTCAAGATAATTTTTAATGTGAGGTGTATAGAATGTATACGGTAGGCCAAGAGAACCAAAAAATTCTATATTCTTTCTTGTGTGAAAGATGCATAACCAATAACCCGTCTTTACAGTTGTTAGACTTCAATTAACGATGATAAGGGTATTATTTGCATGTTGAATATGCTCCAGGAAATCCGAAGGTATGCAATAGGATTTGCATTTGGACATGTAGTGATCCATATTAAATACATTGATTATCTGATGCTTGTTCATGACGCCAAGTCTAATAAAACACTGCCGTAAGGGGTAATTTCCCAATAGGTTTAGAATTAATTTAGCGAGATTAATGCATTACTTTCCTCCAATGGCTCGGCAAAGGTACACTCTAAACACACATTACCCGTACGGACAATACTCATATCTTGAGTACCGGACAATATCCAATACAATGATACCTTGAGTTTTAGAAAACATTTCTTCGGTTATAATATTTTCAAATAATTGTGAATCTCGATCTAGGGATTGCATTGTCAATTCATATAGGATCCTGCAGGATTTATCAAAGAATAAATTGTAGAGCGGAATTCCATTTACTTTACATGCAAGCCATGAAAGTCCAAACAGTTCAAATTTATGCGGGGATTTGTCCATGATCCTACGGCGCTTGCACTTTTTATAAAAGCCAATGCCGATTTCGACGGAATCTCACCATTTATAAATGATGAATCAGTATAGGTACGTGTACTCGTATCAATATGACGTTGATTCGTGATTGTATGAGGAACGAGCAATTTGATATTATTGCCAGAGGCTCTTATTTTTTCAATTGCCAAGACACCAGAACTCATAACTTGATGTTTTCGTACATGAAATATTGCCGGAGTGAGAGAGACTGTTGCATCGGGTGCAGTGCCAAGTACTTTTCGCAAAATAAAATTGGACGGTGCAAGTTATAGCTTTATATCAATCTTCACATTGGGAGACAACCATTGATGTATACTAAATGTCTCATGGTTTATTTTCCCAACTAAATGTAAATCTTTAGTTGTCGTATCTCTAAGAATTTTACTAGTGTCACTGTCTGTTTTATATTCATAGCCCAGTGCATGTCCTCTCAACAGATTATATCACATTGGAGTCATCAACATGAATTGTATATAAATTGCTTGGTTTAAAAGATTATTGCTCGTGCTCACCAATGTCCCATTTATGTGGACACTTATTTGTCTAAGTAAATTGTCCAAATAATTGAAAGATTATTGCTCATGCTCACCAATGTTCCATTTATATAGAAACATATTTGCCTAAATAAATTGTATAGTACACAATTTTCATAGGATAGTCCCTCGGCCCCACTTGGTTTTTCATTGTCAGATTTCTTTACAAAAACATGTAAATCTATAAATGTTGAAGTCAAATCTATGAAATAATCTTCATTCGAATAAATTTGAAAGTGGACATTTTCTGAGAGCGGCTGTTGCAGATACAAATGTTCATAGCATCCGTGTTTAATACTGGCATCTACATTTTCCATATTTAAAATATTTAGAGATGAGTTGACTGAGGGATTTCCTTATGTGGTAGATCGGCCATTTTCTAGAAAAGAAATCCTTTTTCAATCTTTTTACTTTATTTTTGATGCTTTACGCTTCCGGGCTGAGTTGAGACCGATGAGTGATGAGGTCTTTCGCACTCTTTTTAAACCTTTTCTGTTTTGTTTCAATATCTCGCCAAGGGATCACGCGCTTGACCTGTTATTTTGTGAAACACTTTCTTGAAAATCCTTCCCAGAGCCCCAATCATATAGTGTTGAGGACGCAAAATCCGCGGCAACCGGTGCAAGATATTTTTTAGCCAGGAATAGTGAAGAGCGAAATAGCTTAGCAGACCAATTACCAAGACCGTAAATGGACATTGATGAACGACCCCTGTAATAGTCCATTCCATGACCCAATTGTCGTGGTCCATGAGTAGCAACATAGCAATCAATATCAGGACATACACACTGAGTTCTATTAGCCATCTCACTGAATGGATCGAAAATGACCTGTAATTACGGCCAAACCTTTTGTTATTGCTAGAGGATTGCCCTATTTGGTTCTTAATGTTAACTGACAGAGCTCCAAATACGAAGTGCTGACTGGAATGTATTGAATGTGCTTTATATTGTAATAGTAAATATTGTCATTAGAGGTATTTTTGTTCAAGAACACATAGGAGGGGGAAATTAGCATAACTGACTCTTGATCTCTCGACAAAGGATGCGCAAAGAAATATACAGCTGTCAGAGGAGAAGGCGGGTGGATACTCTGTGAAAATGACAAGATTCATGCCACTAGCACTTCCAGCACTTTTACCATTGATGATATTATATTTAAAACCAAGAACTTCACGTAAATCCCCATTGAGAATAAACTTTTCATTGTCAATGGGTGAACTAATGTAGATTTTTTTCTCTTCCTTTGAATAGTTGAATTGAAAGGCGCCATTTTACGATATGAAATTTTTGTTGATAGCACGACACAAATCGTTCATAGTCCCAAGCTCCTTGTATGATATTGTGACAAAGGAGTATTCATATGAACTGATCTTTTCAATTATATGTTGATTGTTAACGACCGGCCAATCATGTGATCTAGTTTTTATTTCATGTGTAAGATCTTTTCTTAGGATATCATATGTATTTTTGAGAATACAATCTACAAGAACAAATTCATACCTTCCCTCAAATTTAATGGTAGGGGAGAGTTTTGTCCAAAAATCACTCGTTTTATTTAAATCATCATAAAGAGGATCAGAAACATTGGACATGAATGTTACATAAAAACCAATAGA
Source organism: Artemia sinica (assembly GCA_027921565.1). NCBI lineage: Eukaryota > Metazoa > Arthropoda > Branchiopoda > Anostraca > Artemiidae > Artemia > Artemia sinica. Next base: position 71,743,781 of record CM051263.1, on the reverse strand, counting down.
CATTATGATCGTCTTCAGCGGGTATCCACGAATCAAAATCAGAGTTGTATCCCAGACAGCGAACAAGCATCTGTCATTTACCCTTGCGAGTACGTGTCTTTAATACCTTTTCAATTTGACAGATTTCACTGTTTCCAACTTTTTGCAATTCATAGTAATAAAAACCGCCAAGAATCTATTCATCTTTCATATCACGAAGACGATACGTTATAGGTTTAGCGTGCAAGACTTTTGACACTTTAAAAAGTGCTGTGGACCACAAGTAATTTCCCCTTTTAAAAACATTTCTTGTGCGATTGATTCGAAAACTATCACCAACATTAAATGTTTTCTTCCCCGCCTTTTCATTAGAATATTGTTCAAGGAAAAGTGTATTGTCACTAAGATGAACTTCAAGAGGACTAGCATTGGACAAAGATAGATGAGGACGTTGTTTATAAATCAACATGATTTTATCCAAATCTTGAATAAATGCAGCAGCATAATCAATGTACAATATCTTGAAAATAAAAGTCGAATAGTTCGTATCAAACGTTCAGCCAATGCCGCCTTTATAGAACTATGACTATTATATAGTATTGTATTATGTTTCAATAAAACCCCCTTTACATGTGGATTAAAAAATTCACTTCCACAATCTGTTTGAATTTCTTATACGAATCTTGTTAAAAGATGTAATCAAGGGCTTTAACAACATAATTGCCTCTCTTTGTCTGCAATGGAACTTCATATGCATAGCGAATAAAACTAATCATTGCAAGTAAAATATACTTTTGCGGTTTATTATGGCGTCTTTGAATCGAGTCTAGAGTCAAAAGATCTGCTTGTAATATATGCAGAGGGTAAAAGGCTTTAGTTTTTCGATTGTAACGACCTTGAGTACTATGATTTCGATGAAGAGTTTAACTGGGTTCTCTCTGTAAATACTCCTTTGTTAACTTCCTTTAATACCAGTAACCTGAACAGGTGGGGTGGGAGAACTTAAACTTCCATATTCTCCAATATTTTCATAAACACCTTTCAAAACTTGATCCATTTTGAACGTGATCGTGGTATGAAGCGCCTACTACCGTTTTGCGTACTAGTGGGTGATGATGATAACGATGAGCTGATATCAATACGTCTTCGCTTTTGTCTAGCTACCACTAGCGTCATCAAATCAGTGTTTCTACTAGGTGCGCTAGTATTTTCCAAGATAGATTTAAAATCTTCATCTTCTTCTTTTAATGTCGTTGATGGTGATGGACTATGTTCTTTTAATTTCTTAGGATTTGTTTTATGTAGATGATTGTCAAATGATAAAAGAACTTTTCGATTTGTAATCAGATCATAAATTAAATCAAGCAGATTATAACTTTTCCTCTGAATTATAACTTCATTTTTTTCTCATCAATTTGCTCATTTTCAGTGAGATAAGTCAAGAATCTTTTTCTTTGTTCACAATAGGATGTGGGCAATAGGTCTTCAACTCTTGTTAATAAATCTTCTTTTTTCGTTTTTTTCAAAGTTTCAAAACTTTCATTACTTTCAGAAGCTTGATCAATGACATCTATTTTCAGTGATTTTTCACGATAAGGCTTATGTTTGTCGACACGTCAAAGGGCATTTTGAAGCAAAATTAGTTTTTCGTCATCAGCAATTGTTTCATTAATAATAAATTTATCAATATTGTCTTCAAAGTGCTCTTTGGGTGATAGAGCAAGTTCAATTGGCGTCAATTTATAGGGTTTAGCCATTTTTAGAGAATAGTATTTACAAGTCCGGCGATTATCAGCAGTAACACTGAAAAGAAATTACCTTCCGATTGAACAAGGTTTTTTCTTTTGCAATTTGCTTTGTTTTTGTAAGCTAGAGCACGGAAAAGTGACCGATTTTGCTTTGTCTGTTGTCTAACACCTTCTGACAGTTGAACATTATATTCTGTTAAATTTAAACAAAGTTCTGATAAGAGATTAATAAATTCCTTGTCAATGCCGTGTTTGAATATTGCTTTCCTAAGCCGCGGTTTTAAATTGGCTACCACAGAAAATAAATGCCTATTTTTATGTAGCTTCTTCAGCGTCATGATAGTAACTAATTAACTTCTTTACTATTCACAGGTAGATATACAGTAATTTCATTATCGAAAATACCAGTGACTACACGCAACTCTTTGGGCGTGTTTTGATTCACATCCAATAAAATATATCCATATGGTTTATTAGTAGCTTGACTGTACGCCGAAAGTAAAAATTTAGGTTCGCAGGGGTGGATTTTTTCGTTTAGAATTATAAGAGAACTTGAGTCGCGGACAACTCTATAGATAAGATAGTAAGTAACATTCAAAGCAATTGTTCTCATACATTTACTCTGATGAAAAAGATTATGGAGCAAAACAATTACGAAAATTTCTTCATGATGTGAGCAGACTGCGAATAATTTCAACATTTTTGAGACCATTCTTCAATAGATTCAGCTAATCATCAATAATCAGCAACGAGTTTGGTGCAATACTAGTAAACACATTAACTACCTGTATAAATTTTATGCTTTGTGCAATACTCTTTACTTTTTCATAAGATTCTTGCCATACACTATAACAATAATAAATATTTTTCGGATTCTCTAAAACATTTTATCATAGTTTTGAAATATTTTCGTTAATAGTGTTGTTTTGCCAGACATGGACGGTCCGCAAAGAAAGGATCTGGATAGGGTTTTAAATTGATACAAGCTCCTCCAATGTCTAAATGCAACTAACCGAACCTAACCTCTATCTATTGAATAAATACTCCAAAAATAGTATGCATGGTTTCATTAATTGACAAATATGTAATATATATATATATATATATATATATATATATATATATATATATAATATATATATATATATATATATATATATATATATATATATATATATATATATATATATATTATATATATATATATATATATATATATATACATATATATATATATACATATATATATATATATATATATATATATATATATATATATATATATATATATATATATATATATATATATATATATATATGTATATATATATATAAATATGTATATATATATATATATATATATATATATATATATATATATATGTATATATATATAAATATGTATATATATATATATATATATATATATATATATATATATATATATATATATATATATATATATATATATATATATATATATATATATATATATATATATATATATATATATATATATATATATATATATATACATATATATTTACGATAGCAGTGAAAACAACATAAAAAATAAGCACATAATATATTGACAATGGTACTTGAACATTTAAATTGAAAATAAATAAAAAACTCTTGAACATGAATAGGCGGGTGCGGTCGGCACCCGCAGCGGCCAGCGGACGGAAGGATCACGCGGTGACCGCAAGGTGCTACGGCCAGGGTGGCAGCTGGAAGGTACAGCGGTGGGGTAGCAACAAGTAAATATAGAATAAGTAGACACTTAATAATTTATAAAAATAAACACTTTAAAATAAACACTTGAAAATATCCGCTTTGTGCAGCGAAACAAAAATATACAAGAACACTGGAAAATGACTAGGTAAAAAAAGGCAGTGCTGAGCTGGATACAGAAAAACAGACCTCCTCCCCCCGATGACGGTCCCCCTCCCCCTCCCAAAACTATAGGGCTTTCTCAAGACCGAGTTGTTTTCTGTAATTTACACATTCATCTCGATCTGAAGTCAGGTAGTGGCCGTGTGTTAGTACCCTCTCACCGCCCGCGAGTACATTTGTTCGATATGGATGATATGGCATTTTCCTCAACCCGAACTGTATAGTTTTTATATTTTAAAGAGCGAATGGCCATCACAATTGCTCCAAGAGAGGAAAGGATGTAATAAATGAAAAAATAAAATCAAATAGGTGAGAAAAACGAGGGTTTTGTCAGCCAGTGGCAAAATATGAAGACAAAGAACAAGCAAATATTTCGACAAGGATCTCCGCTAAGTCGTCCTCAGTGCTCAAAAAAGTGCTCACTTGTCCACACATCTAACGAAAACCGAACTTGCAGACAGGCGAAATCTATTGTAAGGCAAAGAATACTTGTTCAATCAAATTGGTGAACTCTCTTTCATTGATTTCTGTCTATTTTTTTTTTGTTCAATATCTTCTCTTCTCTTGTTAAGTTCACTTCGAAAGGTTACATTTTTTTAGCACTGAGGAGGACTTGGCGGAAGTCCTTATTGAAATATTTGCTTGTTCTTACTCTTCATATTTTGCCACTGGGTGACAAAATCCTTGTTTTCTCAAATATTTGATTTTATTTTTTTATTGTTTATATCCTTTCCTCTCTTGGTTTAATACGAAATGGGAGGAGCTTTTATACGCGCCTAGACTCTAGGTGACGGATATTCTTTTTAGAATGATCGTACTGTCTACATATTGCTAATGTGTCTGATTGCGTCTTAACAGCAGTAGTTCTATCTGGAAGGAAGATTTTGAACTAAAAGTCGTGAAGGACCGTGCTAACTTGTGACTCAAGATTTAGACTGCTTGCAGCCGATTCAAGAGAGGACACGTATTTTATATAAAACAAGGGTCTAGGCTGCATTCCTGTTTCCCTTGCGACTGTTTTAAATGGAGTAAAGCAACTGAAATAAAAAATCGTGGACTCTGATGGTACTTGTGAATCAATTGAGTTTAGAGTCAGTTGCTTTATAATCACACTTACAATTATTATTCCAGGTATGTGTGTCATCTTCACTTGTTCCTGATTCATTTTTATGGAGCCACTTCTATTATGCAGTCACTTTTATGACAGTTGTTTCTACTTTGAAACGCGGAAAGACCCATTGAATTTCAACTCTTATAGACCAATTACAGTTGCACACAATCTAAGTAAGGTATTGGAGTACATTCTTATGTCACATATCAATACAAACTGTGAACTTGATGTGGATCAGTTCGGATTCAAAGCATATGCTGGTTGTCAACATGGTCATTGTGCACTAGCAACTTTATTAGAGGATAATCAGACCAACAGAAATGAGCTTCATATTTGTACCTTGACTTACTTAAGGCACTTAATTCTATTCGCCAAGCCCAGCTTTGGGATTTTATTGCTGTATCCAGAGTTAATTCATCAGTTATTTTATTAATGCGTTTCTGGTATGGTGAATCTTATCTTAGACTGAAGATGCAGTCGGGTGTTTTTGGAAATATCCTTGTTAGGTCTGGTGTTCACCAAGATGGAGTTTTATCCCTATATTTATTCACGATGCGCATTAATCATATGTTGAATACTGTCGAATCTCCTTCTTTTCTAGGCAACATCAATATCTCCTACCCTGCTTATGCAGATGAGTTCTTGTTGATTAGTAGAATGAGATTGGACTTGGTCCACTCTGTTGATCTTGTTTCTCGTCTTCCTTCTAATATTAGAGTAGTTCTGAATGTTGATAAATTTGAGTACCTGGCAGTTCCTGGCAATGCCATGTAGTTCTTCTTCACTCCGATGTGCTAATGTTTTTAAGCGGTTTAGAATCTATATTTATAGTACGCTGTCTGGGATTCTTGAAAAAGTTCTTGTCGACATTAAGCAAAAGCTTCAATTAAGCTACGAGAAATCCGTCATTAATCGTGGTCTTTACTCACGTAAAGTGCTCGCCCGTATTTATAGTACCTTCTGTGATAACTCCGTTTTATTTATGTTTAGTGTGTATCCTCTGCTCCAGAAGAAAGCAACTAAAATGAATTCGAGTCATGTAATTTCGGTAGCTCAAGTACCCACTTTAATTGCCTCGATCTTACCGTAATCATGCCATTGTTAGTAAATACGATGCTATGGATATTTCAGTATCATTCGAATGATTAAATACTGTTTTAGTTTATATTTCTGTTGTTTTTCTTGGTTGTTTTCATCCGCTAATCCGAATCTTTTGTCATTTATGGTTGTATATTATATATGTGTATCTTGAAGTTTCTCTTTTTGTTTTTTCTTAGTGCTCCACTTGTGTTTTGCTGTTTTGTGGCAGGTTAAGAATAAATTATTATTATTAGAATTATTAAGACTTTAAGGAATACATATCAGTGTATGTATATTGAACTCTAAATTAAATTAATTTTATATCAGCGTAGTGCAAATTATGTCCTTGTCTTGAGAATTTGTGGGGATGTTTCAGTCCTATTCATTGTAGTTTCTGCTTGTTTTGAGTTTGAATCGGTTATTTATTGCAATTTCTGTTCATTTTGGGTCTCATCTATTTAGTGATGGTGATTTGGGGTAGTTTTACTCCTTTAAGATTAGTTGACTTTATTTATTATCATCTATAGTTTAATCGAGCTCTTTACTTCTCTCTAAAAATAATTTTGTGGAAAAAGTTTTTTTTATTTAATTTCTGTTTTTTATTAACATAGTACATTTCATGAAAAATAAATATTATTTTATATCTTTTCTGTTTTTATAAGAATCCATAGTCTGGCCTGCTACTGCTATGTTGGAGAAACTTTGTAAATAATTTTTAATGCTATACACCCTTTTAAAAATCTGGAAACACATTGTGTTATTCAATCAAGTTTTATACTTCCTCAACTTGATCTGGAAAATAAAACCTAATACCAATCCTAAAAGCTCTATCTATGTTCATTGAAAACATGCATCACGCTCCTCTCCTTACTCTTCTCCTTACACTCCTCATTACGCTTACACTCCTTTGATTTATTTAATTTGTAAGAGCAGAAGTTGTAACAGCCGCAGTCCTACAATTTTCAACTTTATACCCTCAGTCGTTCTTGTAATATAGTTGAGATTTGTAATTGACAACCAGCATACAAATGAAAAACTATTTGAAGAGGTCTTGAGGAACTGAAGACCCCTCCAAACTACGAAAGTATAGCAAGCCATCCAAATCCCAGAGTACTAGTGTGCCTGAAAAAGTAGGTTGAATATTTCGTGAGGGAGTTCCGAGCTCCAAAAAAAAACATGGACGAATGTTTCAAAAAACAACTTGACCTTTTTCTTTCAAATAGGACAAAATCTTTCCTGTTTGTGTCGCAAAATACTGTTCACTTTTTGATTCCGAAAGTAAAGAAATAATATTCCTCTGGTGCTGATTCTATTTCAGCAGGGCACCTGCAACTTCCAGGTCTTTTAATCAAGCAGCTTTTAGCAGTACTGTTTCATATGATTCTTGCTCGTGGTGTAGTCCCTTTGAAATTTTGTATCGGACGAATAATTCCCATCCCTAATAAAGGGCAAGAAAGACGCTTCTCTGTATAGTTGTTATCGCCCCATTACCGCCCAGTGTACTACTTTCAAGCTCTTTGAGTCATATTTGAAAAGAGGCATTGAAGAAAATTGTTCCACCCCTCCTAGCCAGTTTGGGTATTAGCGAGGCTTAGATAGAGAGCACGCTCTTCTTCTGCTTATAAATGTGCTATAGGAAATTGAAGAAAGAAGTGGTTTCTTGGTGCTGTTTGCACTCGATGATGCAAGAGATTTTGACTCGTGTATATGTTATAGAGGATTTGCTTGAGCTCCATTTGAAAGGAACTGATGCCGCGGTAACTACTTGTCTAAGATACATACATATATATCTGAAAGCTGGAATTTAAGTTGGTAGTCAAATATTTCCGATCCTGAAAGATGTACGCCGAGGAGCATAGACTTCCTAGCTTTGTTTGTATAATTGTGTTACAGGTGCCCAAGATAGGTTGAGTTGTACATTTATATTCAAACGAGTTGATCTTTTGTTGGTTACGATTGCACATGACTTACTGAAGCTTTCCTGCACTTTCCAAAGATGCTCTTCGACTTTTGAGCTTCTCCAAGAAGAGTATGAACATTTGCTAGAGCTTTAGTACTGATAAAACAGTTGTTCTACCATTCAAACATAAAGGTAATATAATTCAATAAGTCTATACGGCTGTGAGGTTCTCCTTGCTAGTAGCCTTACTTACCTGGGTAGGCCTATTGGATTAAACCTATAGGAAACTGTAAACCTGGCAATGAAAATTATGCTAGTAAGAATCTGGCTGCACATGCCTCCCTGGCTTCAAGCGTTTCATATCTGAGTAAAGTTCACCGTTTCCAATTATATAATAGCCTAATAATTCCTCACTTAATTGCCCTTGCTCATGTTTGGTCTTTTCTTAGTTTTGATAAAATAAAGCAAGTTCATCACATTTATTCTAAAATTACAAAGTAATTAACGGAACTTCCAACTTGGAAAAGTAACTTTTTCTGCAAAGAAAGTATCAATTGGTAGGCCCAGCAGGGGTTACTGAGAAACGTATTCATGATCTGTCTACTGAAGGCCAGATGTCTTCCCACCTTTGGTCATTTCTTTTTGTCCCTTGTTTGTAGTTGTCAAAGTATGTTTTTTCTGTTGTTTCTTGATTTTTACTCTGTATTTTTCTGGGCTCTGCCCAGCTTTTTGTGACGGTTTATATATAAAATGCTCGGACTATTAATTGAATTCAATTTTGCTCATTTTTGGTTCAACGGTTCTCTTTACTTTACTTTGAGGGGCTTGCTTTGTGGCCGTTTTCAAATTAATTTCAAAACAAAGCAAATTTAAAATAAAATGTATTCCAAATAGTTAAAGAAAATCTTATATTAAACATTATATGGCTCAACTCCGATCTCCAAAGTCACACCAAAGTGAATTAAAAGAAACCAAACTGAATTAAAAGAAACAATCATTTAAAACTAAAAGCCTATTATAGAATATTCTACATCGTATATTTTATATGACTTTTATATGAAGTATATTTTTATACAAAATATATGAATATTTTATATTAATAAAATTATAATCTCCCTTGTTTTCTTAATTTTTATTCCTCTCCCTTGACTGCTCGATTTTATAAGTGTGGGGAATTTTCTGTTGGATAGCTGTTTGTGAAGGAGGGACTTACCATGGGTGAACAGCCTGCGGAAGGGAATATAAAACGTAAAAAGAACGAAGAGTCATGTTAAGACAGTCGAATTTCACTAAATCAACGTCACGTCCCTATATCTAAGAGCCGCCATAAGCAAAGCCTCGGCCGTCATAACGTCCCAGCCGTCATAAGCATATATCTAAAAGCCGTCATATTTATAAATTGCATATTGTTAAATTCAACGAACCTCTCAATAAACTCAAGTTAGCCACGTGAAACCCCTGATCCCATTGTTTTTCGCAATTTTATGGTAATTATGTTTGGATTAGATAATTCCTAAATTTATACCACTTACATTGTTTAGTACAAAATATAAATATTAATATTTATATTGTGGTTTAGTCTTTCTTACACCGGTGCACATATTACTGGAGTCGGTGTTTTCATTTCTTCTAATATCCTGTGTTCTAATATGTAAGAGCTTTTAAAAACTTTAAATATACTGCACAAGCAAATAGGCCTACCTACCCTAGTCAGGAAGGGAAATTTAATTTTTCCTATATAATAACTGAGTTAAAATTTTCTTGAGCGACAGTGGTGTCAATTCACAAAAATTGAAGGGGGTGGGGTTTTAAATTTTACTTTTTGTTCAATTAAAGTGCCCAAACGAGGTGTTTGTCAATGAAATAAACTAGAAAAAAGTTTCAATATGTATCAGAGAAGTTTAATGGGGAAAATGCACTCTCCTGTCTTCCTCTCCCCTATGAATGACGGCACTGCTTTAGGATTTGGAATGGTTTTTAAATCGGGGCACTTAATTTCGATTGTCCGAGAGTTATTTTTGGACTTAGTTCTATCTTTGGGGAAAGTACTATCATACCAATAGAGTAGCGTTAGTAACCATTCAGTTAATCATTCCAAACTTTTCAAATGTGATCTTCCATGCAAGGGGTGTACAGTTAGACCTAATCATAAGTTTTCGATACAATGGAGCTGAAAGACAATTGAGAGATTTGTAACTGAATCTGTATTCTGTGCAGGCTAGTCGAAGGCCGCATCCTTGATTTTTTTTCGATGGGGGGGATGTTTACAAAAGGATTTTTTTGGGTGGGGTTTTATAAGAAAAAACTTTAATAACACATCAAAAATTTGCTTAAATTCATTTTTATTACATTTTAATGAGTTGAACAAACAATTCGAGAGGGAGCTGTTCAAAACCTACCCTCCTCCCCACCTAGATACGGCCTTGGGATAGTTGTAGAATTTTCTGGTCCTTGGAAGGCATCCAGTGTTTCGAGTGGTATTGTTGTGGTCTTTCTTTTGTAGTGGTATTGTATATGTTGGTATTTTTGTGGTCTGCTCACATTGCTCTTTACTTAGATAGCGCTATGGAGCTGCCTATGATTAAATAAAACAAAAAGTTTTTTCAACTGAAAGTAAGGAGTAACATTAAAACTTGAAACAAACAGAAACTATTACGTATCTGAGGGGTATTTCGCCCTCCTGAGCACCTTGCTTTTCACCCTAAAGTTTTTCGGCACTTAAAAAAAAGCAAATTATGGGGAGGATCATTGTAAAATTTACTTTGAAAGTGATGTATTGACGTTATTGGATATTGTCTGGAAGAACACGGATAAAACCTATTTGGAATTAGGGTGGGATTTGAGTTATAATTTGTCAACTCCTCATCTGATGATGGATTTAATTCTAAGAATCACTAACGAAGAAATAAGTTTGAACACCGGCGTGGATCGGCATCTATTTGTAGAGAAATCAATGAGGTGAGGTTACGGGGACCATAACTTGGAAACTGTTCCGACTGGACAAAGCACCGGTGAAAAGTCGGATACAGTTTTTTGAAAATGAATTCTCTTTATCCGCCAGAAATGTAGCATTACTCTTTGCCGTGTGGTAATTACAAATGGCTTAATAATCCTTGTCCTTCAAATTTTTCCGACACTGCCACCGTTGTGGAGAACGGACCGAAAGGATGGTTTTTTGAAATTGATGGTGAAAAACCGTTGGAACTCCATGAATCGGTAAAGGATCTTGTTTTTCCGTGCATATACAGACTGGTGAATAAGGAATCTTTGAATCCATATAGTTTATCTTTGGTAGAAGATGGGGGTATGCACTGGACACCTTCAAAACAAAACTTATTGCCGACCTTGATCCGAAACAGAATATGGTTTTTCATCATGTTCTATTGTGATGGATGATAGGCAATGGTTTAGGGGTAAAAAGACTCATAGAGCCCTCCAATTTCATCAAAAGTCATATTTGAAAACATTTATTGACACTTTTGTCAGTAAACGTTCAGAAGCGAAAACGAAGGTTGAAAAAGAAATCTATAAGCTCATTTTATATTCAGCCTTCGGTAAAATCTGCGATAATCTACGCAATAGGAGAAGATGTGACGTTGTAACCAATCCAACAGAATGTGCTCGAATCGTTGCCGATCCCAAATTCATATCTTTCACTATCATAGATTCCAATCTGGTCCTCCTACATTGAAAAAAGAAATGTCATTTAAATAAAACTATTGCTGGTGGTAGCTCAATTAGATAAATCTCCAAGAAATTCGTGTTGCCAATCTTTTACAGCGTGTGTAAGGTCCAATGACCGAGGGTGGGGGAAGTTCAAGTGAATTATGGAGACAATGATTCACTCCTGTTAAAAGATTTTTTCTTTTCTTTTCATATCAATATGTGCCATTGTTGATTGTGTATGTGAAAGGCCGATTTATTGCTATATTTTCAATGTATGTTTCATATATCTTTGAAAATTGTATATTGTTTGCCAGCCACACCCACGGTCAGCCCGGGAGGGGATCCGGCCTTCAGCCGGCCACTACCAGCGGCCACCGCGCCCTTTTTAAGGAACAGGGGGATCCCTTCTCTAACTGTACTTGTGTTGATTTAAAGATGTTCAGTGCAGATTTATTGTTGTAAAAAAAGTGATTTTTAAACTGTGATATTATTATTATTAGTGTGTTGATTAAAACAATTGCTGTATATATTTATTGTAAAATAAAAGCAAGTGTTCTTTTCGAACTACGTTTTGTGCATATTAAAACAGTATTGTATATTTGTTTTATAAAAAAGAAGACATGATTATAAATTGTTGTTCTTGTTATCCCTGAACATCGTAGTAGGACTAATAGGGAAATTATTTATTCATTAGACAACTAAAGTTTACAGTTAGTTGTAGTTTGGCAATTGAAGACAATATGTATTAATTTAAAACACCATTCAGATCGTTTCTTTGTGGTCAATCAATATCGGGCAAGACAAGACTTTTAACAAAATAATTACAAATCATGATAAAATATTTCTGGAAAACCCCAAAAATATGCCATTGCTATAGTGTTTAGCAAGAGCCATATGATAAAATAATGGCTATTTGACAAGAGAATTTGAAGTTAATGCTGGGACTTGATGTGTCCAACATTATTGAACCGAAATCTTCGTTAATTATTGATGATTTAGCTTAATCAATTGTACAATGGTCTCAGGAAATGCTACAATTGTCTACTGTCCACTCATTTCATAAAAAGATTTCAATTCAATTCAATTCAATTTATTGAAATAAAAACAAGATGAAACATAACACCAATAATAATATGGATCCTGGAAGTGAACTTGTTGAGGACCATAACAACAAAAAATTGAAAATGAACAAGAAAAAAAAGAAGAAACAGAAAAAAGAGAAAACACGGGTAAATTAAAGCAAATTGATTAAAAATTTAGAGATTTATAATATCAAAGTTTAGTAACATTGTTATACAGCGTGCGAAAACTTGTGAATAGCTCGATACTGGAGGGTATCATATTCCATTGAAGTATAGATTTATAAATGGCAATTGTTGTAGTTTGGCAATTGAAGACAATATGTATTAATTTAAAACACCATTCAGATCGTTTCTTTGTGGTCAATCAATATCGGGCAAGACAAGACTTTTAACAAAATAATTAAAAATCATGATAAAATATTTCTGGAAAACCCCAAAAAATATGCATTGCTATAGTGTATGGCAAGAGCCATATGATAAAATAAAGGCTATTTGACAAGAGAATTTGAAGTTAATGCTGGGACTTGATGTATCCAACATTATTGAACCAAAATCTTCGTTAATTATTGATGATTTAGCTTAATCAATTGTACAATGGTCTCAGGAAATGCTACAATTGTCTACTGTCCACTCATTTCATGAAAAGATTTCAATTCAATTTCAATTCAATTTATTGAAATAAAAACAAGATGAAACATAACACCAATAATAATATGGACCCTGGAAGCGAACTTGTTGAGGACCATAACAACAAAAAATTGAAAATGAACAAGAAAAAAAAAGAAAAACAGAAAAAAAAGAAAACACGGGTAAATTAAAGCAAATTGATTAAAAATTTAGAGATTTATAATATCAAAGTTTAGTAACATTGTTATACAGCGTGCGAAAACTTGTGAATAGCTCGATACTGGAGGGTATCATATTCCATTGAAGTATAGATTTATAAATGGGGGATCGCTGGGCGGAGCTAGAGACACACTTGGGGACAATAAAGGAACGGTTGGATGAACGGACCCATAGGCCTTCAGAATTATTGCAATTAAAATAAGATAATAATTGGGGAGGAAGGTTTTTATGGTAAGCGGAGTATGCAAGGGATAAATTTATTATTTTAATAATTTGTTCAAAAGGAATAATACCAAAACCAGAGAACAAGTCCTTGGTGGGATATAGTCGGGGCAGCCGAAAAACTGCTTTGATGGCACGGTTTTGGGCAGTTTTTAATTTATTGGTAACTAAAGGATAAGTGTTGCCCCAAACAGATCCGCAGTATGAGATATATGGGTAAATAAAAGAGTAATAAAGGGTGACAAGGATATCAGGGGGAAGAAAATTATTCAAACGATTAATCATACTTACCTGTCGCAAAATTATGCCTCTGATGCAGGATACATGAGTTGCAAATGATAGGGAGGAGTCTATGTGGACACCAAGAAACTTGGCAACTTCGACCTGCGGGAGGAGATTGGTGGAATATTTTAGGTCAAGTGCTTGCTGAGCTTCATTTTTTTTGTAAGGGGTTCGAAATAATACAACCTGACTTTTCTTGCTGTTAACGGTTATGCAGTTAACGAAAGACCATTCCTGTACTCTATTCAGAAGAATTTGAGCAGAGGTGACGACGGATGGTAAATTAGGGCCGGTGATGAAAAAGTTGGTATCGTCAGCAAAAAGTACTGGGTGCACTGATGGACCCAGGCCTGTAACCAAATCATTGATATAAAGGAGAAAAAGTATTGGACCGAGAACAGAGCCCTGCGGGACGCCCCTCCGGACAGATAGGGGATGCGAGGTCATGCCGCCCAGACTCACACTCTGTACTCTACCAGAGAGATAGGAGCCGAACCATGAGAAAGGAATTCCACGAATCCCTATGTTCTTGAGTTTACTTTATAGAACACTGTGATCAACCATGTCAAAGGCCTTAGAAAATCCAGAAATAAGCCAATTACAGTATTTTTAAGGTCAAGTTGGGAACAGATAAACTGTGTGGCGTCGATTAGTGCATGAGCAGTTGAAAATTTGGAACGAAAGCCATATTGATGAGAAGAAATCAACGAATCTGAAGGATTAATCCCAAATAAAAAGGAAGAAAGACGTCGGAAGATAATTCTCTCAAGCACTTTGGATACAACTGGGAGAAGTGAGATTGGACGATAATTACGTATCTCAGACGGATCGCCTTTTTTATGAATTGGGATAACAATTGCTGATTTAAATATTTCTGGGAAGACTCCATTGATCATAGACAGGTTTGCTATATGCACAATGGGTTCACAAACATAGGAAGATGCAGTTCTAAGAAGCTTATTACTTATCCCAAGGAAGTCAGGTGTACTACTATCAGAGAGAGATTCAATAACTTGAAGCACCTCATTACTATCAGTTGGAGAGAAAAATATGGATCTGGGATTCTTGCTAGAGTGTACTGACTCGGAGGGGGAACAGGAGTTAGCATTTGGAATATTGGTGAAATAATTATTAAAAGCATCCGGTACTGAAATTGGGTCAATTAATCTGCCACTGATGTCCTTAAGGTTAATAGGTTAATAGAATTTCATATTGAATTCCTTTTTTTTGAAAGAATTTCATTTATTGTTGACCAAATTTTTTGCAAGTTCCCTTTGCAGTGAGTGATTTTTGAATAATAATATTTTTTTTTTTTGCTTCACGGATGAGTTTGGTATATAAGTTTTTGTAATTTTTATAATTAGTTAGGTCAATAACGCTACTGGTTTTGCAAGCTAACTTATATAGGTCATTTTTACAGTATGAAGAGATTATCAGGCTATTGGACATCCAGGGGTGTATATAGGTAGTTTTTCGGTTTGATATACAGACTGGAAAGGTTGAACTGATAAGATCACTCAGTCCCTGTGTAAAACCATTCGTGGCTGAATTAACATCCTGACAATCCAAAACCTTTGACCGGTCAAATGATTTCAAATGATCCGTGAACCGGTTCATATTCACAATATTATATATTCTATTAGACGTAGGGGTATTAGTTCTAGGGTGTTTAGTAGTTGGTTGGAAGGGTAGGGAGAGATAGATGGGAAAGTAGTCTGACAGGTCAGAGAATATTATTTTGGAGGATAGGTGGTTTCCCAGGGAAGTGGATACAAAAATGTTATCAATTACAGTAGCGGTAGACCTCATAGGATCAACTCTAGTAGGAAAAAGGATTGTTGGAAGAAGACCACTTGAGGTAAATGTTTCAAAGAAGGTATCACAATCATTATTACTGCTAACATTTAGTAAATTACAATTGAAGTCCCCAAAAACTATTGCCTTCTTTTGTGGTAAATTAATAAAACTAGAAAAGTCATCAAAAAGATTACAAAAGAAAGGTGTCGGAAATGAGGGTGGTTTATAAAACAATGAAAAAATAAAAGAATTGTCGTCAACACTTATATCAACAATTATTGAATAAATGCATCTATTATTTATAGGTTGCGAGAATAAGGATTCACAGTGTAATAGCCTGGTGAATTTTAGACTTGACCGGATGTAAAGAGAAATGCCACCAGAGGACTTGGTTAATTTTCTTTCAATATGAATAGCTTGAAAGCCAGGGAGGGAAAATTTATTAGTATCATCAATTTCTGAAAGCCACGTCTCCGTTATTCCAATTACGTCGAAAGGAGAGCAAACCGTTAATTAAAATTAAATCTTTAAAATTAGTCCACTTATCTCTTATGCTTCTGATGTTAAAGCAGATTATATTAAGTTTTGTCTCTTCCATTAGCTTAGGTTTTACATTTTTTACAAAATCAAAAGTGTCGAGATATTCACAGTTAATATGGCTTAAGGGGCTGTCAGGGCTAGCTAAGGGTTGTTGCGCAAATTATTTTGGTCATCGTAATAGTTAAAAACAACATTATTGCACAGTGATAATTTCGTGAGAAACGTAAAATCTTGCATAGTATGCATTTAAATATCCATTGTGGTCGAAGTTTCATCGTTTGCTTGATTTGAATATTGAAATTCTTCTTCAGCCGACGAATTATCATTGGTGGTAATTTTGGACTGGGAAGGAAAGTTTGCCGTTTTTTTCTTAGATTTCTTGCCTTTGACTTTGGCAATGGCACCGATTTGATTAGCAGTTGAGTCAACAGGCTTAACTAGCTTCGATGTGGAATCTATGTCCTTTTTGATGGAAGATAGTTGAGCTATAGCTGTTTGCAAGATGTCATCACCTAGGAGTTTGGTGATAGCTTTCTTTTTGAGAATATTTTTGGTTTCTCCTGGTTCATTACTAACCTCAATTAAGTGACTGACTGTGAGATAAGTTGCAAGTCTTTGCCATTCTTGGCAACTTTCGGATGAATCTTTTGGGGGGCAGGATGTTGAAGTAAACTTAGGTAAGGGGTGGGGGGACTGACTAATATGAACATTGTTTGCCTCTTTAGGAAATGATACTGTATTTGCATCTTCTACAACAACTGTTTGTTGGCTTCTACTGGGCCAATGGGGTGTGGGTTGCCGAGGGATTCTTGCAGCTACAACTGAGTAGGGTAGGTTCATTTTATCCGATGTTCTAAGGATTACGACTCGCTTTTGGTGAGCCGGGCAAGATTGTTTTGGAGGGCTGTGTGTCCCTTACGGTTACAATTTCTGCAGAAAGGGTCTAACTCAGGGCATTCACTAATTGCATGGCCTGTTTTCCCACATTTAAGGCAAGACGGATGGGACTGTTTGCAGTGTTTTTTGCTGTGGCCGTGGGCCAGACAAGTAGAGCATTGTAGGGGCTTAGGCTTATAAATCTTATAAAAAAGGGACATACCGTACAAGAATATTTCTCTGTTTAGCTCAACTTTGCAGGAAATGAGGATTGAACGGCTTGGGTGAAGGACTCCTTCTTTATTTAAACTTAGCCTTATTGCAGTTGAAGGATTTATGAGAAGGCCTGAAGAATCTATTAGTTCAGTTTGTATTTCTTCCACTTTTACACTGGTATCAACACCATAAAGCACATACTTGTGTAACTTTTCCACATTTTTTTTGTGGCTAAAATTTTCGAGCCATCAAGAATTATTTCTTTGGATTTTAACAGGACATGGTCTGCCGCCTGAGAAGACGTAAAGTAAATATCAATAGACTCGTCCTGCTTGAAAACAAGTTCAAAATTTACCTTGGTGATCAGAAAAACAGCTTTCCTAATTTGCATTATTCGATCTTTTGAAAAGGGTTGGCCATTGATTTTCTTGATTGAGACAGTATAATAATTAGGGTAATCTGCACTACTGGTTTCTGGGACACTTGAAGGGAGGGGTTGCACTATCACTGGCGATCGAGTTTCATCCTTTTTCCTCTTTTTGCCAGGCGTCTCACCTCTTTCATTAGAGTTAGTTGTGGCTAATGCCTGAATTCCTGACAGGTGGCTAACTGTTTTCGACCGCGTAGTTGGGGGGGTTCTAGAAAGAGTTTTAGAAGTAGGTTGGAAGGGCGACTGGCCAAGGGTTTCAGTGGGAGTATCCTTCTCGGGTGGTAGCCTTGGGGGCTGCTTTTTTCCTGACATTTATTCTGACGAGACACTACAGATTCACGAACTGTTAATCAGTCTTAATTCAAAGTTACTTGACCAATAGTAAATATTCAGTTATGGAACTAGATTATTCACGATGATAAATAATAACTCACTTTGTGTGAAGTGAACAATCCCTCACAATTAAATCCACAAGTTAATTGCGCAATCTAACATAGTACAGTACAAAAAATAATCCGATTAGGTTAATAAGTTAGTTCCTTTTAGTTCAGATACTAAACTCATACTTTCCGTAGCCCTATTTCTACACAATCTCTTTCAGCAGAACAAATTCATACTGGGAACAAGAACAAGTTCACACAAGCACTTAATGTGTTCAGCATTATTGAACCAAAATCTTAGTTAATTATTGGTGATTTAGCTTAATCCATTGAGCAATGATCTCAAGAAGTGCTACAATTGTCTACTGTCAACTCAAATCATGAAAAGATTTCCGAAGCCCTATTTCTACACAATCTCTTTCATCAGAACGAACTTATAAGAAAACTTGCTTTGAATTGTACCTGCTATATCATTTACAGAGTTGTTCGTGATTCGAGTTCTCTAATAACTACCAACAAATAAAGATATCCCGGTGTTCCAAATTTATGCTTTCAGCATACAGTTAGGCACCAAATAAGTCCTAAGTTTACATTTTATTGAAACTTAATCAGAATACACCCGAGGATTTGCGCATAGTCACTAATATTTTTGACGATGAAACTACCATATGTCTTCCAGTGAACAGTAAAAAAGGCCATTATTTGCTATCATGACATGGAAGAAACTACATGAAAATAGACGTTTATTTTCCGTTCTAAACAGTTTAAAACTGTTACTTAGGAAAGCTATACTCAAACATGGTATTGAAAAAGAATTGTTTCATCTAATATCTGAAATTGGTTTAAATTTATCCGAAGGCAATGTTCAATTGCCAGAAGTAGTTAAGCTACGGACAAAGCAACATTGTTTTATTGTACGTGCCCTGGCTTGCAAACAGAAACGAAAAGATATTAGAAGAAAACGTATTTTCCAAGAGGGTGGTAGTTTTTTTGCCAATAATTGCAGGACTTGTAAACAGTTTTTTTCTAGATGGGTAAAACCTAGAAATTGCCGCCAATAGAACTCGCCCTTTATCCAATGAAACACTTTCAAGATAATCTAAGTTAATTTATTAATGATAAGAATATTGCCGGTTATAAAACGCTTGGTTATAAACGTATGCCGGTTATAAACGCTACGCCCATGCCTATACATAACGTTTGGATAAAATGGCGACAAAACTTTAACTAAACATTGGATGCAGTCAACTATAGTTCAGTTAAAGATCTGAGCAATCAAAATAAACATCTGCAAATTTCAAGCAGAGTATTACCTTTTAAGCTAAAAAAGAATGATAATCATTATCTAACTTATTATTTAGAGGTTGATTTCCTAATTTTATTTTAAATACAATTGAAAAATTTAAAGATAATATGTTTATCGATCGAAGAATAACTGGTAATTATATGTAAATGGCTTAAGAATGGTCAGAACAGTGAAAAGGGCCACGCGCGCCGCGGCAGCCTCGCGCGCGCAAATTTTTTGACTTGCACACGCTTTTAACAACTTGCATTCTTTTTTGGCCTTGATTTGCATACTTTTTTGCCGTCGGCAGTTGGCAACCATGGTGCTACGCTCAAAAAAGAATCTTGTACGATTTTACTGAGTACTCGTCGGTGCCTATCCTTGATATCCCATGCTATATTTGGATGATAAACTGCTTTGTTTTCTAGAAGATATTCAGCTTGGCAAATATCTAAATTGTCCTTTTCAGCAGCATAATGTAGTGCTGTTTCACCGTAATAATCCTTCAAACTATGGTCTGCTCTTTTTTTAGGAAATATTTCGTCATATATATTTTATCTCAAAATGCAGCTAAATGTAAGGGTGTCGAATTCCCTGAAGTTAAACAATTTACTTCTTTTCCATATAATACTAATATCTGACAAATATCTAGATTGCCTTCTCCATCCGCAATATGTAATGCTGTTCTACCGTAGTAGTCCTTGAATCAAGGGTTTGTTCCTTTTTCTAAGAAATATTCAATCACGGAATTGCTTCTAATTACTGACCCCCCCCCCGAAATGTTTGTCTGACTCGTAGAAGTGAAACAAAAATGGATATATACAAATTTTTAATGCGTTTTTTTCAATTTGTTTGTGTGTAACACCCCCCCCCCCCTCCAGATTCTTGTGTAAAACACCCCAACAAGAAAAAGACATGGATACGGCCCTGGCTATGCGTGGTGCAAAATAGGCCATATGGGACATTGAGAGGCGTGGATTGCCATAAAATATTAGGCCTTGAGATGTGCAGCAGATAGTGGAGGTGGTCCTCAGGTGGAGCTATTTACTTCAAGCGGCATTCGCCTTTTTTTTGCGTTTTTATTAAAAAAATTAATTATATATTGAAAAATATATTTTGCCCTCCCCTCCTAAATTTTCGGGATTTGGCGCCACTGTCCACTTAGTCAATTTTCTCGATAAGTATGATCATCTTTTAATTCTTATATCATCCTAATTTTAGCGAACACATCTTCCGAATTAATAATGTTATTGGCGTATAGCTATCCCCTTCAGAAATTTAATTATTATCAGATGCAGTTGCTTCATTCCCAATGACATCCTAGTCTAAGCCATTTAGATCTTAAGGCTGAATTAAATAAAAAAAACAAGTTTTTTTTTTTAACTGAAAGTAAGAAACGACGTTATAACTTAAAACGAACAGAAATTATTCCGTATATGAAAGGGGCTGTCCTCTCCTCAACGCCTCGCTCTTTACACTAAATTTTTTTATTGTTTGAAACAATAGAGTTGTGAGAAAGCCAAACTTTAGCGTAAAGAGCGAGGCGTTGAGGAGGGGACAGCCCCTTTCATATACGGAATAATTTCTGTTTGTTTTAAGTTTTAACGTCGTTCCTTACATTCAGTTAAAAAAAAACTTGTTTTTTTTTCACTTAATTTTTGAACATTTTTGAATTAATGCAGATTTTGATCATGTACGTAATATTTTCTGTTCGTTTTAAGTTTTGATGTTGCTGCTTACTTTCAGTTGAAAAACTTTTTTTTTATATTTAATTCGTGGTCTTTTTTTAAAATAATGCTGGGAAATCCGGCACCCCCTTCATAGTAATGCCCCTTCCCCCATGAAAAATTCCTTCATGGAAAGATCATCCCACATGACCCCCAACCCACCCTCCCCCCACTACCAGAACCCCCCCCCCCCTGAAAACGTCTGTATACTTCCCAATAACCAATACTTTATGTTAACATTGGGTAAAGTTCATAACTTTCAGCCCTCCCCCCCGGGGCCTTCGGGGAATTAAGTCATCCTAAAAGACATAGTTATCATATTTTCGACCATGCTGAACAAAATGGCTATCACAAAATTTTGATCGGGTGACTTTGGGAAAAAAATGAGCATGGGAGGGGGCCTAGTTGCCCTCCATTTTTTGGTAACTCAAAAAGAGCACTATAACTTTTAATTTCCGTTCCAATGAGCCCACCCACGATATTTTAGGACCACTTAATCGATACGATCACCCTGGGGAAAAAAAAACATAAAAAAAACAAATAAACGCGCATCCGTGATCTTTCTTCTGGCAAAAAATGTAAAATTCCACATTTTTGTATATAGGAGCTTGAAAACTCTACAGTAGGGTTCTCTGATACGCTGAATATGATGGTGTGGTTTTCATCAAGTTTTTATAACTTGTAGGGGGTCTTCCTCCTTTTTTCGAAAATCAGCCAAATTTTCTCAGGCGCGTAGCTTTTGATGGATAAGGTTAAACTTTAAACTTGATGAAACTTAAATATTTGAAATCAGCTTAAAACATGATTATTTTGATGTATCTATTGGTATCAAAATCCCGTTTTCTAGAGTTTCGGTTACCAATGAGGCGGGTCGCTCCTTACTTACAGTTCGTTATCAGAAGCTGTTTGATGACCTGGGCTCCTTTTTATAAAAATTAATTTAAAAAACTTTTTCCACAAAATAAGTTTTTCAAAGAAAAGTAAAGAACTTCATTAAACAAAAAAAGAGCAAAAATAAAATCCAATAATCTACCAAGCGTGAAACTACCACAAATCAGCATCGATAAATAAATGAAACCCAAAACGAGCAGAAATTACAATAAATAGCCTAGTCAAAGTCAAAACGAGCAGAAAATAACATAAGTTGGGCTCAAAACCCCTATGCCTTCCCAAGGCCAGAACAAAATTGCACTTTACTGAAAAAATATAATTGTTTTTACTTTATAACTTTAATAAATCAAATAATATTAACATTTTGATTATTAAATATCAGTATATATATATATTAAACTGACAATTCGTTTGTATTTTTTTCAGTAAAGTGCAAATTTTGTTCTGGCCTTGGGAAGACATAGGGGTTAGTTGCCCTCAAATCACTTTCAACTATTAAAAAATGCACTAGCCCTTTGGTGGGCGTGGAAGGGTGTTATTTGCATTCCAATCACTTTCGACTATTAAAAAGGGTCCAAGCCACTCCAATTTCCAATTGAATGAGCCCTTTTTGAAGTCTCCACGACAACTTCTTCGATACGAAGTGCCCTGCTCTAAAGGAAAAAATTAATAAATAATACGTTGTGCCAACATCGTTCTTATATACCCCCAGGGCATAACTTAAAACCCTTACCCTGAGGGTTGTGAGGGAGTGTCCCCCTCTAAAACATATTTTCTATCTGGAAATCAAATACGTTGAATAGAATGGCTATCTCAAAATTTTGATTGGATGTGTTTGGATGATGGGTGTGGGGAGGGGGGGCTAGTTGCCCTCCACTCACTTTTGATCATTAAAATGGGAACAAGCCACTCCAATTTCCAATCGAATTAGCCCTTTTCGAAGTTTCTACGACAACTCCTTCGATACGAAGTGCCCTGGTCTAAAACCAAGAAAAAAATAATAATAATGCATTGCGCCAACATCGTTCTTTACTTAGGCAGTGCGATTGCGCTTCCTATGATCATTAGTAACCCATTGTATTCTATAACTTACAAGTACGAAGTAACACGCACCTCGCGAAGTCTTTTTTTTTATTATCTATTAGCTCTATATGTTTTTTTTATTTGTCTGGGCATTAAAACTTAATCTTTTCCCGACAATAGCGAGCCGCAAAAGCACCCCAAAACCTTCCGAAGTTTAATGTTCCAAGGCCTAAGTTTTTCTACTAGCTTTTTAAATCCTTTCGAAAAACCACAGAATATTAAAAATATAAAATAACGCTATTTAAGCAATTCCCATGCGCCCCCATACGCGCAATCCCTATACACGCAGCAAAATAACGAATTGATACTTAAGACGGCAATAACCAACCGATTGTGCTTCCTATCATCATTAGTAACCCATTGGATTCTATAGCTTACAAGTAAGAAGTAACACGCACCTCGCGAAGTCTTTTTTTTTATTATCTATTAACTCTACATGTTTTTTTTTATTTGTCTGGGCATTAAAACGTAATCTTTTCCCTACAATAGCGAGCCGCAAAAGCACCCCAAAACCTTCCGAAGTTTAATATTCCAAGGCCCAAGTTTTTCTACCAGCTTTTTAAATCCTTTCGAAAAACCACAGTATATTAAAAATATAAAATAACGCTATTTAAGCAATTCCCATTCGCCCCCATACGCGCAATCCCTATACACGCAGCAAAATAACGAATTGATACTTAAGACAGCAATAACCAACCGATTGCGCTTCCTATCATCATTAGTAACCCATTGGATTCTATAGCTTACAAGTACGAAGTAACACGCACTTCGCGAAGTCTTTTTATTTTTATTATCTATTAACACTACATGTTTTTTTTTTATTTGTCTGGGCATTAAAACCTTAATCTTTTCCCTACAATAGCGAGCCGCAAAAGCACCCCAAAACCTTCCGAAGTTTAATATTCCAAGGCCCAAGTTTTTCTACCAGCTTTTTAAATCCTTTCGAAAAACCACAGTATATTAAAAATATAAAATGACGCTATTTAAGCAATTCCCATTCGCCCCCATACGCGCAATCCCTATACACGCAGCAAAATAACGAATTGATACTTAAGACAGCAATAACCAACCGATAGCGCTTCCTATCATCATTAGTAACCCATTGGATTCTATAGCTTACAAGTACGAAGTAACACGCACTTCGCGAAGTCTTTTTATTTTTATTATCTATTAACACTACATGTTTTTTTTTTATTTGTCTGGGGATTAAAACTTAATCTTTTCCCTACAATAGCGAGCCGCAAAAGCACCCCAAAACCTTCCGAAGTTTAATATTCCAAGGCCCAAGTTTTTCTACCAGCTTTTTAAATTCTTTCGAAAAACCACAGAATACTAAAAATACAAAATAACGCTATTTAAGCAATTTCCATGCGCCCCCATACGCGCAATCCCTATACGCGCAGCAAAATAACGAATTGATACTTAAGACGGCAATAACCAACCGATTGCGCTTCCTATCATCATTAGTAACCCATTGGATTCTATAGCTTACAAGTACGAAGTAACACGCACTTCGCGAAGTCTTTTTATTTTTATTATATATTAACTCTACATGTTTTTTTTTTTATTTGTCTGGGGATTAAAACTTAATCTTTTCCCTACAATAGCGAGCCGCAAAAGCACCCCAAAACCTTCCGAAGTTTAATATTCCAAGGCCCAAGTTTTTCTACCAGCTTTTTAAATCCTTTCGAAAAACCACAGAATATTAAAAATATAAAATGACGCTATTTAAGCAATTCCCATTCGCCCCCATACGCGCAATCCCTATACACGCAGCAAAATAACGAATTGATACTTAAGACGGCAATAACCAACCGATTGCGCTTCCTATCATCATTAGTAACCCATTGGATTCTATGGCTTACAAGTACGAAGTAACACGCACCTCGCGAAGTGTTGGAACTTAAGACGGCAATTTTTTAGGCTATAAAGCCTTTATTTTCGTATCTATCACGGAGAATGACTTATAAGCAAGCATCTTATAGATCTTCTAAACTAGGGAGAAGGTTTCGGTACCCGTGTAAAGTACTTATTACTGATTTCTCATGTGTATCTTAGACTAAAACAAATTTGTTTTATTAATAATATACAAGGTGTATCTCAAAAAGTAATACTGTTCACTGAATTACACGAAGTTGATCATACAGATTTTCAAGGAGACTTAGTCTGTGAATCCAAGTTTAATTATTTTGAGTCAGTAGAGATCTAAGTTATACTTCTAAGGGTCTATGTTCCTTCCTGTGTTATTTGGGTGGATTACGTTCCTTGGCGCCTTTCCAAGGTAGATTACCAGACTGGTTATTGCTATTGATATGAATTGCACATTGAATTATGCAAGAACCGTACAAGAAAACCCACGTCTGAGGCACTACAGTATCACATGCACATTGCAAAAAAAACGTTGGCAAGGTATAGTGTGGTCTAACATGTTTTGAGAGTATGATCGAAATTATATAACTTAAGCAGACTGGTTTTTTTTTCTAAAGCTGGCACAATATAAAGTATTCCAACATGTTTTGGGAGTATGCGTGAAGTTATGTCACTCAACCAGAGTGTTTTTCGAGACAAAATCCATTTTTTATTCGTCCTTGAGACTTTGTATAAAACGTTCATACATTACGATTTAATTTTCATTATGTTTTAACATATCGTAGAAAGTACATTGAATATTATTAACTTTGAAACAATGGATACTTCAATTGTCAACGTGAGTATAGCTTACTGAACTTCTTAATTTATTTCCAGATAAAAATCATTTTACCAGTAAATTCAAACTTCAGAGGGGCTTAGCCCCCTCCCCCCTCCATCAATACAAACCCTAAAATATGATGAGTATACGCGCTAGAAAGCACAAAGTACGCTTTTTTTCTATTACGTAAACAAAAACCCCTCCTCCACAGCTCTGTTTACGAGCATAATTCCTGAGTTTTACTTATCTCGTTCAAAATGGTACTTTTCCCAATGGTGTGTTTAAGATATTTCGTCATTTTCAGGTCTAAATAAAGGCATCTGTGTCTTATCCTGTTAGCACGAGTGACAATTTTCAAACAACCTTTTACATGTTCATTATCTGGGATTATTATTAATATCACATGTTTAAGGACAGTGCCAATGATTTCCTTGAGAAATAGATTCTTGTTGTGGTCAAATTAGGCGAGAGTAAAGCCTTTGAAATGCGATGCGTGAGTGATGTTTGAACAATGTCGTCAATTTAAAATAGGGTCTAGCGTTATGGTATACTAAAAAAAATTGATATTAAAATCATTAATTAAAGAATAGTACACTAAACTCAGAATTGACTTTAGGGGATAATTTATATCATGGGAAGATGTTTTTGAAATCCCCCTCCCCCCAAACTCAAAATTTTCTTAAATTTTACTTTAGAAGCTTTTTTAATTATTTCTAAAGCGCTAAGACATAGAGTGCTACAAATATCAGAATCGACTTTAGGGGATAATTTATATTATGGGGGATGTTTTTGAAATCTCCCTTCCCTCCAAACTCGAATTTTCCAAAATTCTACATTAGAAGCCTTTTTAATTATTTCTAAAGCGCAAAGACATAGAGTGCTACAAATATCAGAATCGACTTTATAGGGCAAATTATGTTATGGAAAGATGTTTTTGAAATCTCCCCCCCCCCAAACTCAAATTTTCCAAAATTTTACTTTAGAAGCTTTTTTAATTATTTCTAAAGCGCAAAGACATAGAGTGCTACAAATATCAGAATCGACTTTATAGGGCAAATTATATTATAGGAAGATGTTTTTTGAAATCCCCCTTCCCCCCAAACTCAAATTTTCCAAAATTTTACTTTAGAAGCCTTTTTAAATATTTCTAAAGTGCTAGTAGTTATAGCACTACAAACATCAGAATAAACTTTAGAGGGCAATTTATCTGTAAAAAAGGGAAATCGGTTTTCCATGCTAAATTTTTCTTCTTTTTTAAGGAGGAAAATTCCTACAATTACTCTCCTCCTCAAAAGAAGGCTAAGGCTAATGGCATTACTCCAATGCAACAAGTGGAGATAGATAGCCCATCGGGGGCCACCCACATCCATTCCAGACCGGTGCTGCCTGCCCAAGACCCACCCGTGCCAACCCCTATGCAGCCGGGTAGAAAGCTGAAAAGCGAGTGGATGATAGCTCATAACGTTACTGCTGCACGAGATTGTGAAGTCACCCCCTATCAAACATTACCGAGCCCTTCACGACCAATGCAAGGTGGGAATGATGTGGCCCCTACAGTCCTCAACATGCAAGGTGCAAATCTAAATGTGAGTTTTTAAATATTATTTCTTGCTAATGATTCTTTTTCCCAAGTCAATTTGAAGGACTGAGAATTGTACCGCTAGACATAATTCCAGATTCTAATTTACATAATAAAGAATTGCGGGACTTAACAGTTTCAATTTTATCGTTTGCTCCGGAAAATCTTGAAAATAACAGACTACACATTGAAAATAGGCTATTTTTATGACTATTTCTTATGGATGACTAGATTTGTAGGAAAAAAAAGAGTCAATTTTTTTAATGAGATATTAAGACAGTTATTGAGCTGATTTTTTTTACCATATTTTATTGCTTTTAGTCAAACGTTGCGATGTGTGTGTGCGTGTGTGCTCATACGTGTGTGTGTGTGTGAGTGTGTGCGCATGTGTGCGTGCGTGTGAGCGGTGCATGCGCTGCTTATTTTTTTCTGTCTACTCGATAATTCATGGAGATAGTATAATGAATATTGCAAATTCAATAACAACGTAATGATTTTCACTATTTTTGTGTGTTGTGTGTGTGTGTGTGATCGGTGCGCTGCTTTTTTCTTTCTCGAATATGAGATGATAGATATGCAATTCATAGCGATGTTTCATATTTTGTGGTGTTGGTGTGTGTGTGTGATCGGTGCATGCGCTACTTATTTTTTCTGTCTACTCGATAATTCATTGAGGTAGTATAATGAATATTGCAAATTCAATAACGACGTAATGATTTTCACTATTTTGTTGTGTGTTTGTGCGTATGTTACTGACAAAATTTGTAATTTATTATGCATTTGTTCTGTAAATAATGCTATAAGCAAAAATTCGTAATTTATTATGCATTTGTTTGATAAATAAGAATCCAATTAAGAAAAAAAAACAACATTAAACGAGTAGATTTGTAGGAAAAAGAATCTGATCGCTATTTTTTATGGATGAATAGATTTGTAGGAAAAAAAGAGTCAATTTTTTTTTAATGAGCTATTAAGACAGTTATTGAGTTGATTTTTTTTTCTAAACTTTCTGTGGGAGGCGGGGGTAAGTGTTTATTTAAATAATTCCAGGAGGAGGAATTGAGTTTTTTGTGGGGGGAGGGGAGGGGGCGTATGGAAAAATGGTACGTGTTAAATATTCCGGTAAACATATGACTAGAAATGAACATGATTTTTCAACTTCATGAAATAATGCTTATTTCACATAGAAAATAAAACCTTTTTTCTATAGATTAATGAAATAGCAGCGCCATTGGGTCATGAAACATCAGCATTTACTGGACCTGAACCAATTCTAGCACCACCAATGGAGTTTAGAGACGAACCTTCATTTGTTCTAGAGAATATGGAGTGGCATAGAGGTTTTCTTAATGATTGTTTTGGGGACATGGCTAGCCTAGACGATTTAACTTGTGACATTGACATGATGGAGGATCCGGAGTGGGCAGATAGATGTATGAGTGAACATTTAGGTGATGTTACTAGTGCATCTGAACCAGGTCCTCATAAAGAAATCCCATCACAGGACAATACAGAGTGGCTTGATCAGCTGTCCCCAAACACCTTGGATTACGTACTAGCAGGCCTAGGGGACTTCATGCCATCTCAAACCATTGCAATTGAACAGACTGGGGGTGGTGCTATTGACAATTCTATGTCACCCCACATCATTCCGCTTAAAGATACACCTAGTGCTAGTAATAGTAGTAGTAACACAGCAACAACAATGCAAATTTTTAATGTTCCTGGGGATATTTTTGACGATGACTTTATAATTAGTGAATTGTATCCTGTGCAAATAGGTGCAGGACATGAAAATAGTGTCACGTCCCCGGAACTACGTGAATTTTATTTGTTGGAATCTGCTCTAGGTCACTTACAAACACATAGGGTAGATTTTAATCCTCCTGAAGAAAACGTGGTTGACGGGAGCGTTATTTTAACAGACCCTGTAAATGTTCTTCATACCTACATCGACCGAATTCGAGCACTTATTGAGATTCAGATTCAGAAATGGGGGGGGGGGTCAAGGGGGGATTAAAGTATCGGTAAATCAAAAAGTTTATGTACAAAAGGGGACATCTGGGGACATTTTTTATTTTCATTTTTCAACTGGCAACCAAACTTTTTGCCCTGGTCTAAATGAATTTGAGGGTAACTTTTTCAACTGGGTAAATAAATTAATTTCGACTTTGATAACGTTTAACGAGAGGGGAAGCGGGTCCACAATTTTATACATTGAACACATGGATCTGAATCTCAGTAGATTTAAAAAAAAACTTTATTTTAAGGGGAAGGCGGGGTAAAAATAAAATGCTACCCAGATTTGTCGGCTACCAAAGGGGTTCAGAGTTTCTATTTTGACACGGGGCTGCAATGCTTTAAATATTTATTTTTAGCAGCAGCCCATAAAACATTAAAAGATGAGTCATCAATGAAAAATCTCGACAGCCTTGCTCGTAACGGTGGTGAAAATTTCCCTAAAGTAAATTTTGACTGTTTAGAGGGGAAGTATCCGGTGTCCTTGAAAGAAATAACCATATTTGAAAAAGCAAATGAAAATCTTGGGTTGGGGGTGGTTGTTCTCCAGTATGTCACAGAATTTGTAAAGGGGGGAAAGAAACCAAATAAAAAAGGAGTTTTATATTCAGTTAGGACACCGTCGGTAGATAATGTTAAAAATTGGGTTTGGGTTATTTATGAGCCTCCCAAAGATGTAAATTTCTATGGTCATTTTTTCCCCGTAACGGCAATAAGTCGACTCTTATCTCAAGGTGTGAAGAAAGGGGAACGTCACTATTGCCCCATGTGCCTTTCTCCATTTAGATCTGAACAAACATTCTCGGATCACATGAGATATTGTAAAATTCATGGCAATTACAGAATAGAAATGCCGGCAGAAGGCAAAGATACTTTACAATTTAAAAACTTCCAAAATTCCCTGCTACAAGTCGATAAAGTATCTTTAGACGGTGAATCAAGACTGGTGGAGGTATCTGACCCATCAAGGCCAAATATAGTCAAGGAACACAAACTAGTTGCGTGTTCCTATGCGCATGCCCGTCGCGATTCTAATAATAAAATTCAGCTGGAAGAGTTTTTTTTGGCTATGGATGAGGAGGGTAGCATGGAGAAGTTATTGGTGTCTTTAATAAAAACAGTAAACGGTGCAATTTCACGATTGCGTCACACCAACTACCCAATGTCACTATCAGATAAGGAGCAACTGGCACTAGAAAAGGGGACAATTTGTTGGGTTTGTAGGGGTGTTCTTGCCCCAAAAGACGCTGTCCAGGATCATAATCATCTTATTGACCCCAATTCAACGGGAAAAAGTAACTTTCGGGGGTGGGCTCACAATTCATGTAATTTAAAAATTAAACAACAACTCTTTCTTCCGGTTTTTATACATAATTCTAATTACGATCTGAAGTATGTGCTACCAGCAATGGCACATCTTCAAAGAAATGGAACAGTGGATGATGCATGGGTGATAGACAGCTTTTCCTACAAAATCATTCCTAAATCGTCGGCAAAGTTGCTTGTTTTGGAATTTATGTGGAGATTTGTTGAAGACGACATTGAGTACACGAATAAAATTCGCTTTTTAGATTCCTACAGTTTTTTCCCTAAATCATTGAGCGAATTAATTCAAAGTGCAGAAAAACGATGACGGCTGCAACGCTTTCCCCCTTCTCAAGCAACGATTTCCAAATGATTTATATGATTTTTTGACTGTCAAGGGCATATATCCTTATGATTATTATTGTTCCATGTCGAGATTCGCCGAGGAAACTATTCCCTCGATCGAATCGTTTTACGACAGTCTACACGATCGTAAGTGCACCCCCGATGAATACAGTTTTGCTAAAAAAGTGTGGGCAGAGGGAGGGTGTAAAAATGGGTTTGACTACTGCAAGCTGTATTTGTCGAGTGATGTGTCAACTTAGTTAGACATTATGTGTAAAAATACGGACAAAATCTATGGGGAGTTTAATCTTGATTTAGGATATTATTTTTCATCTCCTCATTTGGTGATGGACTTCATCCTAAAAATTAGCGGGGAAAAGATTGGGCTAATCACTGACATCAATCAGCACCTGTTCATCGAAAGGTCAATGAGGGGTGGACACGTTTTTCACGGGGATCGTATCTTGGAAACTGATCCAACTGGAGAGAAGACGGGGACAAAATCGGATGCAGTTTTCCTTGATATGAAATCTCTCTACCCCTCGGCTATGTCTCATTATGCGCTACCTTGCGATGACTATAAATGGCTCAATGACCCTCAAGCTCCCCATTTCCCCAACATTGACAGTGTTGAGGAGAATGGGCCGGTTGGATGGTTTTTTTGAAATTGATGGGGAGATACCAGTTGAGCTTCAGGATTCAGTAAAGGATTTTTTTTCCGTGCATCAATAGACCTGGGACTAGGGACTCTTTGAGCCCCCGCAATAGGCGTTTAGTCGAGGTGGACGGATTGCATTGGTCACCTTCAAAACAAAAGCTTATTGCTGACCTCCTGCCAAAAAAAAATATTGTTGTACATCATGTGGCTTTAAAATGGATGTGCAACAACGGTTTCAACGTCACAAAGTTTCATAGAGCCCTCCAGTTTAGTCAGAAACCCTATCTGAAAACATTTGTTGACACCTTTGTCAAGAAACGTTCTGAAGCACAAACGAAAGCCGAAAAAGAAATTTATAAGCTCATTTTGAATTCGGCTTTTGGTAAAATGTGTGAGAGTGTTCGCAATAGGAATCGTTGTGACGTCGTGACCGATCCCAAACAATGTGCTCGAATTATTGCCGATCCAAATTACACTTCCTTCACAATCATTGGCCCGGACATGGTACTATTGAATAGAAAAAAAGAAGCATTGTCCTGAATAAAAATATTGCTGCAGGCAGTGCGATCTTGGAGATCTCTAAAAAGCTCATGTTGGAATTCTACTACAATGTGGCTAGGGTACAGTGGCCGGAGAAGGGGCAAGTAGAGGTCTGCTACGGGGACAAAGATTCTCTACTGTTAAAAGTAAAAACCCCAAATCTAATTGATGATTTGGCGCACGGTGAAATTATCAGCTCACGGATGAACTACACCAATTGGAGTGGGCTTTACCCAGAGCTAGTGAAACGTCGGGCGCCAAATCATCTTTTATTTTTTAGATCAGAAACGGGAAGCGACATGATTTCCCGTGGTATGTTTGTAAGTCCGAAGGTGTACTTTATACAGACACACGACGAGGAAATCAAGAAACGTTGCAAAGGAGTACCCACGCGCTATGTGGATAAGAATTTCGACATGGACATCTATAGGAATTGTATTGTTCAAAATACAATTCCACGAGCCAAATTGCTGGCAATTCGTTCCCTCAACTACAGGAACTTTACTGTAAATATAGAAAAAATTGCCATGAGTACCATTTCCGACAAGGTCTATGTTTGTCAAGACGGTGTGACTATCCTCCCCTTGGGCACTATTTAACTTCAGACCGGGTCGAATGTGTTATCCATAGGGAAAGTCTCGGTTTGAATAAAGTCCAGTAAATTTTTCCCAAAACCTTGGGGGGGGGGGCTCGTGGCCTTGTGGGGGGGGGCCTCGCAGCCCGGGGGGGGGGGCGGCTGCCAGAAGGGGCGCACCGCCACTACCAAAGTAATCTTTTTTTTTACTTAGAGCAGATTTCTTTTTTGTGCTTTTGTAAATATACATGTTGCATTGAAAAGAAAAAGTGATATTATTTTAAGTGCTTTTTCTAGTGCATTTTTTTTATAAATAAATTTAAAAAGTGTATTTTTCTTTGTTTTCTTTAAAGTGCTGTTTATAATACAAGAAATATGATTCTTAATTGATTTTTTTCTTGAACGGACTAGTAGGGAAATTATTTAGTCATTAGACAACTATAGTCTACAGTTAGTTGTCCAGGTGAATTGTTGAAGGGAACATGTATCAATTTAAAACACCATTCAGATCGTTTCTGTGTGGGCCGTCAATGTCAGGCAAAACAACACTCTTAACTAAAATAATTAAAAATTGTGATAAAATGTTTGTGGAAAAGCCGAAAAAAATCTACTATTGTTACAGTATTTGGCAGGAGTCATACGATAAAATAAAAGCAATTGCCACAGGTTGGTGCAGATACAATTCATACAGGGACTTGATGTTTTCAACATTATTGAAGCAAACTCTTGTCTGATTATTGACGATCTGGCTGAATCTATTGAACAATGGTCCCAGGAAATGCTGCAATTGTTCACCGTTCGCTCTCATCATGACCAGATTTCCGTTACTCTGGTTCTACACAATCTCTTTCATCAGAGCAAACGTATGCAAACACTTGCATTGAACTGCACCTACTATATCATCTACAGAGTTGTTCGTGATTCTAGCTCCCTAATAACTCTCAATAAACAAATTTATCCAGGCGCACCTAAATTTCTGCTCTCAGCATACAATCAGGCAACTAATAAACCCTACGGCTAAATCCTATTGGATCTTAATCAAAATACACCCGAGGATCTGCGTGTAATCACAGATATTTTCGACAATGAAATTACAGTATATCTCCCCGTGAACACTAAAAAGACCTATTAGTTGCTATCATGACACTGAAGAAACTACATGAAAATAGACATCTGTTTTCAGTTCTAAGCACTTCAAAACCCTCGTTTAGGAAAGCCATACTCAAACATGGTATTGACAATGATTTCATTAATCTAATATCTGAACTTTGTTTAAATTTGACTGAGGGCAATGTTCAACTGCCAGAAGTAGTTAAGCAACAGGCAAAGCAACATCGTTCCATTTTACGTACATTGGCCTCTAAAAAGAGGGGAAAGAATTTTAAAAAGAAACGACTTCTTCAGGCGGGTGGTAGCTTTTTCACACTTTTACTGCCAATAATTGCAGGACTTGTAAACAGTTTTCTCTAGATTGCAAAACCCTATAAATTGACTCCAATAGAACTCGCTCTCTCACCCGTGGAACACTTTGAGAACAATCTGAGTAAATTCCTTGACAACGAGAATATTGAGGATGATAAAAAACTGCTTTTACTTCAAGATGCACTTCGCCGAGTGGACAAACATAAGCCCTATCATGCGAAGGCCACTGGTATTGATCACAAAAAGAATCATCTCCTCAAGAGTCTGCTGCTGCTGGAACACAATTAAAGAAGGAGGAATTGGATTCAATTGTATTGAAAATTGGAAATCTAATGCCCCACTCATATCGTGAACAAAGTAAACGACTCCTAACCTATCTCAAGGAAAGTGGTCAAGATCATATTCAAGTTGAGAGCAATGGGAAAGGGATTATAATTCAGGGCAAGAGCTATAATCTACTTGATTTAATCTATGATATGGTTACAAATCGTAAAGGACTATTATCATTTGACGCTCATCTATACAACTTTCTAAATATATTAAACTTCCCAAAAAGCCTTATTAGCAATAGACAAATTCTAAAAAAATTTAATGAACATGCATCAACAACAACAACAACACCATTAAAATATGAAGAGGAAGAAGAAGAAGAAGAAGAAGAAGATTTTAAATCAATCTTGGAAAATACCAGCACACCTAGTGGAAACTTGACAATGGTGGCGAGGAAAAAGCAAAAACGTATCATGTCACCATCACCAACCACAACTAGTATACAAAAGGGTAGCGGACGTTACACAACGTGTTTACGTTCAAAATGGTTGAAGTTCTGAAAGGTTTTTATGAAAATATTGGTGAATCGG
Source organism: Artemia sinica (assembly GCA_027921565.1). NCBI lineage: Eukaryota > Metazoa > Arthropoda > Branchiopoda > Anostraca > Artemiidae > Artemia > Artemia sinica. The sequence goes on along the minus strand of CM051263.1, from coordinate 71,708,753 downwards.
GGAGTTTAAGTTCACCCACCACTCTTTCCAAGGTCACTGTTGTTCACACTAAAAGTGTACAAGACTATCTACAAAATGAATCAAGTTAAACTCTGCAGAGAAATCATAGACTTCGTGCTAATCTATATCGAAAAACTAAAGCATTTTTCCCATTGCATATAATGCAAGCAGATCTCCTAATTCTAGATGAGATTCAAAGACGTCACAATACACCGTACAAGTACATTCTACTTGCAATCAGTGTTTTTAGTCGCTATGCATATGCATTTCCATTGCGATCAAAGAGAGGCGTTGAAGTTGCTCAGGCCATTGAAAGTATTCTCGAACAGGATTCATATAAAAAAATTCAAACGGATCGCGGTAGTGAATTTGTTAATCCCCATGTTGCAAAAGTACTAGTGAAATATAGTACACTGCTCTATCATAGTCATATAAAGGCTGCATTGGCCGAACGATTGATAAGAACTATTCGACTTTTAATTTCAAGATATTGTACATTGAAAAATACACCGGCTTTTATTCATGATTTAGATAAAATCATGTTGATTTATAATCAACGACCTCATCGATCATTGTCCAACTCAACCCCAACGGAAGTTCATCATTCTGATCATGATACAATTGACACCTTTCTTAAACAATATTCCAATGAAACGATTGTCAAGAAGAAAAATAAAGTCAATGTTGGTGATACTGTTCGAATTAATAGAACAACTAATGATTTTGAAAAGGGGAATTACTAGTGGTCCACCGAACTTTTTAAAGTGGCAAAAATCCTAGACACTAAACCCATAACTTATCGTTTGCGCGATACCAAAGATGAAGAGATTCTCGGCGGCTTTTATGACTATGAACTACAAAAGGTTAAAAATAATAGTGAAATCTATCAAATTGAAAAGATATTAAAGACACGTACTCGCAGGGGTAGGAAACAGTTACTTGTTCGGTGGCTAGGATACAACTCTGATTTTGATTCTTGGATCGGTGTTGAAGATATTGACAATGCCCAATGATTTCTACGTAACATTTATGTCCAACGTTTCCGATCCTCTCTACAACGACTTGAATACGACAAGTGATTTTTGGACAAAACCTTCCCCCGCCATCAAATTTGACGGTGCGTATGAAGTGGCTCTTGTCGACTGTATTCTCAAAAATACCTTTGAAATCCTTAGAAAGGATCGTGTGTATGATATAAAAGTTATACTATTCGATTGGACACTCTTTGTCGACCATGAATGGGTTGAAGCACTTAAATCGAGCGAATATCCACATGCCAAATTGAAATATATTGAATACGATAATATGACAGATTTGTGTCGTACAATCAATAGAAAAATCTCATATCGTAGGAATGGTAAATTCCATTTTAATTTTTCATTGGAACACGATAGGATTTACATTACCTCACCTGTTGACACTGAAATAATTATTCTCAGTGATAATCTGAGAGACGTTCTTGGCTTTAAACAGAATATGATCAATAGGAAAAATGCTGGCATCGTTTACGGGATGGATCAACTTATTTTGCTGATTATCCACCTGGTTTTGCCTCGGACTCTTGCATATTTCTCTATGCATCCTTTGTGGAAACATCGAGAGTCGGTAATTCAAATGTCCCCCTCCTACGTGTTCTTGAACGAAAAACATCTCATGAACTTGTTCATCACTATAATATAAAGCATCTTCAGTATGTTCCTGTAAACAATTCGTATTTGGAACTCTGTCAGTTAACACTAAGAAGTGAATTGGGTGATCCTCTAGCAATAACAAAAGGCTTAGCAGTGACAACATGTCATTTTCGACCCATTGTCGGCGACAGCACAATCACCTAAAATGAACAATAGAAGAATTCCATTTGTCTGCCCCGATATCGATTGTTATGTTGGTGCTTTGATCCACGTCAATTAGGCAATGGATTGGACTACTACAAGGGACGTACTACGATGTCTGGCTATGGTCTTGGTAGCTGGTTTGCTAGGCTATTTCGTTCTGCACTACCCCTTGCCAGAAAATATCTTGTACCTACTGCATCAAATTTTGCTGCCTCCACACTACAGGACTGGGGGTCGGGCAAGAATTTCAAGGAGAGTGTTAAGGAAAATATTAAATCTTCAGCATGAGCCGTTGGTGAGCAATCAAAATCTCGGCAAAATGGGGAGGGATTGAAAAGGATGCGTGCACGTCATTCGCTCATCAGTCTCCACCAGGCGGGAAGCGAAGGACATCAACAAGGACTTTGAGGAATAAAACAAAGAAGACCAAAAAGCAGAAGAAGAAGAAGAAAAAGCTTGTTAGATCAAAGAAGGATTTCTTCTCTTAAGATGACTTATCTCCCCCACAAGGAATCATATCCATCAATCAGTTCCTCATTGAATCTATTCAATGCTGAAAATGTTGATGTCAGTGTTAAGTATGGCTACTATGAACAATTTCATCCCCAACAACCCCTCTCGGAAAATATACACTTTCAAATATTTTCCAATGAAGACTATTTCATTGATTTGTCATCAACATTTATTGATTTAAATGTTGCGGTGAAGAAAAAGTCAGATAATATAACTCCAACTGTTGTCGACGGTCTCTCCTATGAAAACTGTATTCTACACAACCTATTCAAACAAATTAATGCATTTATTAATGGAACATTGGTGAGCACTAGCAATAATTTATCAAACTATGCAAGCTACATACAATATATGATGATGACACCAAAGGCATACAAGGAGTTGAGAGGACAATCATTGGGCTATGAATATCGATCAGGTGTCGATACTGATGTTGAGTTGACTACTGCAGTGAGCCAGGAGTATCACCTGGTTGGAAAATTAAATCATTAGATATTCAATATATCCCAATGGCTACCTCCCAATGTCAAGATTGACATAAAGTTGCAACTGGCCCCATCGAATTTCATTTTGAGAAAAACACTTCCTGCAGCACCCGATGCAAATGTCATTATCACATCGGCAATTCTCCACGTCCGAAAACAACAGGTTATGATCTCTGTTGCATTGGCAGTGGAAAATCTAAGAGCCAATGGTAACAACATTAAACTTCTTGTCCCCCATACGATCACCAATCAACGTCACATTGCCACCGGCTCTCGTAGCTATAGCGATTCATCATTTATCAATGGAGAAATCCCATCAAAATTGGCTTTGGCCTTTGTGAAGAGTGGCAGTGCCGTTGGATCCTGGACTGAATCCCCCCATGATTTAAATTTTTTCGGTCTATCTAGCCTTGTGTGCAAAGTGAATGGTGTTCCACTGTACACTCTATCATTTGACAAAAAATCCTATAGAACTCTGTACGAGTTGACCATGCAATCCCTTGATCATGACTCTCAACTATTTGAAAATGGAATAACCGATTCAATGTTTTCAAAAATCATGGGGTAATTGTTTTGGACTTGTGGGGGACTCAGGATATGAGCATAGTACGAACAGGGAATGTACGTTTAGAGTGTACATTTGCTGATGCTTTGACTGAGAGTATCAAGCTAATATCATTGAGTCAATTTGAAACCTATTGAGAAATCACACCCGACGGCAGTGTTCTACTAGACCTAGCACCATGAACACAAACCAAATAATCAACGTATTTAGTATGGATCCATACATGTCCCAGTACAAGTCCTATTGTATACCTTCGGACTTCATTGAAAAAATTCCAAGTGTTAACAATACCTTAATCATTGTTAATAGCAGTCCATCGACATTGAAGACTGGCCATTGGCTATGCATCTTTCAAACAGCGAAGAATATTGAATTTTTTGATCCTCTTGGCCTATCGTATAAATTCTACACTCCATACATCAGCAACTTTATTGAAAGCAGTGGGAAAACCATTATTCAAAATCAACGAAGAGTAAAGGATTTAACGACTAAGACATGTGGCTTTCATGCACTACTCTTTTCATGTTCAGATGTCGTGGCTATACCTACAAGCAGTGTCTCGACATCTACGTTGACTTACCTCGATTGAACGACTTTCTAGTGGAAAATATACTTACAAGCGTATTTAATATTGATTTTAGTGCCCTACGAATAAAATGTTCTTAAAATGTATATGAAATTGTTTATTAATAAATGATAAAAATTTAAATACATGATAAAACGACTTTTCTACTCTTTAGATTTCATCTTCTACTAGGTATTTGTCGACAACAACTAGTGCAGTTAGATTATCTGAATTCACAGTGTACTGATCCTGATTTACTGCAATGTCAGGGTCACATTTTCTACAGTAGAGTGTAACTTCACTCTTGTCATATCTCTTTGTATAGTCAATGATACTATTCTCATTCATTCTATTCACTCTTGTCATATCTCTTTGTATAGTCAATGATACTATTATCATTCATTCTATAGAATTCACATGTTTCAATTTGCTTATTTGAAGTAATGTCACAAACAGTGTCCTCAAGTGTCGAATCACATTCCGTCACAGCCAAATAAAAATCAGTGGGCTTATAATCGTAGTAGTCATTGTCTTCACAACGATGACGTAGAAACCATATTCTTTTGTTGTTCCAGCAGTTGAATCGCTGACCCGGCTCCTCCTCCTCCGAGAACAATCTAAAACCACGACGATACCAATCTCGTAGCAATAAACTAAAATCACGCTTAGGATTCTTTCCAATTATACCGGGATATGTATTCTCCCACTGATTACATTTATCAAAATGGCAATTGGAGCATTGGTGCCCTCTAGGATGAGAGTCACACACCTCTTCAAGACAGGAATTACAACCTTTAATTTGTAGTGCTTATCCTCTATGCAATTTACACGGGTTGCATAATCTACACTTTTCATCATACTCATCAATCATTGTGCAATTCTCACATGATGACCAGCTGCCCAGTGTGTACATACATAGCGGACATGTATGGAACATTTTTTTTTCATGTGTTGACACTCTCACTGCCACAATGAAACTGATCTAGCAACAACAAAAAATTGTCTGAGATAGAGAGAGGAGTAAATCATCCTTGAACGCCATCTTTCTCATGAAAAAAGTCCTAAATTTCTAAACTAATGTTTAAAAGCATATCCACAATATCATTTTGCCGTGTCGTGATCAATATATCAATAAATTGTGTAAATGCATTTGGACCACGACGTAGAAGCTTCATACAATAGTCTAATGATGGAGAATCACTTTTCATTATATCGACAAGCATTCCCCGAGAAAATATCTTCCTTTGAATAGACAGCTCTAGAAAATCGTCATCTAGAATCAAACGTTTTTCCATAAGCACTAGATTCCCCATGATTCGCTCTTTCTCAAATCTATCCATTTTTTAGAGTCATAACACCCTCACAACAAACTACAGACTAACCAGAATTTTTTCTACTCTAAAAAATATACGCTAGTCTACTATAGAAAAAAATACCTTTGATTTAGAAACAATTTTATTGAGCATAATTACAACAATAATATTCACTGATACATTTTTTTCTCATCAATATATTTCGATAGCACATCTAATGCTGACCGAAGTTTATTTATATGCACAATATTCACTTTTCCAGCAAAACATAGTTGCTCCTCCTGCTTAAATTTATTTAATGATATCACGTATCTAGCATACATATCGTCCCATTCAAGGCATAGTCTACAGCCTCCGATTATTTCCACAGCCACATTGGGTACTCGTATATCGTTGCTGCTGCTGCCGGCTCCATCATTAATCTCCAATAATGTAAATGCACCACTCATTTTTCTCTACTAATATCCTCTCAAATAAACTATTCTCTCTGAATTCAATTCTCTTACTAATATGAATTGTACAGAAAACCATTCCTTTTATTCAAATCCTATCACCAATCAAGTTATCGCATATGGAGTAACCTCCGCTCTCTGATTGACTCCTAAAAAACGGATGTTGACTCAAAAACCAGTCTGATTGAGTTATATAATTATGACCATACTCTCAAAACATGTTAGACCACATTATACCTTGCCAACTTTTTGTTTTGCAATGTGCATGTGATACTGTAGTGCCTCAGACGTGGGTTTTCTTGTACGGCTCTTGTATAATTCCATGTGCAATTCATATCAATAGCAATAACCAGTCTGGTAATCTACCTTGGAAAGGTGCCAAGGAACGTAATCCACCCAAATAACACAGGAAGGAACATAGACCCTTAGAAGTATAACTTAGATCTCTACTTGAGTCCTTCTTTAACACTTTATTAATTAAAAAAACTTTTTCCACAAAATAAGTTTTTCAAAGAAAAGTAAAGAACTCCATTTAACAAAAAATGAGCAAAAATCAAATCAAATAATTCACCAAGCGTGAAACTACCACAAATCAGCATCGATAAATAAATGAAACCCAAAACAAACAGAAATTAAAATAAATAACCGAGTCAAACTCAAAACGAGCAGAAATTAACATAAGTTGGGCGCAAAACCCCTATGCCTTCCCAAGGCCAGAACATAATTCGCACTTTACCGAAAAAAAATACAAATGAAGGTGCATTGTCAGTTTAATATACAGATACTGATATTTAGTAATCAAAATGTTAATATTGTTTGATTTATTAAAGTTATAAAAGTAAAAATATTTATATTTTTTTTCAGTAAAGTGCAAATTTTGTTCTGGCCTTGGGAAGGCATAGGGGTTTTGCGCCCAACTTATGTTAATTTCTTTTCGTTTTGAGTTTAACAAAATGGCTATCTCACAATTTTGATTGGATGTGTTTGGGTGAATGATGGACGTGGGAGGGGGGGGGGCTAGTTGCTCTCCAATCACTTTCAACTATTTAAAAGGGCACTAGCCCTTTTGAATTTCCAATCAAACGAGCCCCTTTTGAAGTTTCTATGACAACGCCTTCTATAAAAACCTTATATACCCCAGGACATAGCTTAAAAGTTGCCCTGAGGGTTGTTGGGGAGTGTCCTCCTCAAAAACGTATTTTCTATCTGGAAATCAACTATGCTGAACAAAATGGCTATCTCAAAATTTTAATTGGATGTGTTTGGGAGAACGATGGGCGAGGGGGAGGGGCTAGTTCCCCTCCAATCACTTTCGACTATTAGGAAGGGAACTAGCCCTTTGAATTTCCAATCGAATGAGCCTTTTTTGAAGTTTCTACGACAACGCCTTCTTATAAAAACCTTATATGCCCCCAGGGCACAACTTAAAACCCTTGCCCTGAGGGTGTGGGGAAGTGTCCTCATAAAAAACATATTTTCTATCTAGAAATCAACTAGCCTACGCTGAACAAAATGGCTATCTCAAAATTCTGATTGGATGTGTTTGGGGGAATGATGGGCATGGGGGGCTAGTTGCCCTCCAATCCCTTTCAACTATTAAAAAGGGCACTAGCCCTTTGAATTCCCAATCAAATGAGCCTGTTTTGAAGTTTCTATGACAGCGCCTTCTATAAAAACCTTATATGCTGCCAGGGCATAACTTAAAACCCTTGCCCTGAGGTTTGTGGGGGAGTGTCCTCCTCTAAAACCTACTTTTTATCTGGAAATCAACTACGTTAAAAAAAGTGGCTATCTCACAATTTTAATTGCATGTTTTTGGGGGAAAGATGGGCGTAGGGGGGGGGCAAGCTGTACTCCAATCCCTTTCGACTATTAAAAAGGACACTAGCCCTTTGAATTTCCAATCGAATGAGCCTTTTTTGAAGTTTCTACGACAGCGCCTTCTATAAAAACCTTATACGCCCCCAGGGCATAACTTAAAACCCTTGCCCTGAGGGTTGTGGGGGAGTGTCCTCCTCAAAAACACATTTTCTATCTGGAAATCAACTACGCTGAACAAAATGGTTTTTCAAAATTTCGATTGGATGTGTTTGGGGGAACGATTGGCGTGAGGGGGGGGGGTCTAGTTGCCCTCAAATCACTTTCGACTATTAAAAAGGGCACTAGAACTCGTGATTTCCAATCGAATGAGCCCCTTTTGAAGTCTCTACGACGACTCCTTCTATATGAAGTGCCCTGCTTTAAAGGGAAAAAATGACAAACTGTACATTGTGTCAACATTGATCCTATATGCCCTCAGGGCATAACTTAAGACCCTTCCCCCGAGGGTTATGGGGGAGTGTCCTCCTCAAAAATATATTTTCCATCTGGAAATCAACTACGCTGAACAAAATGGCTATCTCAAAATTTTGATTGGATTTGTTTGGGGGAACGATGGGCGTAAGGGGAGGGGTCTAGTTGCCCTCCAATCACTTTCGACTATTAAAAACGGCACTAGCCACTCCAATTTCCAATTGAATAAGCCCTTTTTGAAGTTTCTACGACGATTCCTTCGATACGAAGTGTCCGGGCATAGAGAAAAAAAAAAACACATTGTGCCCACATCGTTCTTTACTTAGGCAGCACTAGGGCGCTGCCTATGATTAACATTTCTTTAACATCTATTAAGACGGCAATAACCAACCTTTTTATACTTACGAGCATTCTGAAATATACAACGCATTATACTCACAGGAAATAAAAAAAAAAATAATAATAATTAAAGTAATCTGGGGGTTCGCATAATAATTTAAAGATGTTTGTCTTCTACATGACACAGAGTGGGTGCAGTCGCGTTGTGTAAATTCGTGTCCTGGTGAAAGAAGGGGTGCTCCGAGCTGTACACAACGTGGCTAAGACTGAAGAACGCCTTAGAAAAACATGGAAGAACGCCTTAGAAAAAGATGAACTAAAATTAAGGAATAAAGAGTCATGTCCAAACCAAAGGGTGTTTCTTGTATTTCCATTTACCGAAAAGAGATTTCTTGAGTTTTTTCACCGGACGTTTATTCCACATATTCAGTAAAATAAAACATCTACCATCATTATCTGTGTGGCTTGAAAATGTTGCTCCAAATGTGATTTTAATCGCTTTATTCGATCTCGATGTTGCTGATTACATTTCTACCTCATTTCTACATGAGCGAAAAGGGACATTTAAGCTTTTCCAATCTTTATATTCAATACTTTAGCCTGCTCAGGTTTGAGGGCATATTGATATTGATAATCAATTTTATTTTTGACTAGAGATATGAATTGCTTCAGCAAATATCAAGACAAATGTTTCAAATCCGTGAAGTTGAAGTTAGATAAATAAACGAACATGTATTTTAAACTGAAAGTGAGGATCAACACTAAAACTTGGAACGAACGGAAATTCTTCCATAGGGTATATGAGGAAGCTGCCCCCTCTTCAATCCCTCGCTGGTTATGCTAATTTTTTTAGCGCCTCAAAATAGATTCTCCAATTCAACGGTCATTGGTCCATTCAATTCATTGGTCATTGGTCAATGACTAATTCCAATTCAACGGCCATTGAGTTTTACCAGTCGTTCTTAAAGCATTGCGACAAAGTCTTTACACTAAAGTCTTAAAGATCTTTAAAAAATACTTCTTGTTCAGATTCAACGGCCCTTCTGCTTTAGCAGTCTTTCTTAAAGAAATATGAAAAAAATTCCTAGAATCCCTTCCCTCTCCCCCCTGTAAAATTTGCCCAGGAAGACTCCCCTTGGCAACTTGCCTTCTCACAGAAAATCCTCCCCGTGGAAAATCTTCCCTAATAAAATTTTCCCTTAAAAAAAATCCGTATATTTCATAATATCAAATACGTTATTCTATGGGAACAATGGGCAAATTGCGAATATTACAACCCTTCCCCAAGGGACTCTTGGGGTCATCCCCAAAGAAATGGTTCGTGGGCCTTTCAACTATTCTGAACCAAATGACTATCTCAAAATAATTTTGCGGATGTCTTTGGGGGAAAAGGGGGCATGGGAGGGGCTCGTTACTCTTGAATTTTTTTGATCACTTAAATAGGGCACTAGAGCTTTTGAAACTGTTTCGGCATGATCATCGCTTCGAAAAAAAAAAGAATAAACATACATCCGTGATCTTTTTTCTGAGGAAAACAAAAATGCAAAATTCCACATTTTCTTTATGTCGGAATGGTTGTATTAGCTTTTATTTTATTTTGTTTGAAATCTGTTAGTTCAAATATATTTAACTGGAATTGAGGGTCGTTTTCAGGCAGCCTCTTTAAAGAGGGAGGGGGCGGAAGAGCCTTGAATTCATGAATCTCCCCGAAATATCGAGATTTGTTTTAGATCTTCTTTGCTTGGAATATTGCAACCATCTTTTTTCAAATGTTTGCTTCCCTTCCAGGAAAACACCTGTGTGCGTGCATGCGATATTTAAAAAAATGAGGAATAAATAAAAAAATTATTTATATGTGTTTTTGTTACGTGCATTTTGCAAATAGTGAGTGATATATTGGACAGTGTAACAACTTATTAGGTTATTTAAGCGAGTATGAATCTTATGCACCTTAAAAAAAAATTAATAATAATTGCCAAGACGATCGAGCCTAGAGGACATCAGTGCCGCCTATGGATTAATCCCTCTGTATCTAGAACAGTTCCTAAAGGTCAGTGCTGCACAGGGAAAAATTAATTACAGTACCGCCCGCCTCCCGACTAAACATAAGCAGAAAAGACGAATCAAAGTGAAAAGATTTTATCAGAGTGGACAATCTCCCAGCTGGCTCACCAGATGCGGGACCTGGGCGAGTTGACGCAATTGTAACCCTCCGCCAACTCTACCAGGGACGTTTATGCCTATATTAGAGTCATTATAAAATATTTCAAAATTTTAACATGTTAATTTAGTTTTTCCAGAAAATACTGAGAAGCGGGGGCGCAATTTCATCAAAATCGGGATAAGGCGGGGGGGGGAGATTGAGCAAAATTTCTCAATTCATGTAAAAATGGCCATGGGAAAAATAGAAATGAGCCATATAGTACCATAGAGGAGGCTTGATTTTTTTGTTTCCATGGAGGTTTGAATTATGTAGGCTTATCTTAGTTTTAACAAGATTTATAAAGAAGCTAAATTTCAGCTTGGGGGGGGGGGGCTGAGGTGTAGTAGGGGAAGCTGCCCCCCTGTCCCATTGCAAATCAAACCCCTGCTGAGAAGAAAGTTTATTTTTTGTTAAAGAAAGACCACTTTTCAAGTTGTAGCCTAATTGAAGAATTTGTATTTCCGGCTTAAATAAAAAGTTGAGTAGAAATTTGAAAAATGTTGGACTTTTTGGGAGGAGGTGCACAAGGTCATCTCCCTTTCTTGTGCGTGTCCCTTCACAAAACTTATAAATCAATCCAAATCCGGGAGCTTAACAGGTAGCGCTGAAATCATTTGTTTAATAGCCATTATTTTGTTTTCAGGCAATTTGTACCGGGGATTTCTGATTCAAAAAACAATAAAATAAAAAAAAATCGGTAATTACTAGTGGTTTCAATACAATAAATTTTTATATCGTGGCAAACCGCGTGTGCGCCTACTATAAACAAAGCAAAGTTAAAAACTTTGGTAAATTTCTACCAAATCATATTATTGGATTAGGAATAAAGTGAATACTCCATTCGATGCCTTTTTTATGCTGATTACGAATATAATAATCATTTCTATCGGAAATGAATTTCAGCCCCCCCCCCTATATATGCCAATTCAGGGTACATATTTCTACATTAGGGGGGGGGGGCTAAGGTTAAACTTACCTCCAATTTACATCAGAAACAAAATTTGCCCCCCCCCCGAATGTAGAAATATATACCCTGAATTGGCATATATAGGGGGGGCGCTGAAATTCATTTCCGATAGAAATGATTATTATATTCGTAATCAGCAAAAAAAGGCATCGAGTGGTATATTCACTTTATGCGTAAGTCAATAATATGATTTGGTAGAAATTTACCAAAACTTTACCAAATTCCTCTAACCCTCCTCGGATTTATCCTTCCAAAATATCTCTTAAAACCTTCCTGCCTCTAGACAATACATACTCGCTTTTTTCAATTAATTGAAGCTTCCTGTGGAGCAAATCCCTCTTTCTTAGAAACAGGATGACACCTCCTACTGGCCCATCATTTGATTTACTTGCTTTCCATTGGCCAATTTTATTTTATAGTGGGCGGAGCTTGGTGAATCTTATTTGCAGATGAAAAGAGGAGGTGCATCGTTGGAAGCATCTGTCAGTTCAATTTTTGTGTCTTCCAAAGAAACAGATAGGAATAGAGCAGTAGGAATTATCTTGTGAGTTTCTCTTTATGTAAATTGACTTGGGAATTATTTAAGTGCTGGGCCCTTCCAGAAGGACTTTTCAAATAGGTATAAGTCTAGAATTCGGGTAGTAGCCTAAATAAAACGTAAAGAAGAGAAAAGAAGCATAAAACTGCCAGTGAAAAATCCAAGAGAACTATGCAAGTATTTCGATCGAGACCTCTGCTTCACCGTCTTCAATGTAGAACTAATAGAACACACAGATAAATGTCGAAAGAATAATAAAAGAACATTAAAACAAACACTGAAACTGAAATAAGAAGACGCTTTTTAAGTAACGATGAAAGGGCAAGGCCGTACCCAGGATTTTTTTTTGGAAGGGGTTTTACTCAAATAAATTTTCGGGGGGGTTTATACAAAAAAATTTCACAAAAATCATACAAAATTTGTTAATATCCATTTTCATTACGTTTTCACGAGTCAGACAAACATTTCGCGGGGGGGGGGGGTTTCAAACCCCGTCTGGGCACGGCCTTGTGAAAGGGTAACTAAAAACACAAATATGAATGGTATCTCAGGCTTTAATTTTATTTAAAGCATCTTCAAAGATGCTTTGATATATCTCTATGATATATAAGATATTATCAGAGATCCTATTAGGTTACGAAGTGTGATTTTGATGACATATATAAAACCATTTAAATAATTAATTAATTTATAATGAATTTTAGTTCCGATTCATCCAGAATGCATTTGAAGATGACCTAGATAAAACGAGTGCTTGATCAATTAATCAAGCACTGATTGAGTGCAAAATCAGTTCTATTCAGAATTGATTTTTTTTTCAGTTACCCTCTCATCGTTGCTTGGAAAGTGTCTTCTATTTTAGTTTCATTGTTTGTTCTAAGGTTTGGTTTCTTATATGGTCCTGTGATTTTTTATCTTTATTTTTTTATTATTCTGCACTGAAGTCATTATCCTAGTTCTCTTAAAAGTTGTGAAGCTGAAAATAATTTTGTTGCACTTCATTTAAGCAGAAGATCTGTTTTGCAAGGTTTCCCTTTTATAACACAGATCTTTAAAGGTCAGAACCCTCTAGAAGGAGAAGAAGTGGAGGTAGGTATTTCAAAATACCTTCCCGGGACAAACTTTAGCCTGTAGACCCATCCCTGAAAGTGAAAGTTAGCCGGGGTGGTTTCAGAAATTATTTAGTAGCCTAGAATTAAGGATATTGAGAAGGACACATGCATAGAAAAAATTCGTAATTCATAATATGCAGGAAAATTGTAGTTGGCAGATATTGAAGGCACCTTCAAAACCCACCCCAATGTGGAAATATATAGGCCTATCCCAAATTATATATTCCCAGTGCGTTATTTCCTTTCTTGATTTTGGCAGCGTCGATTCAACATACGAGTTGAAACAAGAGTGACACATGGCAAAATGATGGGAAATACATAATTTGGGTAATATAGGCCTATTGCATATTACGGGGGGAGAAAACTGATCTATATGGTTCTGTATGGCCCTGTTTTTAAATATTTACAGTAATCCAATTTTTATTTTGGTCAACGGATATTTCATACGCTTCCATTTTCATTCACTTTTCAAATAAATAATTTTTTACAAAGCATTTTCCTTAGGCCGATTCTACCGTTGCCTTGCTTTTTGCCGTCAAATTAATTTGAAGAAATGAGTCAGCTTATGGGGAATTCTTGTGAAATTTATTAAAAATGGTCAAAAAGGGGAATGAAACTGAAAACACGTAGAATGTCTATTGACTAATATTTTTCTGCATGATGTGAAGTTATAATTGTTTTATTAACGTTTTTTTCTTTTAGAGTGGCCAGCTACTCAATCTTTGCTATTTAATCTTTGTCTGAATCTTCAACATTGCTATTCGCAGATTTATGGGTTGATATACATTTGTATCTTGATGGTATGCAAAAACCATTTATTAGGCTATCTCAGGCTTTATCCTGCTTAAGATTTTAGAAACAAATCATATTAAAGCCAAAGAAGAATATTTTAAGACAAAACCTTTTTTATTTAACAAATTGTATTTTTAGAACGGCGTAGATCCTGCTGTCCTAAGGAAGAAATTTTTATTTGATATCTTGTCCCATCTCTTTGGTAGGGGCAGATATAGCCAGGTCCTTCAATTTAGGGTGTGATTTCCTATTTTTTGAATAATACCTGCCTTTCGTATTTTCATTAAAATTTTATATTTATAACTTCTAAAATACAATTTGTTGAATAAAAAAGATTTTGTCTTAAAATATACTCATATATAAATTGTAGTTGGGTAAAAAACAATTTGAAAAATGAAATAAAGAAGAGAATCTACAATTGTATAAATTTTCGTTGGAAATTGTTCCATATAGAGGCAATAATAGTCTCTTATTGAATACCTTTAATTATGTATTCGTTTTCCTAAGATTACACTCAGGGCCATATCCAGTATTTTTTCGGAAGGGGGGTTACAAAAGAAACTTAAAAAAACGCATCAGAAATTTGTTTATATTCATTTGTGTTACATTTTTACGAGTCGGACAAACATTTCAGGGGAGGGGGTTGAAGCCCCCTCCCCCTGGATACGGCTTTGACCACACTACCCTTCAATGACAAACAAATTAATATTCAAATGGGGTTAAGTCCTTTCTTACTATTGAACTTTTTATTTGTTCGTTAATATAGCACAACTAATCATTTGTATTGTAACTATATAAACGTTGTCAATGTGTTTTTCTATATACGACAAACAGGGACGTATATTCAAAAATTCAAAATTTTCAGAGGGGAAGGGACAGTTTTGAAAAATGGGAATCCGACAAGGTTTTGTAAATTAAATTACCTGCAATTTATTGTATTTACTTAACCTTTCTTAGCTGTCAAAAGGCCCTATTTTGTTTCAATATATCAGAATTTTATTTCCGATTAATCCTGAATCCCTTTAAAGATGCCCTAGATAAAATGAAAGTTTGGAATGCCATTCAGAATTGAGTTTTTTATTTAGTTACCCTTCCATAGTTACTTGGAAGGTTTCTTCTATCTCAGTTCAGTGTTTGTTTTCTTATATTGTCCTGTGGATTTTTATCTATATTTTTTTTTTCTATTATTGTGCACTGAAGACGGTCAAGCAGAGGTCTCGACCGAAATATTTTCATAGATGTCATGATTCCATAATTATGAAAACTCATGATTATAATTGAAATTATCATAATCTGAGTTCTAAAATTCAAAGAAAAATTTTGTAGGTGGAGAGGACAGCTTTGAGAAAATTTCAAAAATGATGACTTATAGGAAAAATAAATATTCATGTAAAAAAAAATCTCCTACAGGATTTCGTAAATTCTCCTACAGGATTTCGTAAATCTCCTACATGATTTCGTAAACCTGCGATTTATTGTATTTACTTAACTACTCTTAGCTGTCAAAAGGCACTATTTTGACTTGCGCTAGATCTTACGTGATATATTCACAATCGTTGCATATCTTCAAACAGTTCGTGGTAACTGTAAGTAAGGAGTGACCCGGCTCAACGGTAACCGAATCTGTAGAAAACGGAATTTTGATGCCAATAGATTACGTGCCTGAGAAAATTTGGCTGATTTTCGAAAAAAGGGGGAAAGACCCCCTAAAAGTTATAGAACCTTAATGAAAATCACACCATCATATTCAGCGTATCAGAGAACCCTACTGCGGGAGGTTTCAAGCTCCTATCTACACAAATGTGGAATTTTGCATTTTTTTGCCAGAAGAAAGATCACGGATGCGTGTTTATTTGTTTTTTTGTTTTGTTTTTTTCCCCAGGGGTGATCGTTA
The DNA here is from genome assembly GCA_027921565.1 of Artemia sinica. Lineage (NCBI taxonomy): Eukaryota > Metazoa > Arthropoda > Branchiopoda > Anostraca > Artemiidae > Artemia > Artemia sinica. Next base: position 71,692,888 of record CM051263.1, on the reverse strand, counting down.
TGTGGGAGGATCTTACCATGAAGGAAGTTTTCATGGGAGAAGGGACATTGCTATGAAGGGGGTGCCGGATTTCCCAGCATTATTTAAATAAAGGTCAGAAATTATATATATATAAAAAAACAAGTTTTTTAACTGAAAGTAAGGAGCAACATCAAAACTTAAAACAACAGAAAACATTACGTATATGATTGGGTTCATCCCCTAGTCAATACCTCGCTCTTTAAGCCAAAGATAATTTAGTACTTTCATAAGAGCTATTTATTCTAATTAACCGCATTTGTGATTAAGGGGTCATTTTTAAAGAATTGGAACAAAATTCGAACTTTAGCTTAAAGAGCAAGGTATTGACTAGGGTGCGAACCCTCTAATATACGTATTAAAAATATAAGAATATAGAGGTTCGTTACGTAAGTTAATTCGGAAGTTACGTATATTTATTACTAATAAAAACATTCGTAAATAAAACTAAACAGGTTTCGAGAAAGCCATTTAACCAAATAAAAGTAAAATTTTGTATATTCAAATTTTGTTTTAATTATTCATGTACGGCGAGCCAAAATCAAAACCTGCATTAATTCAAAAACGTTCAAAAATTAAATAAAAAAAACAAGTTTTTTTTAACTGAAAGTAAGGAACGACGTTAAAACTTAAAACGAACAGAAATTATTCCGTATACGAAAGGGGCTGTCCCCTCCTCAACGCCTCGCTCTTTACGCTACAGTTTGACTTTCTCACAACTCTGTTTTTTTTTAACAAAGAAAAACTTTAGCGTAAAGAGCGAGGCGTTGAGGAGGGGACAGCCCCTTTCATATACGGAATAATTTCTGTTCGTTTTAAGTTTTAACGTCGTTCCTTACTTTCAGTTAAAAAAAAACTTTTTTTTATTTAATTTTTAACAGGAGTCAGAATTGAGTTCAGAATCAGCGGTGTTCAGCCCGTGTTTCGTATAGCAGCATTTAGCTTATAAAGACTGTAGGTACAGTCCATTGAGTGAATTCATAAAAGGTACAAATGAACTATTAATAAATTTTGTCAAGGTATTGTCGTTATATTTGTGTTTCAGCTTTTGATAGGTGTTTTGGGCAAAATAAGAATTTTAGGAAGGCTTGACTACAATAAAATGTAATAATAATTACAAAGGTCAGCATATACAAAAATAATATTTACGGCTAGAGTATCAAAGGTTTTGTGTTCGGGGTAAAGGGGGTTTTACAAAACAAATTACAAAACACATCCAAAAATTTATTTTTAGGCTGTTTTTACTTTTTTACGAGCTAGACACAAGTTTCACGGGATGGGGTCAAATTTGGTAAATCCTACCCCTTCTAGACACAGTCTAACTTACAACCACAGTTTATAGAATTATCCAGTAAGTTTATCGCAGATCATTTCTGGTCTTCGTTCTTGGTGCGAACAAAAAGCTCCTCCCACTTATTTCTGCATTAGCGGGAATGCGGGTTAGTCTGTTTCCGATTGTTTCCAACAAAGTGCATTATTCGTAATAGCGGGTTTCCACTTGTTTCCGATTAGATCACAGTCTGACTTGTCTACCCATGAAAAGATCTGACTTCACTTATGTTTATATCTGCAAAAACGTTCTCCGGAGCACTCGCACCCCGGTCCGGGTTTTTATAATGGGTGAGATAGAGAATGATCATACTGGATAATTATATAAACTGTGCTTACAACACTAAAACAGTTAGTAAAATATATATGCAAAGAAATTCATTAACTTTGAATATGCTAAAAAGATTTGAGTAGTTTAATTATATGCAAAATTAGCGGAAGAATAAATGTAGCCTTTTTGTGAAATTATCAAATGTTTTATGTAATTTAATAAAGCTGATATTAGTAAAAATAGAAGCTGTTCGTCTCCACACTCCCTAAAAAGTGATCTCCGAAGCCAGGACCGTATCCAGGATTTTTTGGGGGAGGGGGGCTTACAAAATGATTTTTTGGGGGGAATGCTCTTATAAAAACCCCAAACTTAAAAAAAATTGTATATATTCATTTTTGTACGGTTTTACGAGTCAGACAAATATTTCGGGGGAGGGGGTCCATACCCCCTAACTTCCTTCTGGATACGGCCTTGTCTGGAGCAACGAAAACATACTGCATCTAAATTCACTATGAAGTAGCCCATTGTCAGGAGCATGGGCGCTAACTTGCGCATTGAGCGAATTTTTTTAGCGACTAGCTTACCACGTTTTACGACTAAAGATGGGTTTGCATAGTCAAAACTAGATCCTTTTGTAGTAGGCTAACTTGCAAAGCTTGCAAACAATGTTAGTAACTATATAAATACTTGGATGTTACTATCTACTATGTAGTAACTTGCGAAGCTTGTGAACTAAGTTATAGCTGATTATTTATAAGGATGTTAGGAGAATGCAGTCTGTAGTCAATTTATAATGATGGTGGGAGATTGCCAGGGCCGTACCCAGAATTTTTTTTCGGGGGTTGTTTTACACAAGGATTTTTTTTTTGGGGGGGGGGGTACACAAACAAACGCATAAAAATTTGTTTATATCAGTTTTGGTTACGTTTTTGTGAGTCAGACAAACATTTCGGGGTGGGGGGGATTCAGTTCCTTAACCCATCTGGATACGGCCTTGGAGATTGCAATCAATTTTTAAGGATATTGGGAGATTACAGAACATTCTTTTACATTCATGACCTGTTTTGTCTAGGATGGGAGAGAAGGGTTTTAGTTGGGCTCATTAATTCCTCCGATATTCGCAGGTTTTTCATCTAAAGAGGTCCAGTGTTTGAATACAGAGAGTAATCTCCCAAGCCACGCCAAAATAAAAACCGGCGGTGTCGGACACAATTATGCTCGGTGGCAGAGGGCCATCAGCGCTCCAAATTTTATTTGGCGGCACGCCCCCGGAAATTGGTCAGCGTTTGCTCCATTTTAAATTTTTTTTTTTCACTTGCGATTTGGAAAGTTTTAGGAACTAAATTGGTGTCAGTTATTTTCAGAATTTCTTCTAAGCAAGAATTCTTCAGGTTTACAGTTACTTTTCGGCTTCATTGCATTGATAGGTCCCCGGATAAAATAAGAACGAGGCTTGACTTATCTCGAACATTCATTTAATCCAAATAATGGACAGCGAGGCCTTAAACTGCCTGAAGATTGAATTAATCTGAAAAAGCAGTAATTTAAAATTTTAAATTAAACTCTAAAATTTAAATTAGGATACATTTACCTGTCCCATATCCGGCGAAAGACACCTCAAGGGAGTCTGATGTGCATATCTTATCTCCCTCTCTTGATTTCCTGGTCTTGCAATCTACATTCTACTTCTTTGACTACCCAATAGCTATTTTACATTTCCCTAAGGCATCTCTTCTTCGTTAACATACTCACCAAAAAAATATTTATGCTCACTTTACCATCGTTTTTCTTTCGGTGGCAACACAACGAAAACTAAAAGTAAAGAGTCCGGCATTGCGCCTCACAGTATTTACTGGCGGTGCTGATCTCCGTTTCATGACCCTTCACCGAGGAGGTGTAATGGGGGGGGGCTGGAGGCCAACTATCCTTTGCCTTCGTAAACCCTATTATCCAGCATTGGAAATTCCGATTATACCAGGTAAGTCCCCTCTAAAATTGAGCTTATGAGCGCCCATGTTTCTTTCAACAATTAAAATTAGCTGTCACATCATATAATCAGACCTTATAATAATTCAAGAATCAATAAAAAAGCTTCTTTTTTTAACTAAGTGAATACGGAAATTAAAAGTTAAAGCGCAGAGAAATTACCCAAGATAAATAGGGGATGTAATCTCTAAAAAGTTTCTACTATATATTACAATTACAATAAATTGGGTACTCTACAGAAAACAAGGAAAATATATTAAGTCTGCATTCAAGCCTTACAGTTAACATGGGTATTATATCTGCAGTAGTGATAATAAAAAACTACAGCTGTAAAAAAAAACAAAAAAAAAAAACAATTACAGCATAACAAAAAAGCAACACCGCCGCGAGCAACAAAATATATTACTTTCAATAGAGTATAATTACTAAACCTACGTCTATGGCCTAGCAGCTCCGATTAACTTATCAACCGAAGATTTTGTATGAATTATCTCAATGAAGCTATTTCTTATTTTATTTACAATTAGTTATTTTATTTACTACCGGAACGTTGTGACTATAACACGACAAATGTTTTCACTATCATTACTACTCTGACAACAACAAAACGATAAGTACTAAGCAGGGGCCTAGCTCCAGCATTTTTATGGGGGGATAGGGGGTCCCCATCTGGAGAGCCCTCCATCCAGAGGGGCAAGGGCAATATAATAAAATATGTTCTCTAAATTATTGGGGGGCAGCTGCCACCTTGCCTCCCCCCTGAAACGACGCCACCGGTACTAAGACAAGGCTCAACTGACAAAAGTGTAAGTTAGTTATCAACTTAGAAGCAGACCTCCGATGGGCTTAAGTTCCATCTTCCAAAACAGATGTTTATTTCCAAAAATTTAAATAAATTTAATACATTCAACATTTAAAAATTCTGGCAACAAAGAGAAAACTACATACACATGACTTGCTTCAATAGTAATCGGAACTCGAAAGAATGAAATTGTGACGACAATAATTATATCTAAAGAATCTTCTAGCTATGGCAATTCCAAATAAATAAATATCAATTCTGAACGGACTTTTGCAGAAACTTAGGAGATAGCTAATTGGCTTGGAACTTCTGAAGAGTATATCAGCTTAGTTGTTAGTATACTCAGCATATCTGCATATCAGCATATCAGCATATTCTGAAGTATATATCAGCTTAGTTTTAGATGTCAAATTGAATGTTGATAGTCCACACAAAATGGAGGGACGGTAATTCACTATTGTACTATTGCGTACAAGTATTTGCTTAGAAAGTCAGGGATCTTCTTTCTCTGGGGAAGGGGTTCCAAAAAAACTGTCGAAAATGCAGTTTTTACAGCCAATTTCTTGTGAGCCGTTCTTCCTGTCAATATGGAAAAAGGATTTAACTTATAGTATCTTTTCATCTGGAGGAATATATTTGGAATATGCATGTGATTAGGCTGTAAAATAAAATTTTACCCCTAGTAATTGTGTAGTATTTTTATATTGAAGAAAGAGATTGTAGGCTAGCTGGCACACATATACTACCCAGTCCCAGTTGTAATACAACTGGGTAGCATACCGACTTCGACTGTGCCGGAGTGGACCAAACAATTGCCCTTATATCACTTGCACTAGGCATAGACTCTTTCTTTTCAACTAAATGGGTTGGAGGGTCTGTCGTTCAATCTCGAAGCTGATAGTATTGGGCTCGTCTGGTAGCATCAGTACATCCGAAGGGTCAAAAATCATAAAGCGGGGTATTTGGAGTTTCTTAGCAACTTTTTCTGTAAAAATGTCAAATATACCGCCTATAAACGCAGTTGCTGGCATCTTGCCCTAGCGCTTCTCATGAAAGTCTGTCTTAAGCACATCTTTACAAATGTCAAAGGCATCTGTAAGATCTTCCTTATTAAAAAAAAAAAAAAAAAAATTGAAGCAACTTTCACCGCTAACTTTGGTCAATCTTGCTACTAATTTGTCTTTGAACAAAGTTTAATACAGGTGATTCGTAAAATAACTTATCCATTGCAAAAATCAATACGTATCCAATAATCATAGTCCAAAAATCATTCCAAAGTTAGATAAGGCCATATGACTAACACAATCAGCAATATTTGTAATGGTTCTAGACATTTACATCCCCCAAAAATACCCTTTGGAAAATACATCCCTGCTGAATGGAAATTATTCTCAAAATTTATTCCCCACTGAAAATTTCCCTGCACCCCCCCCCCCCCCCCCCAGCCTCATGCAGAAAACTCCCGCAAAAAATGTTCGCATGTTTTCCAATAACAAATGCTATCTGTAAGCAATGGACAAATCACAAAACTTAAAAAGGCACTTAAGTTTCTGCAAAGGGCAGGGGCGTCGTTTGGGGTGGCAAGAGGGGGCAGTTGCCCCCCCCCCCAATAAAGTGGAGAAAAAAATAATTATACATCCCATGCCCTTTGACTTTCTGGATATGGACCCATCTTACCCCTCCCCCCAATAAACATGCTGGAGATTCGCCCCTGGCAATGGGGTCTCTGATTGTTTTGTAGTTTGGAAGGGATGGAGATACTTCAAAGCGTCCGTTTTAATGTCAAAAGATCCCACCTCTCATTGAGCCATCAGATAAATACAGAATTAGTTCTAAAGGAAAGACGATGGGAGGGTGGAGGCAGAAATTGATACATGATCGCCAGTGCCATAACCAGGATTTTTGTTTGGGGGGGAGGGTTACAAAAAACTTTAAGAAAAACATCAAAAATGTGAAATTGACGTCTACTCCCTTTTGATTTCTGAGAATATTTCTGGTCAGCGCTGTCATTATGGAATCAAAGAATAAAATCAAACCCTAAAATGAGCAGAATTTATTCCGTATGAGAGGGCCCTTTACTTATTCGCACCTCCACCTCATGGTCGCAGAAACTTCACGGGGGGGGGTTGAAAGCAAGCCACCATTCACAATTGGGCGTTGAATGTAAAAATTATCCAAATTGTAAATGAATATCCTGAATCTGGGTCACTTTAAGCCATAGCAAAATGTTGGGAAATACAGTCACTGAATTAGCTGCAGTCACTGAACTAATCCAATTTTAAAGCACTGAATTAATGCAAGTTCAAAGCAAGCTCTAAAGTTCAATAGATCCAAAAAGGGGTTTTCACTCTGGGCACTAAATCAAGACTGATATGCGTATTTGGGACCCACATTTCCATATCAGGGTCAGTTTGTTATGCGCTACAATTGTCCAAATTTGCGTGAAAAATAGCCATTTTTAGCACAACAGTAAAAAAAAACGACTATAATAGTGCTAAAATAGCGCTTCCGTGCTACGGGTGGCAACACTGCTCCGTAAGCATCTATGGGGCCAAAAGAATCTGATCCAACATTTTAAGCTAACCATTTTGTTGAAAAAAAAGTCCAAAGATCGAGTAGCAAAGACTGTAGGGTCGACACAACCCCCAGATCCCTGGGAAAGTGTTGCAAGTTATCTGACACACGGCATATGAGGTTATTATGGAAGGGGTGGTCGTATAAACTTTCGAGGTGGTTCATTTTGTTGGAAAGTAAAAGTTATCATTCACTTTTATGAGTAAAAAATGATCAGATGGTAGCCTTACACCTTTTCCCCTCAAATGGACCCGAACAAAATTTTGAGATAGCTATTTTGCTGCAAATAGTCTAAAATCAAAATAACTATGCCTCCGAGGTTGAAAACTTCCTAGCCCCTGGGCTACGGGCCATGAGTTCTGCTAGTTACGTATTGTTATTGTGAAAGGTTTCTTCAACATGTAAACTATGATACTTTGTTTACTTTGATACTTGATACTTTGTTACTTTGATACTAGTTTTGATACTTCGATGAAACTTTGACGTTTAAAAAAACTTGAATTTGAAATGGAATAATTTTGAAAAACAAGACACTTTGTCAGTACTGATTTAAGATCAACAAAAATGAAAACCTTTAATAATTCAAACTCAAAACGATCAGAAATTACTATTGAAGAATAAATGAAACCAAAAACGATAAAAATTAAATAAACAATCATAGCAAACAAACATACAACTGGTGATAATATAAATGAACAGATAAATCTTAAAACGAGCAAAACTCAAATTGCATCTACAAATCAAGCTTAAAAACAAACAAAAATCGCTAAAAAACAAGTTTTGCTACTACCCCCTTCGCTAACTGCAAAAGTACAAAGATTTCTGCATCATTGGCAATTTACTAAAAACTGTATGTCTTCAACAGTCTTGGAAAGAAATAATATAATGTTAAACTGAATATTTGATATATAATGAAATTAAGTGCTGAAAGCTAAGGAGTAGGTCGTAATAATAGTAGCAGTAGTAGTAGTATGGGCAGAAGCAGTATCATTAGGATGTAGATATTTGCTTTTGGTTAGTTCAACTTCAACCACAACAAGCCCTGCTAGTTTCAACATTACACACAGAACCGTTCCTAAGATCCTGCTGTTACGCCCTTTTGACAACCTGCATAAAGATGCCGTGTTGCGATTCTGTTCACATTCTCTCCTCTAAATTTCTTGAAAATTTCACCTTCATACCATTCAGAATAGCTGTGATAGTAGTCACAGTAGTGGGATTGGCATTATTAGTTGTAGGATTGGCATTACCAATTGTAGCAGTATTAATGGTAATAGCAGAAGTCCTAGTAGCAGTAGTTGTATTAACGTATTGCCTTTTGGTTAGTTGAACAAACCCTTCATCAAGTCCTGGAAGTTTCAACTTAATACAATCAGCCATTGCTATGGCATTGCTGATATGTCCGTTTGATAATAGGCCTGTTTTTTCACTCATCAATGTGCTAAGATCTTACATCTTTTGTCAGAAAACGCTTAAAAGTGAAATCTTTGAACAAAGATCTTACATCTTTGGCCGTTTTTGTGCAAACGTCTTTCATCATTCTGCTCTGATCAGCGGTCTGAGAACAATGATGAGTAGATCATCAAAGTTCTCTTATCATTGTTCTGTATGGCAGAAAGATGGCGTCTTTCACGTATTTTGCCAACATCAGCGAGCTGTAAGATCTTAGAACAAAGATGAGTTGAAAAACGATAATCTTTGCAGAAAGATGTAAGATCTTAGATGTAAGATCTTAGTGCTAAAAAACGGGCCTAATTTGTGTATACATTTACTTCTTGAAATTTTCATCTCAATACTCTTAGCCATACAAGTGGTTACAATAGAAGTAGTAGTTGTAGATGTAGCAGCAATAGTAGTATTAGTAGTAAAGTGTAGATATTACCTTTTGGTCAGATAATCTTCCCCTTTAAGCAGCTTATGAGAGTTCCCACTTAATACCCAAGTCAATTCTTGAGATACGGTCTATTAAAATTGTACATATTAACACATAGCGTTTTTCATCTAGTTCAAATATCCCCTCAGTATTGTAAACTAATTAGCATGGTAGTAGTACTGGTAGCAGTAGTAGTGGCAATAGTAGTGATAGTAGTGGTAACATGCAAATATTGTTTTTTCCAGACTTCCCTTATCATTTCCACAAGGTCCGAATTGAATATACTCAGTCATTCCTGAGTAAAGCTCTTTTGACAATCCGTATACATATAAAGTGTTTTGGTTTAGTTCAACACTCTACTCAATATTCTCTGAAAGGCTCATCTGATTACCCATTGTCTTTTTGGAAAGTAAATTTCAAAGTACATACCTTTCCCAATAACATCTACTATGTGTAAACAATGAACTAATGGCACTGAGGGCAGTGGGGAGGTTGACATCCCAAAGACACATTTACTGGATCTTTCAACAATCATGAAAATAAATGGCTCTCTTAAAATTTTAATCGGATGGGTTTTGGGGAATGATAGGCTTGGGGGGAAGGGGATGGTTGCCCACCATTCAATTATTGACTCTTAAAAAGGGCACTAGAACTTCCTACTTCCAAGCATATAAGCACAATCCGATCCAAAGTTTATGCGACTACCCGTTCCATAAAAACCTTGTGGGCTCTGGGGGGTTGGGTCCACTCTGAAGACATTGTTATATGCTCTTCGGACTATTACTCACAGAATGGCTATATCACAAATTCGGTCGGATGCGTTTGGGGGAAACAGGATGTCAGGGGGGTTTCGTTGCCCCCACCATCACTTTTGAATTTTAACAGGGACTTAAAACTATACATATCCAATCAAATGAGCCTCCTGAAAAGTTCACAAAGGCATACTTAACAACCCTTGTCACCAGAGTCTGAGGGCCGTGTCAATCACAAAGGTCTTCTTGTGTGATCTTTAGACTATTTTTTAACAAATGGCTATCTTAACATTTTTACCAGATACATTTCGGTAAAACTCAACGTTTGTGGGGAGGTATATTCCCTCTGATTACCCACCCAACTTACTTAAAGCTCTTGCTCGGCAGCGTCGCCAGCGTAGAGGGAACCAGTCGTCGGTGCCGTCAGTCTTCTCCAGAGTGGTCGGTTCAGGGCGAGGGTTGTCGCTTCAGACGGGTTGATGTTTCTGGAGGCGAGCCGATCACGGATGACGTCCGCCCATCTGGTGCGTGGTCTTCCCCTAGGACGCCTCCAGCCGTTTGCAGCTGGGTCGAAATCGAAGATGAGCCGGGCGGGTGTTTGGGCAGGGAGACGGAGCAGATGACCATACCAACGCAGCGAGCGAGACTCAAGCTGCTCGGACAGGGGTGGGAGTTTGAAGCACCTGAGGATTTCTGAATTTCGTACCCTGTCGGGCCATCGGGAGCGTTCGATTTTTCGGAGGTGTTTCGTCTGGATGGCATCTACCTTCAGCGTCTGTGTCTGAGTCAGCGACCAAGTCTCAGCAGAATAGAGTAAAATGCTGGCAACCGAAGCAGAGTATATTCGTGCTTTGGTGAGACGGCTGATCTGGGGCTTATGGAAGACTGTTTTTAGAAGGCGACCGAAGACAGAGTTTGCTTTTGCCGCTCTTGCTGATATTTCGGCATCTAGGCTTCCGTTTGAGCAGACAATTGAACCAAGGTAGGTAAACTGCTTGACTACCTCTACAGTCTGGCCACAAATTTCCACAGATGACAGGGGGTTGGACGGCGTTTTCTCAACGGGCATTATCTTGGTCTTCGACCAATTTATTTTCAGACCGAATTTCTCAGCGGCAGAGGCCAGTGTTTCCAGTGTAGTTTTGAGGTCACTAATGTTTTCGCATATTAGCGCCACGTCGTCGGCAAAGTCGACGTCTGAAAGAACTCTTCCAGCAAAGCCTATGCCAAACGGCTGCACCTGCTGTGTTTTATTCAGGATGTGGTCTATTACACAGTTAAAGAGCTCAGGTGCAGCGGCACATCCTTGCCGGACACCATTTTTAATTTTGAAATATCCAGAAGGCCGTCCATTTACAATCACCGCACTTTCAGTGTTATTATACAGTTCTTTGAGGAGACGGACGATTTTCGTGGGTACGCCAGCAGACTGAAGGATTAGCCATAGTGACTGCCTATCGACAGTGTCGAAGGCAGATCGAAAATCGACAAAGGCAATGTACGCCTTCCTCTTATATTCAAGAGTTTTCTCTACTAGCTGTCTAATCGTATGGATTTGCTCGGTGGTGGACCTGCCTGGCATGAAGCCAGCTTGCTGGGGGCGACGCAGGGCATGGAGGTATCTTGTTGCCCGTTTGAGAAGCAGCATAGCGAAGAGCTTTCCAGGAACTGAGAGTAAAGTTATGCCACGATAATTGATACATTCTGCTTTGCTCCCCTTCCTCTTGTAGATTGGCACAAGTAGGCCCTTCTTCCAGTCTGAGGGGATTTTTTCAGAGTGCCACACAAGGTTAAACAGCATTTGTAGCCAGAGGATCATGGCTGGACCCCCATTTTTAAGGAATTCCGATGTTAGGCCACATATTCCTGGCACTTTGTTATTCTTTAGCTTGCGGGTGGCAGCTTTTATCTCCTCCGCTGTAAATTCAGGACCATCAGGAGCAGGTATGGTAGTAGCCGCAGCAGCTGCTAGCTCATGGTCCGTCTGGTCTGGTGGATCTGAGTTGAGCAGATTCTCAAAGTGGTCCTCCCACTGGCGGAGGCATTGTGATTGGTCGTAGATATTCTCACCGCTAGCGCTTCGAAGGTATGGCGTAGTTTGAGTGTGCTGACCTGACAGCTCACGAAGAATCTTGTAGGTGGCTCCACTGTCCTTTTTCTTGGCGGCCTCTTGCAGTTCGGATGCCTTGCTGTCAATAAAAGCCTTGCGGTCTTTATGCAACATGGAATTGCGCTCTTTGTTTAGCAGTCTGTATGTAGCCATGTCCCCGCCAAGACGTGCTTCTCGCCTGAGCTCTATGATGGCAAGGGAGTGATTACTGATCCAGTCCTTTTTCTTCCGTTGCCTCATTCCAACAACGTCAGTTGCTGCCGCAAGAGTGTTCTCTTTGAAGGACTTCCATGCAACTTCACTATCATCGCATTGGCCAAGGACCTCAAATCTGTTGGATATCTCCACATGGTACCGCTCAGCCAGAGCGGGGTCCTGTTGGATGCGACCGGCATCAATTTTCCGAGAAGACTGGCTGTTCTTCATAGCTTTGAGGCGGAGCTTAATTTTGGCTGCTACCAGCCGGTGGTCGGTGTTCCCGAGCTCGGCGCCACGGTAGGTGCGGCAATTCTGGACAGACGACAGCCATCGTCGACGTACGATGATGTAGTCGAGCATCTTCTTTGTTGATCCATCATTGCTATACCAGGTGTACTTGGCTATATTTGGTCTCTGGAACCATGTGTTCGCAATCGTTAGATTGTGGGCCAGACAACAATTCAGCAGCCTCTCTCCATTATCGTTTAGGCTATCCACTGTAACAGGTCCAACAGCGAGATCCCACAGGCCTGATTCGTTTGAAATACTTGCATTCAAGTCTCCTAGGAGGAGGAGGTAGTCATGTGGAGGTACAGAAGATAGTTCAGAACTAAGCAGGTTATAGAAATCGTCTTTGTCTTCTTCATCAGCGTCGTTTGTGGGGGCATAGCACGTAATGACAGTTATTTTGCCGTGCTTCCCATCCAGTCTTGCGGTCAGGAGTCTAGGCGATACTGGTTTGAATGACAGGAGGGCCCTACGTGCAGCACTGTTCAATACTAGGCCAACGCCTCCTCTTCTTTGGCTACCGCCAGACCACAGCAATGTGCGTCCTTCACCTATGTCCTCTTCACCATGTCCAGGGAGGTGTGTTTCGGTGACTCCAGCTATTGTGACTTTATATTTTTTTAGTTCTTTTGCTAAAAGAAGCTTCGAACCAGGTTGGTTCAGCGTCAGGACGTTCCAGGTGGCCACATTGGTGCCACCTTGGTCAACGATGTTCAGAGGGGATTTTCCTTGGGCGGTCCGAGGTCGATACGGGGTTTGAGATGATATATCCGAGGCTGAATTTCTGGTTCCATTCGTAGCAATAGAAGTTTCGGGAGGAGGGCTGCCAACCCAACCGTCCCTAGATGCATTTGGTTCTCTGGTGGCTAGCCAGGTATCCAGAGGCACGTGGAGGTCGTTCTTCATGCGCCAATTTGCATGGGAACTAACTCCGGACGAGCATCATTACCTCCAATAACCCAACGAGCCTCATAAAAATCTTGTATGCCCCGGGGCATAGCTTACAACCCTTGCCCTGAGAGCTGCGGGGCGGTTTTCATCCTCAAAGACATAATTTCTAGGCCTTTCAGTTACGTTGAACAAAATGGCTTGAATGGCTATTGACTGGATGTATTTGGGTAAATGATGTCAATAGGGATGGGGGCTGGATACCCTCCAATCACTTGCGACTGTTTAAAGGGCACTTGTCATTTCATCTTCCAATCGAATGAGCCCTGTTGAAGTTTCTGCCCTGGTATAAAAACATAAAAATAAATGGATAATACTGTGTCCACATTGGCAGAGCTATTGCGCTGCCTATGAAACTAAAGCGCGTTTTGCGTCTATTTGTGTTATAGTTGGTGAGACCAAAATGTTACATGATAATTCAATCCCTTATTTGTGTGTACTGTTCAATGGTTTTGCGGCTATTAAAATAACATCTAACCTTTATGCTCAAGTTTTAAGATTATTTTAATTGTATCTTGAAAGTTACTGACATTACAGTTGGTGTAAGACTATGAAAATTGTTTAAGATTAGTTTGTTGTTGTCAGGCTTCGTACTCACTTTTGGCTCCTAAATCAATATTCTTGGTTTTTGTACCGGGATTTGGGTGTTTTCAGTATAGCACTAGGTCTCTATAATCATCCAAACATAGGGAAATATTATCAATTGGTTTATTTGCACTAGTTTTACCGATATATGTTGGACAAACTGCGAAGTAATAATTTTTGTTCGTTTTAAGTTTCAACTTTACTTCCCTCAGAAGTACTTTTTTGCGTTTTGATAAAATTAATCTTTGCCCGTTTTAAATTTAGATTTAATGTAGAAGCAACACTGCCATGACCCGTTTTATTTTTGGGGGGAGGGACAGCCCCCTTCACATAAAGACTAATTTCTGTTTTTAAGGTTTATTGTTGCTACTTCTTTCCAGTTGAATTTTCTTATTTAATTTGTGACGGTTTTTGAAATTGATTCTAGGAAATCTCAATCCACCTTGTAAAATTTCTCCTGGAAAGTTCCCACAGAAGCTTTCCTTCCTATGGAATATTCCTCCCCCCCCCCCTCCAGCGAAAATCCCATCCTAAAATGTCCGAATATCTCCAATAACAAATACTAGGCTATATGTGAAACACTTTCTTTGGAAAGTGTTTCACACATAGCGTGAAACACTAGTGAAACACCTTGGAAAGTGAAACACTTTGGAAAGTGTTTCACATACATTCTTTTAGTTTCTATGGAAACTAAAAGAAACAATGAATTGACGAATTCAAATCATCTTGATTTTTTTTCCGAAATAATAAAAGAAAATATAAAACAGAAGGGACGCCATTTTCTTTTATCCAGAAATTACCAGAAAAAAACAAGCTCAAATCACTCAAATTTTAACGGTTAGTCGTATTTTTTTTTTGGCGCAGTAGGAAAAACAGCATTGGCTATGAATTAACATAATCAAGCTTAAAAGTACAGGTTATCCAAATAGTCATACAAAAAAAACATGAAAAAAAAAACAAAACAAAACCATGATTGAAAAAATGCCCAATAAGGAATTGAATCCTTGACATTCTGATTCAAAGTCCATCGCTTTACCGATCGAACTAAGACTTCTGGGAGTCCAATTTAATTTATATACAGTTTTAGGACCATAATTGCATAACTTACATCGCTTCTCTCCCGAACTATGGAGGGGTCATGTCAACGTCAAAAGTATCTATTGAATCTTTCGACTATGCTGAAAAAAGGCTATCTCAAAATTTTGATCGGACGGCTTTGGGGGAAGGGGGGCTTGTTGCCCTTCAATCTTTTTGGTCATTTAAAAAAGGCTCTATCGATTTTCATTTATGTTAGAATGAGCCATTAAACATCTCTTTATGTGTTTATGGTGTTCTGGTAACCTGCTATCCCTGTAAAAAAAAAAGAAGAAAAAAGGAGACTCGTCAGTGGTACGCATGCAAAAAAAAGTGATTTTCCTTGTTGTTCAGGGTGGGGGACTCAAATTAACCTAAATACAAGGTTTCTGACCATTAGAATTCCAATGATGCAATTTTTATTTTGACCTGACGCCATTTTCGAGGGATTTCAGGCTCTTTCAAAATCACCAAAAATTTGTTTTCGCAATAAAATTTTACTTATCAGATTAAAGAGTTGTTACCAATCCTGATTCAGTGTCGGATGGTAATTTTTTTTCTCGTTAGGCTGTTTTTTTTTTTCTTTTTAACGCGTCTTTATACTTTTGGTTACTATGGGCTGTGGTTTGGTCTTGACTAGGTTGCAGCTACTACTGCCACCATCATAATCCTGCCGGGCTAGCCGGACAGGTACAATCGGTGACTTAGTAAAAAATATTTGTTTAGCATAAAAATAACTTTAAATAAAATTCTGGATGAGGTACAAAAATAGCTTGTTGAAAATGGAATTATTGTCAATTCCGAATTAATAAAACTGGAGATGCGGCCTTTCGATGGCATTTTCAATGCACTTTTTCTGCTGTCACAAATCACAGTGGGACTTCTTGTATTTTCTGTCACTTTCGCTGATGATGAAAAAGACGTAAGCAAATTTCCCTGAGTAATATATTACTTTAGAATGCGGCTCCTATGCCCATTCAACTTCCGAGAAAAAGGCAAATTACTTGAATTTGAAACTTGATTATTACCTCAGACAGGATAATCCAATTTTTCCTATTTGTAATGTTATTCTTTTACTTCATGGATAATGTTTGAAATTTCACGATGAAGTGTCTAATTAAGGCGGTTTCCACTACCCCCTAATTTTTGGGGTTTTCCAGAATTTCCCCAAAGGTAAATTGTGCTCTCCAAAATCACCTGAAAATTCAATTTCACTAATATGCGAGCATTAAAAGAAATACAAATCGTTCATTTCCGTTAACGTTAGTTTTGGGGAGATTTCAGTCGTCTGGGAAAATGGGGAATCCCCAAAAAGTTAGTGATAGTTAAACAACTGTATTTAGGCTATATCTTTGTCGAGCTTTGGTCCGAGCAGGGTAAAAAATAACCCGAAACTTGGGCTACTAAAAAGTAAATACTTTCTAGGACCAAAAATTTAAAAAAAGAAGAAAAAACGAGAATTTTTCCAACCAATAGTAAACCAGTTTTTCCGCTGGCTGGAAATATCCTTGTTTTGGTGGTTGCTAAATATCTCGACCACGCTCAAGAAGTTTGATCTGCTTGGTCTGTGCTTCTCTGTTGGTTTCTTTGTGTGCACTTGGAGATGATCAGCTTATCCTGAGCGAAATAAACTATTATACAGGTGTATTTTGATTAAGTATTTGGCAAATATTTAAAATATATAATTGGTAAGGTTAGGTATTTGATATAATGCGTTCCGGGCGGCCTGCTTTCCATAATTTTCTATTGTATTTTTCGTAATCTTGCTACTAAGGTATTATACTTTCATCAAATTTTGGTATATTTCATTAGGATTAATCTAACTTCACTTCTTGAGTGTGGTCGGGATAACTAGCAAGTACCCTCGGTTTTTCTTCTTCTCTTTATTTATAATTTTTTTTTGCTGCTTAAAAGTGGCTATGTTTTGTCACGGCTCAAAAGCCGCTATATATATATATATATATATATATATATATATATATATTATATATATATATATATATATATATATATATATATATATATCATATATATATATATATATATATATATATATATATATATATATATATATATATATATATATATTATATAATTATAATGTGTCTGTTTGGTTTCTAATCATTTTTTACTTCTAAAAAAGAACTAGAACTTTCAATTTCTGATTGAATGAGCATCCTCCGAAGTTTTCTACGACCATGAGGTGGAGGTGGGAATGGGGCAGTCCCCATCCTATGCGAATAAATTCTGCTCTTAATTGGGTTTAGTGTTACAGTCTTTACTTTCATAATACAGCTTAGACCAGAAATGTTCCTAGAAATCAAGGGATTAAATATCAATTTCAAATTTTTGATGGGTTCCGCCCCCCCCCCCTCCTCCCTTCCAGAAAAAATAGCCCTGAATGCGGCCTTGGAATTTTACATCAATTTGTACTTCCACCCTCCCCATGTCTCTTTCTTAGAACTAATTATGTATATATCTGAACGCTCATGAGAGTTGGGATGTTTTGGCATTAAATTGACCCTTTGGGGCATCTCCCTCCCTGCCTAACGAGTCAAAATGTTTCCAAGGTCTAAACAAATTTCACTGTCTTAGGTAAATTTCCCAATGTTTACAGTTTCAAAAAATTAGCATATACGGGCTTTAAGCCTCTACATGGGGTTCTATGATTTTTTTTTTTTTTTTTTTTTTTTTTTTTTTTTTTTTTTTTTTTTTTTTTTTTTTAGGGAGGAAGGGAGATGCTTTAAAGTGTGCATTTAATACAAATACTTTGTGAATAATTTATTCAGCAACAGTTTATTAAGCTGTCGTAAAGAATACTGGAAACTTCTATCAGTGAAAACTGGCAATTCTGGTCGAAAGGACAAATTACCAGCGCCTTCTAGCGGATGGCGACTTCTGTTTGACCAATAAAGTGCCGCATACTGGTCAATTCAGGTGCTTTAAAATGTACGGAAGGGTACAAGGCGCATTTAGGGGATTTCAAACCCCCTCCCTGAAATGTTTTTCCAATAGTAAAAACATAATAAAAATGCATAAAAACACATTTTTGATGTTTTTTTTACCTTTTTACTAATCCTCCACTCCCCCCAAAAATACCCCCACCCCTGAATAAAAATCATGGATGCGGTCCTGGGAGAATATTGAAAGTAGAAATCTATCCCGCCCTAGGGCTACCAGCTAGCCCGTCAACTAGCCGACTAAACCTCCCAAAATATTCCCAAGCTAACAGAAGCATACTTAATGCCGACTAGATTTGAGATTGAATAATTCTTTAAAATAAAAATACTAATTAATCTATCACTTAACAAGAATTATGAGCGTTAATCTCATTGCATTTCAGATTAATCTTGTCAAATATCCAATTTTCTCTGAAATTGTCTGCTCTCTTAATGAAGTCAATTCGAGAAAAGCCAGAGAGGAGTAAAATCTGTTTTCAAAAGCTAAGAAGACTGGGCAATTATGTTTTTTTTTTCAATAATTACAATGAAAATACCAAAAAAGAGATTTTTTCCATGAAAATAACCCAAAAAGTATTTTTCAAAACATAAGTAGGGGGGGGGGGAGAATCTAAAGAAAAGGCAGAAAATGTGGAAAGAGGGCGTCTGTTTTAAACATTTTAAGCTCTAAAATGGCTTGTTACTTGGTTGTAAAATATGTAAGAGTAATTTGGCTTTTTATATGAGTAATAAATAAGCTAAAAATGCCATCATTCCTTTATGTTTTTCTTATATTTGGAAAGTTAAAAATTAATAAGCCCTCAGTTATTGCAGTGCCACGAATGTACTAAAATCTAGGGTGGGGTATAATTCTTTGTTGTTTTTTTTTTCGAAATGTAGCGAGAAACAATTGGTACCAAAAATTTGGCACGAGTCCAAGAAAAACTTGAGGAAAATTCATTTTTCAAAAAAAACCTAGGGTAGGACTCTAGATTTTATTACATTCGTGGCACAGCAATAACTGAGGGCTTATTAATTTTTAACTTTAGGGTAAAAACAGTCCAAAAAATCTAAAAATAAGGCCAAATTGAGTGATTGCTGCCAATTTATGCCATATGGAAACCAAGTTATACACGATAAGTAATTGACTATATGCCTATATCTAATATACTATGCGATAATAATGACTATAATCATAAATATAATCATAAACATTGCTTACGCTTGAACATGTTGGAGATAAAAAAAAGAAAATCTGGGGACAAAATTAGGTCTGGAGGGGTGGACTACCCCCATAGCAATTTTCACCTCTGAACTCAGTAAAGAAAATTCGTGAGTGGCAAAATAATAGTGCGATCTCTTCCATTATGAAATTACAACATTTGCTTCTTAGACACGCTTTAAATATTGCCTTCCCATATCTACCTATCTATTTATCTATTTGTCCGGATATACTTAAAAGGTGTTTCGTCGCTAAGATCATAAAAATTTATTCCTTAGCTACGGTGTCGTGAAAATATTTACAATTGCCTGTCCGATACTGATTTTTATTGCGTTCATAATATTGGCTCACCAGTGCTGATAAAACATTTCCGTATGTCATGCAACATGGCAAACACCTTCTATGTGTACCTTGGTCTTATCTGTGTAAATAATGTGAAACAAACTATAATTTCGTGTTTTCTAACGCTTGTCTTGGTCATCTAATTCACCCTTTAGCTCGTAATACTTTTTCAAGTTTTTAGAGGGGGGGGGGATACTTTTTCAAGTATTTTGTATAATGAAAATTTTAAAAAAATATAGTAGGAATGTCTCACAACCATGACGTCCCTGTTAACAAGATACCGAAAATTAATGAAAAACATAAGTAGGGGTGCCATTGGGGGGGGGGGAGGGGAGGATGATCCATTGCCAAACGCTTAATTTTTGGGCTCCCCTCCTTACTTTGAAAATATTCGTTTTTGGCCTTGTCATTGAAGAACATCTCTTGGTTTGGTATTTTCGTCGGAAAAACTGAGAAACAACTAATTTGCCCCCCCCCCTACATTTTGAACACCCTATATTATGCCCCACCTGATTCTCTAGGACTGGTGACCCTGGACATAAGAGTATATCTCAATCTACGTTCTTGTGGAAGCACTCCCCATCCCAATGTTAAGGATAAAAGAAAGTCTAGGAATTTGTATTTTAATTTTAGTTTTGAATATATTTTGAGGATATTTCTTAGAAATTTTTCAGCCACGCTGATTAAGAATATAAAGCTGCCATTTATATTATCAAAATGAATATGGTAGGCTAACTATGAAATGACAAAAAAACTGAAAAGTAACATATTTAACTTTTAGTGAAAAAAGAATGAATTTCTATGTTTTCAAAGTACAAATTCATAAAAATTAAAAATTTATAATTTTCACTAGCATTTCATAGTTACCCTTCACCGTTTAACCTAGTAGAGAAAGCACCCGTGCTCATAGTAACCCAAAATTTAAAAACGCGTTTAAAAATAAACTGTTAAGAGGAAGAATTGCCGTTTCCTAATTCGCTGATTCATGAACGATAATTTCGATTGATCTTAATGGCAAAAACGTATTGTGAAAAAAAATTGTGGGAATTTCAAAAAGTAGACTAAACTCCACAAAATATTGTCAGATCAAATTAAAAACTGCCCTACTGGAATCATCATAACCAAAAATCACATTTGGGAGAATTACAGCCCCCTTGAGCAACACGGAAAGTTACTTTCACATGGGATGCGGTGATGCGTCTCTTCTTTTTTCTTTCTTTAGTTTTGCCATCGCTAGACGAGGGGGGGGCACGACATCATTGTGCTATGTTTACGAGCTTATTTGAAAGAAAATTGATATATTTACGTGCTTTTTGTAAGTAACAAAAACTAATATTAAAATAAAATGTAATTTTTGACAGTAAATGCATCTCATATACAAGATGATATAACACTCATATCTTTCTATAAAATTTGTAAAGAAGAAATAACACACATATTTTTTGAAAGTTGCTTCTCTGGGATATGATGCCATATTTGACTGACTCCACTGCCTGAATCCCTATGGTTCTGTTAGGAATTAATATATCCGAAGTCGAGATTATCAAGTGACACTTGACTGATACACACAATCTTGTACATTGGCTTCCATACGGTAATATTATTGGGGAGGGGTGTAGCATTAGACTATATTGGTGTTTCGAAAAGGGCCTATATAACGAATGATTCGAGTTTATTCCCAAACATTTCGCAACTAATCTTACTTAAACCCAAATATTGTATTTAGTGAATGCCACTTACAACTGAAACAAAAAAAAACAGCAGGCATTAGATATTTACTATCCAGCAGCGCAACCAGAAGGAGAAGTCAGTAGGCTCAGAGATCTCCTTATCCAGCGGGCTAAGGAGAACTCTGCAGGTGCAGATAAAGAACTAATATTTTGAGGGCACAGATGAAACTTGCACTCCCCCTATTGTTTCCCCCCTCTCCCAACCCTGTAGTTATTGCATCTTTAGATTTTTGAAGAAGGGCGAAGATGACCCTGTATCCTCCTTATATCTGCCCATGGGCGCCCATATGGGGGGCAGGGGGGGGGGGCTCTCCCCCCCCCTGGCTGAATGATGCTGCCTTATTTTTATATTCTTGTTCTGAGATTTCTATTATATAGCATTAAAAGTAGCAATTAGACGAAGTTTGCCCCCCCCCTGGAATTCAGCTTATGGGCGCCCATGGATCTGCCCCTGGGTGTGTAGGATCTATACTTCTTAACAAAAATTTGTAAAATTCTTCTTAAACATATCCTTTTTCATTGTTGAACCGCATACTATCTTCTGCGCTCTGAGATAAATTATCTCATTAAAGAAAAAAAAAACCAGATTACCCAAACAAAATAAACTTTAGTGCTTAATAGCCATAGAGCACATAAATTGCGTCAAACCAGCTACATATTCTAAATCATCATTTATACACTATTATCTAAATGATGCCTTTGTGTAAACAATTTCTTGATTACACTAGAATATAACAGTTATGTAAACATTCCCAAAGAGGCCGATGTGTTAATATGGCAAGAAGAACAAACGTGCTAATCCGTGTTAATAGTCAAGCTTTATCAGTAATATCATTAACATTTATGGATGGAAATTTATCACATTGTTTTCTTTCTTAGGAGTTAATCTTTCTAATGCTCTTTTAGGAGAATCTAATAGTTTTGTAATATGGATATCATATCAATTTCCCTAATTTTTATGATGCAATTTCCATAAGGAGATGTTGCTGAATTTTCCCTTTCCTGGTAATAATACGGTTGCAAGAATTCAAAAGACGATATCATAGGGAAACAGAGAGCTTTCTTACAAGCAATCTTGTGACTCAAAATTTTGTATTCTTTTATGGCTTAAAATTTCAAATAGGGTTAAAAAATTGAAGCTACTGGCTTCTTTATCTGGCCAACAGAATCATGCAAGGCTTCCAAAAATACTATTACTACCAGGCAAGTACACAGGAATTTGTTTCGGGGGGGGGGCAAATCTTTCAAATCCCTTACTTTGTGAAAAGTATCAGAAAATTTGGGAAAATAAAAAAAAATCATGAGATTTCTGAGAGGCCAAGCCCGGAGGCCCCCCGTGCGTACGTTGCAGATTGCTACTACTAACAACTCACTGCAGCAACAATCCCCCTGGGGTTATTACAGCTACACACGCTCCTCCTATATCCCAATCTCTTCAAGGCCTCCCTTTTCAAACCATCACAGGAAGTTCAAGTACCCCTTAAATCCTCCCTTACGACCCTTTCCTACCCCCTTCAGGGACGGCCTGCTTTTAGTTTAGTCCAAACTGGTTGGCCGATAAGGAAGATCTTTAGCAATATGACATCCTTCATCTGCAGAACGTGTCCTAGATATTGCAATCTTTCCCTTATTGTTAAATAATTGGATGGGGTTTTTCCCTTTGGGGTTGGTAAAGTGTTACACATTATATTATGATGGTTTTAATAATGATTTTAAATTTTCCCAAGAATGTGTTACCAAATTTGCACTTACCTGGTAGCAACGCAGTCGTAGTAATTCAAAAGGTGTTATATTACATATTATAAAATATACAGAAGAGCGCAAAACTAAAAAATATTTTTTTTAAGTTCTTAGATTGTTATTGACGGTTTTTACAACAACTTTATTGTGTTTTTTTGCTTAGCCATCTAGGCAAACAAACACAACTTGTATAACTAATTGTTCCATCTAACTTCTTTTATCTAAATCTAATCAGCTTCATACCAAAATAAAGAACGGTAATGCGTGTTAGACCAATCGGTAGAATGTATTATGTTAAATAGGGTGGGTTATACATCCTCCTTTAACAGGACGTGTCACATAACATCTCATGAGTTATCGCAGCCAAATACAAAGATCGCACGGTACAACAGTTAGACGAAGAAACATGATGAGCTGTAGTCAAGGGCGTTTCTAGGAGGTATACCAGGTTTGACCCCCCCCCCCTCCAAAAAAATGTCCAAATAGTAAAACAGTAACAAAATGTATATATCCTAAATGCATTTTATAATTCTTTTACCCCCCCCCCCCCCCAACAAAAATCCTAGATATGGCCTTTGGTGTGGTAATGGATAAGTTATACGACGCAATAGCTGATATTATTCTAAATAAATTTGTTCCCATTTCTGCCGCTAATTCTCAGAAAAATCTATTATATTATTAAAAATTATCTTAAAGACTAAAAATTATTTATTAAAATAATTTTAGTATTAAAATGTGAGAATGTTTTAAATATAAAACAATAGGCCTATACAATATGAAATAATAAATAATGATATATTAAATAATTAAGTTTTATGAAACAAAATCTAAAAAATTAATTAAATAATTAAATGTAAAATTTCACTTTAAAAGTTAGGTAAATTTATGATAACGTAAAACAATAAAAATAATAATATAAAATATATAATGTAAAAAGAATTATGTTATTGAAAAAATGTATATATCAGCTTCTTCAATGCTTTACAGTCTGACTGAACGCCATTTTGTACGGCATTTCGGGGCGTAAGATGCTATCCAGCACCATATTTATATAAATTTCTCTTATTCTGATAGTAACTCAAAAATATCGAAGTCATCAAACTTTTGCGCAAAAATTTTCTATTTATTGGCAGTGCGATTTTAAAGTAGCCATATTCATCATTTCAATATGGTAATATTTAAGTAGCAAGAATAAGCTTCGTTTCAGGTGACAAAATATAATATTAAATATAGAATATACAAATTTAAATTATTAGGCTGAGTTTATTGATATACTTTCGCTCTAAAAAAATTGTACCAAATATTCCAGTCCACATGTATGCATACGTATAGTGTACAGTATACAATACCATAGTATAAAAATTGATCAGTCGCTATTTATTCTAAAAAAAAAATTTATTCTGAAAACTTCTCACGAATTACTGACTAATTCTAATCAGCTGACAACCAGGGGCGCTAATTGAGCATGGTAGGTTTTGGGTAACTACCCCCTCTTAAATTTTGAAAAATTACTATTTTGGTATTTTAGTTAAGAAATCAAAAGAAAACACGATTGCTCCCTTTTTAGATTTGAAAACTAGATTCCCCCCCCCCTTGCCTATAATTTCGTGAATTGACGCCCCTGATGAAAACAGCTTTTCACACTTATTTTTGTCGAAGCAACGCCGATGATTTCAAGGCTATCAACTGCTGCAAAATCTATTTTGCAAGTGATATACTTTTCTAACTTCCGGGATGTACTTAGCAAGAGATCCCCAAACCAATAAATCTTCGTTTACGTACAAGCAATATTTATTTTATCAGCCACACTCGAAAAGTATTGCACTTGCACACAAATTGGTCTCAAATTGTATCTACAGCTCGTGTCCTATATTAAAAGAGATCCCTTTACCTAAAAATTCATTAACTCAGAAATTGGTCATTTTGCACAAAGCAACGCTAATTACCAAGTCTGAGGATGGCGTTTCCTGAGCTCCTACCGCCGTTCACATCTATTAAGAGGGACCTTATCGGAAACTCGGGACAATGAGATATAACTGTCAAATTTCACGTCTCAATAATCCCCTGGCGGGTGTAATCGTGTGAACTTACCCCTCAACCCCTTGTTTTGTGGTTTTTCAGTATCACTCTTGGTTTATTTATGATCCAGTTCCCCCTCCTCTTGGCAGATGAGATGAAAGTCGGTTGATCCCAGTGAGCGGTTAGAGGCGTAACGAAAAAATATGCTTAAATAACGAATTCCTATTAAAATTAAGTCCCACAATAACTTAATGAAAACAATGAATAGTAAAAGGGATAAAGTTAGGCTGTGAAAAAGATCGTTACGAGACAAATAGGCCTATGTGTCTTGAAATGACTAGGAAACCAAATGAAGGGCTCTGGTGTTAGAGGAAAGTGTTAGGGCCTCTCAAGAAGCAGAAATAAGGTGCATTCCTTTCATTATTTTCTAATCCTCGGCGCTCTGTGCTTTAGTATACATTAGATACCTAATTCTGATTTCGATACAAATTGTGTAATTATACTTTCTTAAATTATACCTTTCAGTGAGCATTCGGGTAAATACAAATGGAGGGCGAGGCGGAGATTTACTTTCCTACGTGCATTAAATTTTAGTTAAAACAGCAGTTAAAGATAAAACTTTGCCAATAAAGCTACATCGTGTAAAAATGAAATTAGATCATCAAGAAATTTCAAAATATGTAAGAATCCTAAACCACGTATCAGTAAAAATCTGATATTTTTATCCTAAACAGAGCTGAAATATTATCGAGAAAAAGAACTAAGAATTATTGGAAGGATATTTATAGAGCCTCTGAGTGAGTCTCGGAGGCCATACTGGCGTGTGGTATAGCACTCGTTGAGAAAAAACTATCCACCTCATTCAAACGCATCGATATTCAAGGCCGTATCCAAGATTTTTATTCGAGGGAAGGGCTATTTTTGTTCTTGGGGTTGAACCAAAACAAGCTAAAACTTTAAAAAACGCAACAGAACCGTGTTTATTCTATTTTTGACGAGTCAGCGAACATTTTGGGGAGAGGGGGGTCAAACCAGATAAAACCCATCCCCTACCCACACGTTCATGCCGCTATTGTTGACCTTTTATCCAGTGAAACTAATTGTTATAGAAATTTCTCATAGCTATTCATCGTGGTCCGTCTTCAGTACCTAATAAATAATACCGAAAATTATTTACGTGATGAAAACAAATACATACACACATTATGGAATTTATAGTTAAACTTAATTAAAAAATAAAGCATTTAATTTTCCATTTCTAATATGAGCCGATACTATGTTCGGTTACTTTCTAAAAAAAAGATACATCTCATTCTCATATTTGTATGCCTAAGTACATTCATACTATTATGTTATCACCTGCAAACATGGACAATCAAATAGATCTGTTTTATTCATTATCCTTCCGATCAGACCCTAGGGCGGGTGAGAGGGAACTTGTCAGATAACAGTCATTTTTATAATAGGCTTTTCCCCGGATGGAAATTTAAAATTCTATGGACGTGATTAAAAAATAACCGTAGAAATTTTGCTTTGAATTTAATATCCATTGGAATTCTTCATGGAAAGATTCATGGGTCTAAATATTCTTATCTTTAGTAAGTTCCTAAGGGTTAGACCGTATACAAGGGTAGGTAGAACCTTTGTAGGGGTAGGGTAAACACAAAGCCGTACCCATGACCTTGATTTTGAAGGCGAGCAATTTTGGGGATGAAAGGACCAATTTGGAAATTGTCATGCGCCATGTTTAGCCAATACAACACCAACGTTTTAATTTTGTGGGGAGGAGTTAGTAATTCTTTGTGAGGCCTCGCGATAATTTTCGTAAAGCTATTGGGAAAACTGATTTTTTGTAGTGATTTTTCAAAATTTATTCCTCGGGCCTGAGTGACGGTATCGACTGTAGGGAACAGATTATTAAAAAGTTTATTTTATTAAGTCCTTTTTAAATATCTAATGCAGAACTTCTCGATCTTTTTCGGGTTACGGATCCCTAAAAGCATCAGATTTTTCCGCAGTTCCCTTAATCCATCATATTGTTTCCCCAACTTTTAATCTTTCTGAAAAACTAATCATTTAAAAGCGATTATTCACTTGACAGTGACTCATTAAAGCGAATAGTATTTTCCGGTACTGGTACATTATGGAGGCACCGCCATATACTGTGTGTGGAATGTTAGGTTAGGTTAGGCAAACCGACTTTTTCCTTACATTGCCTTACACAACACCTCCAATATTGTCCAATATGTTTTTCATGCAGGTATAAAGTCATGGCGTGTCCATTCTCGCACTTTTTTGTCTTGGGCAATAACCCCTTATCCTGTAAAAATTCAGCTGCCTCTTTTTCTGTCTTTGGTAAATCCCAAATTGCAATTTTAACATTCATATTAGATCAATTCCACTCTAACAACTGTTTTAGCACCGGGTATATGTCTCTCCCGTTTGACTGTAGCATATCCCGTTTGACATTCAACATACAGTATATAGCGGTGCCCGCATAATGCACCAGTACCTATTTTCCTTGGGGTTAAATATAACATCAAATTTCGACTATTTCGGTCAAATTTGAATCTGGACAATTTCTTTCAATATTGAATCTGGGCAGCCTTTAGAATAAATTAATCAATAAATTACTAAATTATTTTTTAATAATAAATTAATAAATAATAATAAATTAATTTATTAAATTAATAAATTAATAAATTAAACACAGATTTTAAGTCTAGCAGCAATTCATTAAACATCGATTATATTAAAACAAAGATGGAGAAATCTCCCGATGAAGAAAACAAAGGGGACTGTGGCCAGTGGCTTGTACGAAACAAGGCGCCTTCGACACCAAGAAACAAAGATAAAAAGTAAAATCAGATAAAATCCAAAACCAAGAAATACAATTGTCACTACCACAGGAACTAAATGGAGCTGCTACAGTGAAAGCACTAAAGAGACTGAGTCCTTTTTGGTGTTCGTTTTCTTGTCCAGTTTGTTTTCTTCATATTTCTCTCTCTCTTTGTTTTGTTATGATTGGGCAGTTTGGCTTTAGATCTTTCATCGATTATATAAATTGGCATTATTAAAGTCATTAATCAGAGGAATGGGATTGTTCTTCACCACTCATCATTGCAAATGATGCAAAGATGTTGCATCATTGCATTGACGTTGCAAATGGAATTAATATTCGTAGGGCTCTACCACTAAGCAGTGTGGTCTTTTTTGTTACTGATGTCAAAAATAAGAAAGTTCCATGATACCAAATGTTGTCTGCGATTTATTATTCCAAGACAACTCAATAAGAGATTCTTCTTCCAATGAAGTAAATTCAGAGGCACCTTGAATCCATGTAAATTTCTTAACTTTATCTTCTTGAAAGTGCTTCTCCTTCTTTGTGGTAAGTCATGATAGTTGACCTACAAAATACGATTTCATATTGTAAGACAAACTACTTTCATTGAAAAAATTAATTATTCTTTCATTACAATATTAATTTTTTTTATACTTTCATTAGAAAAAATAATTTTTCTAAAAAAAAAATTAGAAAAATTAAGGGAGAAAATGGGTTTAATTTATACAAAGCAGTGACAACGAAAAGAAAAAACAACAAAGAATTAATTAATACGAAATATCCGAACATTTTAATTCCACATCTGGGAGCCTTTATCAACGGGAGAAAAAGGATAAAGAATTTTTTTTTAGTTAAATCATCTAAAGAAAAAGAAAAAATATAACACAAAATAATAAATAAGAAAAAAACGAAAGAAAAATAAATAAAGCTCACGTCTTAATAAACTTCCAAAATACGGCAAAACTGTAACCACAGGAAAGGCATCAAAAATCTCTAGTGGGGCAGATATGTCACCTAGAAATTCAGATTGGCAAATGGGATATAGAAAAATTAAAATACTATATTTATATGAAAGAAATTACTAAAAACAGGTCGCCACCCCTGAATATATTTTAAAATCTAAAGATCTTTGGGGGCAGGTAAAATTGTCTAATAATAATGAGTTAAATATTAGTCCCCAAACAAGTGACAACCCTGTTAACGAAAGTTGGGATGAGGTCAAAGTTGGCAAAAGTCAACGGATTGCAGCTAAATTTGCAAATAAAAAAATCCACTTAATTTATAACACACGAGTTTTTGTGTTACATAAGGCCCTATAGCCTTATGTAAACTTAGAATACCTAAATAGTGCAAATGTTTTTAACCTGTAAATTTAATCTGGGGGTGTTGCCTGTTTTTTCGGCATTTCTTTCAAATTAATGTAGTATTTTACTTTTGCTAGATCCCATTTGCCAGTCTGAATTTATATAGGGGACATATCTGCTCTAATAGAGATTTATCTGTGATTACAATTGCCGCATTTTGTGAAGTTTATTAAGATTTGAGTTTTAATCCTTTGTTGTGTCTTATTTTTTTTTCTTTTGTGCCATTTTTTTGTCTTTTTCTTTAGATGATTTAACTGTTGTTTTTTTTTCTCCTTGTGCTTTTTCCGCTGATAGAGACTCCCGGCTGTGGAATTGAAACATTCGGATATTTTTTATTAACTAATTGTTTGGCTGTATTTTTTTTTTCGTTGTCACTGCTTTGCTTGAATTAAACCCGTTATTCTCTTAGTTTTTCGTAAATGGAAAAGCAGTGTGGTCTAAGAAAACATTTGTTTACTTTCATTAGAGGCTGCAAACCGGGGCAACAAGGAAAAAGATTCATTTATACCATTTTCGTTAATTTTAACTTTCAATAGCTGCAATTTTTTCTGAAAGATGAAATTTCTTCTTAAAAATTTTCATGAATTGAAAGTTCCAATGAATTTTTCATGTTTTTTTATTAAACATTTCACGCCACCCTTACGACGGCACCCCCCCCCTTCCTAGGGAGCAGCAGCTCAAAATTTGGAAAAGTATTTGCAAATGATATGAACGAAGTCCATCCAATTGAACAACATCCCGGTTGAGCCCCTCTCTCCTCCTTTGGACATCTGAATTAGAATGAATATAAACAAGGTTGCTAATTTTGTGGGGGATAATTCTCTTCATTTTGCCCCCTCCCCCTCCCAAAATAATACCGGGGCAATTTTGTTATTTTCTCGTCTTTTTAATGGAAACATAAAAAAATTAACTATCAGTCAAAATACCGAGATGGTATTTTAAAATATAATGACGATTTTTTTTTGGGGGGGGATTCAAATGTCTGAATACAAGATATTTTGATCCATATATGGAACATAAAAATATATGTGATAATCGGCTATGAAGTAATGTCTAAAATTAGCCGATTTGGCTCAGAAGTCACAAAATTCCCTTCGTGCTGTCTTTGGATGAATACTCTCCCTCCTCATAAGAAAATACAACCTGAAAAATGTGGTCTTGAATGCAGATCAATGAGCTATGTTAAGGGTTTTAAAATAGTATGTCACATGTTTCTGCCAAATCAAAAAAGTTGTGATTTTAGTCTCGTTGCATACTTTTCTTTTTACACTCTATGTCTATATTGTGCTTTTATTAAAATACAAATTATACCATGTGTGTGTACTTTACTTACATTTAATTTTCAGTAAAAGATAAATATTGCTGTCATATATTTTTTTTCAAAATATGAATTATATTGTAAGTGGCGGCATAATTTTGTCAAAATTCTGAGGGAGAGAGGGGGCAAAGTTTGAGCTGATTTTCCCAAGTCAAGTGAAAATGACAGTGAAAAATGAGCCATATAGTACCATAAAGGTAAAGATATACTAAAGAAAACTGATCCAATTCTGTGGGTGCTTGAATTATGGGAATGTTTATCTTATTTTCTACAATATTTTTTCTTTACATTACTGGGGGACAATGCCCCCCTTGCCCCCCCTCCCAAACGACACCCCTGCTAATTACGTCCGTGATTGTAAGGACAGGTCAACTGTTGTGACTTATTTGCGGTTGCACAGCTGACCGTTGTGCAAAAAAGTTTCGACCTTTGATGAATGGTTTCAAATTCCAGATTATCGAGCAAATTTGATGTCAAACTTAGATTTGTTCCAAACCGAACTAAATCTGGATTCTTTATATTTTGTTCATGGAGAAACTCCATACCGAGGGCATTAATCCTGAAAGCGACTCTGGTAAGTTTTTTTTTTTACTTCTTATTTTTAATTATTATATAACTTTATAATCGGTAAGTGTCCGTATCTTACATAACCACATAACGTTAAAGGACGGGTCACTTTTCAAATTTTGAATACAATACAGTGCTTTTTCAATAGCGGTAAAGATAAAACTACTCCTATTCTGGGTAGTCGTTTCTACAGAATTCCCTTTCTTGTGGCTGTTTCTATGTTCGGAGAACCCAACAACAATAGGGAGAGAGGTTATCGGAACAAAGGGGTGGATCTAGAGCTAAATCTCGGGAGGCCCAATGTGACAAGGGCGCCAATAAGCAAAATATTGTGTGGGGGGGTCAATGTGATAAAGGTGCCGATAATTGACCAAATTGACAAATTTATTCTAAAAAAAAGAGTAAAAAAAGGAATGAGAGCTCCAGAAAAAGTTTTGAGGGGCGTGATTTCCCCGCCCCTGGATCTGCCACTGTCGGAATACAGGTCCTCAATCGACAAAACCATGGTCCTACGCCAAAGGCCTGAGACTTTTGATTGCACCTTGGCGCAACAAGTCAATGATGACCCACAATATTTGATTTGGTTTGATAACACCTCCATTTTTGCCCCTGTTAAAGCTCTCATGCAAGTTTTCAGAGAGGCAGTTGAAATAGAAAAAACAGAGGTACCCCTGTATTTTTTAGAACACACTCGAGAAGTTTGCTGAACGTAAGATCTATGAAAACCAGTTTCATAGCCACAAAGACAAGTAATGGGTGACAGAATGCATTGGACTTGTAATCCTGCAAACTTGTAAACTTGGAAATTGGACTTACAATAATAATTATTATTATTGGACTGGTATAATTTGGGCTATATATTTGCGCATTAGGAGGGAGGGGTTAAGGTTAGGTTAAGTTAGCCTATTTTACCCCCCCCCCCATCTTCCTAATGTGCAGATATATAGCCAAAGTTATATCATTATATAAACTATATCATTATTATATCATTATTCATCATATTTTGGCATATTTCATTACGATTAATCTAACTTCAGTTCTCGGTTGTTTTCTGAATAATGCAAGAGTACCAAAACACATTTGCCTAAGGTCGTCCTCAATAGACACTGAAGAAACTTTTCTATGCCCGGTTTATAATGAACTTCGATAGTTTTTATATCCATCCACAAAATTATATTTCGCAACCTAATAGAACCTTCGATAATATCATACCTGGTAAGCGATTAACTTTTAAGAACGCTCTACATAATTTGAAAGACTGAAATACCATTCAATCAGTATTGTATTTTCATTCAGTTACCCTTTCAACGTTGCTGAGAGAGGCTCTTTCTGTTTTAGCTCTTGTATTTATTTTAAGGTTTGGTTGTTATATTTTTTTGGGATTTTATCGGTATTTTTTTTATTATTATTATTCTGCGCTGAAGACGGTCAAGCGGAGGCCTTGAGAGTTACACTACTTCAGACTACGTTAGGGGTGCGCCCCCTGGACCCGCCACTGATTGTCCTTTCCCTTTTTTCACTAGCTGTTATTATCCTAGTGTCTCTAGTTCTATTGTTTTTTATTTTTTATTTTGAAATGATATGAAAAAGATAAAGTAAAAGATCCCCAGAAAAAAATGAAAAAGAGAAAAAGATAAAGAAAAAGATATGAAATAGATAAAGAAAAAGATCCTCTGAAAAAGATAATGAAAAAGAAAAAAAGGAAAAGAGAAAAGATAAAGTAAAAGATCCCCTGAAAAAAATACTGAAAAGATATAAAAGAGATAAAGAAAAATATCCTCTGAAAAAAAATAAAGAAAAGCACAATGCAAAAGTGAAAAAGATAAAGTAAAATATTCTCTGAAAAAGATAATGAAAAAGAGAAACAGATACAGAAAAAGATTTGAAAAAGATAAATAAAAAGATCCTCTGAAAAAGATAATGAAAGATATGAAAAAGAAAAAGATCCTCTGAAGAAGATGAAGAAAAAGATAATGAAAAAGAAAGAGGGAAAAAAATAATGAAAAAGAAAAGATAAAAAAATAAAGAAAAAACATCAAAACGATAAAGAAAAAGATCCTATGAACTAGATAAAGATCCTCTAGAGCCATTGCTGGCGCATGAGGTGCCAAATCGACTTTTCAGTTTTTTTTTTTTTTTTTTTACAAGGACAGTTAGCAAGCTCTTCACCCAGATAATAGGCTACAATATGGTCTTAATAAAATATCAAATATAAGCATAATAAATAAATACCCAATGAATTAGTTAAATATTGCAGTTTTAGAAACCTTTAGCTAGGTCTACGTTTACTATTGTTCTTCTCCAAAAGTTACTAGTACATTTGAAGAATATAATTTTATAGTGATGGGAAATTCATCACTATACTTTAGCTTTTTTTCTTTTATTTAGCATGATAAAGAAAAATATGAACTATTACAAATATAAATCACAACACTGAGAAAAAAAAATTTGCTAACGAATAGTGATTACCTGCACAAACATTCTTAGAAGCCTCCTAAACTATACACCAATTAAAAAAATACTCTGTCACCCACACTCCCAGAGCAACAACAACTATCAAAATACAACTCAAGCCACCCTAACCACTTCCACTCACTCCTCCCCCAGCCTTACAGCCCACTCTCACCCCATCCCCTCCAAAACAAAATAACTAATTCCCCTAGAAATACTCATTTAATCTATTTTAAAATAATAGCCCGGGAAAAACTGAAGGACAAAAAATAATTAAAATAATGAAATAAATAATAAAATAAGTAATTAAATATAAAACAAATAATTAAATAATATAAAAAATATTATGACCCTAAAACTTTCTGTTCCTATTACTGTCTTGACGAATAAGAACCAATGAGATGGAGCTTGACTTTTCGTCCAAGTCGAAACCACAGACAAACAAGTCACGTTTTGAAAATATGGGTTCATTTTTCCCTTCTGAAGTTGCATTTCCCTGATTCACCAATAAAAATGCTTCAATAATTTCTTAAGCCACACTGCTTTCCCGTTTACAAAAAAAAACTAAGAAAGAAAAACGGGTTTAATTTAAATAAAACAGTGACAAAAAAATGAAAAAAGAAGCAACAACAAAACCTTGATTAATAAAAACTCCGAATATTAAAGAAACATAATACAAAAACAACATTTAAATCCCGACAAACTATAGGCTCTTTACTAAATAATTGAAAAGATAAGATTTCAAAAAGCATAGAAAGGGGGGCATACAGAATTCTTTATTATTGTGGTTAAGTTTATGCAGGAAGGACACAGTAAAACTTAGAAACGTTCGAATCAGCTGTTGTAGAACTTTTATTTGACTTTCCTCATCATAATATACTATTTGACCAATCAAAAATTGTAAATACGTCTATATGATTCTTGCAAAGATTTAAAGAAACTATTGAAATTAAAAAAAATATTCGTAGCATATTAGCATTAATAGAGATGAAGGGGAATTTAGAATAAATTCAATTTATAATAATTTACTTAGGGGGTAGGTTAAATTTTCTAACAGTGGTGAGTTACATAATAGTCCCCGAACAAATGGCAACCCTGTAAAGGAAAGTCGGGATGAGGTCAAAGCTGGCAAGAGTCAACGGACTGCAGCTAAACTAGCAAATAAAAAACCCGCTTAAATTATAATGCATGATTTCGTTGCCCTGTTGCCATATGTAACTTTAATTACCTAAATAGTTCAAATGTTTTTAACCTGTAAATTTAATCAGGGGTGGTGACCTGCATTTTTGTAAATCCTTTCAAATGAATATAGTATTTTATTTTTGCTATATCTCATTTACCATTCTGAATTTAAAGAGTAGAAATATCTGCTGTACTAGAGATTTTCGGTGTCTTTTTCTGTGATTACAGTTATTAAGATGTTTTTTTCTCTCTTGTGTGAGGTTTTTGTCTTTTCCTTTACATGATTTAACTTTTTTTTTTCTTTATCATTTTGTTCCATCGATAAGGGCTCCCGGCTTTGGAGTTGAAATATTTGTTTATTTTCATTAATTTAACATTTTTTGTTGTTTCTTTATATTTTCGTTCTTTGTCACTGCTTTATTTAAATTAAACCCGTTTTTACCTCATAATTTTTTGTAAATAAAAACGTGTCAGTGCATTTTTTTTCCATAGAATTATGGGGAAGTGGTATTTTCTCTTCCTGTGATTTAACGTTAGCAGCATGGCCATATCCAGAAGGAGGGGGTATTGGGTTTGAATACCCCTCAAAATTTTGTTCTACATTAGATTTTGCATAATGTGTTGGCCCCTATATTTTCATAGATTGACGCAACTGTCCTTTTAACATTCAAGGGGAAGAAAAAAAAATCAACAAAACAAAATTTGATTTCACATTTAATCTTTTGTAAGAAGTGGCAGCATTTCGGGTTGTCCAGTTTTTGGTTTTGATAGTATTGAACAAAGAGCTAAAAGCAATAAAATGTCACAATATATCCCAAGACCCTGCATAAAAAGACCAGTAATCATATGCTAACACATTGTGGGGAAGGTGCTCATGCTTGCTAGCTTTGAATAATACGTCTATCTTGATCCTTAAGCAATATGTAACCAGCCCTATACTGCAGGGGCGTAATTTGCTATGGAGTAGGGAGGCAACTGCCGCATGCAAGCCTCAGTCCCACCCCCCCTAGTTAAAATTTAGTTCATTCACAAATCTTGTAAAAACTAAGATAAGCCTGCGTAATTCAAGCATCAAGAGCAACGGTTCAGTTTTCTTTAGTATATATTTGCCTTTATGGTACTATATAACTCATTTTTCACTGTCATTTTCACTTGACTTGGGAAAATTGGCTCCAACTTAGCCCTCCTACCCAGCGACCCACGATTTGACAAAATCACGCCACTGCTATGCTGGGCATTGCTATAAAGCCGCGCAGTGGATATTGCTGTGTCTGGCAATTCATGGAACTGCGGTTTAAACCTGTGGGTTGTAAGGCGCTAATGGAACGATAACTTTGGAGGAGAACATAGCCAACAAACTGACAAAGCTTTGCGCTGGCCACAGGCGGGTTTGTGATGCAATGATCTGTCTGGTTGAAATGATTACTTTAGGATCAAGATTGTCTGGTCTTTACAAAGCTAAAGGTGAGCTTGTACATCACCCCCATAATGAGTAATAATCAGACTAGGCCTAGACATTATGTCAAGCATTGGAGTGGTTTTTACATTTAAAGTATTAGTAATTACATAATAAGGCCTTGCATTCTCTTTTCAGGCTCGGATTTGAGTATCAGTGGCAAATCAGACCCTCTTAATTGTAGCTGTTCGGCAAACGGCCTTGGACCTTGTGATTCTTGTTCTTCTTCATATATAATTACGTCTTGTAACGAAAAGCGCTTTTATTGCACCTACTGTGGGCGCACCTTTACTGACGCTTCAAATCTACAGCGCCACATACGCTCTAATCACGCAGCTGGTGTGAGAACACACACTTGTGCAGAGTGCGGCAAATCATTTGCTACTGCTTCTGGTTTAAAGCAGCACACCCCACATCCACGCCTCTGTCAAGCCTTTTAGGTAAGTTATTCCGTCTGCTAAATAAAGTTCTAAAGAAGTTATACACGTGCTTTGCATTAGAGCTGGACCAAAACTTTTGCTTTAAGAGTCCAAGTCTCAAGCTGCTTAAGGTTGTTAAAATGTACGCTATCCTGCAAAGCACACGCATTGGGATTTATTTCGAAGGCTGAGTGGGGCTCAAGTTAAGAAAATCGCAAAACTGAATAAATGATACGGGAATAAATAAGAAATTACAAGAAGAATTTCATTTTTTTTTTCAAATTCCACACTGGTGTGTTGGTAACACAATATTGCCAACTTTTTCGCTTAGTTAAGTATATTTAAAAAAAACTACTCAAAATTTACTTTTGGGTTCAGAATAATTTTATTTCCTGGTTTGGACTAGATTTTCCAGTTAGCACTAGTTGGCACGCATGTATGTACATATATGAGGAGGGCTTCGGACTTGAGCCCCAATGAACTGTCTATTAGATTTTGTACCATATTTTTATTACACCTTTCTTCTTTTTATGGGGGGGGGGGATTCAAGGACGTATACAGGGGTGGTAAGGGGACTTGACCCCCCCCCCCCTCCCGAAATGTTTGTGCGACTCACAACGTAACAAAAATGAATAAAAAAAAAATTTCGATGCGTTTTTTAAAGTTTTTCTGTAAACCCCCCTCCCCCCTAAAAAAATTCCTGGATACAACCCTAAGGGGATTATGTGAAATTATCAGGAGTCCTTTTAAAAAACTCCAGAGTACGTATCCGTCTGCATAATTAAAAAGTTCTTCCTGTTTCCGTCATTTTTTTATCTCTCAGGTTGATGTATATCTTTTAGGATTATCAATGAGCTTCACAATTAATATTAATTTAGTGCTTTACGTATTTTTAAATGATGCCTGGAACTTTGTCAGAGCAGCTTAAACACAAAATGTGGCTGTAGACCCAAGAAGAATGTCGTTTGGTTTTGTGACTTCTTTTAGCGAGATGAATATCAACTTTCCCGCCTGAGGGAGTTTGTGCCTAGCCCAAAAAAGTATGGGTGACTGCCAAAAGAAGACACTCAAATTCGGGTCGAAGTAAAAAAAAAAAATCTAGCGTTTCTCTGCAAAATCATAAATATACAAAAAAAAGTTTTTCTTCATAAATTCATAATGAACTTTTGTTTAGTTAAAGAATGGTTATCTAATAATAATTATGGCTATAGGGTGTATTATGTGTTTAATATAACATTTTTGTCTGTATGTGTAGTTAAGACTATGTGTTATGTATTTAAGACTAAAAATACTAGGAAACTTTACTATTCTATTAAAAACACTTAAAGTACTATGTATTTAAAAAAACTAATATGCATTTAACAATAGTTATTTACTATATATTTGATAAACTTTGACAAAACATAGTGTTTACTAAATTTGAATTACTAAATTTTTACTAAATTTGTTTACTAAATTGTTTACTAAATTTGAATGCTAACCTAGCCTGAACAAGAATTTTTCAAGAGCTTCCAGACTTGATTCGAAAATTTTTTTTTATTATAATCCGTCCTTAAATAAGTTAAATTTAAGTCTATTTTGGCTTTTTTAGTTTTGCTAGGTAACGTTCCGGTGTCTGTAACGTAAGAAGTTTTTAATTAAAGTCAACTTTAATTCAACTTCGATTAAAATAAATTAAAGGTAGTTTCTAAGTTAAACTGCTAAAATCAAATAATTACTAAAATTACAATAAATTAAAAGTAGTCTTGAATTGAAGACAAACATATCATGCTTATCAGTTTTTCTTGTTATTTGGACTAACCCTCCTCCTTACTATATATCACTCTTAAAAAGGCTACAGAAGCAAAGCTTTCTTAAGTCTACAGAAAAAAAAGACTACTGTTAAGATTCTATGACCTCTTTAAAAGAAAGATTTTATATCCTATGCAAGTTTTTATCAAACGGATTTTAAATAATGGTTTTGAGTATATATCCCAAACAATATATATATACATATATATATATATATATATATATATTATATATATATATATATATATATATATATATATATATATATATATATACATATATCCTCCTGAGACCTGACCATAGAAATACTTTTCTGATTATGTTCATTTTTTTGTAGTTGACTTAAAAAAAATCATTTTGACCATTGATCAACTAAAAAAAAAGTTGACCCCCCCTCCCTCCCTCTGGAGGATGTCCACAGGTGTGGACATTGGGTCCCTATCGAGCTAAGAGTATAGTAAAAATCTGTTTCGTCTATTAAAAGAGATATGTCAAAACGTTGAAAACAAAACATTACTCTTCATGAAATTTCTTGAAGCAGTTGTTGTCTCGTGTCAAGCAGAGAATGATTTTACACTGCGAGCACATCCATCTTGACCTTTTGCAGCATCCAGGCCTTCTGCATCGGGCTGCATTCACCAAGTCACAAAATTCTGGTAGATGCAGTGCAGCTCTGGCATAT
Organism: Artemia sinica; assembly: GCA_027921565.1. Lineage (NCBI taxonomy): Eukaryota > Metazoa > Arthropoda > Branchiopoda > Anostraca > Artemiidae > Artemia > Artemia sinica. The sequence continues at coordinate 71,654,016 of CM051263.1, read as the reverse complement.
GGTGGAGGGATTGGCCTCTTTTTCACACTCAAAACACGGTGTTGAGTTTCACCCAATGGCTCTTCGTTGCTATTTTCTTGACCTCGTGACTCCGAGCTTCCAGAATTGAGCAAAAACTCGGTCACGTTGAAACGAAGATCAATGAGCTGTTTGAGGTCACCAGAAACTTCTGGGCCATGGCCTTTCAGCTCATGAAATGCATTGGCTAGTGCAGCATCCACAAAATGATGAAACAGACGCACAGTCCATTTTTTAGTACAGGTCTCAAATCGGTAATAGCTGACCATGCGGTCCACAAGGTCGACCCCACCCATGTAGGTGTTGTAGTCGGAGACTACTTGTGGACATTTGACCTGCACGTAAGACCCCTGGCGCTTGTCATACCGTTTGACCTCTGTCTCCTCTTCTATACCTTTGCAGTTTGAAGACAGGAGAACCACTTTGTTATCATACCACTGGGTCACGGCTACTTTTCTATCTGAGCGCACAGACATGACAGAGGTTCCTCTGCCCTTTCTTTTCATTTCTGTTTCGGTAAAAAGCGTTGGTCCGTTGGCACCCAAACGGTTCTTCATGATAGTTCCGGTCGCATTTATTTTTCTTTCAGCCAGCATGTCGAGGAGCTTAACAGACGAGAAGAATCGGTCAAAGTAGAGGTATGTACCTTCTGGTAGGGTCTCAGACAAGCGCAGTACGATCCCAGCTGACAAGCCATGTGCTACCAGCTGTTCTCCCAGGGTGGTGGCTCCCTGGTAGATTTGGAAGTCAAGTATCAGCCCTGAGGAGCTGGCAAGGACAAAATTGTTTAATCCAACCGGATTGGGCTTGTTAGGGACATATTGCTTGAGAGTCAACATACCCTGGAAGGGTATCATCTGTTCGTCAATTGAACAGTTCCTGTCACGTGGCAACTGGAGACAGATATTCCTGAAGTTGTCAAGGATCGGCTGCACCTTCCAAAGCCTATTTTTGTTTTTTTTTTCGTCTGAGATTTCTGAATCAACAACGAACTTCAGGTTTGACTGGATTGTGAAGAATCTGTCTCGAGTCATCTTTTGTGATATGGCTTCCACCCTAAACTTCCCAGACCAGTACATGCGGATCCGAGGAAACTTGAGGTTCCCCATCAGGATGACAATGCCAACAAATTTCAGCTCGTCTGGAGTTACATTCAAGCTTTTGTGGTGGGCCAACTGATAGTTGTAGTTCATGCAAAAAGCTATACGTTCGAAGAAGCTCGCCGGGTAATATTGCAAAAAGAATTGATCTGTACTCCAATCGTCGTGGTCCTGGAAATGAGCGGGGCGCACGTCCAGGCCACGATGATTATCGAACCGCCGAGACTTCCTCCAGGACAAGGTTGCTGCTACTTTGTCAGCCTTCAAGCGTTTGGCACGGGTTGCTAAGGGTACGTCATCATCAGATTCTTCATTTTCAACATCTGGAAGAACAGCATAACTGCTTGATGACGGAATGGCTGCAACAGCTGGTTCACCATCACAGTCTGAAGACGACAAGGAGTGGTTTTTTATCCATTCCTCATCATCATCTAAATCAGAGAGGTCCAGGTCACTCTCATCGAGCATTCCAAGGTTGTCATCAAGGGAAACTACAATAAAGGAACAGGTTCAGTAAGCTTGAAACTAATAGCTAGATAGATAGATAGATAGATAGATAGATAGATAGAGATTGGCAAAAGAACTATCACAAACCCTAGTGGACCAAATTTGCATTTCTTAGTAAAAAAAAAAATACAATAACAAAATAATACAATAACAACACATAGTTACCACTGTAACGAAAACACGACAGGTAACAGTCAGAAAACACAAAATACAAAAGTCATAAATATAGGTCATAACTATAAAATATTTTTAAGGTCATAAAATAAAAAGATAAAAAGGGTAACAAATAAAATAACCAAATATTCAACAATGAAAAAATAATATATACAAAATAGTTTAATTTTTAGCAGACTTACGGGTTGTGATTTTGGTTGATTTTATTTGCAAAAAAGGGAATAAAAGTTTTTTATAAAGTAAGGAAGAAAAGGGTATGGGAGACAGAATGGCGGTGGGTGGGGACACTTTACAGGGTTGGCGATTTCTTATGGGTGCGTGGCGGCTAGGTTGTTGCCAATTTAGTAAATAAAACAATCCTTGGCTTCTGCTATCCCCATTAGAATCAAGATTTGAACTACGAAAAATCAACCCTAGCTTTTTACTCGATTGGAACCGCCTGTCCACAGACGTGGACATGGAGGTTTTCCAAGTTCCAAAAGATGGCACTTATCAAACTACCTGCTTTTAAAACTATCTAAGCACTGTCTACAATCAAGAGAGTACACCTGATTTTTCTCAGAACTCGTTCTCACCACTTTCTTTTTTTTTCTTTTTTCTTACCTTTGCTTTTTTTCATCTTCTTATTTTAGCCTTTTCTAGTTTGTAAAAACACCACTAAAAGTCGCAGAAACTTTCTGAAAAAAATCGTAGATGGCTTTCCAGGTCCAAAAAGCACATTGAAACAACGAAATCTTTGCTAGATGGCGAGGCCTTTGCACAAAAAAATATTTTATGGGGGTGTCCACAGACGTGGACAGCAGGTCCCAGGAGGATATATATATATATATATATATATATATATATATATATATTATATATATATATATATATATATAATATATATATATATATATATATATATATATATATATATATATATATATATATAATATATATATATATATATATATATATATATATATATATATATATATATATATATATATATATATATATATATATATATATATATATATATATATATATATAAATATATCCAAAACATGAAAAAATTAGTCTCTTTTTTTATTAATTCGAGTTCTAAAATTGACGTTACTCCATGAACAAATTAATTCTTCAGTTGTCCGTTTAATTTGGTTTATTTTGCTTAATTTTTTTCCGAGATTTAATAGCCCATAACATTGCTGGGAAAGTAAAATACAAGCTGACAATAGTCCAAGTATTTCAGTAAATATATTATGCTTGCAGTAATTTTATATCGTTATGAAACATTTCCTTTTTTCTGTTGTTAAATTCATTCTAAGAGTTGGGTTTACTTGAATTTATGGCAAATTTAATTTGCTGAGCTGGGTTTCAAATTCAAAAGTTGGGTTTCCCTGATTAGTGCTATATACGAGAATATTATTGTGGCGGTTAGGGTAGAAAGTTAGGTTAGTTGCGAACTCGGTGTAGAATCTGCAGCTAAGCAAAGTCATTTCCTATCTCCGTTTAAATGGACTATTTTGATGGACCTTGTCCATCGAAAGGATTCTCAAATCACTGTATAATAAACAGTAAATGATTTAAATCGTAGTTTTTCACTCTATCGACAAATCAAAACAAAATCAAGCATACACTCTTTCATTTTAGGTGTGAGGTTTGCCGAAAGGCATATACACAGTTCTCAAACTTGTGCCGCCATAAACGGATGCACGCAGATTGTCGGACACACCTTCGCTGTGGACGTTGTGGTCAGCCTTGTTCTTCTGCAACAACACTTGCGAAACATCGACGTTTTTGCCACGCCTCTTGTCAGCCTACTACTCCTGCAACTAATATGTATCAGCAAGCCCCAGCTAGTCCTGTCAGTGTCCCAACTACTCAACAATCTTTTCCTTCCATGGGTCAAA